>CM053582.1:489227251-489414740 GCA_028627135.1 Pseudochirops cupreus
TAGATCTGACTTTATTTGCGTGAAAAGTGTTTTGTAGTTGTGTTCATAAAGGTATTGGGTTTGTTTTGGCAGGTAGATTCCCAAATATTTTATAATGTCTACAGTAACTTTAAATGGGGTTTCTCTTATGATCTCTTGCTGTTGGACTAGCATTCTCTTTTTAAATTTTGAGTTCCAAATTCTCTCCCTTTTTCTTCCAACCACTGAAAACGCAAGAAATGCGATATCACTTATACATGTGAAATCATGTAAAACATTTCTATAATAACCATATTGCAAAGAAAAAGCAAGAAAATTAGAGAAAGTTTTAAAAAATGCTTCAGTCTATACTCAGACTCCATCAATTCTCCCTCTGGAGGTGGATAGCATTTTTTCATCATTAAGTCCTTCAGAACTGTCTTGGATCATTGCATCGATCAGAACAGTCAAGTCACTCACAGGTGATCAACATACAAAATTGCTGTTAGTATGTATGATGTTATCAGATATATATACTTTTTAAGCTTTTAAAACTTTACTAAGATTTCTGGGACACCCTGTATACCTAACAATCACTGGACTTTTGATCTTAGAGTGTGTGGCTCTTTCAGCCACCAAAACTCTCTTGTACTGAAGACGGTACAGATAGGAGAATGAGAGAAGGCAGCATAGGCTTCATTTATAAACAGTATCCTTTCCTTTAGGGATGATGATAACATTGATCCCTACCAATTTAGTTCAGCCCAAATCTGTGGTAGACATTATCTGCGATATTAGAAAAGAATAATATAATCATTCAAGGAGCACTCAGTTTAGGTGACAGAAGATGCCTATGAAGACCATTTGAAGTGGCCCGATAAACCCTACTTTCCCCTACTTGGCTTCAGGTAAGGACACAAGAACGTGGCTAATAAACATTTGAGGGTACTTGTGAAACAGGGAGTCAAGGTTGTATGGATTTGCCTTCTACCATTATCAGAGTCTCTTCTGTCATCTTAGTGCTAACACTGAAGATGCAATTTAAAGTCATAGGGTTCTTGAAGAGGTCATCTTCAAATCTTTAGAAGCAAAATCTATGTCCTCTTACTGCGTGTGAAGATCATATTTCAGAAAGTAATTCATTTTCCACAGGCCAACCACTGTAATAAGGGGTGACCTCACAAAGTGGTATAAGTAGTTCTCTTCAGTCTTGCTATGTGTACCCCTTAGCCATCTCTCCTCAGGCTCCCAAATCTATTACAGATATGTCACAATATCTAAGAGAAAAATTAAATGACACCCAAAGTCCTATGTAGAACAGAAGACCTTTTCCCATTACTCGATGCTCTGCAATACTGAGCTTTTCCTTAGAAAGACCGCTACTACTCCTAACGCCAGCAAACAATACACGCTCTTTTTCCCTTATATTTTCTTAAGCATCCACCTCATTTCCTCCCTCCCTGTCTTTGTTGGTACTATGAAAGATAGAAAGACAAGAAAGCCCGTGGGCTGACTGAAGGCAGGTTCGAGAGTTAGGATTAGAAAGGTTACAGGAAGCGCTGGCTCTCCCCCATGGGTGTCTCACTAGAACCCAGCATGAAGGGCACAGACAGATCATAACCTTTAAATGCAAACTTGATGGAGAGAGATGAAAGCATTGAAACAAATTAGATACATCTATAGGGGGTGCTGAACTGGAGAAAATTAGCATTTCTTACTAATTGGAGTGCAGGGCATTTCATTACAAAGTTTCATTAGAAGAAGAAGAGTGCAAAAATCCTCTGGGGAATTTCATCAGCTGGTTTTTTCTTCTAAAAGTAAAATTGTGAAGAGAAAAGAAAAGGAAAAGCAGGAAGGAAGAGAGAAGTATGCCTATCTGAGTTTTTGTAATTTCCACAGACTCTGCATGTTTTGGGGCTTTAAAGTAGAGGTAGGGTTGAAAGGAAATGCCAGTGAAGGGCATAGAGACTGAAAAGCGTCAGGGGTGTCATCTTTATTTAAGGAGAGAGTTGGTCAAGTAAAGACAACAGAAAGGACGGGGAAACTGCAGTAAATCTGTATCAAATCTTCTGGAGAAGTCTCAAATGGCACCTGTGGCAACACCAAAGGTTTGTGGCCCAGACAGAAGAATAAAGTCCTGGACACCCAGAATTAAGGGAGTTAAACTTGTAGAATACATGCCTTCCTTTATGGGAAAATTGTTGTACCTTGAGAATGTGGAAACCATTTGAGAAAACTCTTACTGAAAGTGGTTCTAAAAAGTTCTTTGTGCCAAATCTCTCCAATAAATAGCTTCCCTAATAGTCATGCTTCATGGCAGAACTGAGAGGAAATTACACTAGAAGGTCCAGATTCAGTTATAGAACATTTCTGCTAGTAGATAGTTTCTTCCTAACACTGGGGTCCCCAGTGAATATGGGGGCTAAATCCTGAGTCACTAACATCAGTGAAGAGTGTGTCTGGAACATAAACTTTTATGGTTTCTCCACCAAATGCCCAGATCTTTAAGTAGTGTACTCTTCTCCCCTCCACCCACCAAATCTATTCTCAGAAGAGAGTTTTCTTGTGGTGGGTAGGGATTCAGAATGATCTGGAATTGTTTTGTTGGGTGGTACACACAAACCACCAGTGGAGAGAGAAAGGCATTTTCTCTGGAGAGAAAAATATGGCAAACTGATGAATAAGCCTAAAAATTTACTGGAGTGAGTGCCTTAAACAACTGCAACAGCCTACTTCCATCTCCTACTTCTGCCCACTCTCCCTCCTCAAAAAATGAAGGGGGGGGAATCTATCTACTCCCCCAAATAAAAGAGAAGAAATATGGTGATCAAAGGCAGCAATTAAAAGATCATGAAAATTAACGGAGTATTTTTATTTGCTGAGACTGGCCCCCTCATCTCTCCCCCAGCCCAACTAAACTTGTGAATTAACATATTTTACATAAATATGTATGTGTATGTGTATGTACGTCTGGGCCACAACCGGGATTCTCTGTTCTTATTTGTCTCTCTGCTGGTCAGAACTGGAGTTCTTTGAGTAACTTGCTCCACACATCTGACCTGACCTTTTCATTTCATTTCTATGATGTTTCTTCTCCAGGTACAGTTACCTTAGTGGACATACCTGGCAAGTTTGTGTGAGTTGAGAGATTAAAAGTTTCTGTGCAGTCTTTGCCATTCACACTCTGGACCAGGAAAAAGGCAAAAGGCACAGAGACCACAACGGCAGTGAAGGAAAGACCCTGAGAAAATGAAGAGTACCAATTACCAACTGAGAATGACCGAGCTATTCTCAGCCATGCAATAATGCAAGACAGTTTCAAAGGATTCGTGATGAAGAACGCTGTCCACTTTCAAAGAAAGAACTGACAGTCTGAATGCAGATTGAAGCGTACGTTTTTCACCTTTTTTTTTTTTGCTGCTTTTTGGAGGGCAATTAGGGTTAAGTGACTTGCCCAAGGCCACAAGGCTAGTTTTTGTGTTCAGTGTCTGAGGCCACATTTGAACTCAGATCCTCCTGACTCCAGGGCCGGTGCTCTCTCTATTCACGGCGCCACCTAGCACCCCCCTTTCATTTTCTTTATTTCATTTTTTTCCCTTTTGGTCTGTTTTTTCTTTTACAACATGACTAATATGGAAACACGGTTTTATATGATTTTATATATATATCAAATTGCTTATTATCTTAGGGAGGGAAAAGTGAGAAAGGAAGAGAGAAAATCTGGAACTCAAAATTTGTCCCAAAAAAATATGTTAAAAATTGTCTTTGGGGCAGTGAGGTGGTGCAGTGAATAGAGCACCGGCCCTGGAGTCAGGAGGACCTGAGTTCAAATCCGGCCTCAGACACTTAACACAAAAAAACTAGCCGTGTGACCTTGGGCAAGTCACTTAACCCCAATTGCTTTGCCTTTCCCCCCTCCAAAAAAACTGTCTTTACATGTAATTGAAAAACAAAACACTATTTAAAAAAAAAAGAAATTTAAGAGTATCATTCCTAAGGAGGTATAAAGTTGAAGGATATGCCCAGGCCTTTGTGTGGAAAAGGATCAAATGTGAATTGAGCTGAGATATCAGCTCATTCAACTTTACAAGTATTTATTAAAATCCTAACTGAGCTTTGTACTAGATGCTAGTGATACAAAGGCAAAAAACAAAAAAGTCTTTGCCCTCAAGAATCTTACGTTTCACTCTGAGGATACACACACACACACACACACACACACACACACGTACATGCACATGTATGCATGTAAATATAAGGCAATCTGAGAAAGGAAAGAACACTAGTAACAGGAAAGGGACCATGGAAGGATGGAGGAGGTAGCACCTCAGCTGAAGTCTGAAAGAAGATAAGGATTCTAAGAGGCAAAAATGAGAAGGATTACATTCTAGGCGAGTAGGGTCTCTTCAGCAAATGCAGTGAAGCAGATGATGGAATACTGAGTTCAGAGTAACAAGCAGTAGTTCAGTTTGGCAAGAACATAGAATAACTGAAGGGAAATAACAGAAAATAAGGCTGAAAAAGCAGGTGGGAACCAAACTATGGAGCACATTACATATCAGGGTTATCACAGAGACAACTGAAAGACAATGAAAGTTCTTGAGCAGGGGAGCAACGTGGTCAGATCTTTCCCTAAAGGAAGATTACACTGGCTACTATGCAGTGATAGAAAAGCATATGAGAGCAAGAAAAGTGTGACCAACTTTAGAAGCTTCCAATCTTCCAGATGGAAACTGGGGCAGAACTACTTGACACTAAAGGTAGATGCCACAGTGCTCACCCTATTTAGGGATCCTCAATCTCACCACAAGGAAATTTACTATCCAATGTTATTCTGTCCTAAATCACGGTAACATCACTGCAGTCTTTTATTACTATTAAATGCCCAGACAGATAAGGGCCTCCACTAACAACAAGGTTGTTATGTCAATACTTAACTAAGTCTTCCCTAGTTCTATATTACTGTACCCAGGAGGGTGGGGATCCTGCCATGGTCCAACTCATGGACTAGGATTAGGGGCTTCCTTGCCCCAGAATCTCTTACCCCAAACCTACTCCAGTATTTGGAGATTACCCTGCCCTATTATCACTGTAATAGAAAGGCAGCCTTCCATTTAACACTGAATACATAGGAATTAGCATCAAGACTACTGAGCTGTAGCACCTACTCCTCTCTTCTCTATCATTGGTCCAGGAAGAAACTCCCCCCCCCACACACACACACACTCATTTGAGGAACAGAACTGGGAAGCTCCTCATTACAAGATTACATAGAAGCTGCATTCATTTTATCCCTGCAATGCATGGTAACAGTGCAACCCTTCTTGTCTACTGAACATCCAGGGAATGGATGCCTGAACCTACTGCCATGTATGGAGGCACTACTTACAGCACCCTGCCTCATCAAATGTTGTAGTAAAAGCAATACTGCCTTAAGCTTGTATAATCATTGATGACACAGGTACAAAACCACATCTAGGACCAGAGCCTTAGACATTAGGCATCTTACAACAAGTATTTGTCTAGTAGAGCCTCAGACATCAAGTCTGACCACTATGTACTCCCCACACATTATATAGCTCCTGACTGTGGATCAACCCCTACCATCCTGAGGCAAGGCAAATGAACTACATGTAAACTCACTTAAGCACCAGATGACCAGGTACTGAATGAATCATATTACTGAACATTCTCTTTCCTTCTCTAGAAAGGAAGAAAAAAAAATATGCCATCTTCATCATTATGGGCCACTTGATAGTAACAGTCCCAATCAAATGGTTACTTCTTTGTCCTATGGTTGGCACAATCCCACCTTCTACACTAATTCCTATGAGGCAGAGTTGTCAGCTCCCCTGCTCTGCCATCCCCTCCCCCTGTCTTCCAGAACTTCTACTCTCTAGACAGCCAAAGAGGCATCTACCTTCCTCACACCACTCTTTCTTGCCTCAGATCCCTGGAAGTTTAAAATCTGCACATCAGGGCTAAGCTCTACAAACTATAATCATAAGATTGAGAGTGTTAAGATCATCAACTCTAAATCCCTCATCTTACCGACAAAAACACATCACAACACATTTATAGAGCACTCTAGTTTTACAAAACACTTTCTTCACAACAACTCTATGAGGTAAGCAAAGTATTATTATCCCTATTTTACAGATCCAGGACCCTGAGACCCAAAGAGGTTAGGTGACTGACAATAATAAATAGGTGACTGATAATAAGTAGCAGAGACAGAATTAAAACAGCAGTCCTCACCTTGCTTTGCTAGATCATCATTCACACATTCATCCTCATTCTGAATAACATCATTCATTCCCCTACAATCTTATATAAGCAACCCTTAAGACTCTGTCCTGAGCACCCTTATCTTCTTTCTATATACCTTCTTTCTTGGTGATATTCTCAGCTTTCATAGGTTCAATGAACATCTCTATACAGATGACTCTTAAATCTATATATCCAGTCTTAATCTCTCCCCAGAACCCTAATCCTGTATTACCAGCTGCCTGCTGAATGTCTCTACCTGAATGTCAGATAGGTATCTCCAAAGTCAACATTTCCAAAATGGAATCCATTATTTCCCATCCACCCCCCAAACTTCCCTCCTTTTGTTGAGGGTACCACCATATTTTCAATCACTAAGGTTCACAAGCTCAGAGTTTTCCTTTATTTTTCTCTCTCCCTCAAGTCATATATCCAGTCAAATGCCAAATCTTGCCAATTTTGCAGAATCTCTTGCATTACACTTCTTTTCACTCACACAGCTACCAGTATACTTCAGGCCTTCATTATCTCTTGCCTGGAGTACTGTAATAACCTCTTAATTGGTTTCCCTGCTTCTAATCTCTTCCTTTCTTCAATCCATTCTCTAAACAGCTACAAAAATGCTCTTCCTAAAGTCCAAGTCTGACCACATCACAACATGCTTGAGAATGGCTACCTTCTTCTCTAGGATAAAAATGCAAAATTTTCTACTTGGTACATAATGCTTTTCTCCATCTGGCTCTAGCCTACCTTTCCAGACTTATTTTACATTATTCCCCTCCTCACATACTGTTCACTCCAAACTGGTATGTTTGATATACCCCAAGTATGATTCACACCATCTTTCCTCCTCACGCCTTTTCACAGTCTGTTCTCAATACCTGAAATGTAATTGTCCTCATCTCTGCCTCTTGGAATTCTTAGCTTGCTTCAAGACTATTATTAGTCTTTCCTGATCTCCCTGTCATTGCTTTCTGTCTCCTCAAATTATTTTGTATGTATTTATCTATGTCCTTGTTGTTCACTCTAGCTGAATGTAAACTCCTTGAAGGCAGAGATATTTTCATTTTGTCTCACCAATGGTAGCTCAGTGACTGGTCCAAATCAGGAATAAACACTTATGGAACTTAAACTTCAACCATTCCTTCCATATAGACTTTGGATACTTATACTATGCCACTGAGAAAGAAGAATGTTTTCTATAAATGTGTGTATTTGTTATAAAGGCTTTGTTGGTTTTTTTTTTCCTAGTGGTGGGAGGAGGGAAGAGGTGGAAGGAACAGAAAATAAATGCCTATTAATTTTTTTAAAAAATTAATCTTAAAAAATAAGAGAATCTTGGAGAGTGCCAGTTAACTGGCAGCAGAAGTCCACGCTAAGCACAGGGCTAACTGAACTGTCATTCCTAAGTAGACTGAGAGTTAAGTGAGTTTGGAAAAAGACTCCATAGAAAAGATGTAGGAGAATATATCTGGAGGTGAATTTGAATTCCTAAAAGGGAAATGAGTGAGGTTAGCTTTCATTTCTGATGAACTAAACTAAGTCAAATTTTATTCTGTGGAGAAAAGCAGTTAATCTAACATTTGAAGAGAACTGAGTAAAATATTATTCTGATAGAATCTGAGTTAACTATATAGTTCTGAAGAGAACTAATTTGTGGTTCCAATGTTTTGGAGGGAATGATAATTGATAACAGGTAATAGGAATTCTAGTGGACAACTTCTTTCCCCTATTTTCCCAGAAAAAAAGGTGACTGACCACAATCTCCATCACAGCTAATACATATTATTTAAATATTCTTCAGTTTTTCTGTATCACTGGTTACCTTTAATAAATTATATGGCCAAGAACAGTGATGACTGTCTAAGTTTGGGGTTTGAAAGTGAGAGAAATAACCTAGTAGAGAAGATATTTCCCCAGTTCTCCTGGAGTGAGGATGCCGACCAATTCATTAACTCATTAATTAGAGAGATTTTTCACATTTTAAGTAATTTCAGAATATACCCCTTAATTGCTTTTGAACTTAGAGAAATAATAAGGTGAGAAACAGATTAAGGGGTGGGGGGTGGGGGCCTGATATGTTTGTCAGGCCCTCAGATGAAAGACATTCCTTACAACCTGTGTCCCTATCCCTATATATCCCTATCTCAGGCAAATAAATGTTGCTAAACGTGAGATCTTATCCATAGATTTCTATATTTGAGTTGGCAAAAATTAGCTACAAACAGTAGAAGCTTAATGTTTGTCAAACTGAGTAAAGAAACCAAGACCCAGACAGAGGTTGTGACTTGTCCAAAGCCACAGCAGGACTGAGCAGGACAACCAGAATTTGAATCCAAGTCCTCAGACTCCAAACCTAAATTTTTTTTTTATACTACTCCATGCTGCCTCTGGCTTCTTCTCCTTAATGGGCCACTAGTCCAGTTTCACTTACTCTAAGCAAGCTTCAGCATACAGCTGAGGAAAGTGCTCCTGGTCAGTAAGGATGCCAGGCGTGTGTCCATGCATCTCAACACGCTTCATTTTGGGGACCTCCCATAACAGCTTATGCCAAGCACAGGGCTGGGTGACACTTTGCCAGTCAGAGCTGAGATTCTATTCCATCTTCCACTGGCTCCCAAAGCAAAACACCCTCAGTAGAGAGAAGCCATCACAAGACAAAGCATTATTATTTATAGAGGAAATCCAAGGGCCCCCCAGCCTGCTCTTCCTAACCAACACAAGCCTGCATTAAAATCAACACTCCGTGAGCACACAAAGCTGACAGGAGAAAGGGGGGAACACACACTGTATACAAAGATCAGGCTCTCTGGGGACGCGGCCTGTTTGTCTCCCATGTTAGCTCCAAGTGACTAAACGCAGGGTGGGAAATAACGCCACAGCAGCAAGAGTACTGGCCTGGGATTGGGGCTGTGTCTGTCTTTTCAAAGGGAAGATGCCTCTGCCCATTTGGAAAATATGAGCATTGTGTAGAGAAATGTTAATGTATGCGCCTCTGCACATTCCTCCGGTAAGGGCAGGGGCTCCCAGCACAGAGCCCCCCTTCTCCTTGCCGCTCAGGCAGTGACACACTCTCTACATGCCACCTGGTTCTTCCCCCAGGCCCTGTGTATATGTGAACGGTGGGAAGGGGCCTGTTGAATGCTATGGCTTCATTGTGCCCCAGAAAGAGTGGACTAATTACTGGCCTAAACTCTAGAGCAACAAGGGAAAGAGCAGGGGCCAGTGGGGGAGACAGAGTGGGAATTAGGGAGGTGAAGGAAGAGAGAGAGAAAGCCAGGAGATTCATTTCAAAGTTTCTCCAGCAATTTGGGGGTGGGGGAAAGAAAGGCTAGGCTTGATGTGAAATCATACAGAGGTCAGGGCTGGGTCTCCCACCCTTGTGAGAAAGTGGTGAATCGGGACGGTTTATCAAACGATCATTTTTTCTTTTGAAACCAGGAGGCAGCGGCTTGGACAATTCTGCAGATGTGCTTGATGAGTTAGGGACAAAAATGGCCCTTCTCTATCCCCCTCCTCCCCTCCCCTCTTTAAGAGCTCCCATCGGGGGTTGCTTCTCCCTCCACTGCCTCCCGGGTCCACCCCTCCCTTCTTCAGTGGTCAGCTGAGACCCCCACCCACTGCTTGCTTTTGTACTCTTGGCCTTTGGACATACTGACAGGGGCCTTTATGAGACCCCAATCAAGACCCCCATGTCACAGGTACCTAGTAGAGACACCAGACCTTTTCAAACAACGGACAACAAGGAAAATAGGCTGGTCCATTGTCTCTCTGCAGTGCTAAGTGAGATGAAAGCGACCGGCCACCCCTCCCCACAGCCCGCCTGCCAATCACCTCCAGTTATTAAGGTCACAATGTGTAAATTCTTTTGACCTGCACCTAATCAAAGATTCACCGGCCCTTTCAAATAGGAATGGGGAGGAGGGGAGAGATTCCCTCCCATAAACCCAGTAGACCCACCCTCAATAAAATTTTTCTCTCTGATTCTTTCCTTGATTCTCATCCCCACCCCCTCACTTCTCTGCTGTCTGCCCTTCTCACCACCAGCTTTAGATGGGAATAACAAGCTCCACAGAATTATCCTCCTCAACTCCCCCCACAAAAAGTCCTAACAAAACCACATCTAAGGAGGTCCTGCAGATTTTTATTTTCTTCCCCTTCAGAAAGAAAGAGAGTGGTATACAAATGGGCATAGCTACTCCCAATGGGCCTAGGATCTGACCAAAGGCACACTGACCAGCCATCACCTGCCCCTCAGACAATTAGCAAACTTCTGATGTCATTGCTCTCTAAATGGAAAAAATGTTTGTTTTGTCTCTCCTAACTGTGCCTCTATGGCTTTGGCCTATACATGCAGATGAGACAGGAAAAATTGGTGGAGGAATTAAGGATTCTGTCACTTTTGGTTTAGTGGGTAACCCACCAAAGCCTCCATATAAGGAGGATTATGCAAGAGGAAGGAAAATAATTCACCAAATCAACTCTCGGGGGAAAACTTTAACAAGAGATTAAGACAGAAATTGAGAAAAGTTAAAAAGAAGGAAAGCACATTATGGTTTCCTCTTTCCTTTGAGAACAGGAGTAAAAAATGTGTTAAAAAAAAGTAAAATGCTCTCAAATCCCAGGAAATCAATATTAAGACTATGAATATTTAAACTGACTTCAAAATGAAAAAAAGAAAAGTATAGAAAAGCAACCTGTAAGTCAATCAAAAAGTCTGGATTTCCAAAACCTCCCGCCCAAACTCTCCAGGCTGTTCCTTCTCTTTCCTTCACCAGTCCTTTCTGCGCCACTCACCCCCCACAGGCAGACACATCTCACGGCGAACTGACCACGGGCCCTCCACTCCTCTCTCTACTACCTTATTCTCTATACTTTCTCCACTCCAAAAGCTTCAGTAATTATTTATATATTGATGGCTTCCAGCTCGGACTTCTCTCCATAGCTCTAAACCCACATTTCCAACTGCCTGATGGATATCTCCACATGAAGAGCCTGTTGGCACTTCAAACTCAAAATGCCTAAAAGCAAATTCCTCTTCCTTCTCCCAAAACTAGCTGTCTCTCCCCGTCTCAGACGCCTCTCATTTTATACCAGCATCCTTCCAGTCATCTAGGATAGGAACCGTGACTTCTACTTTTCCTCTTTCCCTATCTCTCTGGTCAGCAAGTACTACTGATCTTGCTTTGTAACCTCTTTCATATTCATATCTTCCTTCCCATTCTCACTAATATTATCAGGTCAGGCCACATCACATCAGGCCTAAACTACTGTTATAGCCTCTTACATGGAGATTGTTTCCAGTCTCCCCCTCTAATCCATCAATCCATCAATCCATCCTGTCAAATGCTACCAGATGAAGCTTCCTAAAACCCTGGTCTGATTATGTCACTCCCCTCCTCAAAAACCAGTTTAGGGGATCTCCACTGCCTATACAACCAATCTTAAATACCTCTGACAAGCATTCAAAGCTTTTCACAATTTGGTCACAGTCTACATTTCTAGTCTTATCACCTACTCTGCTTCTGCTACAAGTGTATTTATCATACACCACCTGGAGAGTCAGCATGGTGTAGTGCAACAGTTTTCAAACTTTTTAATTTCAAGAGTCCCTTACACTTAAAACTTACTTAAGGCCCCAAGGAGCTTTTGCTTATATGAATTATATCTATCACTATTTACCATTTTAGACATTAAAACTAATAAAAATTTTAGAACATCTATTCATTTAAATAGCAATAACAAACTCACTTCATGATAATATAAATAATATTTTTATGAAATGATATTTTCCAAAATAAAAAATGTAGTGAGAAGACTGGTATTGCTTTTACATATTTTTGCAAATTTCTTTAATGTCTGGCTTAATTGAAGATAGCTGGATTCACATATCTGCTTCTGCATTTAATCTGTTGCAATATGTTGTTTTAATTGAAGAATATGGAGAAAATCCAGCTTCATATAGATAGGTAGGTGGAAATGGGAGGAATATTTTAATAAGTAAATAATATCTTAGTATTACTATGAAAAGTTTTAACCTCACAGACCCCCTGAAGGGTTTCAGGGATCCCACTTTGGAAAGAGCCCTCAACTTGCAATCCTTAGCAATAGGCTCCAGACCTAGTATCCACACTTGCTATGTGGCCACGGGCCAGTCTCTTTGCCTCTTCTAAGATACACTTTTATCACCTGTAAAAGAGGGACAACAATATCTGCACTGCCTGCATAGAGATGTTGTCAGGATACAACACTAAATTTTAAAGAGCTATACAAGCTACTATACTCAAGTTATTAGTCAATACTTCAAGGATCTCTGATTTCCTCAGTGTGTGAACTCCCTCCACATACACAGATCACAACTAGCTAAGGCTCAGAGAAATGAACTGACTTGCTCATGTGCACACAGAAAGTGTCATAGGTAAGGCTTGAATCCAGATCTTTCTGACTCCAAGTCCAACATAATATCCATTATGTTAGGCTGCTTCTCATAGTTCTTTATATACCTGACTTATTTCACCAATTAGGCATATGTATCACATGCATTTTTAAGAGTCTATTCTATACAAGCCACTCCCCAATTGATAAATGGTCAAAGGATATGAAAAAGCAGTTTTCAGAAGATGAAATTAAAGATATCTATAAGCATATGAAAAAATGTTTCAAATCACTAGTGATTAGAGAAACGCAAATCAAAACAACTCTAAGGTACCACATCTCACCAGCCAGATTGGCTAAGATGACAAAACAGCAAAATGACAAATGCTGGAGAGGATGTGGAAAAACTGGAACACTAATGCATTGTTGGTGGAGTTGTGAACTGATTCAACCATTCTGGAGAGCAATCTGGAACTATGCCCAAAGGGCTATAAATAAGGGCATACCCTTTAATCCAGCAATACCACTTTCTAGGGTTGTATCACAAAGAGATCATACAAGTGGGAGGAAGACTTGTATGTACAAAAATATTTATTGCAGCTCTTTTTGTGGTGGCAAAGAATTGGAAATCAAGGTGATGCCCATCAGTTGGGGAATGGCTGAACAAGTTGTGGCATATGAATGTAATGGAATACTACTATGCTACAAGAAATGAGGAGCAGATGGACTTCATAATAACCTGGAGAGACTTATATAAACTGATGCTGAGTGAGAAGAGCAGAACCAAGAGAACTTTGTACACAATCACAGACACAACGTATGCGTGATGACTAATCTCAATAGACTGGGCTCCTCTCAGCAATGTAAGGTTATAAGACAACTCCAAAAGACTCATGATTGAAGGAGATAGCCACATCCAGAGAAAGAGATGAGGAGTCTGAATGCAGACTGAGGCAAACTATTTGCTCTGTTTCTTTTTCTTGTTTTGTTTCCTCTCCCACTGATCACTCCATCAGTTATAATCCTTCTTTACAACCTAACAATTAATGTGAAGATATTAGTAGGTCCTATATTCGACTGCATGCTGCCATAATGGGGAGGGAAGAGGGGGAGAAAATTTGAAAGTCAAAGGACTGTGGAACTGAATGTTGTAAACTAAAAGTAAATAAACCAATTTAATTTTTTAAAAAAGAGTCTATTCTAGACTTTATCAGCTCCCTTATTTTTACCTATATAGCTACTAACATGGCACCATTTAGAATCATATTTAAAGGCTCATAGAGAGTTGGAAAGAAACCCAGAAGCCATCACTCTCATTTTATAGATAAGGAACATGACCAAGAAGGTCATATGACTTACCCAAGGTCATACAGGTAATAAGTATCAGAGTATGATTTGAACCTAGGTTGTCTGACTCCAGAGCCACTACTTTCTGTGCCAGTCTCATCTCTAATAATACCAAAATTAATATTTAATACTCACTGTCAAAATGTCCCTATAGTTATCTGAGTTAGACACAGACTTTTTTTTTATCTTTTGGATTGGGATTAAGTGACTTGCCCAAGGTCACACAGCTAGTATGTGATTAGTATCTGAAGCCAGATTTGAACTCTGGTCCTCTTGACTCCAGGGCCAGTGCTCTATTCACCGCGCCATCTAGATGACCCAACACAGACATTTTTAATCCAATTTAATAAACCCTGTCTTTCATCTAGCATCTCCCAGCACCAAGCTTAATAGTCCTCAAAAAAAGATTTCCTAGGCCATGGGATACTACTACGAAGAGGCTACATCTATAGAATTTGAGAAATTATAAGGTTAATTTTTCCACTCTCAACTGTAGTTCATTTCCTACTTATCTTTGAGTAATAAGCACTTGTAAGGTTTAAAAGAGCAGGCAAAATCCAGGAGGAGAGTTACCCACAGTACAAAGGGGCTTCTAAACACACTGACATGTGCTCCCCCATCATTTCCATGGATGTCACTAATTTTACATTCAGGCCAAATCCTTCAGATCTGAAAAATGTACCAGACCTAGTTCTGATAAGGAAATAAGAAAAAATTACAGTAAGTCATGTTTGCAGCCTAGATCCACATAGGGAGACAAAAGGAGACTACCATCTGGAACATTCCAGTCCCCAAGAACTGATAGAGCGCAGAGGCTGTATACCATATAGGAAGAAGTCCCAGGGGCTCCCTAAATTAGAGCAAAATACAAGAACAGGTGGTATCTGGTAGCTCTGCCAATCACTACCCAGTCACAGATCCCAGGGTGGACTGAGGAGAGGACCTGAATCTAGAGGTGGCAGTCACAGGGCCTAAGTGAAACTGTACTGAGAAACAAAGAAATTCTGAAGCAAGTGGTAGCTGTCTGCTACTAACAATGGAAGCAGACTAGGGACTCAGTTCTAGCTACCAGCCAGGCCTGAAGCTTGCAATGGGGAAATGAGGGCAGGAATCCCAGACCAAAGAGGAACCTGCAATTCTTTTGCTCTGAACCTGTAGAGCTTCCTGGCTGTCAAAGCAACAGCCCTCTATCGGAACCTCTAATCAGGAATAAGCCTATAGGCATGTTGCTCAGGCCCAGACCCAGATCAGAAATTTGCAACAAGCAGTGGGCAGACTTTATCCTGAATTGCACCACTTTGGGAGCAATGTAAGCTTGCAGGTCCCCAACCTGAGCTGTCCCTGAGATCTTGGAATAACATAAAATTCAGTATGCCAAGAAAGCAGCAGAAAGACCCAAGAAGGCAGAAGGTCAGCTCAGATATTCCCCCAAGAAGTACACAGAGCCTTTGCCCTAACACCAAGTCCAAAGTCAGGAAGTAGGTTGAAAGAATGAGCAAATGAACAAACAAAAACAGAATACCACCATAGAAAGTTATTATGGTGTCAGAGAAGCTCAAGACACAAACCCAGAGGAAAGGAATGACTCCAAAACCCTCATAAGCAAAGCCTCAAATTAAAATGCAGCTTAGGCACTAGGTCTGAAAGAATTCCTGGAAGCTATAAAGCAAGAGGTTTTTGTTGTTCTTTTTTAAGTGCTAAGATAAATTATTTTAAAAATCAAATGAAAACTCTAGTTTAAAAAAAGGAGAAAAGAAATGAGAGCTATGGAAGAAAGACATGGAAAGAAAAGCAACAGCTTAGAACAAGAGGTAGAAAACCTAACCCACGAAAAAAACTCCCTGAAAATTAGAATTGACCAAATAGGAGAGAATGATGCCCTAGGCAGCAAGAAATAGTCAAAGTCTAAAGAGTGAAAAAAAAAAAGAAAGAAAACAAGATGTAAGGTATCTCATAGCTTTAAATAAATAAATAAATAAATAAGCCTGATTTGGAAAATATGACAAAGATAATTCAAGAATGATCAGACTACCTGAAAGTCACGACCAAAAAATGAGCCTAGATATCATGTTTCAAGAAGAAAACTGTCTATATCTTTTAGAACCAAAGGCAAAGTAGAAATTGAAACAATGGGCAGATTACCGAAATGGCCCTGGAGGGGAAGAGGTTCTATATAGCAGATGGTTTGTCAACAATCATATTGCCATATTGTCACTAAGATGAAGCTAGTAAGATTTTTTTTTATGAAATTGATTCATAAAACTGTAACTGCTGAAATGAAGAACTGAACCCAGGTGCACAGAAATCATAGGAGTAATGTCAGTATGAACACACATCTTAAAACTGTTAAAAGATATAGTGAAAAATAGAGAGCCTGTACAACTGCTAACATTGAGTATTCAAGGAAGTTAACACTTGATTCTAAATTTTTCTAGATAGTTCACTTCTAGATAAACTACTTATTGATAATGAACCTAAAATTAAATCTAAGAAGAGAAATACAGTTGTAGGAAGAGGTAGAAGTCAGGGACACGGCACAGGAAGAGCAGTTCCATGTTAACAATTTTTCCTTAAAAAATAGCTGATGAGTATTAGGATACTGGAATTTCTTAAAATAAATTCTGCTTATGAAATTTTAAATAAACATACAGGTAGGAGATTGTTGTCTCTATCAATTAAGTTTTCAATTGATTTTTGTATTTTCAAATTAACTTATAAAATATGACTATTGTTGCTTTATGAGCTGCCTACTCAGCACACCCACTCCCTTTTGCCATCTTCTACATGGACTTAATCTCATTATTTGGATTCTAGTGTCCTATTTATTTTAACCCTACCCTTGTGTTCTACCAAAGATTCTTCTCAGCTTCTTCCTTCTCTTAATAAATAATGTTCAACTAGTGTGAACCACTGAGTTTAGTTCTAAAATGTATCAATAGTACATAATAGAACTTTATATTTGCTTTGACTTCCCTTTCTTTGTCACATGGTGGTATAACAGCAAGCAAAGTAGCATTTTTTGCTGATTTTTCTGGATTGAGTTTTAGCCAATCAAGTGCCTTTGACCGAGTCTTGCCTTTGATTGAATCAAGAGTCTTTGACTGGAAACAGTACATATTGTATTGCTCAGAGGGAGAATAGAGAGTAGAGAGAGGAACAGAGCTGAGAGAGAGAAGCTAGGGCAAGCAGGCTAGGGGAACTTGTTTGTGGCAAGGCCTAACAGAAAGAATGCTCGTGATGTTGTGCTCTATCTGCTGATCTGTGTTAATTTCTCAGACAGAAGTCCTGCCTGTTGGTCTTTATGAGTGAATTAAACTGAAGAGTGGAGATCCATCCATGGGAAGGAGGCTTAGTTTAAGCCCCTTTTAAGAGCTATTAAAGTGAATTGAGATGATGGTGCTGATAATATGTATAAATATTGTTGTGCCCTGTTAAGCTTTGTTTTCCTAAAAACAGAAGCTGTGGGTAGGAGCCCCTGGAGCCTGTTGTCAGGCAAGATCTCGGAGTGGAGCAGTCCCTGTGAGCTGAGACATGGATCAGGAGCACAGAGCTGCCTATGTGTGAATCCAGACAAGAGTCAGGAGTGGTCAGCCCACAGAGGAAGAGCCATGGGATTTCAAGGTCAGCTTCAAGTCAATATGAGAGAGGACTTTACTTGGACACTGTGTATTGATAAAAGAGAATGATTTACTGTGACCTAGGGGTGAATGATGCTTCTATTTTCTGCTATCCCTTAAGGATGATATGTTGTGCTAGGGAAGACCCTGGCCTGAGACCTCCTGCTTGTGTAAACAAGTATTTTGCTACTGAATGCAATAATATATGCTGTGTGGGATTCTGAGGAATGTTGTAAGATATACTAAATGATATGTTTTTTTAAGACTGGAGATACAGATGTAAATCCTTAGTTTTGGAAGAATAGAGAATAGGTTTGGTAACCATTTAAAATGTCCTTTTCTGATGTTAAAATGAATGACTTTTATATAAAATCAAAATATCTTTGGGAATTACTATTTTTCAGTCGTTCATGTTAGGTTACATTCTCAGTATGTGTATATGCAGTGTTTACTGAATGTCTATTTTGTTTTTTATAAATCTATAAGTCTGAATTATTCTAGCAGTTCTTTTCAATTTTATTCCTTCAGAATTACATTTCTCATTTAATGTACACTGAGGAGGGAAAAAAGGATCTGCTGTTAACTACTTAAAAGAAATCCCAAAATAAGACCTCCCCAAAATATTATAGCCAAAATCCAGAGCTTCCTGGTCAAAGAAAAAATACTGCAAGAAATAAGGGGGAAAAAATTCAAGTACCAAGGAGGCACAGTCAAGATAACACAAAATTTAGCAGCTACTACTACAAATAAGCAGAGAACTTAGAATATAATAATCCAGAAGGCAAGAGGTCTAGATCTATAGGCAAAAATAACTTATACAGCAAAACTGAGTATAATCCTACAGGGGGAAAAATGGATCTGTAAGGAAAGAGGACTTTCAAGCATTTCTGATGAAAAGACCAGAGCTACATAAAAACTTTGAAATACAAACACAGGAGTCAAGAGAGAAAGAGAGAAATGAACACATGCTAGAAGAATAGATGTCACTTTGCAGCTCCCCAACGATCATATCTGTGGTCCCCAAACACCATGATTCAATGGGCATGAGTGTGCAGATTATGTGCTGAGATATTTTGCTTAATAAGTCAAGGTAGCCTTTCACAGCCAGTCAATAATTATTTATTGTGTGATGTAAGGAGACTGGAAAGATATAAAGAATCTATGCTATGAAGAGCTTTAAACATCAAACAAAGGACTCTGTACTTGATTCTGCAGTAAGAGAGTCACTGGAGGTTATGGAGTCAGGGGAGTATAGTGTAATATAGTCAGGCACACATTTTAGAAAAATCATTTGGGTGGCTAAGTGAAAAATGGATAATAGCAGAAGAGACATGAGATAATGAGACCAATTAGAAAGCTACTGAAATAGTCCAGGTAAAAGGTGATGAGCACCTGAACTAGGGTAGCAGCTGTGGGAGAGGAGAGAAAGGGGCATAAAGAGAGATGTTGTAAAGTCTAATTGGATATATGTGATGAGTGAGAAGGAGAAGTCAAAGACAATACTGAAGTTAAAAGTCTGGGTAAATAGTAGTGCCCTTGACAGTAACAGGGAAGTTAAAAAGATGGGAGGGCTGGAGGAGGAAGGGAAGGATAATGAAATTTGTTTTGGACATGATGGCTATGAGACGCTTATGGACATTCAGTTGAATATGATGACTGTAGCTCATGAGATAGACTAGGGTTAGATATATATATATATATATATATATATATATATATATATAAGTGAATCATCCACATAGAGATAATCACTGAACTCTTAAGAGCTGATATGATTACCTAGTGGGATGGTATAGAGCAGTGGTTCTCAACCTGCCTAATGCCACGACCCTTTAATACTCGTATATGGGCGTATCTGCATGTGGGCGGACCCGCCTGGAGACAGATAGCAGAGCGGTGTCTTGGTTCCTAAGACCATCGGAAATATGTGTTTTCCGATGGTCTTAGGCGACCCCTGTGAAAGGGTCATTCAGCCCCCAAAGGAGTTGCGACCCACAGATTAAGAACCGCTGGTATAGAGCAAAAAGAAGGTCTAAGATGAACCTTGGGGGAGGACACCCACAGTTAGCCCTTGTTGGGAAATTATACTTCTAAAGTTAGAGGTAGCCCTGACTTGACAAAAGACAACAGGAGGAGGGGATAGGAAGTAGTGAGGGCTGATTCAAGGACATGGCTGGAGCTGAAGATCTTTTTCTAACTTTGCATTAAAGTCAAGACACTCATAGTGATTAAAAATAGAAAGGAATATAATTTTTTGCTTTCCCAGTTCTTCCTGCCATACACATTTAAACAATGTGTGCAAAGTGTTTGGGGATTCTCAGACAAAGGGAGCCAAAGAAGAACAAGGCAGTAAATCCAGCAAGAGTCCTCAGTGCAACTTGGGTGTACACATGCAGAGAGAAATGTCACTACTGGGGCACATTCATATTTGTGCAGTTTTCTATCTCTACTGCCATTGGTAGTTTCCCACCCAACTCTGTTCTCCCAAAGAAGATAAAGTTTCATGCTTCTAACATTCACCTGCTGTCCAACAGGCAAAGGAAAGGTCTCTAAAATATCTGAAGACTAGGTGGAGAAATAAAACATCAGCACGGTGAGCAAAGGAATATGTATTTAGATGAGTTTCAAAATTCTACTTAATTCTACTGTGGATGGGGCAGATGAGGCAAAGAAAATCACAGGGAATAAAAGCCCAAGAGGGCCCTACAGTTCTACTCTATGAAACCTAGGCTGTGGTACTAGGATTTTAAGAGTTAGATAAGGTTAATCAGTCCTGCCTGGATTGCATGTTTTAGAGCCTCTTTAAAGCAAGGAAGTTACTGCCTTTAAGGTGAGCTCCCTTAGATACATGTGCAAGGTTTTGTTCTCCTCCCTCAACAAAATGCACATTGAGATTTACTGAAATTATTTGAGTTTAGACAAGACTGCTGTTTTCCAACCCATCTCTTCCTCTACCTCCTCCTGATCCCGCAGTGAAAATCAAGATGTTGCACTTAAGATACCACAGTAATTGTTCCCAGGATAGAGATCTGATGTCATCAGCAGTAGATTATGACTTTGCTGCAGGAAAGGCGCAGAGAAGACAGCAGGGTGGGCTGGGCAGGGGAAGGATCTGAATTTCAGAACAAACGCACTGAAGAGGGGTTACAGAAAAATACCAGCTGGAACTTTTTAATTTCCCACAGTGTTTTCTCTCATTTCTGAAAAATTTCCTCTTTGTGAAAAGTCCCCTCTGAGAATCTCTGACATTCTCACCTTCCTCCTAGTAACCCACCTGCCCTATTACACCTTTTCTTGTGCGCCATATATGTTTTCAATTTGCACAGTAAACTTTGAAAAGAGGAAAGCTTCTACAAAAAAGCAATTTCCTGGGCCAGTCACTCTCCATACAGCATTCCCTTTGTGATTGTTGCAGCTATCTGCATACACATACTCTCTTTTCATTCTTCCCTTCATCTCTCCTTCCGAATACCTTCTGCAATGGAATATCTAAGCAACTGTCCTCCTCTAACTCCTTTCTATCCTAGAGGGACATCACAGATCATCTATCATTAACATCACTGCAAAAGACGGGGGCAAAGATAGGCTAGGCACAAGCAGTAAGACTTATGACTCTCCATCTAATATGGCAACCCTGACACACAGAGAACTTCACTGCAGCATGCACTCAAATATATACACACCCCTGAGACAGGAAATGAAATCCTAGCCCCAAAGAACTCACAATCACAAATTCCCAAATGAACATAGCACAGAAAGGTAGCTGGGGGGGGAGGGGGAGGGAGGGCATTGAAGTTAGCAGATGTCCAATTCACAAGCATAGGTGATCTTTTAGACGTGGTCTGAAGAACAAGTCAAAAGCACTAGATGGCCTGTTGAGGCATAAATATGTCCTACACAATCATCAAATGCATAAACAAAAAGCAGGATAATAAAAAATGGAATAAACCCAAATTAAGCTACATAAGCCTATCTACATACATTCCTATACCAACATATTCCAATCCTGTACTTGTCAACTACAGATCACTTGCTACCTGTGTGACCTTGATTTAATTTCTCTGGGCTTCAGTTTCCTCACTTGGAAAATAAGAGGACTAGAATAGATATCTCTAATGTTTTTTCTATCATTCTATGAAATAAAGTTGGAAAGGTAGACTGGTACCAAATGATGTGGAGTTACTTAAAAGCTAAATTAAATGGTCTAACTATTCTGGAAAACAATTTGAAATTATGATAGGAAAATGACTAAAATGTCCATACCCTTTGACCCAGACAGAACACTGCAAGTGGGGTCAAAGATAAAAAGAAATGTTCTGCATACAGCAAAATATTTGTTGTAGTACATTTTGTAGTAGGAAAGAATTGGGGACAAAGCAGATATCTATCAAGAACGGAATGGCTAAACAAGTTGTTACACATGAATGTAAGTAATAGAAAATATACATAACCCCCTTGACTCTGCAAAACAAAAAAAGAATGGAAAGAGTGGTGGCACAGTAGATAGAGCACTGGACCGAGAATCAGGAAGACTTAGCTGTGCGAGATGTGTGGGCAAGTCATTTAATCTTTTTTGCCTCGGTTTCCTCATCTGTAAAATGAGCTGGAGAAGGAAATGGCAAACCATAACCGTATTTTTTACCAAGAAAACCCCAAATGGGGTCACGAAGAGGTGGTCATGACAGAAATGAATGAACAACAAGAAGGAAAGAGTGGAAAACAATATGCACAATAACCCCAACAGTGTAAATCTAAAAGACAGTTACAAAAATTAAAGCTGAACGCCGTGGTTACAATGGTCAAGCTTGACTCCAAAGAAGAGTTAAGAGAATCGTACTTTCCTCCCTTCTTTGCTTTGGAGATGGAATATGGCATATAATGTTGAATTTCACTGATATATTGGTTAGTTTTACTGAACTGCTTATTCTCTTTTTTTCCTTTATCACTAGGGACAGCCCTCTGGAAAGGAAAGGGAGGGGGAGGGTATATATTAGGAAATAAAGGTGACATAAAAACAAAAGACAGCAATAATATTTTACTCAGTAAGTGGTCAGGATCAATGTCATCACCTGTATACTAGGAAGATTACTTTGTCAACAGTCTAAAGGATAAATAGAAGACACAGGTTAGAAGAAAGTGGAGTCTAAAAGAAGAAAAAATAGTTAGAAGGCTATTAAACAGGCCAGGTACAAGATAATGAATGCCTAAATTAAGACAGTGGCAGTGGAACTGGAGAGGTATAGACAGATTCAAGAAAACAAGTTGAAAGGTAGATTAGTAATTTAATTCCCTATTCTCCTGCCATGTCCTCCAGTCTTTCAAGTCACCTTGCTACCATGTGAATATCCTTTTATTCCTCTACACCCCTTTCATCCTCCAGTTCTGGAACCAGGACACAAGATTAAATCAACTCTACCATAATTCCTGGACAGGGCACGACAATCTATTCCCCTATGGCCCCTTTACCATCCCAGTAACCTGAAGGACCACAGTGCCCCTCCTAGCCAATGTAATCTCTCTTTGAAGGCAGGGATGTCTTTGTTGCTCTTTTTGTATCCTCAATACATAGCATAATGCTCTTCGCAAAGTTAAGTGCTTAATAATGCTTTTTCATTTGTTTATTCTAGGGACCTGGCAACTGATTGGCTAAATAGGATGAAAGCAAACAGTCAAAGATGCTTTGAACCTTTTGAGTCTCAATCTAAACCCTTATAAAAATTCAACTATTATATTACCAGAATATAATGTTTAAGGCTAGGGACTTCCATTCCCCTCCCCCCTCAATAATATAAATGAGAAGGCTAAAAACAACATGAATCAATCAAAAGTATAAACTAGGTTTAAATAAGTCTTTAATCAATTACAGAGGAATACCTTTGGGTCACTAAATAAAAGCAGATGACAAGGAAATACCTTGTAGGAAATATTTTGAGATTGGTTGAAAGAAATCTGTCAAGTCTTATAGGGTTATGTATAAAACAGTCAGTCAGTCTAGGAGTTGAACTATCAACAGCTATCATAAAAGCAGTTTAATGATGGATGTCTTTAAGTTCAGGAACTAAGAATTCCTGTTCCAAAGAAGAGTTTCCTCTTTTTTCCTCTCCTCTCTCTTTTTTTCCTTCTTTCTCCTCCTCCTCCTCCTCTTCCTTCTTCATTCTCTCCACCCCTCCTCTTACAAGAGAAAGTGATAGCCATGGACTGGAGAAAAGCACTGACCCACTAAACTCATGTGCTTTCTCAGTACCATTTTACTAAATTTGAGACCACCATCCCCAGGACCTTGTATGTGCAAGGAATGAGTGTGCACTCCCTTCCCCTCACTATTTAGGGAAAATGTTTTATACTAACCACTGTTTCTATACATTCTCAGTAAATCTCTGCCAAAAAGCTAACTGAAGCTACTGGCTGATAATCAACAGGAAATATAAAGGGTGCACTAGGGTATTTGGTGAGCAAAAGTATTAGAAACCCCAGACTCTTAGGATTACCCCTAGAATCCCAAAAGGAAAAGCAGTCAGTTCCTCAAGTGCCCAGTTAGAGGGATAGGTGGTCCCAGACAGGGTATCATACATGAAATGACAAAGGCAGTATTTTTTGGTTACTTGGCCCCTAAGTCCTCAACCATACAAAACTCAGATGTTCTTGTTCTACAGGATACCCACTAGAAGAAATACAGTCATCATTATATACTGCTAACTCAGTAGTCTGAGTACTGGAATGTAGTCACAACAGTCACAGGACCTGGTTTAACCAGAAGAAAATAAGTAATGGAGACTTGACCACAAACAGAAATTCACTTAAAATGGCCAGATAGCCACTAAACTACTGAAGAGCAGAATTATCTTCCTGCTGTTCTACATCAGCTTTCTTACTCTGTCACATCCTATCCTTGACCATATGACCCTCTACCTCATAAACATACATACATACACACACACACATACATACACTTGGCACACAAAGCCAAGCTGGCCTAAATGGCTAAATGCACTATTTCATTAGCATTCCTCTTTTGACTCATTTGAGGGTCATGAATAGCAGGTGGGAAAACTTTTTAAAATATATGAGTATTCTCTTGACATGGCCACTGGAATGGATCTGTGCCACATAAGTCAGATTAAGTTGGAAGCTTCCGCCCTACCATCAGGTCCCTCTTTAGCCTTGACAGATCAAACCCCAAGCCGAATCATGCTGCAGAGATCAGTTTAGTCTCTGAGCCAAAGGTCTTCACAGTGAGGAACCAAAGCCTCCCTGACTGTGCCTCTACAGACCCTTTGCTCCATATTAATCACCCACCAGTACAGTCTGAATGCCAGACCTGCAACCTGAGCCTCATGAGCACCTGCAAAGGGGTCATATAGCCACCTCTTTACACTCCTCATGGTCAGGTCCCCGTAACAAGAGGATGTCCACCTGCTAATTAAGTTACCTGGAACACAGACTACAACTTACATGAAGAGTGAGAGGTTCAGCTTCATAAATAAAACCAAAATTACCTATGGATGGCCCTACACGGCCAGCAGAAGGAATTAGAAAATGCCTGGAGTGCTAGCTACTCAATCTCCTCATTCTACAATTTGATCAGAGGAGCAGAGGATTATGAGATAGAAGGAATCTTAGAGTTCATATGACCAAGGCTCTGAGAGCTGAAACTTTATCATCTATGGAATCCTTTGCCATAGCAGCCTCCTCCTCTTTCACACTACCTAGGGTGAAATTCCAAGTAATGAGGCCATAAGCAGCCAAGGTATGAGGCAAATAAGCACTAATAAAATAGTCTCATATATACTCAGTTGTAGCTCATGGATCACTCCTGAGCCAAAAGTAAAAGTGTGCCTGATCACAAAACTTCTTAGTACTGGCTAAAAGTTCTATGTGAAAGGAGGTACAGAGGCAAACTAACTCCCCAAAACTACATAAGGGGCCCAAACATCTCAGACTCCAAAAATCTGGGAAAACAATGTACTTTATCGATATTCAAAATAAGTAAGTCATGATAACCTGATAAAAGAACACTTACACACATTCTAGTAAAGGAATGAGGAGACTGATTGTGAGGATAGATCTTAAGTATGCTATACATATATGTACTTGTATTTATCTTTCAATTCACATAACAATAATAGCTCAAATTCACATGGCACTTTCTTCCCAACAATCACGTAGTAGGTAGTGTGAGTATTATGATTCCATGCACTGATAAATGAGAGAGCATTCAAAGGAAAGTGAATAAAAAAGTGAAGAGCCTGAAGACATGCCAGAAGGACTGGCTGAGTGGACTTAACCTGGAGAAGAGAAGAGCTGCAGGGAACAACTGTCTTCCAGTATCTGAAGGATTAGCATGTGCTCCATTTGCTCTCAGAGAGCAGAACTCAGAGCAATGGGTAGAAGTTTCATATATAAACTTAATATAAGGAAAAGGGTATGGATAGAAGAGCTGTGGAGTTGCTTTGTCCTCCAATCAAAAGCTCAATGGCCACTTTTTCAGTGCCCTGCTTCTTACTCAGGTCCTGTGTGAACTAGGCAGCCTTTCAGGTCCCTTCCAACTCAGATTCTGTAATCATATTTTACAGATAAGGAGAGGTACAGAAAGATGAAATGATTTATATAAGCTAAGTGACAAATCTGAGACTCAAACCCAAGTTTTTAAACTCTAAGTCCTGTGTTCTTTCCACAGTCACACACTAGCTAACACACATGTATTAATGTTAAGTCCTAAAGGATCCTATCAAAGAATAAGCTAAAAAGCTCTAACAGAGACCATTTTCAAGCAAGATGGGAGTAGCATAGTTTAGATAAATCTGATTGGAAGAGGAGGCTAATCAACCATCAAAGTCTTCACCCTGAAGCAATTCAACCCAAGTCCTAAACTATCTTATAAGAAAAAGTATGCTATGGTCACCCATTCACAATTCCATCCATACTGACGTAACCAGCATCCATAATCACTGGCTATACAGCCCCAAAGAAAAGGCAAAAAAGAACTGCAAGGTAGAGGATACAGCCTGCTCACTTTACACAGGTATAGAAACCTTCAAACAGACTGAAGACTGGAGACAGAGCCCCAGCTCAGCTCCATCATGTCATAATGAGCACTCATACTCGGCTCCTTTCTGTACCTTTAGGAATTCTCTTTGAACCCCAAGTTTCAGGTCTGAGTTAGGGACAGGGCAGGGATTACACTTACACACTAACTTGGAAGGGGGGATAGCATGTGACAGGCCATGAAAGGACTCTGCCTATAAAGCTCACTGGAAAACAAACCCTTAATTTAAATGTTAATGAAAGTGCTGAGGAGACATCAGAGGCTTCCACTACCTAGTGAAGAACAGATACACCAGTCTCAGAATTTATGGTTCCCCTTCACCCTCCCACCTCCCTCTCTGCTTCATCACCCACTGAAGTTTAAAAGGGAAAAAAAGCTAATTTTAACATTAACTCCACACTTCCACCCTGGGATGCAATTGCTAAATTATCTGTCGGCAGGACAGTGATCAAAGGTGGAAAAACACAGGCGTACTGCAAAACCCCAGCAAAAGTCAACAGCAGTGAAGGCCGGGAAAATTACCTTCCTCCCCCTGATGGGAAGAAAATGAGGAAAAAGAAAAAGGAGAAAACTAGAGAGACACAGAGACTGAATCGGGGACAGAAGCGGTGCGGTGCGGGGAGAGCGTTAGCTAGATCCAGCGTCAGAGGAGATGGTCTCCAGTCCTAACTGTGACGTCTACTCAGTGTGACTTTGGGCAAGCCACTTAAATCTCTTTGGGTCTCAGTTTCTTCATCTATAAAATAAGTTTAGAGACAGAAAGAAATAGAAAAAAAATAGATGGGAGAGAGAGGGAGAGAGAGGAAAGAGTGGGGAAAGAGAGGGGAGAGGGTGAGAGAGAGAGAAAAGAAAGAAAAGAATCACACGAATTTCAAAGATAAGAGGAGAGGCTGGAGCGTGTGCACCTGCCCACAGGGAGGGGGAAAGCTCGCATGTGTCGAATCTGTACACAGAGCAACACTGTGCAGCTGCCACTGTTTTTGTTTTGTGGTTTGTTTGTGTTTTAATCACCTCTTTGCTACTCTGCCAGCTGTACCAGGGAAGGAATCAGCCCCCAGCATCAGACCCAAGCCAGGAAGGGCTGGTGTGGTCGTTAGTCTCAGGCATATAGCTCCTCCACAAGTGAGCAAGCACTTCTCAATGATGGGCCAACAAGAAGGGTGGGTCAAGAACCAAGAGGTTTGGCCCCCAGGACTAAAGTCCACCCAGTCTTCATTCTTTAACCTGGTACTTGAAGGACTTTAAAGTTTCAAACATGAAGAAGGGTATTGTCTGTATAACAGAGTATCATGCAACCTCACTTGGCGGGTGAAAAGTACCTAGCATGGATCCCAGTAGGAATATGACCTCAGAGTTCTTTTCCTGCAATATACTGGATTCATATTTAATTGAATTTTATTCCTCTTAAACTATAATCCTAATCTGATACTAGCTCACAAAGGTCCTCCAAGTTCTCATACATTCTCTTCCATCCAAATTCCCACAATGCCCTTTGTTGTTTCTCTTACCGCAGGAATACTAATCTGCAGGCAGGCTCCCTAAGTTAAGTTTTCACTCAGCTCAGAGTAAGAGAGAAACATAAATATCACTCATCCTCAGGATCTAAATCATCTCTCCTCCATAAACCACAGGATGGACCCTTCTGTCACAACTGATGGAAAGGAAAAGCAGAGAAATGCTACCGGGAGTTACTCACAGAGACATCCAACAATCTAAACACACCACAATATAAGTAATGGAAAGGCCACACCAGCAGCACACTAGAGTTTAGTGCTCTCTTCTTTGAGGACCCATAAGAATTCTCCTTCACTCCTATAAGTTACTGCAGTTAGATACTGACCTAAACCCTATGTCTTCACCAGCAAACACAGGCAAAAGCCAGCAGCTCAAACTTTCTTAAGGGAAAAAGAAAATAAGTCAAACAAACCAAAATCAAATGACCCCACTGGGAACCCCCCAAATCCAACTTGAAAATTTGCTGCTTCTTTTCCATTCTATACATTACCATCTACATTGCCAAACTATGCAAGAGTTAGTTCCCATTTTTTAAAAAAGCCATATTTCAACAAGACAGTGTATGCCCACAAGCACACATGCACACACTCTATAAACTTTGTATTTCAGAAGCCACGGCTACTGGACATAGATACCTTGCTTTCCCCAGAAACCCATACTCAAGCCAAAGAGTACACAGTGACTGCTTTTCTTTCCAGGCTCCCTCCCCTCTTACCAATGGAAGGAATGAAGTAAGAAGGAACAGCAACTCTATGAGAAACCCCTAGAGGCCTCAACTCACTTTGCAAATCTGAATTGGTACATTTCATGAAGGCTTGAACTCACCCCTCCATGTCCTCAAAGAAACTAAACAAACAAATAAGCCACTGCAGTGAGCAAAGTCCCACAAAATTATATTACATATTTAATAACATGACTAAATCTCTACACCTACACCACATGTATATTTCCCTAATGACACAAATTGGAGATAATCCCAAGGAACTGAGAGAAGGGATTACAAACACAAGTGTCTTGGGAAACTTTCCTGACCACACTTGCTCATGTGACACCAAGTACTATTCAGAAACAGGGAAGTGACTGGGCTAAGGGGTTCTATGTATTTTCTTGGAGGAAAACAAAGAATATGATAGTGAAAGAAGAGGAAGCGGTGGGCTCCTCTGCCCTATCAGAAAAAAAGAACAGGTAAGTAATTCAGGAGAGCCCTTCAGAGTTTGTAGAAAAGGTTGTTTGGGCAGTTAGCTCTGCAAGCTGAATAGTTTTACTGATTCATAAGACAAGTGCAGTAGAAGGGTTTGCAGCAGGATACCTTATCCCTGAGTTTTCATAGCCCCCTCACTCCACTATTCTTGCACTTTATTTCTACCACACCCTCAATCCTGGCTGCCAAAAAGGGAGGGCAGTTCCCAAATACAACATTTCTTAGCATGGACAGCTACTAGCCAAACACTTGCAATGTGTAGCTATGTCCCAGACACCTGCTGAAACTCAATGATGCCCTCCTTCATCTTGACCAGGACCCAGTCTAACAGGGAGTATGCCAATGCAGCAGGCAAGAGAGAAATGGAGATCATTTGGCGGGCCTGTTAAACCTAACCCCAGGATGAATCAGGGGGATTATCTTCCCTCTATGTGCCTTAACTTCCATCTGTGCCATGTGAGGAGGAATGATACTCATTCCCACAAAGATTATTCAATCCATGGTGATGAGACTTTAACATTTTCAGGTCCTTGTGTGACACTGACAAGTCACATTAGGCTAGGATGACAAGTAAAACCTGTTTCAGCTGCCTTGGGAATAGAGTATGAATGCAAGTCTGTACCCAACTCAGCTGAACACAGAAGGTGAGGGTGATGGAACAGCACCTACATATTTGTGTCTGTTTGTGTAAAGGTGGTGCGGTCAACTGAGTAAATCAATCATATCATCCCATCCCTATGTAAAGCGTCAAGATACTAAGTCATGAAACCTTAACCAAGTATGAACACTTCTATGGAATCAATAAATCACAGGCTTTAGATAAGTAAGGATGAAAAAGTCCTTGATAACTGGACTAATGTTAAGAGAAAGTCTATTCCAATTGGATGGGGGATTTGGATATGCCCTAGGCCTAGGGGACTTCTACAAAATCAGGAGGCAATTGAGAACTCAAAAGATTTTGAGTAAGTGGAGAGGCAGGAGAAAGCAATCCCAGTCAAGCTCCTAAGAAGCTATTTAGAGGAAAGGGAGCCCCTCCGCTTCAGCTTCCTTGCTCCTTTCCCTTGGCTAGAGGAGTACCTTGTAAGTTTCCGAGAACAAGAGGATCAGGATCTGCATCTTCACACTGTCCACAGGACTATGAGGGCTTATGGCAGCCCATGAGGAACTGAGGACAGACTGGATGCAATGGCTAAAGAAAGATTCGGGGCTCTTCAAGGAGCCCAGAATAATACTGTACTTAAGGCAGATAGCTTGAGGACTGCAACAAAAATACTTTACAGGAGGATTCTCCAAACTTGAGTCTGCTTTTCCCTGATCTTTATAGGTGCTGATGGGAGACCATGTCACAAATTTTTAGTGGGGGACATTTTGTACCAACTATACTATCCTTGTAAATATCTCTAAAAGTGAATTATGTCCAGCTGACTAATTGATATCCCTACTCTTATCAGTTACATTCAGTCTCTCCTTGTCTATCAGCTCCTCTGCTGCCTACAAACACGCCCATGTCTCCCCCATCCTCAAGAAAGTCCTCACTTGAACTTTCCATCCCCACAAACTATAGTCCTTTATCTCTCCTGCCCTTTGTAGCTAAACTTTATGAAAAGGTTGTCTGTAAGAGATACCTCCACCTTCTCTCTTCTTGACCCCTTATACTTCAGCTTCTGACTTCATCATTTTACCAAAACTCCTCCCTCCAAAGTGACCAGTGAGTTCTTAATTGCCAAATCCAGTGGCTTTTATCAATCCTCATTCTCCCTGGCATCTCTGTGGCCTTTGACACAATGCTGATCACCCTCTTCTCCTTAAGTCTCTTCTCTCTAGGCTTTTGGGACATTCTCCTGCTTCTCTTATTGATCAGACCATTATCTTCTCAGTGTCCTTTACTGGATCCTTATCCAGCTCATGTCCTCCAAAAGTCTGTGTCTCACAGGGTTCTGTCCTGGGCCTTCTCTTCTCTCTCTGTACTATTTCACTTAGTGATCTCATCAGTTCCCATAGTTTTAATTACCATCTCTCTGCTCATCATTCTCAAATCTACCAATTCTTCTCTAACTTTCCTGTTGATCCCCAATCTCACATCTCCAGCTACCTTACAGATATTCTCAAACTAGATGTCCACTAGATATCTTAAACTCAAAGTGTCCCAAACTAAACTCAGCATCTCTCCCCCCAATCTTCCCCTACCTCCTAACTTCCCAAATACTCTTGAGGGCAACACCGCCCTCCTAGTCCCTCAAGCTCATAGTCTAGGTCTTACCTTCGACTCCTCACTATCTCTAATATTGTCCCCATAGCCAATCTGTTGTCAAGGCCTACCAATTTCGCCTTTGTAACATTTCTTGAATTAGCCCCCTTCTCTCCTCTAACTCTATCAGCTCCATCTGGTTCAGGTTCTCATCTCCTCATACCTGGACTATTACAATAGCCTACTGGGGAGTGTGCCTGCCTCAAGTCTCTTCCCCACTGCAATCCAACTTCTATTCAGTCACCAAAGTGATTTCCCTAAAATACAGGTATGACCATGTTATACAAACATCCCCACTCAATAAATTCCAATGGCTCCCTACTGCCTCCAGGAACAAATACAAAGATACTCTGTTTCGTGTCCAAAACCCTTCATAACCTAACACACCCCTACCTTGCCCGGTCTTCTAATACCTTATTCCCTACTATATATGGGGCAGCGAGGTGGTGCAGTTGGATACAGTACCAGGCCTGGAGTCAGGAAAACTCATCTTCTTCTTGAGTTCAAATCTGACCTCAAACACTTAGTCATGTGACCCTAGGCAAATCATTTAACGCTCTTTATCTTGGTTTTCTCATCTGTAAAATAAGCTGGAGAAGAAATGGCAAACTATTCCAGTCTCTTTGCCAAGAAAATGCCAAACGGGGTCATGAAGAGTCACACACAACTGAAATGACTAAAAAATAACAACAACCACATATTCTTTCTTCCAGTAACAATGGTCTCCATGAACAAGACATTTCATTTCAGCGACAGGAATTTTCTCTGGCTATCCTCAGTGCCTGGAATGCTCTCTCTCTTCTTCTCTGGTTACTGGCTTCCTTTAAGTCCTAACCAAAATCTCACCTTCTACAGGAAGCTTTCCTAACTCCTACAGTGTCCTTCTTTTTTATTTGCTTATTATTTATCCTGCATACAGGTCTGTACGTATGTGTTAGTTTGTTGTCTCCCCATTAGACTGTGAACTCCCGAAGGGCAGGGACTATCTTTTATATCTTTTTCTATCCCCAGCACTTAGAACAGTGTCTGGCACATAGTAGTTACTTAATAAATATTTACTGCAGAGAACAGAACGGGGCGGGGATGGGGGAGGGAAACATAGTCAGTCTTTCACAATATGTCCATTGCGGAGATGTTCTGCCTAACTACACACGTACGGCCTGTATTGAGTTGCTTGTCTTTCCAGTGGGGGTGGGTGACGAGGGAGGAAGGGAAAGAATCTAGAATTTAAAGTTCTATAATCAAATCTTTAGAAAACATATATATGTGTATATATATATATATTTATTATTATTATTACTATTATTATTTACATGCAACTGGGAATTAAGACATACAGGCACTGCAGTAGGGAGACCCATCTTGCCCAACCAGAAAGTCAGAGGGGTGATGGGGGAGGATATAGGAGACAGCAGATTGGGGGAGGGGCTATACAGTGGGATCGCTGTTTTGGGGTGGTGGGTAGGGGAAAGACAGGGAGAAAATTTGTAACTCAAAATCTCATGGAAATGAATGATGTAAACTAAAAATAAATAACAGTTAATTCTTTAAAAATAAACAAATAAATGAATGAATATTTACTGGCTGTTGACTATATGAAAAGTTAACTACAGTAAAAATATTATCCACCTGAAACACAAATGAGAAGCAGGAAGGAAATAAAAAATGTTACTGAGTGAATAGAGCACTGGCCCTGGAGTCAGCAGGACCTGAGTTCAAATCCCACCTCAGACACTTAACACTTACTAGTGACCTTCAGCAAGTCACTTAACCCCAATGCCCTGCTTTCCCCCCTCCAAAAAAAAAAAAAAAGTCACTGAGCAGCTAAGATGGATCTCATGAACACCATTACCAAAACTCATGTATCTTACTCACACGAGAGCCCCTTGGGCCCTTCCCCAGAGTTCACTCACTCTTACTTTAGCTTAGTGCTTTGCAAATCAATCAATAAACATTAATGATAATAATGATAATGATCAATGATAATAATGATAATAATCAATGAATTTCTACAGCACTTCAAAGTGCTTCACACACATGGTCACATCTGACTACACAACAATGCTAAGGAACAGTCCACTCAATAAATACCTGTTGTTGAATTTTATATACAAATGTAATGAGCACAATTATCTGGTTTCCTTGAACACAGCACATTAGAAAAAAGCAAATCAGAAAGAGCTGGGTCAGTCACAAGCTGGTATCGGAGGGCCATTTGATCTAGGTCTTAAGCTCTCACAGGACCTCAAATTTAGTAGGTAAAGAAACTACAACTTTTCAACTATTTAATTCAACTAAGCAAGCCCTTGTCAAATTCCAACTATTAGTACTAGAGTTCAGAAAAGAGATAACTGTGAGCTGGCATCACCAGAGAAGGCTCCATGTAGGAAACCAGACTTAAGCTGGTCCCTGAATGATAAGAGAACACAATAAAGACAGGCGAGATCCAGGAATGAACCAAGCAAGTTTTGGGGAGAGACAGGTTCAGAATCTGAAGAAGGTCTCAGTCCAAGCCACTGACCCCACAGAGACACAGCAATCATTAAGGCCAAGACAGGAGCTGTTTGATTTTTGTCTTCGGATTACCATTGCCTAACATGATGCCTGGCACATAATAGGAGCTTAATAAATGCCTGTTGACTGATTTATTCAATATTTACTGAGCACTGATTATATGTCTAGCACCACTAGACGCTATGAACATAAGGCAACAAATATTAATTACCTACTTTTTACAAAGTCATTTACAAAATCATTTCTATTAAATTCTATTAAATGAACAAACTTCCTCCTGCCCAATGCTGTTTAACCAGAATGAGAGTAAGGGGCCGTGAAAAAAAGACAGAGTCATGTGGGCACATATGAGATTCACTATCTGCCTGTTCTCAGTCACTAGCACCCCAAATGGGGCTCAGGCTTGGAAGATTATATTTCATACTCTGGGCAACTGAATGTGTAAAACAGTAAAGTAAAAGAACCCTTGGATAAACATTAAAAAATAAGAGTTTCAGTTTTCAGTTTTTATTTAAATGATTTTAAATAAGAAGGTAAGGAACATAAGGAGAGGAGAATCCTGAGTCACCCAAATATCCTAGACCTCTTCTAAGCCCTCAACTGGGATGGCAATCAAAGCAGCACAATCCTGGACACTTAAAAATACCTCCTGTTTACAGTAAATAATTTGTTGAAATTAAATTAATTCTTTTAATTCTGGGGAATTATAAACTGACAGTGATAGGATTGGGGGGGGGGGCAGGAGGGGAAGGTTAGTTTTCCAAAGGAAAAGATTTTTTTTGCACATCAAGTACAGGGAGGGAGAGGAACTATCATCTTCCCGTGGGTCTGCTGCTAGTCTGCCTCATCATTCATCAAGGAGAGAGAAAAGGAACCATCACATTAATGACATTGACAGACAACACTCAACAGGGAGAGGGAAGGGGAGGGAGAAGAGGAGGTGGCCAGCAACGGTAGGAAAAACAAAAAGGAAAGGAGAGAAGTTAGGAAGGCTAGATACAAATAGCTACATAGATCCCAATCTGAAAAATCCAAAGAAAACTACAGAAAAGTCATCTAAGGGATGACTAAGAGAAAGTGAGGATGGAAGACAATAACCCAGGGAGCCTGATGTATCTGTTAAAAACTAACTCTTCCTAATTAAAGATATCTATAGTCATATGAAAAAATGCTCTAAATCACTACTGATTAGAGAAATGCAAATCAAAACAACTCTGAGGTACCACATCTCACCAGTCAGATTGGCTAAGATAACAAAACAGGAAAATGACAAATGCTGGATGTGGAAAACTTGGAACACTACTGCATTGTTGGTGGAGCTGTAAACTGATTCAACCATTCTGGAGAGCAATTCTGGAACTATGGCCAAAAGACTATAAATAAGTGCATACCCTTTGACCCGGCAATACCACTTCTAGGGTTGTATCCCAAAGAGATCATACAAGTGGGAGGAAGACACATATGTACAAAAATATTTATAGCAGCTCTTTTTGTGGTGGCAAAGAATTGGAAATCAAGGGGATGCCCATAAATTGGGGAATGGCTAAACAAGTTGTGGTGCATGAACGTAATGGAATACTACTGTGCTATAAGAAATGAGGAGCAGATGGACTTCATATTTACCTGGAGAGATTTATACAAACTGATATTGAGTGAGAAAAGCAGAACCAGGAGAAATTTGTACACAATTACAGATACAACATATGTGTGACAACCAACTTTGATAGACTGGGCTCTTCTCAGCAGTGCAAGGTTATAAGACAACCCCAAAAGACTCATGATGGAAAGAGATGTCTACAATCAGAGAAAGAACTACAGAGTTTGAATGCAGATCGAAGCAAACTACCGGCTTTCTTTCTTTTTCTTGTTTGGTTTTGTTTCCTCTTTCCCATTGTTCATTCCATCAGTTATAATCTCTCTTTACAACCTGACTAATGTCTAATGTGAAAGTATTTGCAGATCCTATACTTGATTTCATGCTACCATGGGAGGTTGGAGAAGGAGAGGAAAGGGGAGAAAATTTGAAAATCAAAGGATTGTGAAACTGAATCTTGTAAACTAAAAGTAAACAAACAAATTAATAAAGACAAAAAAAAAAACCTAACTCTTCCTAAGAGGTCAGAGCAAATGACCACTTTCGTGTTTTCCAGTTCTAAATTCAACACTGATAATTGTATGTACACACACACACACACACACACACACACACACACACACACACACACACACAGAATCCATGTCTATGATTTCACTTATATAACAAGCTCCCAGTGGAGATTTATTTTCCTGCATAATGCAATCAGAACCAAGGATAGTAGTCTCTCTCTGCTTCCTTCCCTTCTGTGTGACCTCTTGGTAAAAACAAACAAAACAAAGCATCCAATTCTCCCTCCTTCTTGGTCCTACCTCTTGGTGTCCTTCTCAGAGGTAAAGGAATAATAAGGAAACATCTTTAATACACATTAAAAAAGAGAAACTGATTCACATTTTCTTTTCTTTTTAAGGTGATTTTTTTTCTTTCTTTCTTTTTTTTTTGCAAGAGTCCTAAAGTGCATGCATGCAGCAGTAAAACTATAAAGGGTTTCATTTGGGCCTTCTGGAGGGATTTGTTTTACAGAAAATGCTATTATTTGTCTGACAGATCCAACTGTTGCACCTCTTCATGACCAAAGTAGCATTAGCCTTGTCCTGGTTAATTGTTGTGCATGTGTGAAGTGGATAACTGATTGTAAGAGCTGAACTGTATCTTAGTGATAACTGGTAAAAGCAAGAGTAAAAATCTCTTGCCACCCTTTGTTCCATCTACAGCATATTCTACTAACAAGACCTCACCCATCTAATCCAGTGAGGTTTTTTTAGGGATTTTTTTGGTTTGGGTCTTTTTTTTAAGCCCTTCTTCTTTTTCTCGCCCCCTACCCACCATTTTTTGTTAACAGGAATTCATATTTGGTGTGGCTTAACTATTTCAGAAGGTCATCAGATTAACTGTCAGACTGCTTCCCTGAAACATTTTTGTGCTATTGTTTTAAAAAATAATAATTTAAAAAACTTTTGGCATTAATAAAAATGTCAATGTGAAAAAAAATAACAAGCTCCCAGGGAAGAAACAACCTCTTCCAAACAGATAAATAACTGTTCTACAATATACAATGTTAGAGAGTTGCCTAGGGCATTGAGAAGTTAAGTGACTTGCCTGGGGTCACACAGCTAAGATGTGTCAGAGGCAGAACTTGAACCCAGGTCTTCACATCAATTAATCAATCAGTGCTTATTATGGTTGAGAACTGTGCTATACACTAGAAAACTATCCAATACTCCACAATGACTCTCAATAAGAAATACCTCATGATTTTATTTAATTCTTTTAACTTTTTGTAACTTTCTTTTATATATTTTCTCATTTATCCTACCAATGATCTTACAGGGTAGGCTATGCAAAAATGGTATCTATTTTATGTATGAAGAAATTGTCTTACGTATATTTTAGTGATGTTCTTAATTTTAATTAATTTTTCTACTAATGACTTTTGCTTTTACATCTCATTCATTTACAAATATATCTCGCCTCACTGGCTCATAGTCAGTGAGACATCTCTTGTTAAAATAAAGATTTTTTTAAAAAGAAGAAAAAAGGCAGTTCAGCAAAATTAATGTTTGACATTATAGGTACCATCATCCTATAGTCATTGCAATGAAGGGAAGAAAATAATACATTTTCTCAACTCTTCTCCATGGCCAAGCTTTGTCATTATTACACAACATTCTATTTGGTTGGGCTTAATTAAAGATTTTAAATGACTGATATACAATTAGCTAGTGGTAAAACTGGGACCAAAACTAAGTCTCCTGACTCCTCTGCTAAAACAATTCAGAATAACAAATTTCACTGCACCTAAGGACAGTCTCTTTAACAAGTGAGAGGTAAATTGCTAGGAATGAGAATGGTACCATGCAGGGCAAGGAAGACCCAGGGAAATTTAGGGGAAAGTTCTTAAGAGACAGAGTAAGAAGGATTTGCTTCTGCATATGGATGAAAAGACATGAATTCCAACATTTCTTTTGAGTGATATTTCAAGAAAAGAACAGAAATCCTTACTTCAATTCTTTAAAAATCCCTGATTTCATTGGCCCAGGACCCCTTCCACCAAGACCAATAACTCCTCCATAAATGGTTTCACAGAAGTGTAGTGGCCAAAAAAAATTCATCACCTGGTGACTGGTCCTCTAGTGATAAACCTCTCCAAAAATAAAAAGGCAAGTCCTTAGATAATAGACATATAATCAGTCCCTGCGTCTATACTCTTACCTAGCATGTCCTTCAAGAATCCATAGTCACTCCTAATTGGGAGGAAGCATTAGTGTAGAGCTACAATGAAGGTGGAAATAATATCCATAAAATATTTAAGAGGGGTAACTGCAAAGAATTTCACATAGTCTGCAACTAGGCTATTCTCACATGATGACCAAGATCCACCAACCTCAAACTCTCCCCTAAGAAAAGTCAATACCCTATTCAGAAAATTGGAAAAAGTCATTTCAAGAAACTTAAGCCAACTACAGAAAAGTCTTCTCCTCTTTTCAAAGAGACTTTTGAAAGAAAAATTTACTAACAGGAGAAAATTATGATCCTAAATATGGTCAAGATCAGGGAGGAAAAAAGTACTAAATGAAACAAGCAGATTCTGACCTATCTAAAACAAAGCAGTGTGATGAAAAGCATTAAGACTAGGAGAGACAACAAAGCTTTGACTACTGGAGTAAGTATGAACTGGGTATTTACCAAACAGCTCCTAAATAGGACTTTTGCCAAGGTCAGACTTGAATTTGCTGGCCCAAACTGACAATCTTCTATACTGGTTCCCTAATTGTGAGGGTAGTGCAATGCAACATAATTACTTAGCAGCTGCTATATTACACTCCAGTAGCAGGTATAGTCTTACCAAGTGGAATACTAAGATATGGGCATGCTTTTCTACCCTCTTGTCCATGCAAATTAACTCCTCAGAATTAAAGAGATATGGTATGATATCTCCAGCCCTGAAGAGCCTCATCTGATCTCCCTGATCTGGAGTGAATTTTGACATATCAGAGAACAGTCAGCACTCCCTTTAACTTTTAGAAACCATCTCCCTTCCCCAGTTCCTTGAAAGGAGTGAGCCAATAGAATCCTAAGATGAGCTAATGGGCTTGGGAAGAAGACAAGTATTAAGGAGGACTAAAAGAGAACAGATATCAGCTGCCCATTTTAACCCTATGCTCCCACACAGGGTTTTTCCCTCTCTTGCTCTTTCCTTCTCTCTTTCTTAAGATTACCAGAATAATTTGTTCTAAAGAGGGACAGGTTTATAGGTTAGCCGACACCTTCACTCTGTGGAATTTTAATTAACTTCTCCCATGTCAGTATGCTAAAGAATGGGGTCTCCATTCTCTGGGATCAGCAGTGTGTTTCAGGCCCTGCTATATCAGCCGTCAAATTGAAGAATTAATGACGTGGCTAATCGGCTCTAATTCTTTGGAAAAAAAAATCTGAAAGGAAGCTGTGGAAAGTATCAGGAGGGAAGGTAAAGACTCTGTAGAATAAGGAGGAGGAGGTTAGAGGGGGATGGGGAAGGAGAGATTCATTCTTATAAAAAAATAACTAACCCAGGTTTAGAGAGTAGCAGTCTCTGCAGTCTTACCATCTATCACCTGGTGGGGGGTGGGGAGAGAAAGATGCTAGGTAAATATTATGACAGAGCAAGTGTGGAAGAGCTTGTGGTCCCTGCTGGGGAGAAGGGGTACTGGGTGCCAACTCACTGAGCCCAGGGGGCCTTGTAAAGGAGGTGCTAAGGTGACTACAAAGCCCACCTGTTCAAAGGCTATGCTGAAGAGACTCAATCTAGCCTAAGGGTAGGGACAAATCCAACAAAGATCTTAGCTTCAGAAACTTAGGTCACTTAATGCTACAACTGTTGATGATCTTAACCCCTACAGACATATTCCAGGATTAGAACTCCAGAGCTTTAGGAATCTTATCTGGGCTCAGTGTATAAAATTCTTCTCTACAGTGGTCCAATTCCCAGGGGGAAAAACCCTAGATATATACTTAGAGTCTCAATAGCTCAAATCTTACCTCTTCTGTATCAACATCAGACTAGTACTTCAGACTGCTGAGACTAACACAAGGATAGCTAGTGAATGCCATATTTCAAAAATAGTAAGTCTTCCTGCTAAAATCTTCTCAGTGAGATCCCCAAAGGAAAATCTGACCTTCTAGCTATATCACACCATTAGCATCTTTGCCTTGAGGATCCAGTCAAGAGATACGTGGGGAAGACAGTTCTCTGAAGGCCATCTTAAACCCAGATCAGTGTTTGGGATATTAATTCACTTAAGCTGCTTCCGATCAACCAGGGAGACTTTGTAACTCTTCAAGGAGAGCTGCTCAATGCAGTATTGTAGACAGAGACACAATTTATCCCAAGCTGCCTTTCTCACACACACAAAACATAAGCCCCATAGGACAAGACTTTCCAAAAAATGTGCAATGTTTACCTGAGTAAAGGACTGATGGCGATGGACCAGACTCGGTCTTCAGTCTGTATGGTGTGTAAGCACTGCCCCAGCTGGCTCGAGGATAGAGACCACACCTAAAAACATAAGAGAGTGACTGCTCTCATTGCCACCGCCTGGAATCGGGGGAAGACATTAGGGAATAGGAAAACTACTGCAGGGGATTCTCTTGATCCTCCAAAAACTTAAGACATGGAAGACCCTCTCCAGTTGTCCTGAACCCAGATGGTTCCAGAGAAGAGAGTGAAGCTGGTGACTTTGCACAGCCCTGCCTCACATAAATCCAATTCACTTCCAAGTCATGACATCACTTTCCTGATGTCTTGGTCCTCTTCAGAGAATGAAGGACAAACGACAACGATAACTCAGAACACGGCATGAAGACTGCCAACGTCCTTAACCAACCCCCCCCCCCAGCTTCAAGCACTTCTACCACAAAAGTTCTGATTCCCAGGCAGAGACTACACTTTCGCCCCTGTATTTCCACCAAACAAACCACATTTTCTAGACAGTTTATGGCCAGGGTGTAAGCACCTCAATGATCCAAACTCAACTATGGTTCCAAACAGGCAGCATGAGGGCACTGACCATTCTCACTCTAGTCTACTATCCCTCACTGCAATGTTAACTTACACAGAAAAAAGTAAAAACAGACAAACAGAAGGATAAAAACAAAGACGGGCAGAACTCAAAGCTGGGAAGGCAGCCGTGTTTAGTGTTTATTTGTTGATAATACCTAGGATCCAGTGCTATTCATGTCAGCAGGGAATTTAGCACCGAGAGTCACCAAAAGCGACAGAGAAGCTTAACTCTTTTAAGATTCCATATCTCCCACAGGTTAAAAATATTGCTTGGAGCACACTATCTGGTCCCTATCAGCAAGGAATGTACATTAGCAGCTACTCTGAGCTTAACACTAATCAACACTCACAGAGCCCTCTCAGGATTCAATGCATTTAAAGGTTTCCCATGAAGCACAAGGCTACTCATCCCCAACCCCAACCCCCAATCTCAGAAACGATATACACAAGAACATAAGCTTCTACCCAAAGAGAAAGGAAAACCACAAATGAACAGAGCTGTCCCCAGGCATCAGGCAAAAAGGAATCCCAAGGTAAGAACATGAACCAAGTGACCTCTCAGCATCCCAAAAGGAGAATAAGCTAAACTCAATCAGGACCTCAAATGAAAGAATAAAAAGAAAACATTCTTTGAGGTTTGTGAGTAGAAGTGGTAACAGAGATGATCCTTGTCTTTTTAAGGTCGCATAACATCTCCTCCATGCTAGGAAAGGAAAATATTTCTTAAAGAGATTTTTTTTAGGGGAAAGGGAGAGAGAGAGAGAGAAATCTAACCAAGGGAAGAAGAAACAATAAATACTACATACTGTACCTAATCATCCTTTCTCCATTCTGTGTCCTGCCTGATCTATCTATAGTCACTCTCACTTTTGTAGTAACGATATTCTATTCTCCATTTCAAGTAGATCCAATATTCAAAACGTAGCCATACTATTCCTATTACTTCTCTATGGGTATGAAGGCTCTGCATTCAGCTTTGAAATGTCATTGCTTCAGTGATGCTAGACAAGAAAACTACTACCAAAGAGAAACGGTCCCCAAGGAGATAAGAGCCCAAACTTACATGGAGATCCTCAGAGAAACAGTATGGTGCAGGTAAAAGAACGACAGATACGGAGACAGAAAACCAAATTCAAAATCTCAGGTCTATCACTTACTACTCATGTGACATTGGGCAAATCATTTAACCTCTTTGCAACTCAGTTTTCTCAGATATAAAGTCAGAAAGTTCCACTGGATAGCCTCTAAAATCTCTTTCAGCTCTAAATCTATAACCCTATTGCTCTTTTCCAAATAACATATGAAAAATGTCAACCATTTTACAAGTTCTTCAGTCATCCTTATTCATCCACTTCTCATCTTTTTCAATGAGATAAACAAGATAAATAATAAAAATGAGGAGAAATTATCACTAAGTAATAAATTTCCAAGCCTTACAAGGGTAGGTTTAACCACTAAAAAGGTTAAAGTACCCCCCAGTTTCTGAACTTCTTTAATCCAAGGAAGACAGACCTGGACTACAAAAGTAACTATGATATCCTAGTACTACTTATGAAAAAGCCCACAGAAAATGGCCCTTCCAGTATATTCTGAACTAGGAATGTGAGTGAACATCATAGTTATAGTCTTTGGAGGAGAGAAGATAAGACTACCACATCTCTAACACTTTCACCCTTGCCTAAGCTTGAAGAAGCAACCCCTTACTTAGCAGCATAAGTGGTCTGACTTTGTTCTTTGCAGCACACAAATATCAGGGTCCTCAACTTGACACATTCTCTGGATGGAACCTTCCCATGTTAGTGCATCTCAGCAAAAGAATCAGCCCACATTAATCAATAAGCCTAAAATTAGGGAAGAAAAAGGTACCCCATGTTTTTCAGGTTTCAGTTGCCAACAAAGACGTTACAGAAACCTGACAGGATTTTCTTCTCTCTTCTCCTATGAAATGTCCCTCTTCCATAAAAAAGGGGCAACTGCATTTTTCTAGGAGCCTCTCAGGGAGATAAAGAATAACCATATAAATATTTCTGGGTTATTAAAGACTTTAAAAAGGAAAGAGACGCCTATTGCAATGGTTGTAAAAGTAGAGATCTTGCCATGTGATAGACAGACAGACAGATAAGAGTAAGCACTCATTAAGCACTTACTATGTGACAGGCATTGTGCTAAATAAGCACCAGGGATACAAAAACAAGAAAATGAATCCCTAAACTCAAGAGACTTGTATTCTAATAGCAGAAGACATAATATGAAGAAAAACCAAAATGTGGGAGGAGAGATGGGGAGGGAAAGAAAAGAGAATCCAATGCAATCAACATTAATTAAGCACCTACAATGTGCCAGGCACTGTGCTAAGTGCTAACAAGGAAGAAGAGTTTTAAAAAAGAGCAAGAAGGAATGAGGAGAGATGGAATCCAAGAAATTCTCCTTCTGCAATTACTCAATTACAGAATGTCAGAGTTGGAAGGGACCTTCAAAGGCATTGAGTACAAGCCATATCTGAACAAGATTTTCATCTTTAACATCACTAACCAGCAGTCATTTCACTTCTGTTTACAGACCTCCAGTGGGAATGGGAGTGCAAGGGACCCACTATCAAGGTAACTCATTCCCTTTTAGGAAAGTTCTCATTATTGTTAATCAATATTTTCCTTTTATCAAGCTGAAATTTGCCTTTCTATAGTTTTCACCCATTACTACTAGTTCTGCCATATATGGGTCTCAACATAACAGCCATAATCCCTGTTCCACTGAATCTCTGACCATTCCTTTCTAGTACTGATGGCACCCTCTCTTACATCCTGACACACCAGACCTGGAGGAGGAAGAGACACAGCCCTTGCTCCCCATTACCACTTCCAGATCCTCCTGCCACCGTCAGTCAGCAAACTCTCCTCTGAAGTTCAGTCTATCCAGAAACCTAATTCAGCTCCTAAAAGCAGTTTTCTAACAGCTACCACATCCTTGTATTAGGGGGCTTCAATATTCATAAATGACATGCCATCAAACATCTTGGTCTCTCAATTCCTCAATCTCCCAAATTACATGACTTACTTTCACTTCACCATAGTCAAACATATGGAAAGTCACCTCCTTAATCTTACCATCAGCCTCAAGTGTTCCACTTCCATAACAAAGAACCCTGGAATTCCTTTATCTAAGCATAACCTTCTTCCATTTTCCCCTGTGCCTTACTTTTCATAAACCTATTCTTTGCTCCCACAATGACCTCTAGTCCCTCTGCCTCTCAGTACACTTCCAGACCATGAAACCTGCTCTGGTTTCATTTTCCTCTCCTCCCAAAATTGAAGCTATACTTACATCATCCTCTACTCTCCCTTGTCCTGACATCCTTTGTCCCCTGGTCTCATCACCACGAATGCTCTGCCAAATCAAACCCTGGATTATTCTCCCCACACACCTCCTATGCTCCTATTCATTTGCTGAGGAGTAGCACTGGAGGAAATTGTTCAACCACACTGATTATTCCAAACTTTCCTATTTCTCTTAAGGATACCACAACTCTTCCAGTGGGCCAGGTTCAGAACCTCATAATTCTCTGTGATTGCTCATTCTCCCTCAACCCACACAGCCAAGTAACTGCCACATGTTATCATTTCTACCCCAACATCTCCCATACCCATTATCCCTTCTTCACGCATACAGCTAATATCTTAGTTCAGACCTTCATTATTTTCACCTGGATAACTACAAAAATCTAATTGTTTTCCCCACCTTCCTGTGTTTTTCTACTCTCTAATCCATTACATAAAGCTGCCCAGGTGATTTTCCTAAAACACAAGTCAGACCAGGTCACTCCTGAGCTCAATAAACTCCAGTGGCTCTCTGTTACCTATAAAATACAAACTGCTTTTTTTGACTTTTAAAGTTCTTCACAACCTGACTCCATCTTTCTAGGCTTTCTAGGCTTATTATAACATTACACCCCTTCATGTATTCTATGGTATAGCCCAGTGTTTGTCAAACTTTTCCACAATGGTAGAACAAAAGAACAAAACATTTAAACATAATGGTTTAAAAAAAAAAACTTAGGCAGAAGCTTTGTAATGAAATCCTCTAAAATTATTGTTTTTCACATCTATTAACATGAGGTTTTTTTTTAAAAAATGGGACATTTCAAGTTTTCTTAAAGTACAACTTCAGAAAATCTGGTCTAGTCAAACTGTCTTGCTGCTATTACTCAGACTTTGCTTTCACTTTTCAGCTCCATGCCTTTGCACAGGCCAGTCCTCACACCTGAGATGTGTTCCCACCTCACCTCTACTTCTTGGATACCCCACTTTCCTTCAAAGCTTAGCTCAGGCACCACTTTCTACATAAGGCCTCTTCTGATCCTCCTCACTTTTCCCAACTGCTAGTGCCTTTCCCACACAAATACCCTGTATTCATTTGTCACATATTTCACGTATACCTGTTGTCTTCCATAATAGAATGTAAGCTCCTCAAGAAGAGAGACTACTTCATTTTGTCTTGACATCCTCAGCACTAGAAGAGTGCCTGAACATGACTATATGTGCCTAATAAATGCTTGCTCATTGAGTGATTCCAAATGACCTGCAGATAGCTATCATGTCCTTCCCACCAAAGTGGGAACCTTCTCTAGGTTAAATATTCCTAGTTACTTCAATATATCCTATTAAAACACAGTCTCCAGTCCTCTCATCATTTTAGTTACCTTCCTATGGGAAGGGCCTCGATTTGTCAAAGCAACTCCTAAAATGTAGCAACAGGAACTAAACAAAATATTAAAGTCAGTGGTCTAACTAGAGCAGAGGACAGTGAGAATGGAATTTCCTTTGTACTAGGTACTATATCTCTATTAAAACAGGCTGAGATAGCATTAGCTTTTATTTTTTTCACACAAACTGTTAGTCATATCTCCATCCTAAACTTAAGTCTTCAGACTAAAAACTATTCTATGGGACCAGTCATTCAACCAGTCCCAAATTTATATAAATGTATGCGTGTATATAGCACACATCTTTCCATCTTGTGTGCAAGGCTAGCATGAAAGACTTTACCAAATGACTCAATGAAGTCTAACTATATTATACTTATGGTATGCTCTAGGTCTTATAGTGTAATATGATGGAAAGACCATTAGACTCAGAAGACCTGGGCTTTATTCCCAGCTCTGCCACTTACTTAGGATGACTTAGTTAAATCACCTAATTTCTCTGGGTTTCAGTTTCTTCATCTATAAAATGAAGGGATTAGACTAGATGACTTCAAAGGCCCCTTCTAGCTCTAAAATTATGATCCTATGAAAACTGTCAAAAAAAGAAATGAGATTCGTTTGGTAAGATCTGCTTGAGTTTTGAGGAAGGTAAGTATGAAGATAAGAAAGAATTCAGAGACTGACAAAAAAACAAAAACAAAGAAGAGTCATTTGTCCCAGACTTGCATGAAACCTAAGCAACTGAAACCTGAGCAACTAAAAGAGTGAGGGTAAACATATGATCGATGGATGGGACTGTGAAACAATACCTCATTTCTAAAATATATAGAGAACTAAGTCAAATTTATAAGAATACAAGTCATTCCCCAATTGATAAATGGTCTAAGGATATGAACAGGCAGTTTTCAGATAAAGAAATTAAAGCGATATATAATCATATGAAAAAATGCTCTAAATCACTACTGATTAGAGAAATGCAAATCAAAACAACTCTGAGGTACCACATCTCACCAGTCAGATTGGCTAAGATGACAAAACAGGAAAATGACAAATGCTGGAGAGGATGTGGAAAAATTGGAACACTACTGCATTGTTGGTGGAGTTGTGAACTGATTCAACCATTCTTGAGAGCAATCTGGAACTATGCCCAAAGGGCTATAAATAAAGAGTATACCCTTTGACCGAGTAATACCCCTTTCTAGGGTTGTATCGCAAAGAGATCATATAAGTGGGAGGAAGACACATACGTACAAAAATATTTATAGCAGCTCTTTTTGTGGTGGCAAAGAATTGGAAATCAAGGGGATGCCCATCAATTGGGGAATGGCTAAACAAGTTGTGGTACATATTTACCTGGAGAGACTTATACAAACTAATGTTGAGTGAGACGAGCAGAACTCAGACAAATTTGTACACAATTACAAACACAATGTATGTGTGACAACCAACTTTGATAGACTGGGCTCTTCTCAGCAATGCAAGGTTATATGACAACTCCAAAAGACTCATGATGGAAAGAGATGTCCACATCCAGAGAAAGAACTACAGAGTTTGAATGCAGATTGAAACAAACTACCTGCTCTCCTTCTTTTTCTTGTTTGGTTTTGTTTCCTCTTTCCCATTGTTCATTCCATTGGTTATAATCCTTCTTTATAACCTGACTAATGTTTAATGTGAAGGTATTTATAGATCCTATATTTGATTCCATGCTGCCATGGTGGGGGAGAGATGAGAGAGGAGGAGAAAATTTGAAACTCAAGGGATTGTGGAATTGAATCTTATAAACTAAAAGTAAACAAATTAATTTTTAAAAAAAACACTCTCTCCCTCCCCCAAAAAAGAAATTAAAGCTATATATAGTCATATGAAAAAATGCTCTAAATCATGATTGATTAATGTAAATCAAAACAACTCTGAGGTACCACCTCACATCTATCAGATTGGTTAACATGACAAAACAGGAAAATTATAAATGCTGGAGAAGATGTGGCAAAATTGGAACACTAATGCACTGTTGGTGGAGTTGTGAACTGATCCAACCTTTCTAGAGAGCAATCTGGAACTATGGCCAAAGGACTATAAATAAGTGCATGCCCTTTGACCTAGCAATACCACTTCTACATCTGTATCCCTAAGAGATCATACAAATGGGAAAAGGACCCACGTATACAAAAATATTTATAGCAGCTCTTTTTACAGTGCAGAATTGTAAATTGAGGGGATGCCCATCAACTGGGGAATGGCTGAACAAGTTGTGGTATATGAATGTAATGGAATACTATTGTGCTATAAGAAATGATGAGCAGGCAGACTTCAGAAAAACCTAGAAATACCTGAATGAACTGATGCCAAATGAAGTGAGCAGAACCAGGAGAGCACTGTACACAGTAACAGCCACAATGTGAGATGACTAACTTGGATAGATTTATCACTTCTTAGCAATGCAAGAATCCAAGACAATTCCAAAGGACTCATGATGGAAAATGCTGCACACATCCAGAAAAAAGAACTACAAAGACTAAATGCAGATTGAAGCATATTATTCACTCTCTTTTTTTTTGTTTCTTCTTTCTCATAGCTTCTCCCATTGGTTCTAATTCTTCTTTACAACTTGACTAATGTGAAAATAGGTTCAATATGAATGTATACGTAGAGCCTGTATCAAATTACATGCCATCTTGGGCTGAGGTAAGGGGAAAAATGGGGAAAAAATTTGGAACTCAAAATCTTATGGAAGTGGATGCTAAAAACTAAAAATAAATAAATACACTTAAAATAAATAAACCAAAAAAATAATAAAAATAAAAACCTGAGCTTTTACTGTGTTTAACTAAATATTTCACATCTGAAATAAGTGAGAACAAACTAAATGGACCTAGTTATTAAACATAACTACTTTATATAGTTTATGTAGCACCCAAAACTTCTGCCTTCTACTGTAAAACTTGGTTGTGTACAAATTCATAATTATGCTTATATTATAGACCAGACCAGAGGTGTCAAACATGTAGCCCACAACACTCTCCTATGAGGCCTGAACCAGACTAAAATATAAGTGGGAACTATTTAATAAAATAAATAAAACACAAACATTGATAATATTAATACCTGCTTTTCTAAGTTAATATGTGGTTCATAGGGATCCTTACAGTTTAGTGGATCCCATTTCCATTTCAATTTGATACCACTGTTCTAGACTACAGCATACACAGTAGGAAAAAGGAAAAACACTGAAAAAGAGGAAAACCTGCAAGTAGGGCTCCCCGGGTTTGATCTTTAGCAAAAGGGTGATCCCTTTTAACACCCTGGTACTAGCAGCCATGTTAAGGGAACCCAAGATGTGAGGAAAGAGCAGCAACGCAGAGAGTAAGAGGCCATGCCTTCATTTTATTTTATATTCTCACAGGTTTTAATTTGGTTTGATTTTTGACCAGCCTACTATAGTGAGGTCAGTGTTCCCATGGAAGTGTAGAAGGCAACAATGAATAAGCATGGGTCTGGATAACATTATGAAGTATGATTCCAGGGACAGGTAGACAATATCCATGATACACATTTTAGTTAAAATTACTTACTCATTATATGATTTCTCAGAGATCTTAGGTTTGTGCTTCTTTATGCAACTATCTTACAAAATACAAAGTTTAAGAAAAGAGAAGATTACACAGCTAGAGATTACTATATTTGCCTCCTTCTCACTGATGTTCCTAGATTCTGCAAGTACCTATGGGCAAGAGCTGCTCTGTTTGTCTTTGAATCTTCAAATCTTAAGACAATGCTTAGCACATAGGAAATGCTTAAAAATCCTTGTTGAATTGAAATGAACATGAGGGAGCATAGGGAACCAGAAAAGTTACTACAGAAGGCAGCAACTTCTCTCTGCCCTAATCCATTCTGTTGTATGTCTTGGAGCCCTATTTGCTGACACAAACAAGTATCTTACCCTTGTTAGCACTATGGAGCCTACAGAACTCTGAGAAGGAGACAAATAAGATCCTATTCTGCCTCGTGAGCAGTCACCCAAATTGTCAGCCAAATTCCATTGGCAGGTCTCAGAGGACAAACAATAAGCATAAATGCAAAAAGTTTAACTCCAGGGTGGGGCTGCTTGGAGGCAAAAGCAGAGAACCATTTCTCCATCGCTGGTGGACAGAAATCTATTTGGCTGGGAGTTGGGTATTCTCCTGACTAACCTCATCCGAAGGTGTACTGAGAAGATTGGTGGTGTAGCAGTATATAAGGACCTTCTCTAAATGTTTCTGTATCACCTATTAACCATTTCATACTGGGAAGTACTAGCAATAATAAAAATAATAATATCTGATGACTTGTAAACAAGAGGATAAAAGTTAGCCCACCCAAAAGAAAGGGAGAAGGGAAATTCTAAAATAACCTTCTGAGGTCAGATGTAAACCCACAATCTAGAGGAAATTTAATAAGAAAAAAATCAGGCCACCCTGTCCTTTTTAAATTCACAGCACATTTCAAGTGAGTGGCTACCTTCCCAACTACCGTCGGCTCCTCTTTTGGGCCAGCTGGCTGGGACACAGCCTGGCATGACAAATAGCATGCCAGGCACACATAAGTGAGCTCTTTCTTGTACTCTCCACACTTTTAGCCAATCCTGAGACTCAAGGCTCCTTTCCACCCATTTCATACCTTGTTCCATACACACACACACACACACACACACACAAACACACACACCAGCAACCACAGGATTTAACAACATGTAAGCAAAAGAGACCCAACTCACCTTTGCTGTCCTATCCCTGGAGCCACTCACAATGACCCCCCCTTGACAGTCCACACAGTTCACCTCCTGCTCATGAGCTGAGAATTTGATGCTGAAGGTGCCATTAATCTTATGAAGGCCAATCTTCCCATCTCTACAAGAGAAATTGGGAGATATCTTCATACATATACAATAGCCAATTATGCCTACTGCCTAAGGACAAATTGGCTGTACGACCACCCCAGTTCTCTAAGGGCTTGACCCTACTGAACTTCAGGATTGTTCACAGTAAAGTCCTTTACCCCTAGATGCTTTCACCTATTCAGTATGTTGGAGGTTTAGTGAGCCAAGGGCCAAATCAAATTATCCACTGTTCAGCACAAAGGATTACCCAGAGCTGCTCCATTTTACATTCAAGACTCCCCTTCCCTGCCCCTCTATCTTTTCACCATTAGCTACCTTGGATCAAGCCTCTCTAAAGAACTCTGCTCTTGGAAGAAGCCACTATTCCTTTCTCTGTGGTCTAAGGCTAAGGCCTTTCGTGGCAGAAAGAAAAATTCCAAAAGCAGGCAAAAGGGCCTTTAAGTTAACCAAAGACAAATCTCAGTGGTGGAATGGACAAGGTTAGGAGGCAGGGGAGACCTTACCCTCCTCCGCTGACAACATGTGAACTGGCCAGCACAAAACGGCACACATCCTCCTCATGACCAGAAAAAATGGCCAGGGGTCGGCGGTGTAAGCTGGAACCATCTGGGCAGAGCTGGTGGGCATGGATGTCTTCGGCTTGGGAGAGATACAAACAGCCACCCTCTAGCTGCATCCAGGGCATAAGACTGCAGACATTGGAAGCAAGAAGATATAAATCAACAAGAACATCAACAAAGAAGTCAACTGTAAGCCCTGAGAGAGACTAGAGTCTAGTCACTACACAATCCTCCATCCAGCGATGCTCCATCAGAATCAGAGCCCTCATCTTTCCAGTAAACAACTACCTATCTAGGCTGGATAGTAAAACAACCCAAGGGGAAGGCAAGGTGGTTATTGGTTGTTATTGCTACTGTTTCCCAACAACACTCACTGAAGTAACATCCAGGGTATCACAACAGCTGAATTTAGAGTATCACTCCCTTGGGCTTCACTATTCTATCCCATCTCTTTCTGACAAAACAGTCCTATAATTTTTTTCTTTGTCTTTCAAAAAGAGAAGTAAGAAGTTTCAGCTTTCTCTACACTCCCTCCCCTCCAACCTCTTCAAAGCGGTCGTTGTGGGAGTTATCTTGGAAATACATGATGACAGCCCTCTCTATTCCTACACACTGCTGTGATTTTTATTTGTCCTTCATTCTGAAAGAAGACCAATGACATCATGGGGTGATATCTTGATTTGCTCATGAACTGGATTTAAATGAGGCAGAGTTGCACAAAGTTGTCCGCCTCGTTCTCTCTTCCAGAGTCATCAAAGCCCAGTGGCAAGGCAAAAGTCAGGACAACTAGAGATGGCCCAGGAGGCAGTGAATGACCTTGGTGTTCTTAATGTCTGATCAAGCTCTAAGCGCTCCACAGCACCTGCTTCAGCAACCTTTGTGGCCTTTGGAAAAAACTTCTCATCCACCCATTCCAAGGTAAGGAAGTCTTTACATGCTTGGGGTAGACATCCCCCTAACTCACCAATGGGTTTGAGGCCTGGATTCCTCAACCTAGTTTAACCAAGATGGTTTACTGGAGTGTGGCCACTGCCCATGCTACAGCTTCTTGGAGCCACAAGAGTTGGGTGAAAGTGGACACCAAAGGTGGATAAGCAGCCCTGAAAAAAAGGGCTCAGCAAGCCCTTACACCAGGAAGTGCTAGTTCTCTCTTAACACCCCATGCACCTTACACACACACACACACACACACACACACACACACACACACACACACACACACACACACACACACGCTTCTTTTAAGAGGCAAGAGATCATGAGTATGCAACACTGAATATACCATCAGACTTTTTTTTGCTGTGTTGGATAGTCTTCCTGAACTTTTTCTTCATCATAAGGGATGGTTCTCTAGGGCAGGGTGGAAGGCAGTGCAATGGGAAATACGAGTGACATAAAAAGAAAAACACAAATACAAATCATCTTTAAAAGGAGAGATCGAGCTTCCAAGGCAAACTGCGCCATTTCTCCCAGACGGCATTTCAGCTGTGAAACGCTGCCCAGCACCCTAGGATTTGTACTAGAAAATGGGACAGAAAGTTGAGATTAGGGGCAGCTAGGTGGCACAGTGAACAGAACACTGGCGGCCCTGAACTCAGGAGGACCTGAGTTCAAATCTGCACTCAGACACTTAACACTTACTAGCTGTTTGACCTTGGGCAAGTCATTTAACCCCAACTGCCTTGCCTTCCCCCCTCAAAAAAAAAGCTGAAATTAGCAAATATTGGAAATTAGAAGAAAACTTCCAGTCAGATGAGTAAATTATTTCCCAATCACTTTATATCCTCTAACTTGAAGTTCAAGGGCTCAGTTGTGAAGTCTCTAGTCCCATGTCTTTTCCTATAAAGAACAATATGAGCAGAAGGGAAGAAAGACAAGAAGGAAGGAGATGCCATCAACAGGCCCCTTCCTTCCTCTTCCTATTGGAGTAAAAGCTCCCATTTGTCAGTGTAAAGCATAAATCCATTTAAGAAAGGATGCTAATCTACTGATAAGATAGCTAAATTCTCACTAGGGAGATACATCTGCATTTCTGTAACAGTAGACAAGCGTGACAATGGAAAAAGACAGCTACAGGGCAGTCTTCAACAATGCAGAGACTATAAAAAAATAGACAGCTCTCACAAAATGGTGATAAGACTAATCTACAAATAGTTAGAAGATCCTCCTTGAGGTCCTACAAGAGGAAGAAGGGTTAGAAACTTCAGGTTAGTCCCATGATACTCAGTGAGCTACTCTGGAAAAGAATATGGCCAGTCACTGAGAATGCTCACTGGTGATGACTAAGCTCGTTCCCCACCAGCCCACCACTGTTCACGTCTTACCGGGCACACTTCAACAAGGTATCTAAACAGTACCTAGCAGATAGCAGGTGTTTAATAAAGTCTGCTGATTGGGATGAACGTGCAAGAGCCTACTTTCTTTAAAAGCCCTAGTGTTTTACAAGTCCTAAGTAAAGAACAGAGACGGTGAGCTTTCCACCGGTACTCGTTAATACAATTGCCATGGGAATGAGAAAAAGTTCTGCAAATTGACTTGACGGGCCATTAAATGCAGCTTGGAGGTCTACTCACGAGGTTTTTACAAGTGTTTGCATATATTACACCTAACTTGTGTTAAGTATGTAGAGATGTCCATATTTATAGACATCATGATATATATTTGTGCCCAACATCTCCTACATAAATATGGGTTATCCCTGTAGCTGAGAAGGGGATAAATGAGGAACCCAATAACCAGAAGTTGAGAGCAGCCTTGTAAATAACTACGTATTTATACAGAATAAAAACAGGGTTCACGTCATGTGAATAGTGAAGACTCCCGGGGAGAAGCAAGATGGTAATTGCTTGTGATTTATTTGCCGAACTGATTAAGACCACTCTAGTGTGATTAGGAAAAAACATTCCAGGGACAGAATCTTGATGGATAAAGTAACTTACTTTCTGGTTATTAAGAAGCAAGGCTGGCAATAGATAAGGTATCAAAAGATACGAATAAATGATTCTCAAAAGAATTAGAAACTATTAACAACCATATGACAGCTCCAAATAAGTAATAAGAGAAAAGAAATTCAAAAAACTCTGAGGTTTTGTCTCACACCTAGTAAGCTGGCAAACATGAAAAAAGTTGGGAAGAGTCAATATTGGAGAGGCTTTGAAAAAACAGGCACACTAATACACAGGTGTGAAACTTAAATTGGTTCAATCACATCAAAAATAATTTGGAACAATTTTTTAAGTGTCTAAAATATCCATACTCTTTGACTTAGATCCTCCTAATAGGAATGTTCCCCAAAGAAGTCAAAGATAGAAAGGTCTCATATACATTAAAATATTCACTGTAGCACTTTTTGTGGTAATATATAACTAGAAAATATGTAGGAACCTGTCAATTAGAAGATAGCTAAACAAACTGTGGTACGTTACCTACATGAAACCTTTGCTCATCCGCACACTCCCTAAGCTACTAGTGCTTTCCTCTCAAAATCATCTTTTGCTTATTTTATATATACCTATCTATGTACATGTTACACACCAGGGCTGGAGTACAACATTTTTGAAAGAAAGGATCATCTCATTTCCTTGTATCCTCAGGTCTGCCTCAGTGACTGGCATGTCATTGGTGCTTAATAAATGCTTGTTCACTGATTGACTGGAATATTACTGAACCACATAAAGTTACTGATATTGATATGAAGAATTCAGAGAAACATGAGAAGACTTATATAAACTGACCCAGCAGAACTAGGAAACAATATATACAACTACAACAAAGGAAATCAAAAGCCTTAAAATTAGATGGAACAATGTGTAATTATAATGACAAAACGTAGCTCCACATAACAGCTGAGAAAGTGCACCTTCGTTCAGAGTGAGGACTGCGGGTATGAAATGTCAGATACATTCAATGTGTTGATTAGCTTTGCTAAACTGGTCTTTTCTTTTTCTTTTTTAATCTTCGTTATAAGATTATTGGGCAGCTAAGTGGTACAGTGGACAGAGTACTGGATCTAAGTCAGGAAAACTCATCTTTATGAATTTAAATCTGGCCTCAGACACTTACTAGCTATGTGACCCTGAGCAAGTCACTTAGCACTGTTTGCCTCAGTTTCCTCACCTGTAAAATGAGCTGGAGAAGGAAATGGCAAATCATTCCAATCACTGGGCAGGAAAGGGCAGAAGGATATATAGTCCAGCAGGGAACAAGCACTTATTAAGTACTTACTATATGAGAAGCTGAGACAGCGAGGTGGCTCGGTGGATACAGTGCTGGGCCTAGAGTCTGGAAGACCTGAGTTCAAATCCAGCCTCAGACACTTACTAGCTATATAACCCTGGGCAAGTCACTTGATCTCTGTTTGCCTTAATTCACTGGGGAAGGAAAAGGCACACCACTCCAGTAGCTTTGCCAAGAAAACCCCACGGACAGTATGGTCTACAGGGTCACAAAGAGATGGACACAACTGATCAACTAAACAACAACAAATGTGCCAAGTGCTGTGCTACGTGCTAGGGATACCAAAAAAATGTAAAAGACAGTCCCTGCTCCCAAGGAATTCACAGTCTCGTGAAGGAGACAACACACAAACAACTATGTGTGAACAAGATTCGTATGTGATAAATTGCAGAAAATCTACAGAGTAATGGTACCAGCATTAGGAAGGATTAGGAAAAGCCTCTTGCAGAAAGTAGGATTTTGTTGGGTTTTTTTTTTGTTTTGTTTTGTTTTTTGTTGTTTTTTTTTCAGTTAGATGTGACTTTATTACTTCAGTACGTAAACCAAAATTTATGCAACCAGAGCAGAGGCTGTGGATGATTCATATTTCCAACTGGGTGGGAGCACTCTCTTGGTCTTGTAGTACCGAGCCAGCTGGTGAATTCGGCTCTCATTCAGAATCAGACGGAATTTAGAGTCCTTATCCTTTCTGTTTCTCTCAAGATGCTTTCAAACAGCAACAGCTTTCTTGATTAAGTGATAAAGATCTTCAGGAAGATCAGGGGCAAGTCCCTTGGACTTTAGAATTCTCAAAATTTTGTTGCCAGTACAAAGCGTACTTGTGCCACACCATGAGAATCCCTCAAGATCACACCGATCTGGGAGGGCGTCAGGTCCTTCTTGGCCAGCTTGTAGATCTGCTCCTTCACGTCGTCCAAGGTGAGCTTCAACCACGTGGGCACGCTGTGGCGGTACGGCAGAGCCGACTGGGACAGGCCCTTCCTGGGAGCGTGCATGCGACCCATGATGGCAACGAACAGGCAGCAAAAGAGCAGAAAGTAGGATTTTGGATAAGACTTGAAGGCAAGTTAGGAAGCAGAGATAAGAAGGGAGAGAGTTTGGAGATGAAGTATCACATTCAAGAAACAGTAAGAAGGCCAGTGTCACTGGACTGCAGAGCACATGGGGTGTGGGAGAAAGTGTTAAAGAGCGAAATATTGGAACTGCAACAGGGGCCAGGTTATGGGGGAAGGGGGACACAAAGAAAGAATTTTATATTTGATCCTGGAGGCAACAGTGAGCCACCAGAGTTGAATGGGAGGGTGACACAGTCAAACTTTCATTTTAGGAAGATCATCTTGACAGCTGAGTGGACAATGGCCTGGAATGGGGAAAAAGGCTTAAGGTAGCAACTCACCAGCAGGTTATTGCGACAGTCCAGATGTGAGGTGATAATGGCCTGTACCAGGGTGGGGGCAGTGTCAGAGGAGAGAAAGGAGTGTATATAAGATGCTGTGAAGCTAGAAATGACAAGACTTGGCAACTGATCAGATACAGGGGGTGAGAAAGAAAGGGAGGAGTTGAGGACACTTAGGTGGTAAGTCCAAGTGACTGGGAAGGTGGGGGTACCCTCCACAATCAAAGGGTAAATTATTATATGTGACAAAAGCATCAGTAGTTTGGGTTTTTTTTTTGAAGCATCATATCAATTATGTAGGAGATGTGGATCTCCTCATAAATCACCTATCACCACCATGTGAATGTTTATCATCACCACTACCATTATCCACAGCAATAGATCATGACAAGGTAACCAATGCGGTGAAGAAGCAAAAGGAAAAGGATGAGTTATGAAACAGAAGGTTCCTTCCTATAGCCATTGCCTTGGGATAATCACCTGGTCTCCTTCAGCCACACAGGTACACAGCACTGCTGAACAGGTAACAATAGCTCTCAATTACAGTGTTACTCTCCTCTAGGAAAAAATTAACAGGCATACTTCTGAAATGACACCTGACAAGTATAAAGGAGCTTGAGGTTTCTGCTCCCCATCCCTACTACTGATCAACCAACAAGTCACTGTTGAGTAACTGCTCAGCACCCAGAATTGTGGTAGGTACTTTAAGAGAAAGTAAGAGTAAGACATGATCCTGGCCTTCTGAAGTCTACAATTGAATTGGACTTAACTGGAAACAAAAGTAGCATAAACAAAATAGAGAACAATTACTGCAAAGAAAAAAAAAGGTGGCATTGTCAGCCACCTTCCAGCCTGCTCCTCAAAGTTCAACTTCTACAGTCTTGGTAGCAACAAGGCCAACTCATTTACATTCTATTTTGCCTTTTTACAAAGGGGAGTGGGAAAGAGATGTTGAGGGGCCTAACAATGAAGGCAGAAAACCTGTCAGTAAAAGACTTAAATGACAGTAAAACAAGATGGATCTGGTTACTAGCTTCATCATTCACTGTTCAGTCTTCCTTCTGGCAAACTGGCAAGGAACACGTCTGCCCTTTTGGACCCCTTCTGTGGGGTTCTTGGCCTTCTTGACAAGAAAGGCCAGCCAAACTACAACCAGGTCGCTTTTTTGTCTTCCAACATGACCCCATTAGCCTGTGGCCCTGGAAGCTCTGAAAGAGATAACAGGCTACTTGCTTGCGTCTCCACTTGAGCAACGTTCCCTGTCGGCAGCGGCCTCGTCTCCAGTTCTGTGAGACCTTCACTCTTTCCTTCACTGGAATGCTGGTCACCCTGTATACAGAGGAGAGGATAAACAATATAAGTCACCAAGGCCCCTCTCTATACTCAGAAAAAAATTCCCCAGGATAACCTCCAGGCCACAAGAAGGACACAAGACCTCCCAGAGAGATCTGGATTTAGGTGCTAACAATAAGATAAAGAAAAACAACAAAGAAAAACATCAAAACTCTGATGAATTCGGTGACCTTAAGACATATGTTGGATGTGGCCAGTATGTTGGTTGTTTTGCTTAACTATATTTGTTTATTACAAGGAAGAGTTCTAGTTGGGGGAGGAGTCATTAGGAAGTTGGAGCAATTTTTTAAATATGTTAATAAGACATTCATTTAAAAACAATAAATAAATGCAGGAGCTAATAACTGGGTAAGGAAAGGTAAGAAAATAGGAGGAAGCAACAGTTCCATAGATTTGAGCCTTACAATAATTTTTTGAGATAGATAAGGCAGGCATTAAGCCTAGTTCGGTTTTTCAGATGAGAAGAGAAAAACGCAACAAGGCTGTCTCAAGGTCATATAGCTAAATTAAGTGGCAAAATCAGGAAAAGAAGAAACATGGCTCTCATGACTCCTAGTCCAATATTCCTTTGACTAAAAATATTGCTGCTTAAGGCAGACTTCTGACTAACAAATCCCTTTCACTTTAAAAAAACAAAAGTCTTAAATAGATAACCTTGCAGGAGAAAAGGATAATTTAATATTAATCCAGAAGTGATTTTTTTAAAAAAAGGCAAGAAATTCTAGATAAGGAAACACCTGGGTAGGGCACTAGTAAAGAAAGCACAGGACTTAGAGTCTTGAAGACCTGAATTTAGATCCACTTCAGACACTTAGTAAACACATAGGCCTGGGAAAGCCAATTCCCCTCTCTGTCTTAGTTTCCACATCTCTAAAATGAAGGTAATAATACCCACCTTTATAAGTGTTGTTGTGATCATCAAATGAGATAACATATAGAAAGTGCTTTGCAAGCCTTAAAGTGTTATGTAAATGCTCATTGTTGTTATTGTTGTGATTACGATTATTAGCTCTTCATTATATATGGTATACTAAATTGAGACAGAGACCATACTCTAAAAAGCTGGCAAAAGTTATAGCCTTCTTTATCTTCACCCTCTCCTCACCTCAATGAATAGTGCCCGCTTGGTGATATTTCACCACAGGTTCAGGGCTCTTCCCTACCCCCACAGTCCCTTTCTCCTTCCCAGTAACCCGCCCTTCCCCAACCCCCTCCATGCTGGGGCTCAGGTCTGCCAGCAGGAAACTTTCAGAGCTACAGCAAAGGCAAGGGCTATGTTGATCAGGAAAAAAACTTCTTATCCCCTCTCACCACCCCTAAACATAATCCGTTCCTACCCAGGGTCCTTTAAGCTTTCCATTACTGAATTTGGTTTTTTATTTATTTTTTTTTAAAGTTCCTAGAAAAACTGCGACTTTGTAAACTTCTTCCTCCTTTAGTCCCAAAGTCTTTACACATATAATTTCTCTAACAGATTACTAAGTATTCTCTTTATATCTATAAAGAATTTTAGTGATTTCATCTCCTTCAGAATCAGAAGTAGAGATCAAAATCTCTCTGAAAATCAGCAAAAGGAATATGGGGAAGAAAACAGTAGGAAAAGAGTCTTCCAAGACAAGAGCAGGTGCTCCTTGGAATTCAAAAATGACTTTGTTCAGATCCTTTAGATGCCCTCCAGCTTACTTCTCCAGAACAGTTATAGGTGTAAAAGTAGGGAGCACCAACCAAAAATGATTAGTCCCTTGTAAATAAACATCTCACAGAGCTGTTAATGCACATCGGAATCTCTAACCTGGCCTCCCGCCTGCCTGGATTTCCATTTTCCCAGCCCTCCTCCTTTAGCCTGGGGCTCATTTTTTCCACTCCTCATTCCCCCTTCTTCTCCCTCTACTACCACACTTTCCGGCACTTAGTCACCATTATAATTTGACTGCATTCCTGGGCACATAACCTATTTTAAACAAAACCAACACAACATATACAGTGAGTCTGCAGTGGGGTAGAAATTAATTTAGGAAGTAATCTAGAGTTTCTCCTTTCTTTTCATGACCTCTCATCTCTAATGCCCTTCCTTTTCCCCTCCTCCAAAAGACCCCAAAGCAAATAAACGTGTCCTGCCACATACGATATTAAAATTGAAAAACAAGCAAAGGACATTGACTAATTACTTAGAAGTAACTTGAAGGGTGTCATCAAAGAAATGCATGATTGAGAAAGAAGATAAGTTGGTCAAGAGAACTAAAGAAGGCCTCCAGCATGTTTAGTGAACCTCCCGTGAAGAACTTATGGGAGAACATCCATGAACAAGAGTCCCACTGAATGGGCAAGCAGGAATGAATTGCAAACTATATGTTAAAGGTAAATACCCACCCTCATGAAATTATAAATTCACTGGAATATGTAGGTAGACAGACAGACAGAGAGACAGACAGACAAAGAGATAGACAGACAGATAGACAGAGAGATAGCCAGACAGAGAGACAGACAGACAGACAGAGAGATAGACAGACAGAAAGACAGACAGACAGAGAGATAGACAGACAGAGAGAAAGACAGACAGACAGAGAGATAGACAGACAGACAGACAGATAGACAGACAGACAGACAGATAGACAGAGTCACAAATATGAATATGTCAATACTTCAATAATCTGTTTTCAGAGATGTGAGTTATTCTCACCACTGGTATAAATTCTAACTTCTCCATCTCAGTCAACAGTCTGAATCTGCCATCACTTAAAGAACTTCTTCAAATTTAGCTAAACTGGTTCCAACATCAGCTTCACACTAACAGAGTAAACCTCTCTGGTCGTTTTTCAGCCATGTCTGACTATGACCCCATTGAGGGTTTTCATGGCAAAGATACTGGAGTAGTCTGCCATGTCCTTCTCCAGTTCATTTTATGATGAGGAAACAGGCCCGAAGTGCTAAGGGACTTGCCCAGGGTCACACAGCTAGTCTGAGACCGCGTTTGAACTCCCAGATGAATCTTCCTGACTACCAGTCTGGTACTCTATCCACCATGCTACCTAGCTTCCCTTATATAGTCACAAGTACCTTCTACAAAAATCTGCTCCAATGCCTTACAAGGAAGTAGCCCTGACTCCTCCAAGGCTATGCCAGTAGACCACAAGTCCTGCTAAGCCATACCAAGCTGGAAAGGTTTCTGGTACAGGTCTGGTAACAAACTATATATCTCTTGTCTAAGGAATAATCTAGTTAAGTTTGAGAAGACTCATCATGAGGATGACCATAGAATGAGGAATTTTTCAGCCCCAGCAATTCTTAAGAGGTCATTATAAAAGGGCTGTAAATTAGTTAACCTTGATTTTTTAGCCTGGAAAGAACACAACAGCAAAGAAAATAGGACTGTATAAGGAAGGCCTGTGTCAAGCATAGACATCAGGCCTCCCTAATATGGTACCACCATGCCCACCCAGACCTCCCCTCTTTTACCTTCCCTTTCAACTGAGCCATAGACTCTGTTCCCAAAATTGAATGACAATGATGAAATTCCAGAAGTACCTTTTCTGGATATAGGATTCCTTCTCTTCTAAAAATCACCTTTTGGTCTTTGGGACAAAATGAGAATAGGAATAACCACAAAACCTGCTCAGTTCTAAGAAGGAAGGACTAAATAAGAGTGCACACATACTTCTTAACTCCACAGAATGGCACTGATCTAGGACTTCCTGATAGGAAGTAGGATTGAGACTGGCACCACTAATCCTACTATTTTAAAATTCTGTTGCTATGACATATATTAATTTCTCAAGCAGGTTTTCAGTCTCAATGACTAGGCTTCAAATTCATTCTTTGGCTCTACTAAGCTGGTTGTGGGAATGAAGAGAACATATGCCAGCTGCTGTCCAAAAAGCTTTTAACGTCTTCAGGACATTCTGATAAAGTCAAACAACAGGCAAGATAAAGAAGGAATGAGAAGTTCTCCTTTAACACATTTGCTCTGTAAGGGAATTCCCTTCTAACTCACTGTGCACATTATTAGAGCACTTCTTTACCTCACCAACATGCCCTTCCAAAATGAAAATTCAAAGAAGCCTGAGAAGTTAGGGTTTGGGTGTTAGGAAGGGTGGTAGAATAAGGAAAGCTGAAAGGAGAAAGGAAATTGAGGCAAAGCTAGGAGGCAAAAAGTCCATCATTCATTACAATGAAACAGCTTTCCAGGAAAAACATCTCAATATATTTACTATAAAACAATTCCATTTCCCTCTCCCTCCTATTACCATCACCTGCCTTTCCCCCTACCCCCACCTTCATCCCACCCCAAAATCCCACAGCTTGTAGATTTCCTCTCATTCTTGGCAGTTACCAGAAGAAACATAATACCCCCTTTGGGTAGCTCCCACCATCTGCTTAAGAAGGGAGGGGAAGGTATCCTTCTATGCTACCACTAGAAGAGACCATGCCCTGACTCCTTCCAAGAACGTTATAATCAGTGACCATTAGCTCCCTGATCTCAGGGAGCCACTGGCAATGCAGTCCCCAGAAGCAACACCATCCCTCGGTCCCCAAACATTCACTTTCAGCCTGAACTCTTGTTCTTCTTGCCCAGTGCACACTTCCAATCAGAAAGCAATCTTCTCGCTCCATTTCTAACCTGACAGGGCAGTGCACACCTCTTCTAATAATCAGCGGTCAGAGCATCACTAGCTAGGGTTTTTTTTCAACTGTTTCCAAGTTGGTTACTTCATAGCAAAGCGAGAGTCAACATCAGTCCCTTCACCTCCAACCTCTTGCTTTTCTGATGGCAAGAAATCAAAAGCCTCAAAGCAAATAGTCACTTCTGTATCATATCTCTTCATCCACCTACCGCCAAACATATGTAGACACCTAATACGACTCAAAGAATACTCTTCAGTCTCTAAACCAAGCAGCAGAGAAGAACAAGACATCAGTTAGCCCTCAACCTCTCAGCAAAGACCACCAACAAAGAGGTTCATGAGTGTCAACCGTGGGCAGAGGCAGTTTCTCTCTACGCCAGACAGAAACTGAACAGAGCCTCCTGCATCATTTCCCAAAGGCAACAGCCAGAATTGAGTGAAGACCGTGAAAACTGTACAAGAGCTGGAAGAGAAAATATAATTTAAGGAATGATTCTGAATCAGGGGCAGAGGAAGGAGGAGGGATGAACTGGGTGACCCCAAATGTCTTTTCCATCTCTAACTCCTATGATTCTTTGACCTCCAATTTTGTGCCGAGGACAAAGAATGGAAAGTCAACAGACGAAGTAGTGTTTTGAAAGTGCCTGGCAGTCTGCTCTTGTCATTTAGTTGCTGCCTCTTGTATTTTTTAAGGTGTCTTCAAGTCTTGTCTTCATTTCACAGTTGTCACCTTTCTCAGTAGTCTGAGCTCGTGTCAAATACCAAAAAAAAAAAAAGGAGAAGAAGAAGAAAAAGAAAAGGAATGTGCTGGCAATTAATTGTAGACTAAAGAGGGGTGGGCACTGAGACCAATTGGGTGGCCTGCACTTCCAGGGAGGGCAAATTGAACAGAGAGAGAGACAGGTCAGATGAAATATAGAACTGACTTGTAAGCTAAGAAAAGGTTGGCCAAACCTTTTTCAAAAGGTAAACTCTTTATCCAGGTAGTTGTCTTCTGTTTGTTTGGAGATGGTTGTTGATCATCTAGAAGGGAGCTGACCTGTGTTGGAGAGGAAGGAGTCCTGCTGTTTGTTATTCAGTGTGTCTACCTAATGCTATTTCTATTGGCCTGAAGTAAGAGTCGAATTTGAACTAAGGCTTATAACTAGACAGGTCTGGTCAGGAGAAAGAGACTTCTTCAACTTGGAATTGAACCAAAACTTTGAATTCACTAAGAATTCAATCTTCTAACAGGTGATATATTCCTAGGCAAATTCTGAAATACAGGCAAAAATCTACTACCCATTAAGCAAGTTTATCTGTTGATTAGTTGGCTCTACTATGTTAAAATGTACAGGGTTTTTTTTAAAGTATGTGTTAGAGGAGCTTACTTATACATATATATTATATAAATGCTTTTCATTCAAAATTCAATTTCTCATCTTTTCCCTAGTTCTAAAAAAGCTAGAATTTCATTTCTCCTAAACTTTCCAAGTTTTTATAGAAGTTCAATTTCAGGAAGATTAATCTAAACGTGCACACATGTCTTTTAGTTTCAGGCCAGATTAAGGGCTGAATTATTTTGAACAAAAAGTCAAATTAGTTTTGGGGTTACCCTACAGTTTTTGTTTTTTCATTTAACTGGGAGACAGGAAAGAAGAAGAAATACAAGGTAAATACTTCTACATCATGGATGCTCAATTTTTCCTTATTCCAGACATTTCCCCATGAACCCTATTCGTAATGTGGTCTCAATTAAAAAAACAAAACAAAACCACCAAGTCTTGAACCAAGATTAATTGTATTCAAAAAATAAAATGAAGATGTAGGAGAATTTCCAAAGCAGTTAGGATTCAGATAGATAGGACAAAAGAAGATGGAGAAACAAGAAAGATAACTGTCCCCACCCTCTTCATAAAATCAGAGTTGGAAAGGACCTTGGAAGCCATCTAGTTCAAGCTTTGCCTGATCAAAAATTCCTTGACAAGCGGTCATCAGGCTTAACTTGAAAACCTCTAGGAAGGAGGAAACTACTATCTCCTGAGGCAGTCCATTCCACTTTTTGGACAGCTCTAATTGTTAGGAAGTTTTTCCTTACATTGAGATGAAATTTACCTTTTTGGAACCCACTGCTCCTCATTCTGCCCTCTGGGGCCAAGCAGAACAATTCTTCTTCCACATGACAGCCTTTCAAATACCTGAAGACAGTTATCACACTCTACCTGAAGTCTTCTTTTTCTTCTGGCTAAAAATCTACCAACATATATAGTTAACTCATCTTTGTAGGGTTTAAGAATCTCATGGTACCACTATTATCTTGAAAGTAAGGAAATGCTTTCTAACTTTCAGGCCTTCCATCACTGGAAAAGATGTAAGGAGGGTTTGGTGTTTTGTTTCGTTTTTTCTCAGAATTTTAGAAGAGGCTTCCTCCTAAACCCCATTTGCTTTTGGAGGTACTTGTCTCACTGGGCTATTTCCTGCTTTCACAGGTGTATTGTTTTATTTATTTTGAGCATATAAAGTGAACTCTGCTTTTATTAACTCACAGAAACCATTAAATAAGGCCTTTTAAAAATAAATAAATAAATACATCCATAAACCAAGTCTTTGATTGAACTGGCCCTCTTCAGCAGGCAAAGTCAAAAAGTGCCAAAGTCATAGAAGTTTGGCGACTTTTCTGAGAAACACTAGTTAGAGTCAAAAGTTAACCAACCAGCAAAGTCCTCTGTATTTTAAAATAGGAAGAGAAACTTTATGCCGGGTTTTTTTTTAAATTGCTCTTAGGTTCAATTATTTTAAAAACAAACAAACACACAATGCTTATCTGTTTCTATCTCTTCGCTCTAAACGTTAATCATCACTGAAATGGATACCCCAGTCACAAAGAGTTCCACACATTCAGTCAGTGCAGGAATGAATGAATTAATGAATGAATGAAAATGCCAGTTAAATACAATTAAGTAACTTTACTACCCACCAGTTACATTTTTTTAAAAAAAATTTTCACTGATTTTTTCAGTATCTTTACACCACAGTCATTACCTAGTAAAAAATCTATTCTCCACTGCTTATGTTTTTACTCAACTCTATCACACTTGTCTTGGAAGACTGGCCTAACAGTTTCCAAAGTATACTAAGATTAAAATTTGGGTTAGAAAAGACTGTAGTCTTTTGCTTATAGTGTCTGCTTTTTGAGGGGCCTTTATTATGGACTGGAAGGTTCTAAAATCCCACATATTTATCATTTTTTTAAAAATCCTAATCTAAATTGTTAACTGTTTGGAGTTTCCAGGTACTAACTTTATTCTTCCACCTGTTACCTTGGCCCCCGATTATGAACTCTTGTTAAATTTCAATTTCTGGTTCTAGTGCACCAAAACAGGCTGATTTCCTAAATTCCTCTGGGAAAACTTAAAAAGCTGCTATAAGAAACATTTCCTTAGCTTCAATCATTGTATTAGAAATACTTCTATTCCCCAAAGTTTCATAATACCTTCAAAAGAGGACCTAACAAAACTGATTTCAAACTAGTAGGAAAACTTTTAGTGTAATCCAGAAAAAAAATATATCCACATACTGTGAGTATGTATGATCAATAATGTTTACAGTCTGGGCAAAAGCTCAAAAGGAGGCAAATTATTTGTTTCGGGTTTTGCGGGTTTTGTTTTTAAGTGCCCAAAATGCCTCTAAGCACAATAATAAGGCCATTAACAAATCAAAAGGAGTCAGAGCTGTTCATCTTAATCAAGAGAGCCACGATCAGTTAGAACAACCAAACAGTTCCTTTGCCCTGGGCCGGAAGGTCAGTAAACCAGATCCCTTTGTGTTTCCTTGGGGCTAAGAAACCAGGTACCTTAAGTTGAGATCCCAGGCCCACAGATACCACTGCAGTATCTGAAGTAATTCCATGTAACCTAGTAAAAGAATTAGGACACGTGAGAAATTAAGCACCTTGCTTATTTCTCTCTTCCCACCCTCTAGAAACATTCCCAATCCCCAATTCCATCTAATAGGCTGACATGAAGAAATAAGACACTTAAAAGCTATCCAACTGAACAAGACTAAAGTTTTGCTTTCCTGACATTAAAAGGCATTCACTTGTTCAGTCTTCTTTTTGGGGGGGGGTGACAATGTATTAACCAGCTGTCTCACTCTATCTTCACAGAGGTATGATTCTCAGTGTATACTGAAACTTTGGGAAGACCACCTTTTTTTTCTCCAAAGAAGACAACCACCTCCAGCAGCTTATCATCCCTCCTGCAGCTGTCCAGAAACAGACCACACTGATAAACACCCTCCCCACCTGTTGTAGCATATATGACTTTTCCCCTCAACCCAGAAAGGAACACTGACCTTGCTCTTGATCAAATGCTATATTAAAACAACTTCCCTGGGAGGCCAGAGACACCTCACCACAGGTCACAGGACCCAGCTAATAAATAATAAAGCTATAATCAATGCCCAGTAACTAGCATAGTTTCTTGTACATAGTAGGCACTTTAATAAACATCTGTTGAATTGAATAAGCTATAGCACTTTAATACTGGCAAAGTTTATTTGGCTTTCAAAGTACCTACACTATCTTAGTCCTCTCCCTTTCAGAAGTATATTGAATAGGAAAGAAAACTAAAGCTAGCATTTTCAAGCTATCAGTTTAACTCCCTGAAAGGAAAGAAAGCTAACCCTTTCCTTGGACTCTGCTCCAGTCACTTTAGTTAGCTTTCCTTATGGGTAATCTTTGAAAAAAGGGTTTTAGTTATATGGCATAGGGAGCAATTTGAAAACTAATGCCCTCAGACAGCTGAACACCACTCTGCACTCTGACCACTCCAACTGAAAAGGTCATACACTTCCATTTTCAGTGTCATTTAAATCATGTGTATCCAGGACACACTTTTTCCATTTATAGGTCTCAGAATTCCATTCTTCCTGCCCCCTTCTCTTCAGCACAGACAAAACTGCAACATATATATATCTCTTATGTAGCACACATACTTATGTGAAACTAGTCCTAGGCCACAAGCAGGCAGCACACCCACCTTCTTGTGTCCTGTTGGGTACAGAAGTGTGGCTTGAGAATAAATTTTCTCCTCCAGACTTCTAGAAATTCTGCCTATGCCTGGGACCAGAAGGCAAAGTAAGACTGCTGTGGAGAACTTCTTGGGGTCCAGCTTCCCAGGCCACACTCCTACAGCCATTTCTTCACATCTGACTAAATGCCCCCTGGTTGGCAAAATATTTAGGGTTCTTTCTTAATCTACAACTAAATTTGCAATACTAATAAGTGATAACACAGATATTATGCCTGAGACCTTACCATAATTTGTAAGAGTCAAAGGCAAAGGGGCTGGGGGAAACCAGAGAGCCACACACAGAACTAGTCTATCCAGCTAGTTCCCACACACACCTTTAAGACCCTAGAGCCACTTAAAACAATGAGGAAAGCATTGGGCCCTGAGTGCTGGAACTGGGACAACTCAAGAATCTCACTGAGGTTCTCAGTGAGGTCCTAAGGGAACTTTTAAGTTGCATGTTATCTGAAGAATAATAAGAAAGTTAAGAAAAAGAAAAGCTAAGAAAGGAAAGAGTATTTTAAGGTAACCTCAGAGAGGACTATGCTGAAAATCATCTCAGAAAGGGTTATTTGGGAGGGGGGACTAATAGAGGCAGTCATCTTAGGGGAATCTCAGTGGTTAGCGACATTTAAAATGAGGGAGCAGTGTGGATACAATGATGAAATTGGAGGGGAAAATGCCCAAATTCAAACCTAGCCTCAGACTTAGTAGCTGTGTGACCCTGGGCAAGTCGTTTAACTTGCCTGTTTCCTCACCTGTAAAATTCGGGTAATAACACCACCTACCTCCCCAGGTTGTAATGAAGACAAACCAGGATATCTCTAAAGCACTTTACAAATTTTAAAGGACTACATGAATGCTATTATTCTTCTTGTCCTCATCTGGGAAGCATATTTTGAAGGGAGTCTCAAAAAAAGAGACCATGTTAAGAGACTCTCAAAGGAAGTTAACTTAAATAGGGTGGATGAGGGCATTCTAAGGGGGATATTTTGGGAAGTTCTGGGGGCCCTCATTTGAAAGGATCCCAGAGTGGGTTATTTTGAAGAGGGGCTCACTGGCATGGCTAGTGAGGAGAAGGAGAAACCTAGGGGGCTTAAGGAGAGCTCGCAGTGGGGGGGGGGGGCCGTTTCCAGGGCTCTGACTTTCGGAGAACGACAGACACACCAAGGGGGCTGCTGGGCCGGGCCCAGGTGGCTCCCTAGCGACCACACCCCCCGCCGAGCCCAGCAAGGGGCCGGGAGGACAGCCGCCGGGCTAGGCCCCGCGTCCCCGCTCTTTCCCCGGGCCCGGGCCCAAGGCCGGGCGCGCTTACAGGTCGGTGCCGTGCCGAGTGAAGCCGGAGTTGAGGCAGGCCCGGGCGATGGGGCGCCACAGCAGGTCGCGGCTGGTGAAGCGCTGCAGGCGGCGGGACACCTGGCCCAGGCGGCCCAGGGCCTGAGAGTCCAGGTAGGAGCAGATGAGCAGCAGCAGCTCCTCGGGCAGGCGCCACAGCGACGGCCCCGGGCCGGCCCCTGGAGGCCAGGCCTCTGCCTCCTCCGCCCCGGCCCCGGCCCCAGCCCCAGCCGCCTGCCCCGCCTCGGCCTCCCCGTCCGTGTCGGCGTCCGCCGCCTCGCCGTGGGGGCCCGGGGTGCCCCTCCTCCCCATGAGGCTAGAGCCCAGGGCCCGGCCGAGCCGCCGCCGCTGCCGCCGCCGCTCACACGGAGCCGGAGCCCGAGCCCGAGCCCCAGCCCGAGCCGCGGCCGCCGCGGGGAGAAGGGGAAGGCGAAGCCATCCTGGTCCGAGTCACATGGGGCGGCGGTAGCCCGGGCCGCCGCCGTCGCCGCCGCCTGTCAATCACCGCCCCCCCTCCGCCCCCCAGCCCGGGGACTCCGGGCCCTTAGCCAGAGGGCGGGGACTGGGCCCCGATAGGCAAGGCCCTACCCAGGTGCAAACCCCACCCTCCCAACCCTGGGCAGGTTCGTAGGAAGGACCCCCCCCCAAATATGACCCCAGGTCTCCTTAGTCGCCTTTGGAGGTGACCTTCCTTCCAATTCCTCGTGTGTGTGTGTGTTCGTTCGTATGTTTGTGTGTTCGTGTGTGTGACGGGGGTGGGAAGGGTAGCGGTGTAACACGTCCATTACCTTCCCGCCCCACGTCTGAGGCTCCAGAAGGTTAGTGTGCCCTATGGTTACCCAAGTTCTCACACTGCTCTGACAATTTCCGGTGTTTTCGTTGTTCCAGTCTTACTCCCCCTAGCTGTAAGCTCCCTGAGGGCAGGGACTGTCATACTCATTCATCTTGGTATCCCCTACAACGGTCACACAGGGCATCGCCCTCACAGAAAGGACTATTTAAGAATTGAATTAATTGAATTAGTACTCTGGATAGAATTCTCAGATCTGGTACATGATGTCTCAGCTGGGAAGGATAATATCTAGATCTTCCTAAATAGTCTTGTTTTGGTTGGGGTATTGCAGAGAAAAGGCTATGAGAACTGAAATAGAGATCAGAATTCTTCAAACACAATCCACTCAGTTATCTGAGATGACTCCAAAGTCTTCTCTCCCCTTCCCCCATTCCAGTCCCTGGGCAACAAAAGTAAGCAAAACCAAGAAATTCATCTAGCTCAGGTAAAAGAGGTGAGTGAACTAGGACTGAAGCTCACATGTGGGATTAAGTACTTTTATATATATATATATATATATATATATATATGTATGTATGTATGTATGTATGTATGTATGTATGTATACGTAGGTATACTCCAATGCCAGAAATGTGAAGGTTTTATATTGTCTGGTTTTGGGCTTTCCATGCATATTTGGAATCAGCTGTATCATAGTTACTGTACCTGTAGAAATGCCACTGCTCCCAGAAAGGTTAACCTGGTAAAATGCCCACATTTCTATCATTCTGCTTGGTATAGCATGTGTGATTAGTCAGCTAGTCAGAGTGTAGACCTGGAATCTGGCAGTGTCACAGGCTCAGTTTTTGATCTTGGAGGGGAAAAAAAAAACCTAAACAAAAACTTTAGCCTCTCAGTGTTCTCGATCTGTAGTGAAAATAATACCTGCCTCTTCCTTACTTTGGGGGGATAAAGTAGATGATCCCTGTAAAATGCTTTGAACTACTCCAAGAAAATTCCAAATAATCATCATAGGTCAAATTCCATTATAACAAATACCTTTACAACAAATCCCTTTGCATTAGAAATGGTTTTACAAAACCCAACCCAGAAGATTGTCTCCTTATTTAAAGCAATATTCAGTACAACAAAATTTCAGTATAACCAAAGAATTTAGACATGCCCTTCAAGACTGTAAAGAAATTTGACATATCTTACAAAGCTATGGAGGTGTAATACCTTCAACTGAAGCAAAACAATCAGTTTACTAAGTTGAGATACACATTAAACATGTTCATATTTCCAAAGTGTTTTATTATCATTATTATAATAGTTTTTATAGAATAGTGTAGAGCAGCACATTCTCATCATGCTGGAATTAGTGGCACAGGAAGTATATCCAGTTCAGCTTAAATGAACAAATCATGATTAAAGGAATACGGGGTCCTAAATTTCAGTTATTGACGATACCTGTCTTTATGGGGGGGGGGGCAGAAATGGCTATCATTTTTAAAAATCAGAATTTTCCTGTCTTGCTCTCTCAAAACAAAAGAACAAATAAACCATTTAGATTAGAATGTGAAATTTCATAATTTTTCTAAGGAAGGGCAATTGTGTTCTAAAGCCATGAATAGAGACTCCACTAGAAAATGTCAATACTAGCAATATTTTCCCTTTAAGTACAAATTTTACCTAGGTGTCAAAATACTTATTACATACAGAGAATAGTTTTTCAGCATGAAAAGGGGCTTATGTCTATTTTGCTTCAGAATTTCCTCCTTCCCTTCCCAGCCCTTTCCTTCATCCCAGATGAACGTTTATGGGTTCTATCAATATATTTCAAATCCAGTAGTGTTCTGTAGCCAAGTAAATTGGGAATACACTATAATATGCAATGAGAACGGGGAGGTGGGGAGAAGGTCTCAGGTATGTGTTTTGGCTTAGCCCCTCAAAGCCCTGAAAAGTTTGTCTCACTTCAAAAAAAATTTAAGTAATTTCTCCATGATTTTTTTTTCCTCCAAAAATCCTTCTGTGGTTTAAAGTAAGGGGAAACGTTTGCTGCCTCCCCAAAAAGGATTTTCTTTTGTTCTTTTTAGGGGGTAGAAGGTTGGAGAAAGTCATGAGGCTAAAGAGCTTGTCACAAAAGTAAACCTGGAACTTCTACTCAGGAAATTTCCTAAAAATAGTTATACTTTTGGGGAAAGTAAATATATTAATATCCAGAAAAAGAGAGTACTTTAGCCTTCAAAAAAATCTGAGGAGAACTGATCAAATCTCTCTTTGACTCTCTCTCTCTCTCTCTCTCTCTCTCTCACTCTCTCTCTGTCTCTCTTCCTCTCTCTCTCTCTCTTTCTCCCTCTCTGCCTCACTCCCTCACTCCCTCCCTCCCCTTCCCCTTCTTCCCATCTCCTCTTCCCCTAAATACCAGATTGCAGTAAATATAATGAAACAGCTAGAGAACTAGCTCTGGGTTCAGAAAACCTTGTTTCACATTCTGTCTTCCCCAACAAACTAGTAACAAAACCTTCAACAGGTCACTTAGCTCCTCAAAACTTTAGTTTCTTTATCTATAAAGTGAGAATAATACTTGCTATACTTCACAACCAAATTATTGTGAGAATGAAATGAGATGATGTAGATAAAGTGCTTTATAGTCAACTGTAAAATGCTGCAAAAATGTTAAGTTTTTGTTGGTCTTATGTATTTTATATAACAATCATTTGGCAATTTTTTTAAACTAGTGAATTAACTCTAAACATTGAACTTATTTTTTATTTTAGAATTCCACAAATGTGAAAGAACATAAAAAAGAGAACTAATATAAATTTCATAATATGTTTTCTTAAAATCCTTAAAGGTATTTTTCCAGTCTATATAAAGTCCTGTTGTGCTTTCTTACATGCAGATACAAAGTTTCTTTACATAAGCATGTGGAAACACATTTAGAGAGTACTAATGTTGTTACTATTATAGGTAATAACTAAGTGTCTATGTAAAACTTTTCATCTGAAAATCTAAAATCAGTCAGTCAATACTATCCGCAAAGTAAGAAATGGTAGGTTGTAGCCATTATGACTCACATTTTAGAGTCAGACTATGAGGTAGTCCAATTATCGAGTCAAGTACCAATTCTGACTCTTTCCAGCATTTAGCACAGTGTCTGGCACAGAGGCCCTCAACAAATGCTTATTGATAGATTGAAACTAGAATGACCATTAGAAAAACCCCCAGGTTCTTTCCAACCTTTCTATATATATATATATATATATATATATATATATATATATATATATATATATATATATATATTTCTATACGTATTTATTTATTTCAGCTCTGTGTCAGGTGCTGTGCTTGGTGTCAAGGAGATGTCCTAACACCATAGATTTAGAGGTAGAAGGGACCTGAGAGGTCATCAAAGTCCACCTTCTCATTTTGTAGAGGAAGAAACTGAGGCCCAAAGAGGTCAAGTTATTTGACCAAGGTCACACAGTCATTAAATGATCCAGATCTTTCAGACTCCACACTCAGGTTTCTGTCTCCTATACCACACTGCCTCTCATCTTAGAGTTTAAGGGTAGTAGTTTTACATTTGAGAACAGGGGAAATAGTCTGAAAAGGTGGGAAAGGAGCAAGTTGTATTATATGCCATCATCATTTGTCAGCAGTATCAGATATTGGCTTGAATACCAACCCTTATTCTTCTAGACACAATAAGAAAATAATCAAAGAACTGAAGTACAGGATGGTCTGCCAACACTATCTCAGCTCCTTGTCTAATCAGGAAACTTGTAGACCAGCTCTATAGTCTCTCTTGACCTCCCCAAGCTAGTGACTGCTCATCCCCTCAAAGGCCCTTGATCTTAAAATGACTCTGCACCTGGTCTAACAAAGAGTACTGTTTAAACAAATGACCTTCCTCCTTGCACGAAGCCTGACAATGTTAGCTATGCCAAATTATCTAAAAGAGTGGGGAAAAATGATAAATCTCCAGTCAGGAAGATCTGGGCGCAAACCTCACCTCCTACACTATGTGATCATGGCCTTAAACTCTATGACCCTCAACTTCTTCTTCTGTAAAATCAAAATAATAGTAACTGTAGTACTCACAAGTTTATTTGGGGGCTCAAATGAGATAATCTACATAAAGCTTTGCAAATTCTAAAGCACACAAAGGTTTTGGGCAAGTCACTTAGGCGCCTATAATTATTTATTCATCTATAAAACAAATATGCAAAAATGAAATAAATAGTTTTTAACATAATGTATGAAGAGAGGAAAAGAGATGGAAAGTGATCATCCTGGTTCTGTCAACTTACTATCTGTGTGATCTTAAGCAAGTTAATTTCTCTCTACCAGTTTCTTCATCTGTAAATGAGAGGATTATATTCGATGATCTCTAAGATCCCATATAATTCAGTGATCCTGTGGTCTTATGTCTTGAAGACAGAAGGTTGGGAGACCTAGCAGGGCCTATAGACTAAGATGTTTATTTTTCTGAAAAAGAATAAACATGCTGATACATTATTTTCTGTCTTCTGAAATCTTGTTGAAGCATTGCTGTCTGATCTGTCATCTTTTAGATTCTAAACTCTGTGTTGTACCTAGCACAAGGATCTGCACATAATAGGAAGTTTAAAAAGAAGTTTGTTGAATGCATTAATGGATGAATGAACCCGTTCATTCTCAGTTGTTAATTTGTATTACTTTCTTTCACACACTTTGGAAAACCTGATGATATCAAAGAAAAGAATTAGAAACAAAAACTATACGTATTCAATATTTCAAAAAATTGATGATTTAATTGAGCACCTACTTTGGAAAGGGATCAAATTCTCTTTATTCCTTAGTAGACAGTTTCACAAGTTGACTAAAACAATTTGTCATCTGGTAGGCAGCACATATATTTTAAAAGTCATTTTTCCAATAACTTTAAGAACGTTCTTTTGAAATTTTATAATAAAAATTGTTGTATGCATAAAAGAATAGTATTTCCCAAGCTGTATCAATTTATGATATAAAGAATCCCTATCCTGTCCTTGCAAATGCAAAGGAAAAAAATGTGTTCAAAGTGGTGCCCAGTGACCTTCCTGTGAAATACTCCAGTAAAAGAATAAACCTGTATTTAAAGTCTCCAGTCATCCAAAGTAACAGCTGTGCTAGAGGAATCCATTTTCCAAAGGATGGAATAACATCACCCCAGGACATGGTACTGACTTCACAACTGTGAAAAAAACAGACATCCCCAAGCATCAAAGTCCTTTATTTTGTTGCTTAAGTGCAAATACTACTAATAATTTGGTGGTTGTATTTTTTAAATAGAGAGGTGGGAATAGTTAGAGGGTGATCAGTTTAGAAATATCAACTATAACTATGTCTGCAAAGCAGATTCCTAAGAAATATTTGCTAGTTGAATAATGCCATCATTAGTCAGGCTGATGCATACCAGGGGAATAATGCATCTTTGTGTCAATAGGCAGTATTTAAAGTGATCTTGAGCAAAACATGAATTTCACCATTAGCCCTGGGCTCTAGGAATAAAACCCTACATTGCTTTGTGGCACAAGAGGGAAAAGTCGATAAAATACCTTCCAGAATAAAAGAAGGCTCTTTAAGTCTTGGTAGATGAAGCTGGCAAAAAAACAAAAACACAAAGATGGAAAGAACCTCAAGTTCTAAGGAAATTTTCGAGATCATGAGGGGATTTTTAAAAAATTATAACTTTAGTGCACTGACCAATCAATTGGGGAAAAGACATTTAAAAAATAAATAATCGAGCAACCACCTGAATAACTGTGGTATACAGATAAGCCATTTTGGATGAGAGTTAAATTTCAGGGTTTAAATTTTCATTTAAGCATTTTGAATTCCTCAAAGGAAAGAACGATGACTTCTTTTTGCAAAGCAAACAACTGAAATCATCAAGCAGAGCTTACTGACTGAAGAAAAAAAACACAAAATATTTATAATTACATAATTGTCATTAATAATAATTAATAGCTCTTTGGTCAATGAAGTCTCATAACTCGCAGTCGTAGTAATGCTGAAACAACAAAAGGTACTTTGAGCTCACCTTGTCCTTGCAACAGCTTTGGGGGGAGTCACAGGCTTTGTGAATAACAGCCAACTTCCCTAAAGTAAAAGTCATTACATCATTCTGAACAGATTGTGAATTGTATTTACTTCCTAAATGTAAACACAAAAAATCACTACAAAGGGGTAAAAGGAAGGCATTAAAGTACACACAAGCATATATGACAATAAAATATTTTTGTACAAAGTAAAACATGGTGTCGGAATTAAGTTAGGGCAAAATTTTACTCACTATTAATGGTTTGCAAACGCTGTGTAACTAGTTATACATATGTCAATATTAGTGTTCTGTTCCCACACAGACACATTTTTTCTTGTATAATCACTCAAACAAGACTAACGCCTGCCCCCGCTAAAAACAGATGATCAGGAAAAAGGTATCCAGATTTGAAATCTGTCATAGGGAGCAAAGAGAGAAGCATAGACGGGGTATGAAGTAGGGAGTATTGCTCCAATGGCCAGAAATCTCACCCAGGTTCAGCAGTTTGACCTGGAAATGAGAAGTACTGCCTGAGTCCCTTTTTTCTCTTTGGAAATAAGAACTTCTGGCCAGAAAAATTCCAGAGCATATAGAACTTGGCCAGACCACCTGCTCCCCTGACAATGGCCACTGGACCACCAACTCAGTTGCCTCAAGGTCAATATAGCTTCTCTTCTCCCTCACAGAAGGCTGGGCATTGATCAAGGGAAGACGGTTCATTTCCCAGTTCTATAGTGAAGGCCTGCAAGAGAAACAGTTACTTGGGAGAAAGAAGAGAAGGCTGACAACTTAAAGCAGAAGTCAGGTTGATAGGTTGACATAAATAGTCAAATAGATGTCATAGCCCTTAGATAAATAGAGTTCAAACCCTCCTTCAGCTTCCATGTGAGCTACCATTTTACTTGGTAACTACAAAATCACCAAGAATAATATTTGGCTCAGATCTGTTCTTCAATAGGCTTGTGTCCTTTTGGCCTCACTTTTTAAAAAGTAAGCTAGGTAAGGATATTCTAGAAATTCAGAATTCTAAAGTAAAACTCATAATCTCTCAGCATCTCCATCTGCTGGACACTTGATAACTAGAGAGGCTCCACAACAGGAAAGCCCCACAGCTTCCCTAAAGAATTGCGGAGGTAAGATTTTACTTTGTGGAGGTTACTTAATGAATTACAAAATTCCCTACTTTCTTGGTTAGAATGCTTAAGAAGTCAGCTATGAACTCCCAAATATGATTTTTGAAGTCGAATAGATCAAAGATGTTCTAAAACTCCATTTCTAATTTTTACCTTGAATAACTTCTATATACAATCATTTTTTAAAAAAAGAAACCACAAAAGACTTGTGAATGTTTCATTTAGAATGGGATTTTAAAAAATTTGAATATAGTGATGCTTCCCCCTATCTTTAAATTCAATATTATAATAACATTTTAATCTTTGTGTTACTTTTTGTGAGAAAGATATGACTAGGAAAACAGATATTCATTTCTAACAGCTAGAATGGAAAAGATGTCAATAGGAGAAAAAATTTGTTGTTATTCAGTCATTTCTGACTCATTGTGACCCCATTTGGGGTTTTCTTGGCAAAGATACTGAAGTGGTTTGCAATTTCCTTCTCCAGCTCATTTTACAGATGAGTTGCTGAGGGAAACAGGGTTAAGTGACTTGCCCAGGGTCATTCACACAGCCAGTAAGTCTGAAGTCATATTTGAACTCAGAAAGATGAGGACCTGACTCCACGTCCAGCATTCTAACCACTGCGCCACCTAGTTGCCTGGAGAAAAGATTAGCTATGTGTTAAGATTCGGAGAAGGCAAGCCTGTTACTGCTCAAAGAAGAAAGTCTCTACTCATTTTAAGAATAATGTACCATACAGGAACTGGATAGACAGATGAATTTTAAAAGTTTAAGAAGGATGTTTATGAAAGCTGTAGTAGGAGCACTGAGACGTCATCAAGGAAGCAATTTCAAAGAGTTTGAGAAGTCAGTGTGAGTGGCAATCATTTGAATTAAACATCAGTAGTGCCCCCCAACTTCTTAGTGGTAGAGCAAATAAAGAAGAAATGAGGCTGGGAACAGAGGACAGTTCTGAAAGTGTTAACCCATTTAATGTAATGAAAAGGCAACAGGGAAACAAAGGCTTTGAAAGGGAGACTGTTTGAAAAATCATCAAATGGGTGATTTTACAAACAGTATCTTAAGCAGAAGAGGAATAAAAGAAATGATAGGAGGTGACCAATGCTTGAAGAGAAATTTGAGCTATAGTAAGTAATGAATAAAGAGGAAAAAGGAGATTTGCGAGATCACATGAAGAAGGCATTGACAAAAGTAGCAACATTCATGCTGAGGTTGCCAAAGATAAGAGTTCACAATCTCAGGTTGTGAGTTTGAGAGGAGTTGTTAATGCAATTAGAGGCAGGGAAAGAGAAGGAATTCACCTCCCTGAACTTGAGTTGATCGATAAAGTCAACCAGAAAAAAACAAAGTCTGTCCCATATAGTAAAGCTGTGTGTCATAGCTAAACTTGGTAATAACTTTATATTCCCCATCCCTCAACTCCTATTGCAAGACTTTGAACACCAGAACTTGATAAATGTTTGTTAGAAGAAAGAATGATTTCAGATCTCCTGTCTTCCTCAATTCCTTCATCTCTCTCCCCCAAAATCCATTATCATTGTGCTGGCACTGGGGTATTGACAAGAGAAAGGGAACTGGAAATCATACATTGTTTTTGTGCACTTATTAATCAGAATCCCTTAAAGTTCAAAAATTACCGCAGAAGTTCTTGTTCCCTACCACATCTCAAACCACTTAACAATGGTCCTTTTCAATTTTCTTCAGACATATAAAGTCACAGTGTGAGATCTTAAGGTTCTCCTCTGCTTCTGCTTATTTCAACAAGGATTGGTTGAAAGACTGGGATATTTAGCCAAAAAGACTTAGGGGAGATGTGATTGCTATATTCAGATACTTAATGGGCTGTAAGATAGAAGGATTAGGTATGTTCTGCCTGGTGCTTACAGATCGAACTAGGACCACCTAGTAGAAGTTATAGAGAGGAAGATTTGGCTTAGCATATGGAAAAAATTTCCTAACAGTTAAAGCTAACTAAAAATGGAATGGGTTACCTTTGAAGGTGGTAAGTTCACTGCAGTTCTTCAGGCCAAGGCTGAAAGATCAGTTCTACTGAATACCCTAGATGAAAAGCTTTGAATGATGCGTTCCAACACTAAATGACCTCTGAAATCTCTTCTTATGATTCAGTTAACATTTATTAGCCTGACTCTGGTTTGCAGAGCACCATCTTAGACATTATGTGAAATGCAAAATTTAGATAAACTCTTCTACCCTCAAGGAACTTACAGTTCAGTAGGGGGCCAGCCCCCATACGTGAGTCAGTCCTTCAAAAAAAATTGAGATTTCATTAGTGTACCTACTTCTTTCCATGGATTCAAATCACAGCTCTTCCATGTTGGAGACACACTTGGCACAATGAATGTAAAGAGGGCTGGGTTTGTAATCAAAAGACCCAGGCTTGAATCCCAACCCTGCTACTTACAGCTCTAGTGTCCTTGGCTAAGTCACTTAAATTCTCTGAACATTAATAGCCTCATGAGCTTTAAGCTGCCTTCCAAGACTATGATTGATAAATGTTTGGTGATTGATTGATCTTATCTATAAGCTGTAAAATGACAGACTGAGATCATTCCTTCCATTTCTTAGCATCATATTTACGTATGTACCCCGGACCTGATATGTATGATATATGATGAGCCTCGCTGAATTAGCTAGGCTGGTCTTTGGGGATCATACTCAAAGTTTTCCAGTTAGGCAGGACCTACCAGAATTTGTGCTCCACTAGCAAAGCCTTCAAGAACCCAGGATCATCCTTACCCCAGGAGAAGGGATCCGAGTAGAACTTTAGCAGAGGCATAACACATAAGCAAATGACGATGACAAATAAGTGTATAAAAGAAGTGCAAACAAAGAGCTGTGTGAGGTCCAAGGGAGGGGAAAGGTCATTACCAATGGGGAGGAGGAAGAGGGAAAGCTTCCTGGAGGAGAAGACATTTGAACTGAATTTTTAAAAATAGGGAGGAATTTAACAGTGAGGCAGGCAGGCAGGCAGGCAGACGGAGCTCTTCAAAATTCTCCAAGTAAGAAGGATAAACTTCATTTCTATAGTCTTTTCTTTAATACGGCAAGACAATGGAAAGCTTCATCACTGAGAACCTACTGTGCTTTAGCTCCTAAACTAAGGCGTACTTACCTTTCTGAAGATCTTTAGGTAATTAGCTGCACGGTGGGGATTTTAAGCACACATGCAGTGGCCATCAGTTTTCAAGGAAAGCTTTTGGAGGGGCCCCCCAGTCTACAGCCCTAAAGAAACATGCTGACCAGGCACTCACTGGGTGTTGTGGCAGCAGGGGTGACAGGGTGTCATCCAGGGCCAGGCCAATGCTGAGAGAGGCTTTATTATTTGATTCCTGCTTTAACGACCAACTAGAGAATGCAAAAAGTAAAAGAACATCTCTGGGGAATTAGCGGCTAATGTTATAAAGCCACTCTGAAGTCTGCAAGTGTACCTTCAAATCCCCTCCCCCACATAGCCTAAAGGAGGGCAACAATTTGAAATTGGTTTGTTAAAGCAAATTGGTTTGTTAAAACCTTGGCAGCTCCCAAACACACACGTACGCTCACACACATAACAGCGGCAACAGCCTGAAAGACCATTCAGATAACTCTGGACTTTCATGACAAGTTCCCTTTGGGGGTCATTCTTTGCATTTTCTCTGCCCTAAATTTACCCCTTCCCTTCAAGTCACAGTCATGCAGACTGAGCCTTTCTTTTTTAGTTTGGTTTCCAACCCATTCTTTTGTACATTTCTGGAATTTAAGCCACCTCTGTTACAGGCTACTTATCTGTAACACCATTGCTTTGAGGGATTAAAGCAGGTTTCTTGTAATACACTTAGATCAAGAGTTATCTGAGTTGAGAAGAATATCCTGTTTGAGTTGGTGATGGGGAATCTTTTTATTTTTTTTTTATCTTGAGTTGTTTTGATTTCCCTGAGAGCAGTAATCTTCAGCAAGTGATATTTTTAAAAAGCCCCAAACACACCACAAAACATTCCATGTGATTTTAACTCCTGAATGAGGTTGGGCTACCTGAGTGATTCTCTCTCTTCTCTTCTTTGGCAGAAAGGATTAGAAACCTCCACAGAACTTGCTCTCCATTAAAGTGGAGTGCTGTTCATTCATTGGCAAGAGGTGAATTGTTTTCAGATTACATAGGAGAGTGTGTGTGTTTCTTTCCCACATCAAAGACTTGGATGGAAGCTGTTCTGGGTATTGCCAGGGATGCAAGAATTGGTGCTAAAGTGATTAGCAAAATTGCTTTCCTGCAAAAGAAGCACAAAACATTACCTAGGGATTAGAGGAGGAGGAGGGCAAGATTAAAGGTGATGTTGAATTTTGGGTGAATATCTTATCCATCTTTTTCAAATCATGCTTCAAGGATTCTGTTTGTTAGGCCCCTCCTGAAGGAAAACCGAACAAATCAAAGTTTAAAACTCACTTTCCCTAGTTTTTGTGCTCAGGGATGCTGACCAGGAAAAAATAAACTAGCATGGGCTATGCTGTCACCCTTAACAAACAAATGCATTTTAAATGTATTTTGTTACACATGCACTAAAAGGGCTACTGTTCATTTTCACAGTCCTTACTTTGTCAACCAGCGGGAGTTCAAAGTCTCCCAGTTTTAAAAAGTTTTTGCTGAGGCAGTTTTCAATTTTGCCGTGAATAACACAGTACTCCTCTTTTAAATTTCTCTTCTACTGCCAATTTGCCAGGCGTGTAAGGGGCACCATGATACATACTTTGAATAGTGAAGGAAAGTTATTTGGAGCAGAATCATCTGCTTTCTCCCAATCCAGAATTGAGGTACGTATTTCCAGTTACAACTCTGCTAACTCAATCTGCCTCCTTCACAAACTGAGCTCCAAGCCCACCTTCTCCAGGAAACCTTTTTGATTAAACCAACTTAATTCTTAACTGCTCTCTTCATTTCCTATAAGTGAAGTGGGCAGCCCAGGACACAGTTATGGACATGAAATACCCAACTAAAAAGGGTTCTCTCCTTCTTCTTCATATATTCTATCTCTTCCTCCCACGGGCAAAAGTCCCAGGAGGTAAGGGACTATTTCTTTTTCAGAAATGGCTCTTTTTTTATCTTTGTATGTCCAGCATCTAGCAGGAACCTTACATATAGCAGGCAAGTAATAAATGCTTGTTGAATTGCATTGCCTTTGTTGCTCAGTTAAGTGTTAAGCTTAGTTGTGGTCACCGAGCATGGGGAAGTTATAAGTGGGGAGATAACTGAAATTCTTTCCTAAAAAGCACTATAAAAGTTTAAGATTTTATCTCTTTCCATATAATTGCTTCTTTATTACTGTATGTTGATTATTGTCAGAAATTGTGGGCTTGTTATATTTGATACTGTCTCTTGTATGTTTCTTCCCTAATGTCCAAGAACAAGCTTTTGCACATAAACATAAAAAAGATTCCTTAAATTGACTGGCTATTGTAATAAAGCCTCATCTTTTTGTATGTTCCATTTGGTGCCTAGCATGCTGTGAACACTCAATTAGGAAGCTACTTTCTTGATATACTGCCCTGTGTGTGAGTGTGTGTTTGTGTGTGTATGTGTGTGTGTGTGTGTGTGTGTGTGTGTATTGTGAATTTGGCAATGTTCTTTCCTAGAGGGTACCTATTTGATTTCCCATCTTTCTGGTAGCTATTTAAAACAATCATTTTTTATTTGCCTTTCCCTTCAGGGTCCCGTAAGGTCACTGGACATAAGATAGCTGTGAAATCTGACATCGTTCCAATTTAAATGCTTTAGTCCAGCAAGTGCAAGATTTCAGTTTCTTCGCTGTGATGATTGCCATGGCCAGCCAGTTACTGAAATTCTCCAACCCTCCAGGCTTCAAAGCTGGCCATCCTTGATCTCACTAAAGAATGTTTTTGAATTCTATGTCCATCTAGTGGTGGCCTGCAAAGATCTACTTTGCTTTTTCTTTCTTTCTTCCTTTCTTTCTTTCTTTCACACTTGATCAGTGAGATTCTGTTTGTGGTGGGGGTTTTGCCCCCCTTGATCTTTAATTCTTTCACAGGTGGTTTCAAAGTGTCTGTCCTCAGCTACTGCTTTCTATAAACAAGCAGTATTCACAAACTGAAGTTACTGATGGCTTCCCTAACAGGACAATTCTTGCTTTACTTTGAAAACAGGCTGGTTTGTAGGACAGTAAAGTACGATTCTTTTTTTATAAATGGGATTAGAGTGCGGGGTGGCTAGAAGGAGAGGAGAGGACGTTTTTCATGAGGGAAACTTTGTGTTATAGACAATTTTAGCAAATGTAAGGTCTTCTATATTTCTACAGTTGTCTTATACTTTAGTCTGAAGATGATATGCAGTTAGATCCAAGGAGTGGGGGCATTACAAAAATTGTTAGCCTCAGTCATAAATACACAAATCTCCAGCATTGCAAATTTAATATTGGTAGTTGAAACCCAGGTGGTACATATTGTGATGATCGTCTTGTCTAGCTCAGCAAAGAATTCTGATGTGCAATCCTGGCTGTGATATATCTTATCACTTTTTCTCCCCGCCTCTGGGGACCTAAGATCTCTTCCCAGGGAATAGCTTCCCTTTGAGGATTCAGAAAGAATAAGAATCTACCCTTATCTATCGCATTTGTTAGTCTTTGGCTATTATCCTGTAGATTCTGAAAGTTGGCGGATTAATATATTTATGCTGCTCTAAGTTGGTTAGGGGAAAGATGCTAAGTAAAGACTAAGTTTTCCTTCTGTAATTAATAATATACCCTTTTCCAGAACTGCAGCAGCAATCCATGCCCTATCTCAGCCTGTTTTAAATTCAAGCAACTGTATTTCGGGCAAACTGGACTTCTAACTATTCCCCAACTATGCCATCTTCCATCTTCCTGAATTCCTATAAGATACCCTTCAGTCCTGGAATGCACTCTCTCCCGATATCTACTTCTGAGAATCCTTATCTTCCTTTAACCCTCGGCTCAGGAGCCTCTTCCTCCATTTAGTTTCTCCCTAGGCCCCTTGATGAATGTGTTCTCTCTCTCCTTCTCACTCCCCTTCCTCCTCCCCTTCTCATTCTCTCCAAATATTCCTAGAGCACTTCATCTGGATCTTTTCTTTGCCCCTGTCATTCCTCACTTAGTTAATTATTTGTGTAATATACAGATCCAGCAGAATGGTCACTTCCCAAGTGCAAGAGCTGTTTCGATTTTGCCTTTATGTCTCTAATGCACTAATTCCTAGCACAAAACCTTGTACATAGTTAAGTAGCTGAATTGAATACACAAATAATATATTTATATCTAACTTCAAGGTTTGCAAAGCATTTTACAAATATTATTTCACTTGATCTACGAGGTGAATCTAGGTAGGTGCTTACTATTATCCCCATTTTTCAGATGAGGAAAATGAGGTAGGTAGAGGTTAAATGACTTGGTCAGGGTCATACAGTGAGTCTAGGTAGGTACCACTATTATCCTCATTTGGCAGATGAGGAAATTGAGGCAGGGAGAGGTTAAGTGACTTGTTCAGGGTCATACAGCTAGTAAGTGTCTGTGTTAAGATTTGAACTCAAGGCTTCTTGACTTGTGGTCTAGTAATCCATCTATTGTGCCATCTAGCTGCCTCTTTTTTGCTGAGCTAGATATGAATATCTTCAAAACCTAGAGAATCTGGTGGCTAGGTAGCACAGTGAATAGAGCACCAGCTCTGGAGTCAGGAAGACCTGAGTTCAAATGTGGCCTCAGACACTTAACACTTACTAGCCATGTGACCTTGGGCAAATCACTTAACCCCAATTGCCCAGCCTTCTCCCTCCAAAAAAAAAAAAAGCCCAGAACCTAGAGAAACTACAGAACAAAGAAAGAGTGGAAACACACGCCCATCTGGTACCTGAGAGGGGTAACACTATTACATGTTTTTAAGAAAAAGCCCTACAAAATGCCAACCATTCTAAATTTTCTGAAGAAAAAGCTGAGGGTTGAGGAGAGGGAGGGAGGAGGGGATAGCTGTTTCCTAAGCAAATTGTTAGTGGTTGAAAGACTATGCTATCCCCCACGTAACTTAAAGAGTGTATATTCTTTGGTATCTCTCAGCTCATTTCTCACCAAAGAACAGATTTATGAATAGATAGATAGATAGATAGATAGATAGATAGATAGATAGATAGATGAATAAATAAGGAGGAAGATCTAGGTGTTGTTCTCAAGGAAGGTTTGGTTCAGTGGTACCCTACTGCGCAAAGATGGTGAAGAGATTAGCCCAGTGAGCGTCTTACTCCTTTCTCTCACTTTTGGGGCCGAGGTCCAATCTGAATATGGGTTCCTTTGCCTGATACTGAAATACATAGCTATCCCTGAAAGTTGTAGGAAGAATATAAACAAATCAACAGATTGCAAGAATGGTCTGTGATGGAAACATATAACAGACACATAATTATTAGTGCAGTAATCTACAGGCAACCGGTAAGATATTCAGTTCTACTCTTTCCCTGCTACCCAACCTAGATCCTGCTTCCCCCTTCCTCTCCCACCCTGGGTCTAACCTCACTTGTAGCCTTTGAACATATCATTTCCTTTGCTCAAAAAGCTTCGCTGAACTTATCTCACCTGTAAAGAATAAAATTCTTTAACCTTGGCACCCAAGACCTGGACAATCTAGTCTCAAATAACCTGTTCAAGCTTATGTCCTGATTTTTTTCTGGTCATGAACTGTGATTTCATACAGGGAATGTGTGTGATGAAAACTCCTTCCAGCAAAACAGATAAAAAACTTCAGAGCTCAAAATCTTAGAGCTGCCAGGGGCACTCAGAAATTAAGTGACTTGCCTTTGTTCACAAAGTGTCACATACATGCTATTATTATCATTGTGCTATTCTATCACATATGAATACCAACTCACCTCCACACACATACACACCCTGAGTACACGTCCCTCCCTTTCTTCCAGCCTGATTCCTACCCGTTTTTCAGAGCCTTCAAGGCCCAGACCTAACTCCATGAAGTCTTTCCCTAGCTCACAGTGAGCTATAAATAAGTATTTTTTATATCAATCATTTGATATGTCCTGTACTGCAACCTGGTATTATTATCTTTTTATTCCATGCTTTCCTTCTGGCTCCTCAGGTAGACAGCGAGCTCTCTGAGGTCAGGAAGCTCATCTTGTGCCCCACAGCTCAGAGTGAAAGGCCGTACACATCAATAAATATTTAATGACTGGTTGATTGATGGGCTCTTTCTACTCCCTCTGTGTTCTACACAGACATCCACCTATCCTGCTGCCTCCCCAAGTCCCACCTGAGTCTGAAAATCTATCAGAGAGATTCATTTCTAGGAGACTTGGTAGAGAGGTGTCCACCTTGTCTATTTTCTTTTCTTTTTTTTTTTAACTGTTTTATTTATTTTTTGCTTTTTGGAGGGCATTTGGGGTTAAGTGACTTGCCCAAGGTCACACGGCTAGTTTTTGTGTTAAGTATCTGAGGCTGGATTTGAACTCAGGTCCTCCTGACTCCAGGGCCCGTGCTCTATTCACTGCGCCACCTAGCTGCCCCTGTCTATTTTCTTTATAATGAATGTGTGTGCTTTCTGAAGCATCATTTCCTAAACTAATCTGACTACAAAATACTTTCAGGCTTGTAATATATTGATAAAATCAATAAATATTAACCTACAAGACCTGAGATACTTTCAGGATAAAGAGGAAGTTGGCAAAAATTTTGAATAAAATACATTAAATATATCTTAATAAAAATGACCACATTTAATAATTATTTTTGATGTGTACGTACTTCTTGTGAGTACCTGATCATCGGCTCCCCCTCCTCACTGCCTGCTGATATCGTCTCCCTCTGAGGACAAGTTAAGCTTAGGTGTTCCTTCTTCAATGTATCCTTCTCTAACACATGTGTCTGCTCTCCTCGAGAGTGACCACTGCCTCCTCAAACTTTCCTAGAATTCTTTATCTGGATCTCCTCTTTGCCCTCATCACATTCTACCTGTCTGAGAAGCAATAGAGCATAATGAAAAGCATGCTGGACTTGGAGTCAGACCTGAATTTGAATACTACCTCACAGTCTTACTAGCCATGTGACCATGGGCAGCCATTTGTGAGCACCTTAAGAAGTACCATGGGGACAGCTAGGTGGCACAGTAAATAGAGCACTGGCCCTGAAGTCTGGAGGACCTGAGTTCAAATATAGCCTCAGACACTTAACACTTACTAGTCATGTGACCTTGGGCAAGTCACTTAACCCCAATTGCCCCTCCAAAAAAAAAAAAGTACTATGCCCCCTTTTTGTCCTTGAGTCCTCAATCCCTAATCCTGTGCTTTACAAATAGTGGGTCTTTAATAAATTCCTATTAAATTGAATTGGATATTTAAAAAAACAATTATATTTAAAATTTTGAGTTCTAAATTCTATCTTCCCTTCCTCCCTCCCTGAGATGGTAAACCATCAGATATAGGTTATACATGTGCAATTATGTAAAAACATTTCCATATTAGTCATTTTGTATAAGAAGATTTGAATAAAAGAAAAAATGAAATTAAAAAATAACATGATGCAATCTGCAGTCAATCAATATCAGTTCTTTCTCTGGAAGTGGATAATATTCTTCATTGTTAGTCCTTTGGGATTTTCCTTGATCATTGTATTACTGAGAATAAGCTAAGTCATTCACAATTCTTCATCAACCAATATTGCTATTATTGTGTACAATGTTCTGGTTCTCTTCACATCATTATGCATCAGTTCATGTAAGTCTTTCCAGATTTTTCTGAAATCATCCTGCTTGTCAGTTCTTATAGTACAATAGTATTCCATTACAATCATATATCACAGCTTTTTAGCCATTCCCCAATTGATGGGCATGCCATCAATTTCCATGAACTGGATATTTTAGAGGGAGAAATATTCATAGGATCTTAGATTTAGAGCTGGAAGAACCTCCAAGATCATCTGGTTTAACACCTTCTTTTTATGGAAGAGGATAGCAAGGAGAAAAGGCTTGCCCAAAGACATACAGGTCTCTATCCTTTGTCTTTAGTCCAGGCTAAAGATCTAGGACTGGAACTCAGATCTTCTGACACCAAAATCCACATCACCAACACTTCCCAAAGACCTTCTCTCCTCAACCAACACACCACCATAGAATCCTACCCTGTGACAAAGAAGTATAAGTAAGCAAAACTAATCAACACATTAGCCATATCTGAAAATATATGCCTTATTCTGCTTCTGTATTCTACCACATCTCTACTGAGAGGTAGGAGGCTTACTACAGATAAGCCCCTTGAGAAAAAGGACTGTTTCTTTGATACTTTATATCCTCAGCACATAATAGGCCCTTTATAAATGCATATTGATTGATAATCAAGAGTCTTTCAGTATTGGTTTCTGTTATCAAGGTAATTTTGCAAATTGGCCTCCTGGTTCTGATTATTTCACTCTACTTTAATTCATACAAGTTTGGCGTTTGCTTCTTTCCATAATTCCTCATGTTTGTGGGTTTTTTAATAATGCAAGCATATTGCTACAATCTGTTCAGTCATTCTCCAATCACTGGGCATCTGCTTTCCTTCTAATTCTTTGCTACTACCAAAAATACTGTTATAAATATTTTTGTACATATTACAACTTCCCTTTGTCTTTGACCTCCCTAGACTACATTCCTATTCTAGCCATTGTAGGATATGGAAAGATATGTACAATTTAGAGATTTTTTTTTTAGTATTATTCCAAATATTTTTCCAGAATGGCTAATCCAATCCACAGTTCCAATGATAAACGTTAGCCAGCATCAGACCCTCCAACACTGACCTTTTTCACTCATTTCAACATTATCTTTCAGCTGGTAAGGCAAAACCCTAAAGTTGTTTCAATTTGTATATCTCTTATTATTAGAGATTTAGAATATTCTATCATATGGTTGTTGATACATTGCATCCCTTCTTTTGAAAATTTTCTGTTACTATCTTTTGACCATTTATGTGTTGGTGAATATAGTTCTTGTTCTTCTATATTTACATCAATTTCCTATGTATCTTAGATACCAAACCTTTATCAGAGGTATTTGCTACAATGTTTTCTCTCATTAACAGATTCTTTCTTTATTGTAGTTGCATTGATTTTGTTCCTGCAAAAAAATCTTTAAAATTTTTGTGTAATCCATACTGCTTACTGTACTAGGGAGGAGGGAAGGAGAAAATTTGAACTCAAAATTTTATTTAAAAAATGAATGTTAAAAAATTTTTGTAATCAAAATTGTCTATCTTTTCTTTGTGATCACATCTGTTCCTTGTTTGGTTAAGAATTCTCCCCAAAGAAGTCTTGGGTGAATTGATACAAAGTTAAGTGGCAAGAACCAAGAGAATATTGTACGCAGTAACAGCAGTATTGTAATGATAATCAACTGTGAAAGACTTAGTTACTCTGATCAAGACAATGATCCAAGACAATTCCAAAGGGCCCATGATAAAAATACTATCTATCTCCAGAGAGAAAGCTGGTGAATTCTGAGTGCAGATTTAAGCATATTTTTTCACTTTATTTTTTCTTATTAGTTGTATGTGTAGGTCTATGTTTTCTTTTGCAACATTGCTAATATGGAAATGTTTAACATGACCTCATACCCCTTCTCAAGGGGTGAGAGGGATGGGAGGAAGAGAATTTGGAATTCAAATTTTTTTAAATGAATGCAAAAATTCTTAATGTAATTGAGAAATATTGAATGAAATAAATAAAAATGCATTAAAAGAATTCTCCCCAAACTGTCCATTGTACTCATGTCAAATATCCCTTGGAAATATACTGCAAAGGTAAGATATCAATATAAACCTGGTTTTTGCCAAACTGCTTTCTACTTTTTCATCAGTTCTTGTGGAATAAGGAATACTTACCCCTATGGTTTGTGTTCTTGGGTTTACTGGATTGCTGCTATGGTTAATTACTTCCAGGTCTTACCCATCCTGTTTCTTTGATCAATTTTTTTTTTTAAAACAGTGTCAAATAGTTTTGATGATGACTTCCTCATAGTCTGCCTTGGGATCTATTAGTTTCCTTTCATTCCTAGTTTTTTCATTATTTCCTTTGAGATTCCGTCACATGAATTTTGTTATTTAATTCAGTTCTATAAAGTAACTCCATGATAGTTTAATTTGTATGGCACTAGATTAGTAAATTGAATTAAGGTAATATAGTAATTTTCCTTCTTTAAAAAAATAAAAGTTGGGGCAGCTAGGTGGCACAGTGAATAGAGCACTGGCCCTGTAGTCAGGAAGACCTTGGTTCGAATCCAGCCTCAGATACTTAACACTTACTAACTGTGTGACCTTGGGCAAGTCACTTAACCCCAATTGCCCTGCTCTCTCCCTCCAAAAAGCAAACAAAATTTTAAATTTTAAAAAAATAAAAAAAGTTCATTAATATCTTTTTTGTTATAATATCATCATATTTACCACTTTATCTCTTCCTTCAACCTACCCCTTATTATAAAGGTTTTTTAATGAAGAAAAAAAAGTTAAGCAAAACTGACCAACACAGCAAAAAAGTCTCATGTTATGTGTAGTGTTCTATACTCATCCTTCCCCTACCTCTGTAAAAAGAGGGGGAGAGAGAGAGAGAGAGGTAGAGAGAGAATTCTTTTCATATCTCTTTCTTAGAGCCAAACTTGGTCATTATAACTTTGCAGCATTTAGTTTAGGTCATTCTGTTGTTTTGTAGATTTTTTTCCTGGTTCTGTTTACTTCATTTTGTTTAAGTTCTTTTCTTGTTTCTCTGTAGTCATCAGCATCAACTGATTATTTTCTCTTTATAGCATGTTTCTATTACATTAATTTGTTTAGCCATTCCCCAATCAATGGACATATACTTTTTTTAATATAGTCATTTTTGTTAGCATTATTTATTATTATCAACCCAGCAATGAACAATGAACATCTCTCAAAATAATTGCCATCCTTTATTTGTAGGTAGCTAGGTGGTACAGTGGATATAGAGACAGAACCTGAAATCAAGAAGATTTCATTACCTTCTCTTGACCTTGTCATAACCCTTTCATGATATCATCTTTGACTCTTCTTTTGCCTTCATATTCTGTCACTTTTTGAGTCCCATCAGTTCTTGCTGAAATTTTTCATATCCATAACTCCTCTGCTTTTGAACAGTTACAGCCTTAGTTTATATGCCTTCCTCACCTTTTATCTGAACTATTTTAAGGAGAACTCACACAGGGCAAGCATTCACATGGTGGTCAGAAGAAGGGATACAAGGACACTCTCAAGAACTTTGGAACTGATTGTGTGATATGGGAGACATTAGCACAGGACCTCTCAGCATGGTGAGCCCTCATCAGAGAAGGTGCTATGCTCTAGGAGCAAAGCAGAATTGAAGCGGCTCAAAGGAAACACAGGATGCACAAATTTGAAGATTCCACCCCAAATGTTTGCATAGACTATTTGTGCCCAGCCTGTGGTAGAGCATTCGGAGCTCATATTAGTCTGATCAGCCACAGTCAGACACATTGAAAATTGACTTTAGCATGGTGATGTCGTTTTGGTCCTCTTTGAGAACAAAGGACAACAACCAACCAACCAACCATCTGGACCATTTAATCACCCAATTGGCCTTCCTCAGTTCCAGTCTCTCTCCCCTTTCATCCTTTACATAGCTGTTGAATTAATCTTCCCAGTGCACAGATCTGACCATGTCATTACCCTGCTCAAAAACCTTTTGTGGTTCTCAATTACCTTTCCCATGACTATGCAAACTCCCTAACAAAACTATTGAATTTGCTGGGGTACTCACATCTCATCAGTACCCCCTGCCCCTCCATTTGGATACTTTGACTTCCAGGCAGGACCATGGGCTCAAGGACTTCTGTTTAAAGAAAGCAATTGATTAGAGAAATGTGAATCAAAACAACTCTGAGGTACCACTGGTCAGATAACATGACAAAACAGGGAAATGATAAATGCTGGAGAAGATGTGGAAAAATTGGAACACTAATGCATTGTTGGTGGAGTTGTGAACTGATCCAACTATTCTGGAGAACAATTTGGAACTATGCCCAAAGGACATAAAAAAAATGCATACCCTTTGACCCAACAATACCATGCAAGTGGGAAAAGGACCTGTATGTACAAAAATATTTATAGCAACTCTTTTTGTGAATTAGAAATCAAGGGGATGCCCATCAACTGGGGAATGGCTGAACAAGTTGTCGTACATGAACGTAATGGAATACTATTGTACTATAAGAAACGAGGAGCAGACAGACTTCATAATAACCTGGAGAGACGTATATAAACTGATGCTGAATGAGGAGAGCGTATGCAGGAGAACTTTGTACACATTACAGACACATCGTATCTGTGATGACTAACTTTGATAGACTGGGCTCCTCTCGAAAATGCAAAGTTATAAGACAACTCCAAAAGACTTATGATATAAAGGGATATCCACATCCAGAGAAAAGAACTACAGAGTCTGAATGCAAATTGAAGCAAACTACTTGCTTTCTCTCTCTCGTTTTTTTTTCATTCCTTCTTTCTCATTCACTCCATTGGTCATACTCCTTCTTTACAACGTGACTAATGTTTAATGTGAAGGTATTTGTAGAACCTATATTGGATTGCATGCCACCATGGGGGAGGGGAGAAAATTTGGAATTCAAGGGATTGTGGAACTGAATGTTGTGAAAGTTAATAAATAAATTTGCTCTGCCATCTTGGCTCCGCCCCCTAAATAAATAATTTTTTTTAAAAGAAGGGACTTGGTGGAGTTTCCTCCATTTCCCACCAGTTATGCTGCTTTTGGACTTCTTTGGAACTGTCCGTCATGTCCCAGACCAAGGAGCTGTCCTTCCCCCTCTCCCCTCCACCCTTCCATCAGATTGTAAGGTCCTGGAGAGCAGAGACTGTTGTTTTTATTTGTATCTCTAGCGCTTAGTACAGCACCTGGCACATAGTAGGTACCCACTAAATGTTTAGGGCAGCTAGGTGGTGCAGTTGATAAATAACATACCTGGAGTCTGGAAGACTCAACTTCCTGAGTTCAATACTAGCTAGCTGTGTGACCCTGGGCAAGTCACTTAACCTTGTTTGCCTCAGTTTCCTCATCTGTAAAATGAACTGGAGAAGGAAATAGCAAATAACTCTAGTATCTCTGCCAAGAAAACCCAAAATGGGGTCACAAAGTGTGGGACAGGATTAAAACGACTATACAACAACATGGAGAGAGTAGAAAACGATGTATACAGTAACTACATCAGTGTAAATGTAAGAGACAATAACAAAAACCTGAAACTGGACACTGTGATTATAACATTTTGACTCCAAAGAAGATATTAAGTCAGAGAATGTACCTTTCTCCTTATTTTGCTTTGGAGATGGAATATGGCTTTATCTTCCTGAGTTCAAATTCAGCCTCAGACACTTACTAGCTCTGTGACCCTGGGCAAGTCACTTAACCTTATTTGCCTCAGTTCCCTTACCTGTGAAATGAGTTAGAGAAGGCAATGGCAAACCACTCCAAGAAAAGAGCAAATGGGATCATGAAGAGTCAGACATGACTGAAAAATGACTAAGCATATTCATTGAGTTCAAATTAGACAATTACCAGGTATGTGACCTTGTACAAATCATTTAACCTCTACCTTCCATGGTTTTCTCATCTGCAAAACAGAGGAAATAATAGTACCAGTCATTCAGGTTTGTCATGAGAATAAAATGAGATCATATTTGTAAACTGCTTTTTAAATCTGAAAGTGCTCACTTAAATGCTAGTTGTTCTATAAATTTCTATCACAATTTTCTCATGGAACCTCTAGTCACACTACACAGAACATCAGGATTTTGCAAAACTCAGTTTGCCACATGCCTAACTATCATTACTGAGTTTGGGATCCTCTACCAAAGAATCAGTGATGAGATTCTAACCCAGGAGCCCCTGACTGATTATGGGAATAATAAAAGAGAAAAAGAGAGGGTGAGTGAGTGTGTGTGTGTGTGTGTGTGTGTGTGTGTGTGTGTGTGTGTGTCTGTGTCTGTGTCTGTGTCTGTGTATAAGGAGTTTCTGGGAACTTTAAGTATAATTCCAAATTGTTTTCCAAAACAGTTGAAACAATTGACAATGGCTTTGGCTGAGAATCAACATCAAAACTCCAGCTCCTGGTGGGATAGCTTTCTTCACTATGACCCCCTGGTGACATTGTGATTAACGACTCCAGACCAGTCCCAGAAAAAGTTTCCTAGTATCAGCACCTAAGTCACCTGCTTCTGTTCCACAGGCCTTGCCTCTGGCTAAGAAATTCAATTCAACACATATTAAGTACTGGATTTGGATCATGAAGGACCTGACTTTTGGAGTCCCCCTGCTGACATTTATTAGTTATATGACCCTTAATCTTTCTGAGGCTCAGTTTCCTTATCTGTCTAATGGAGTTGTTGTTGTTGCTGCTACTGCTGAGTCATTTCAGTCATGTCTGACTTTTGGTGACCCTGTTTGAGGTTTTCTTAATAAAGATACTTTGGAATTTGCCATTTCTTTCTCCAGTTCATTTTACAGATGAAGAAACTGAGGCTAATAGGAGTAAGTGACTTGCCCAGAGTCACATAGCTAGTAACTATCTGAAGCCAGTTTTGAACTCACAAAGATTCATCTTCCTGACTCCAAGCCCGGTGCTCTACCCACTTTGCCATCTAAACTTCCCTCTAATGGAAATAATAATAGTTATTATACATATATCATAAAACACCATAGAAATTTCTTTTTTCTTCTTCCTTTTTTCTTCTTCTCCTCCTCCTTTTTTCTTCTCTCTCTCCTCTTTCCCTCTCTTCTTCTTTTTTCTTACTCCTACTCCTTTTTTTCTCTTCCTCTTCTTTCTCTTCCTTCCTCCACTATTGTCACCACTATGCAACTACTACTCCTCAGCTCACCTATGTGTCTTCTCTAACACGAATGAGTAGATGAGTTCAGGTTCAGGCTGTTGGTGTTGTATAATTTTATTGCAGTGTAAGGGACTCTTGGGGTTACGGATCCTAAATGCATTGGGTAAATTGTGGCCACAGAGACACTTGAAGAACTTTTAAAATTCTTTCTGGCTCCCCTTCTTATTTTCCCCTCTTTTCTAACTACAATCCACAGCCAAAGTTTCTCTCAGTTCCCTTAGTCATTGAAAAAGCAAAGAAGTCCTTTATTTCTCTCTATAGCCCAGGACTCATTAGTTCTAAGGGAAAATGACTTTCCTAAAAGTCATCTAAGCTCAGACACAGTTGTTTCTTTAGATTCTGACCCCAGAATTTCCTTGATTCATCTTTCCTTTTCCCAAGGACACAGGTCCACTCAACAATTCAGAATCACATAATCTCAGAGCTGGAAGGAACCTTAGAGGTCTAGTCCAGGGGTGGAAAATCTGCAGTCTTGAGGCCACAGGTGGCCCTCTGGGTCCTCAAGGGCAATGCTTTGATTGAATCCAAACTTCACAGATAAATTTGGATTCAATTGAAGGGCCACACTTGAGGACCTAAAGGGCTACATGTGACTTCGAGGCCACAGGTTGCCCTTCCCTGGTCTAAGTCCAAATTGTAACTGTTAAGAAGCTCTTCTATGATATCTACAAAAAGTGCTCATTTAACTTCTGCCTGGAATAAATGGAAGGGAAGGGAAGAAGCATTTATTAAGTGCTTAGTACCTGGCACCATGCTAAGTACTTTACAAATATAATTTCATTTGATCCTCATGACAGCCCTGCAAGGTAGATACTGTTATAATCTCCATTTTACATTGAGGAAACTGAGGCAAATAGAGGTTAAGTAACTTGTTCAGGGTCCCACAGTTTGTGTCTGAGGACAAATTTGAACTCAAGTCTTTCTGACTCCAGACCCAGCATTGTATCCACTGCACCACCTAACTGCCTAAAGGGGAACCTATCACCTCCCAAGGCAGTCCATTTCACTTTGGGATGACTCTCAGTTTCTTTTAATGACTCTCATTATTAAGAACTTTCCCCTTATATCAAGGCTAAGGGTGCTTCCATTGATTGTTCCTAATGCTAAGATTATCCCCAATTTACAGCTGAGGAAACTGAGGCAGTTTCCCTCTAGAGCAAAGCTGGACAATTCTGATTCCTCTTTTAGTAGATTGCCTTTCAAATAATTGGAAACAGCTCCCTCCCCTTCCCCCACTTCCAAGTCTTCCTAGGTTTTTAACTGATCTTCATAGGAATGAACTGTTCGCCCCACCTCCTGGACCTCTATACTTTCAACTCATCAATGTTCTTCCTCAACCAAGGTACTCAAAACCTATCACAATACTCTAGATGAGGGCAAGTACAGAGAGAACTATTACTTGCTCATTATGAACATTATGCTTTCACATCTTTTAAAAAATGTGTTGATATCTTTTGTTTTTATATCATATTTATTTCTAAATACATTTCCACTTCTCTCTGCTATGAGTCATCCCTTGTAACAAAGCATGATAATAAGAATAGCTAAATATTTACTTATTTAGTGCTTGCAATGTGCCAGGCATGGTACTAAATGCTTTACAATTATCGTCTCATTTGATCCCTTCCCAGGGGCTGCCTGGGATCAGATGACCCTCCCAACAGAACCTCATTACTTCTAAATTCACCACCTCATTGCTAACTCACATCTTGATTGACTTCACCTCACCCCACCGCAGCCTCTTCTCCCCTCAGTTGAGAGAACTAGAGGGTGGCACATCAAATTCCTCCCAATGCCTTCCTTTATAGAGGGAAGAAACTGTACTCTCAGATCACTCCACCTTGTATCTGCTGTCCTGTCTCTTTTAAAGATGCCCCTGCAACAGGTGTCCCTTGCTTCCCTCCCAACTTTCCTGACCCCTTTTGTGTGTTATCTCCTCCTGCAGATTGTAAGCTTGTCGAGGGCAGGGACTGTCTTTCCTCTCATTAATTGTACAGCCAGTGCTTAGCATAGGTCCCGATAAATAGTAGACAGACAATTAATAAATGTTTATTAGTTATTGGTTTATTGGGTTGAATTGATCTTCACTACATCAGTCAAGAAATTTTAGGTTTAGAAATGTCAAGCATCAAGAATATTCCAAGAAAAGTACACAAAAATGTAAATGTAAAAAACCACCACCACCAAAAAAACCCCTACAAAGTAGATGCTATGATTATCCCCATTTTACAGATGAGAAAACTGAAGCAAATAGAAGAGTTTAAGACGCTTGCCCAGGGTGACATAATGGATGCTTATCTGAAGCTAAATTTGAATTCAGTATATCCACTAATCTACGCATCGACTGAGTCTGACTATATATATTGCTCCCACTTGTACAAAGAAGGGGAAGGGGAGGGAGGGGGGTCCATCCTTTTTCTTCTGGGTCTAGGCTGTTTCTAATAATGTAATAATCAAGGTTTGTTTGGTTCTTTGCGCTGGTGGTTCTTTACTTTTACATTCTTGTCTTTTCTTGAAACCTTCTTAACGTTTTGCATAATTTCCAAACCCACAGTTTCTCAGCTCATATAGTGAAAAGCCCATTAGGCTTGGAGTCAGAAGACCTGGTTCCAGGCTTTGCCACAGGCTAGCCCTATCACCTAGGGTAAATCAACCTCAATTTTCTCATCTGAATGAAGAGGCTAATTATTAGCTGGAGTCAAGAACACCTGAGTTAGAACCCAATCTTAGCTACTTACTGGGCAAGTCACCTAACCTTGTTTGCCTCAGTTTCCCCATCTGTCAAATGAGCTGGAGAAGGAAGTAGCAAACCATTCCATTACCTTTGCCAAGAAAAACCCAAATGAGGCCACAAAGAATCAGATACTATTGAAACAATGAGCAGCAAAAACAAAATGGGGATAATTGTAGCATCCATCTCCCAGGGCTGTCTTGAGGATCCAGTGAGATGATGTTTGTAAAGAACTTATCATAGTTTCTGGAACATCATTGACACTTAATAAATGTTCCTTCCCTCCCCCCCCATCCTAATAATTGCCCCGCTTATCTCCCTGGGCTGGAGTCGGAATGAATTGAGATAATGGATGAAAAAATGCTTTGAACTTAAACTGGGAGATGGATGTCAGCTGAATAACAGCAGCAGCAATAACAGTAACAGCCTGCTTGTACGCGGCCCTTTAACATGTGCAAAGCACTTGACAAATCTGACTTCATATGAAGCCTCCGAACCACTCTGAGAAGGAGGTTCTATTATTAGCTCTGGTTTAAAAGCCCCGAGTGTTATTAGCATACCCAGGTTACAGAATTAACTGACTTACATTTCAAGGCTTCATTGTTTTCTCAGATAAACATTAGCATAAAACATTAACATACCTACAACCCAATTACACTCTGCTCCCAGTCAGGACGCCCTCCCCTCTTTTACTTTCAATCCACATATACTTTAAAGTGGAGGGGAATGAGACTGGGGCGGGGGATCTGGCTGGTGGGGCTGAGGAGTTTGACCTTAGCCTTCAACCCACTCCCTTCGGAGACCTTTCAGTCCGAAGTCCCAGGTTGCTTCTCTGAAGACAGTACCCGGGGGCTTATAGCTGCTTTCCCTTCATTTGTAATTAGTACCCCTTTCCCGGAGGTAATGGGTCTGCAAAACAATACAAATAAATATTTGCTGTGTTAGCAAATTCTAGCCTGGAATGAAATGCAGATAAGTCAGTTATTGCTACCCAGGCTGGTGGCTTAGGCTGGTTTGACTGTGACGAGCTCGTGAATTAGATTGATTCCTAACACTTCTAATCCAAATCTCCTCCAAACTAACCAGCTCTCTCCTTTAGTGCCCCAGGCTAGAGGTTGTTCTGTGCTTTGCTTTTTGTCTCAGACTTTCAAGGCTACTCCCAGTGATAAAGCCATAAGAGCCTTCCTACTTTCACCATATACTACACTTGGATTAAATGGTCCTGCCCTTCACTGGATTCTTGCCAGACACTCTCTTCTCCAGGTCTCTTATGTCTGCCTGAACAGATTTTCCCATCTTCTTTTTTTTTAAAAGATTCTCCCATTTTCAAAACTTTTCTAATTAACTTGCTTCTGATGAATTAACACTCCTGTGTGGCTTCTTCTATGCCTGCTCCAACCAGCGCTAAATCAAACTGGTTTGTTTTTTCCTTACCCAGTTTTTCAAACAACTTCTCTTTTCACATCATTCCTGACTTCCTTCCCTTACTCCCTCTGCCCATAGGATCATCGATCTAGAGCTGAAGGGTATCTCCAAGGTCAGCTAATCCAACTCCTTCACTTTATAGGTGAAGAAATTGAACCTGAGGCAGAATTAGTGACTTGTCCAAGGTCACACAAATAGTAAGTACCTAGGTTTCTGCTTGGCATTCAGTGGGTCCCCAGACAAACAGATGATCTCTAAGCTCTCTTATAGCTCAAAGTCCTGTGATTTTTATAGTCAATCCAGATAATCTAGTAACAGATGCCAGGATAAAGAGGAAGAATAATTTTCCCTCACTAGAAACATTAACATACTTTAAAACCACATTTACATTAAGATTGTTCTTGTTTTCCCAAACTGTGCTACTAAGTTTTGTTAAAAGAAGTTTTGACTACAGATGGTCTCCAACTCTGATGCACCAAAGTAAGGCTGAAGTATGTGCATTCCATCCAAGGGTCTGCGCAGAGGTTAGGGGTACTCATGTTTCCCTGGTCCATCAGCAGCTACTTTGGTTGATGGGCCTGATGATGGGAAAGCCTCCACCTGACAGCCCCCTACTCGGTTAGCTAACAAACACACCAGAGGCCTGGGAGATGCTGGACTGAGGAATGGTTTCCCAAGGGAGAGAAGCCCCATCACTCAGATCATTTCAAGGCAAACTGGATAGAGCATATGAAGAGCCAAAAAGTATGAAAACATTAAGGCAGACAACAGATTTGCTCAGCACAATCTTCCCCATTGCTAGCAGCCTAGAACAGGACAGTGGCATTTCCACATCTCTGCTGGAAGAAATTTTCCCCCCTTAAATCAGAAAAGAGGGGGAAAACACATTTCAAAATAAAGAATGTTTTTCTTTGTAGCTGAGAGCAAACATCCCTGATGGCTTTAACATCTGTCCACCAATATGGACAGAGGAGCAGGCAGCTCACACACTTTTGTGACCAACATATATACAGATGTACAGTGCATAGGGTCAGATGATAAATCCACGAATATAAAAACAAGAAAATGTCTTCTCTCTGTAGCTTTTTCTCTTGTCTCTAGTCACCAACACCCACCAAGTGGATTTCTCTGAGGCAAAGAAATACGAGTTCTAGGAAGAAAATTCTATATACCACCCAGAAGTTCAAGTCAGGCTGCTGGGCAAAAGTGGGAGGTATTGGTAATCTCTGGATTACAATCACTTGATCATAAACAATGAATAAAGATGACCTCTCTCTCTCTCTCTCTCTCTCTCTCTCTCTCTCTCTCTCTCTCTCTCTCTCTCTCTCTCTCTCTCTCTCTCTCCTGTATAATAAAGCCCAGCCCAGGCCTGAATTCCTAGCCTTGGCGTCCAAGAAAGCTAGATTTGGAATCTGGGGACTTTGCTTCACATCCCAGCTATGGCACTTACTTGCTGTGGGACCTGGCGGCAAGTCACTTGACCTCTCCCTCATCTGCAAAATGAGTGTACTTGTATTGCCTCTATCGTGTAGTTGTTTCTAGGAAACCATTTTGTGAATTCCAAATCATTGTATGACTCCAAATTCTTGTCATTATTATTATCTTTGAGGCAGCTTTCAGACCTGTTATTAGCTTGACTTTTAATTCTTAATAATTAATGTAATATGCTCCGTTCCTTTGTCCCCCTGCTTTGGTATCTATATATAAAGAATTTGTATATAATTCTGATTTCCTTGAGAGAAAGGCTTCATTACTCCCCAGAATTTCAAGAAAGGAATAGAAGCCTTGCTTTGGAACTGGAGACTCAGAGTTTCTGTCTCTGGCAAATCAAACTGAAATTCAAGGGGATAGTGAGAAACACATGCTTCTGAGCTCCAGTTCTCTCATCTGTAAAATAGGAAAAATAATACTTGCCTTCCCTAATGGGGCTGTTCTGAGCATCAAAGGAGGGAATATTGCTGAAAACCTTTAGATACCATGTGAACCAGTGTTAGTAGGAGAAACAAATAATATAGATACCCCAACAATTACAAGATCATGAATTTAGAAGGGACCTCTGAGAGATTCCAACCCAACCCCTTAATTTTACTTAATTTAACCCAAAGAGGTTAAGAGACTTGTCCATTTGTCATATAGGGTAAGAAGCAAGCAGTCAGAGGGTGGATTTGAATCCAGGTTCCTTCCTGGAAAAACAGTGTTCTTTCCCCTCTGCTTTGCTTTCCAGTGGCTAAGCTATTTGAATACCTTTGTTAATGCCTTCTATTCCTCAAATTACTGCCCTCCGTGCACTCCTTGCCTCATTCAAAAAGAAGAGACTTTGAGTACATCTTTGGTTCCCTTCCATCAATGATGACCTTGCTACCTCACAAAACAAGTTTATTCTGCTCTGCTATAATCCACTTACAGAATAATTTTATTTATTATAGTGTCTTTGTATCTTATCCCTCTACTATGTTGTAAGCTTCTTCAGGGCAAGGAACAAATCTTATCTAAACATTTCATTTCCCCCAGGAAGTACCTAACTAGAGTTTGTTAAATAAAAAAAAAGTGATAATACCTGAACTACTAAACAGAATTAGATGGACTTGCTGCCTCTGACTAAATGGAAATTAGTTGTTGAGCAAGGGACCAGTCTGAATTTCTTGATTCCAAGGACACATGGGCATTCTCATTAAGATCAATTGCGTCTAGGTCAGTCAGTCGATCAACAGGTATTCATCAAGCCCTACTATGTGCCAGGTACTGTATTAAGACCTGGGAATATAAATAAAAGCATAAAGAAAGATAGTTTAGGGGCAGCTAGGTGGCACAGTGAATAGAGCACTGGCCCGGGAGTCAGGAGGACCTGAGTTCAAATCCAACCTCAGCCACTTAACACTTACTAGCTGTGTGACCTTGGGCAAGTCACTTAACCCCAATTGCTCTGCCTTCCCCCCTCGGAAAAAAAAAGCAAAAATGAAATGAAAAGGCAAAAAAAAGATAGATAAGTTGTTAGAAAAGTGAGTCATGAAGATCTAACTGTGGTGGTATTGGTAATTTCACTTTCAGAAAGAGCTAAACAGCCCCTCAACCAGAACAATTTAGCTCTCAGAAACTCATTACCCTTAGTTGAGATAACCAGGCAGAATTGGAACCACCTGAGTCTAGGAACCCTACTTAACTGCTCTCTGGGGCTCAGATGGAAGAGAAAACAGTGCTGAGTTCAGATTGTACTTACACACACACTTCAAAGCTGACAGGAATGTCAAACAGGTGCTAAAGCCCCTACTGACTTACTCAATATAAGCAGCAGGTCGTGCCCTAGGCTAGCAGCTATGAACCACAAACAGAACAGGCAGCCATAGCTCCACCTTCCCCAGACTCAGAGGAATTGCTGTCCTAGATGCTGCAATAGATAGCAAACCCCTCTAGGGCAGAAACGGAGGTCCTAGTTTCTTCCCAGGACTTCCAGGTCTATGCTCAGTGTATTGCAGACCTCTGGGCTGAGTAGACCAGTGATTCCCAGGTCTGGTTTCATGCTGCCCCAGGGTGCCTTTCTTTCTCCAATTACCTGGGTACTTGAAGGGCGATAGGGTGGGGAATAAGAGGAGGTGGGGGAGAGGAGGAGACAGGAAATTTGAATCCACTTTAATTTTAGAATAACAATAATATCCTCTTAAATTTGTTCAGGCTGGCTGTTAACTTTTCTTGTGGCTTTCAGAAGAGTTCAAAACTGCTGTAAGTGAAGGATGGTGTTATCATGGAATCCAATTCATAACAATACTTATATAGCTTCAAAAAGTTAAGCCATCTCACCCGAAGGCAGGCTCTGTATAGAAAGAAGGCTTGGACAAAACTCGTAGCTTTATCATCACTTTCATTCATGGGATAGGTCATGTATTTGAAGGGTTCTTATATGCTAATCAAACCCTGTCCCCCAAGCACCCTCACTGTAGGAGGGATGTAAAGAGGTTAACCCTCACCCTACAAGGAGGTCTTGATCTGCCAAGGTAACCCCAAACACCAACCCTTCTAGACTCCAGTGCTGAGTAGAAGTGTATTCATTTTTTGGTATTCCAAACAAGGGACCAACCTTGGCTTCAGGAAAGGAAGGAGCAGTGAGATGGGGGACCAAAAGTGGGGGAGAATGGACCCAAAGACACCCCAGAGAAGCTGTCAGCTATTTTAACACCTTTAATCTGGTAGCCTCTTATCTTCTGACTGCTTCTTCTACTCCACCATCATCTTCTCTACTTCTGCCTTTCTCATTCCCCATCCCTCCCTCCCCACTTGAAACCCTGGGAAAAAAAATAAAGAAAAGTACACCAACCAAGAAGCATTTCACTTCATTGTGTTTTCCAGCTAGACCTGAACAGACTGCAATCAATTCAACCCTCTCCCTCCCTCCCTCCCTCCTTTCTTCCTCTCTCATGTCCCCTTTGTTTTTTCTCAGATTGTGTCTTCAGCCTTAGGAAAATGCCTGTTACCTCCCGACAGCAATGGAGTGACAAGAAGCTTCTGTTGCTGGCCACAAACACAATGTGCCTGTGATGGGTGTCCAGGTCCCTTGGAGCTTGGGAATGCCAAGGGGCTGAGCTCCCCGGTTCATCATCCCTTAGAAACATCCCCCTTTTGCTTTTCTGTCCAGGAGTTATCATTCCAACATCAAATAGGATTTCCCAGCCCCAACACTTAAGTGTTTTTATTTCAAATTTGAGTAAAATATGGAGACTTGGAGCCAGTGAGGATGAGGGAATATGCCTTTTTTCACTTTTGAGATTATTGAGTGGGATCTATATTCACAATGATAACTACAAAACTCTACAAGTTTCCATACTATTAATTCTTGTGAAAGAAATACGGGTTTTTAGTATGTATTTATAAGAACTTTTGGAATTGTATACAAGCTATTATCTCAGCTCACCCAGCTCGGATCTGGATAAAGTTTCTTCCCTAATCCTAAATGATATTGTTGGGGAATCCGGTAACCAGTTGTCTCACTTTCCTCAAATGCAAACTGTTGCCACTCTTGTGCCTATTCCATCAGGTTTCCCTCAATTTCTTTATCTGTAAAATTAAAGAGTTAAAGATTCATCTCTAAAATAATTCCCAGAATTTATAGTCTTTGGATCTATGAATGAGAATAGCAGTGGTGATGATGTTGAAGATGATTGTATAGTGAGAGAGAAAAATGTAAGAACAGTTCAAATATGTATGGAATTTTTTTTCCTTCCTCATTACCTCATTCTACCTCACCAAGTCTTCAAAAGGGAAGCTGAGACAGGTACATTTCACAGAGAGAAAAACTGAAACAATAAGAAATTAAGAAACATTGACAAGAACATGGGGGAGACCTTCAATTCCAGGCTATTGCTAAGTATGCCCCCTCACTGGCAATTTTCTGAAATGTATGGTTTTTACCTACCTAGTTCTTTAAGCACTTACTTCAGAGTGGTGCTGAAGTGCTCTGGCTGGGACAGTGGAGGCTCCCTAAGTGTAGAAGGACTTGGGTTTGGAGTACTTTTCATTGAAACCAATAGGAGCAAATCAGAAGGCTAGAAGTTGGAACTGCAAAGTGGTTTATGAGTGTGGATGATAATGTCAGGGTTAACTGACAGGTTAGGGGATTTGTGATATTCCCTGACTTCTTGGTTATGACCCAAACAGAAGAGTTAGTTTTTAAAGTAGAATAAAGATATTCTTTATTCTACTGCCACCACCTCCAGTGTAAATAACATAAGCTGCTGTTGTATTGTAGGTCCAGATTTCAGTCTCTGAGTCATGCACCCGACCTCTAGGAAGAGGGTTCTCATTTTCATCTGTTTCTTTGTTTGTTTGTTTATTCCTTCCTTCCTTTTTCCCATTTGTTTATTTCTTTGGACAATACTCCCAAGTTCAGAAAGTAAAGTGAAACAGAAGGGAGGTGGGTCATCAGTCTGAAGGGACTGGGTCACCAGTAGTAAGAGAAAGTGGTAATCATTGGGTATCCTCTGGGGATTCTGCAGACACCTGGAGAAGGACTTTGTGTTCATTTTCCTGTGGGCTAGTTCCTAAGCCTGTAACAGGAGTGTAAGAGCCCACTGTCAGGTTTAACACCAAAATTTAATTTTCTGAGAGCTTGTTCTTGGCCCTGAGACCTTTAACTAGCCCCAGGGACCCAACAGGGAACAACAGGAGGATGGCAGTCCTTTCCTCTGCTTTCTGCTTTGGTACTTACAACCTTTGTGTGACCTGGGCCCCCCAGCTGGAAAATGGAGAGGATGGCACTTGCCATATCCCTCCTCCCCACAGACCCCTGGGGAGAATTAGGGAATGGCTATCTCAGGATCTGGGAATGAAAGAGAATATATTAACACAAAATACTCCTGCTTTTTAACCCCACAGAGTTCCAGGGAAACCTAATCTGATGGCTTCAGATCCACTTACACTCTCTGCATTGATGATAAATGTTAATTAGTGACATTGACAATTGTCATTTTCTTTGTAAACCTATTTGGTGACCAGGAGCTTGAAGAATCTTGCTACATGAGCCTCCTTTCTTTGAACAGCAAAATCCCGTTCTACCAGCCAGACACAGACAGGAACCCTGCCCTGCCCAACTGTGTACCTTAGCTAAAAACCAAGCGGCACGGCAACAGGATCACAGTATCATAGATTGAGAGCTAAAGGAAGCTCAGAGGTCATTGAATCCAACCTCCATCATTTTACAGACCAGAAAACTGAGTCCTCAGAAGATAAAGTGACTTACCCCAAGTCACATCTGAACCAGAGCCAACTGACCCAATTACAGTATTCAGGCAACCTCTTAGACCTATAGACCATGCCTAGACAAGCCAAAGGCAAGGTAAAAGCAGGTAAAGTGAGGCAAAGCAGACAAGCTACAGCAGAATACAACAGACGCTACAATGCATTTCCTTTCCACTGAGCCTGAGTCTAGAACTGGTTGGACACAGTAACCGGGGTAGCACTCTTCATCAGTTACATCATTCATTCATCACCGCAGGATTTAGGATTAAGTATTCTCTAATCCATACCTCTGAAGCAGTAGTTGAACATGTAAATCTAGAAAAGTGACCCGCCGTAGTCACACAACTTGTAAAAGCAGAGCCAACCTAGGAAAAATCACCTAGGTGGGAAAGTTCTCAAGGGCAGGGATCCAACCGTATTTTTCTTTATATTTTCCACAGAGTTTATTTGTATGTGTGCTCAACAAATGTTTGCTGAATGAAGAAATTTTCAAACAAATGAATGAATGGACTTCCCTGATTTGTATCTAGGGAAAAAGAAGGCTAAGAGTGTGCAGTGACTTGCATGAGGTCTCACAGTGTTTTCAGTGACTGAACCAGGACCAGAAGTCCCGGTTCCAGCTTCTAGAGTCTTGTTCTACCACCTAAAGTCCCTTTTCTTTCTTTCCAGAGCAGGAATTCTTATCCTGGGATCCATAAATTGATTTTTTTAATAAATTCTTTAAAAAAATTTTTGTAACTTTCCGTTTCACCTTTGTAATCCTGTTTGTTTTATTTTATACATTTCAAAACATTATTCTGAGAGGGGATCCATAGGTTTCATCACCAGACTACCCAAAGGGTTCAAGATTAAAAAAAAAGTTAAGAAACCCTGGTTTCGAGCATGCTTTAAAAATCCCTTCACTTCCAGGTTAAAAGAGTCAGAAGTTGGGTTAAGAGATGTGGGATCACACCTTAATTGCAGAGAGCTAATCTTATGCCTTGACCTCTGCCCTGCTTTTAGTCTCTGCTGATGTCCCCATGGCCACCTTGGGCCATCCCTATCCAAATCATGTTTCTTCAAGTCCTTAATTTTCTTATGGGGGGGAGCAGGCCTTGGGGAGGCTGTGAAACTGAGAACTAGCAAAGGGGAGCATCTGGCTCCTTTCCTCAGAGGCTGCCTCCCCAGGTATGGGCCACCTCCTTACAAGAAACCAAGCCCTCGTCTGGTACTCCAGCCCCCCAGCCTTCTTCTTCTTCTTCTTCTTCTCCTTCTTCTTTTTAATGGTTGCTGTTTGTTTCCATTTGCCCCTTTTAGTCTCTAGGTTTTCCTTGGCTCTGATGTCCCCCTGCTGCACAACAAGCCCTTCTGATCTCTGTGAAAGGCAAACCCGTGTCATTCTTCCAGATCATCATTGTATGGCATGTTTTTATATCAGCCTGACAAAGGGCTATTTGATCAGGGGGTATGGTGTGTGATTGTAAGAAATTCAGCTAGTCGGTGGCAACCATTGTTCCCCCACGGCATCCTGACCCCATTCTGTTCCAGGGAAAACTCCCTGAGAGTGGCCTCTATTCATGGAGCAGCCTCAGTCCCCAGCCGCACTCCAGGAGCATGCTCAATGCGGAGGGTTGGTGTGTGTCACCGATAGCAGCCAGCCCGCAGTCACCCTTTAACTCTTTCATCAGCATTAGGTTTCCAGCGCCCCAGCTGTTATCACTGCTGCAAGCTCAGGGGGTTACAGATACAAGGCTGCTCTCCGCTCTCCCTCTTATCTCGGAGAAATTTAACCTTCCTTTGAAATGGTCATTTGGAAATTACCCGTCTGCTGCTTACAGCACAGCAGGCCTGGTTCACATGCCCTGCCCTCCTCAGTTTTCCCCTCGGCCTCATCATCAGTTCAGTTTGCCATCATAGGCGGACTCCACAAAGCTCTTGATGGCTCCTTATGTCCATTCCCAATAGCCCAGGAGGAGTGCAGACCTTCTTCCTGCTTCACCTCTTGTCTCTCTGTACTTTCCAAGACTCAGAGATCTGGAGGTTTTTCACATAGACCAGTTCATCTAGACTGTCTTTCGAGTGGTTCTCCGTTGCATATGGGAAATACCCAAGCTCCTTAGTTTTTAGTGACTGGCACTGGGACTCGATTGTTGCTGTTTTTTAAAATTTTCTTCCTTCTTTCCTTCATTCCTTCCCTCCTGCCTGCTTTCTCCTACCCTCCTTCATTTCACTCCTTTCCTGCCTTCTTCCTTTCTTTTCTTCTTTCTTTCCTCCCTTCTTTCTTTCTCTTTTTCCTTCCTTTTTTTGTCTCTCTTCTTTCCTTTAGCAACATTAATAAGAGCCAGTTGTGTTAGAAGAAAGGCACTTTACAGGTGTAGAGCCATGTAGTTTTCAAAGTACTGTTGCATGTATTCTTCCAGTAGAGTCCTCTTCTGATGCCTTATTACTTAGCATGACCGGGATGGCCAAAGCGTGATGAGTCTGAGGCCCATACAGATTCTTCAAGATCTTTTACTGAGCCGTAGATGAGTTATGATCTGCATTGGTGAAGGGATGCAACCTTTGAAGTATTCATCTACTCAAACATTCAAATACATTGTTTAATCCTCACCACAACCTTATAAGGTAGGTAGGCCATGTCTGTTCATTTTACAGATGAGGGAACTGAGGTTCAAAGAGGAAAATATCCAGTCCAAAGACAAAAGCTAAATTAAAATCAGATCTGATTTTTAACCTACTGATAGGGGAAATGAAATTTGCCAAAATAGGGCTCCTGGCACCAATCTCTGAGGACTCCTTTCTTATTAAAAAAAAAAAAGGATTTATTTATCTCTACTCTCGTTTTCTCTCTGTAATTCAATTTTTCATGATAAAAATCTCTAAAATTCCACGGGCAGTCAATTTTTAAAATACCTTTGGGCATAGAACCTTGTTAAAGGTACTTAACAGTAATAAAAAAATATAAAACTTGTTTTTGTAATTATTTACATTTAAACTAATTTTAATACATAAAATATGTTCATAATTTTTTAGTCACTCCATGTCTCTATCATGATTTTTTCATTCTTTTTTTCCTATTATGTGATCTTAGCATCTACTTGGTTTTGTTTCTGCTTTCATCACTTTGTATTTTTCCATAAGGCCTTTCCAAATTTCTGTACATTCCTCACACTTGTTGGTCTTAATTGCTTTATGGCATTCTATTCTATTAATGTAGCACATTTTATTTAACCATTCCTCTATTATTGGATACTTAGGTTGCTTCCAGGGGGGTTTTGGCAGTTACAATTAATGTTGCTATGAAAATCTTTGAACTCAAAGTCTTTTTTTTCATTCACTGGTTCCCTTTATCTACATGCCTATTTATCCCTCAAAGAACTCCAATAAATTAGTCAAGCATGATTTCTCCTTGCAAAACCATGATGCCTTTCTCTCAATAGGATTTTTTTTGTTGTTGTTAAACTATTCAGTTATTCTATACTTGATTATAGACTCCACCAGTCTGCCCCACATCCAGGTGAACAACTCACCAATTTGTGATTCCCTAGGTTCTCTATAGGGCATGGCAACTAGGTAAGGGAATAGGGGTTTTGCCTTTGTACCGAATATGCAGTAGGGTGCACTTCTACATTATGTCAGTCTTACAGCCCTCTGTCCCACCCCTCTCATTCTCCACCAACCCCTCTCAGCTTGCACAAACAGCAACAACCACTTGGCACCTACCTACATCCTCCTAACCCTACTTCTACCTTCTCCCACCTCCTTTTAGGGGCTGCCCAGCTACCCAAGCAGGGAAGATGGTCCTATCCCTGTCAAGTGACTTTGTCCTGAGCCTCAGAATTCCTGGTTATGGTTCTACTCTGGAACCCTTCTTCTGGAGAAGGAGAAGGACCATATTCAAAATCCACCAGTCCTCTGGAACTGGAAATGTACAAACAGAAATTTACACAATTTATTACAACCAAAAGTTTCTCAATTTCATCTTGGAGTTATTTCAAAATTCTGATACTTTCTCCCTCCTCAGATGACCTTTTATTTATTTAACTGTACGTGTATTATTTCTCTGATATTTCTCTTCATATTTGTACCTTCAATACTTGACATAGAATTTAATAAATGTTTCTAGAAAAATTGATTTTAATCTATTCTCAATATCTTACCTACATTTATTCTTTCAGTTTGCCCTATAACACCATGAGTATCTACTACTATTTGATCTTGCACCTCCAATCTGTCCACTCTGGGACCCACTTTGGGAGTGGGAATCTCCCTCATATCTTTCTGGATAAAAACAAAGGCAAAACCTTTATTTAATGTGGCAGGCAACTGCTTTTAATCCCTAAGCATTCCTTTTGCCCACACACATCCCCGGGTCCCAGAAATTTTTTGACTTGATTCTCTTTCTCTTAGGGTCCTCAAAAAAATCTATTTTTGATGGCTTCAGGGCCTCTTTTAAGGTAGCGTGTTAATCTTTTGGCTACTTAATTTCTAATTTACTCTTGTCTGACCTTACTTTGTGGGGCTCTCTGTTCTGTTGCTTGGGTTCTTTCCACTTTTGAAAGATGCTTTTCTTCCCTTGCAGTCACATCTTGGACTTATTTTTGGACAGGGTTATAAGACTTTAGGACAAAGGGATGTTCCTCTTGAACATTTTTTACCAGCGACTAGGATGAAAACATATATAGCACATTTATCACATATGTATATGATATAAAATTAGGAGAAATAGTTCATATATCATATGACAGAATCAGGATCCAAACAATTTCAACAGGTAGGAATGATGAGCCAAATGTAACAAGACAAAATTTAAGAGTAATGAATATAAATTCCTGACCTTTGGTAAAAATAATTGATTTCAGACGTGGTTAAAAAGCTGTGGCTATCAAAAAAAAAAAGACATGAGAATTTTCAGTAACTTGACTACAAGCTCTGTATAAGTCTGAGTCAATAATGTGACATGGATACTTAAAAATCTAAAATAATCTGAGATTCAGGAATGGATTTTAGCGATAGTCTCGCTGTTTTCTACCCCGGTCAGACCACATCAAGAGGATTACATGCCACATTTGAGCATGGGCATTGACCAACTGGAGCATAGCATGGGGAAAAGGGCCACAGTACTGAAGGAATTCAAAACCATGTTACTTGCAAGAAGTCTTTCCCAATCTCTCTTAAAGCTAGTGCTTCCCCTCTAAGATTATCGACAATTTCATCTGCAAATATCTTGTTTAAAATAGTTGTTTGCTTTGTTGCTTCCCTATTAGACTGTGAGTTTCTTGAAAGCAAGGATTAATTCTGAGTGGGTTTGTTTGTTTGTTTTTTTTGCTTTGTTTTGCTTTTCTTTGTATCCCCAGGGCTTAGTACAGGGCCTGGCACATAGTAGGTGGCACATAATAAATGATTGTTGACTTGACTGGATTTGAACAATAGCTAAGGTAAAGAACTCTGCCCCTGAAATCTTCATCCAAATCACCTTGTGCTTATACAGCAATATGAGGATCAGAATTAATTCAGAGCCAAAAGTTAATTTCTGCAACAACTTCCCATAAGGGAAGACTTTACTCAGCTGTGTCCCTCACCCTCAATCTGAGCCTTCTTTCAACTATGCTTTCTCCTCATTTTTCATCAAAACTGATTCTGAGCTTGTTCATTTATTTCAGCCACCAACCTTATGTTCTCTGTACCCACCAGCCTGAGAGTTCCAGATCTCTGAGGAGATGGCCAGGTATAGCTTCTCACTAAATCAGGCAGTACAAGCTTTCCTTCCCTGGGTAAGAAAAACTAGGGAAGCTTATCTGTCCCCACTCTGTTTTTGCCATTTGAAGCACACCAAAGAAAGAAGGAGGAGGTAGAAAGGAAGGAAGTTAGGGCTCCTTCTACATCCAAACCTGAGACATGGACTTCCTCTGCCAATTTCATCGTCCTAGGTAAGGGCCTGATTTAAGGAGCAACACAGACAGCCCCTACCAGGCTTGGAGCTGCAGTGGTTAAGCAAGGTAGGAAGCTGCCTCAGAAAGAGCTTCATAAAGGAGGAAGGGGCTGATGCAGTGCCCTTGAATACTCCCCAGCTTCTTTGATTCAGCAAAGGGAATTTATTTAGGGCCTTTTAAGGCTTCATTTAACACATCAGCTACATGAGTTAAAAAAATGTTCAGGGCATCTTGGGAGCTAAGGAGCTAGGGTTCAAATTATTTTGAGTGCTAGTTTGCCTGGGGAAGGGAGACTGAGCCAAGTGTCTAAGACAGACTGCGATGTCTTTGTCTCTCTTCTCAAGTATCCATGCTGCCCAAGTGATGCCTGCATGGATGAGGCTGGTTAGGTTTGGGTTTATTCCTATTTAAGTCAAGGAGGGGCATTTTCTTCTGAGGTCCTGAAGAACAAGCATTCTGAATGTGCTTATGCTATGTTGTGTATGCTGTTGAGCTTGTGGGACTCTTGATTGGTGGAGAGAATGCAGAGAGTGGGGGGCAGAGTTAGTTCAAGAGCTTCTAGGACTTCTTCTAGCATCCAAGATCCCTCAGGCTTGGGTAAAAACCTGGTTGTGCTAGGGTTCCATTCCTCCTCCTCCACTTCTCCCCAAGCACCCCCTCAGGCTGCTTTGGGCTATGTGACACCAGGAAGGCCCAAATTGGGAATTCCTTATAGATGTCCCTTTTGCAACCTCCTTTTTTGCTTGGAGAAGGATTGCAGTGGAAGAAAGCGTTCATGGAAACATCTTTGGCTGGATAGCTGAGCTCTGTGGGCTGGGGGGCAGGGCAGGGCAGTATGAGTGTCCACCAGGGGCTTGGGAGGGGATATTGTCCCCAGCTGCAGGTGCACCAATTACTCTCCCCTTGAAGGAAGGGGGGGGAGGGTGCTTTCCTGCTTACCAGAGCCTCCCTTGATTTTCCCACTCTTTGCAACCCTGACCTTTGGTTCTGCAAAAGGCAGTGGCGGCCTCCAGGCCCCCAATCCCACTCTCTGGTCGTTAGTCTTCAAATTTCACAGCTTCCTAGAGCCTCCAAGTGCTTGCATTTTCCCCCCCTTTTCCTGGTCACTTACCAGTTACTGGAAGAGCTGCCTCTTAGTGGTAGCTCAGGTTTCACTCCTGGGGGTTGTTTGGAATGAAGTTCCTGGTTTGGATAATCCCTGGGTGTGAGTGGTCAGTGCAGGAAGAGCAAAGAGCTTCCCCTCGAGAGAGGCTGGAACAGTCTCATTTCTCCAGGTGTGCAAAGAAGTAAGGCCGATTTTCCCAGAGTGACCTTTCCAGCTGGGGATCAGCCATCTCAGCCAAAGTCCCATTGCCCAGACTCAAGAGAAGGAGGGGCAGGCATAAAAAGGTGCCCCCGGGATGCCCTGAGTCCTAGCTATGAGCTATTCTTTCATGATTCTCCCATCCTGTATGCCGCCTGCCTGCACAGGATATCCCACTATTCCAGGCAAAGCCACCTAAGAACATGTTTAAGGTTCAGCCCAGGAGGGCTAGAGTTCACAGTCACTCCACCCAAAGCCCTCTGGGACAGTGGGCAAGGTTTGTTATACGACCTCAGGACATTAAGGAGCTGAGGTCAGAAATCATGTCAACCAGCTGATGACACAGGGGACCTTCAGGAGAGAGGCAGATGCTGTCAGCTAGCCCTGTCGCTATGAAAGCAGAGATTAACTCCCCATTCCAGACAGCCTGAGTCTTCCTGATGGCTCAGGAGTGGTGGTCTAGACTCAGAGAGTCCCCCGATGTTTTCTACCCAGCCAGGAGACTGCCAGGAATTGAGTAGGAAAGGGAAGAAGAGGATGGTAACCAAGGAGATTTAAGTGGCCCTGGAATTCTTGTCACCATAACATGGCCTATACAGGAATTTGTTTCACTTGTTTGTATTTGTTACAAAGGTTTTGTTTTTCTTTTCTTTTTCCAAGGAGAGGAGATGGGAGGGAGGAAAAAATAGATTTTCGTTCAATGGAAAAATTAAAGAATGAGTACAGAATAGGAAAATCTAAGACTATTTTTTTCTTTTATATCTAGCTAAGAAAAAAAAATTATAATAAAGGCAGGGGGAAAAAATTCTTGTCACCCTAGACCCAACAAATTCGATTCAGCATTTATTCAGTGTCTTCTGAGTACTAGGTCCTTTCTTTGTTTCCTCAGGAACTCAAGACACTCTTCCCCTCTTCTGGTGTGGGGGGTGTAGATATAGTGGGAAAAACCTTAGCTCAGAAAGGTCAAGGTTTCCCACTGCATGGGGCCATCTCCAGTCATCCCGATTTATATCTTGCCACTGGACCCAGATGGCTCTGGAGGAGAGAGTGAGGCTGATGACTTTGCACTGAGGTAGGACTCCACCTCACTTAAATCCAATTCACTTGCCAGTCGAGACATCATCTTCCTGATGTCATTTGTCCTTTTCAGAGAAGGAAGGACAAACAGCAACAACAACAGGTATAGGGGAATCCAACAAGTCTACAAGCACTAATTGTGCTTGTGCCTTTCCAAGATCCTGGGGCTATAAAGGCCAAAATGAAAACAAGTCCCTGACCTCAAGGAGATTATATATTACTTAATAATACAAATGATCAGTAAACAAATACTCCTGTTTTGTTGTGTTTTTTCAGATGCTCTGGCCCTGTGCCAAGGATCAGAGGTACAACGAAAGTAAAAAATGCAAGATTATCGGATAGAAAGAACACTCCCTTACTACCTGGGAGACCTGAAAAGGTGTAACATAGGAGGTGGCACCGGAATAGAGTCATGAATGAAGCTAAGGATTCTAAGAGGCCGTAGGCCAAGAACTAACACATTCCAGGCCTGAGGAAGAACCTAGACAAAGTACCAAGGCAGGAGATTGAATGCCAAGTTAAGAGAACAGCAAATAGGTCACTTTGACTGGAATATAGAATGTAAAGGGTATAATGGGAAATAAACCCGGAAAGGAAAGCTGGAGCCGTGGCATATTTTACTGCCAGGATGAAGAATTTTTCTAAAATCCTTGAGCAGCATTCCTTAACCTTTTTTGTGTCATGAGCCCCTTGGGCAGTTTGGTGACGTCTAGGGACCCCTTCTCAGAATAATGTTTTTCAGTGTATAAAATAAAACACATAGGATTACAAAGGAAATCAATTATACTGGAAATACAATTATCAAAATGTTTTGAAAAAAAAAAGTTCACAGCCTCCAGGCTAAGCACCTCTATCCTAGAGCAAAATGGGGAGCTACGTTTTGAGCAGGGGAATGGATTGAAGAGTGGAGAGACCAGAAGGGAGCAGGAAGAACAAAGAAGAGGCTTTTGCAGTAAGCTATTTGAGATGTGATGAAGTCCTGAATTTGGATGGTAGCTGCATGAATAGAAAGGAAGAGACTAGAAGTATTCTAGAGATGTGATCAACAGGATTTGGCAACTAATTGGTTGTAGGGACTGAGTGATGGGGAAGACTCAAGAATGAGTCTGGCTAACTGGAAGGATAGTGGTGCCCTCCATGGAAACAGGGCAGTTAGGAGAAGAGGGGGCAGGGAAGCCATAATGAACTCCATTTTTGATTCACTGACTTTTGGAGGCCATCCAGATGGAGGAGTCTATCCAGCAGTGAGATGAGCCTGGAGATTAGGAAAGGGGCAAAGGCTAACTATGTAGACTGGGGAGTCATAGGTATAGAGATGATCATTGAATCCATGAGCTAATGAGATCAATAGAAGAGATAGTATAAAGATATGAGAGGACAGCAATACCTATGCTTAGGAGGTGGAAACTGATTGAATATATAGTAAAGAAGATTGAGAAAGAGAAGGCAAGCAAGAAGAGAATAAGGAGTGAATGAGTGGTATTGTAGAATCTAAGCAAAGAAAGTTTTCGGGAGGTGGTAGTGGTCAACACTGCTAGATGCTGCAAGAAGAATAAAGACTAAAAAAAAAAAAAGAAGCCCTCCTCAGATTTAACTCTAAATTGGTAGCCTTGAAGAGAGTAGTTTCTACAGAGTAGTAGAATCAGAAGCCAGATTACAAGGGATTGAGAAATGAATGGGAAGCTAGCAAAAGAAGGCCGTCAGTGTACGCAACTTTTTCTAGAGATTTGACTTCCGAAAGGAAAGATTGAGAGTTTCAGGAGATTGCTGGCTCAAGTGAAAAGCTGGCCCTGGGCATATTGGGCTCTAGGGAAGGAGCCAGTAGAAAAGAAGGGGTTGGGACAGCTAGTTGGTGAAGTGAATAGAGCATCCTGGAGCCAGGAGGACCTGAGTTCAAATCTCACTTCTGATACTTGATACACTTACTAGCTGTGTGACCTTGGGCAAGTCAGTTAACCCCAGTTGCCTTGCCTTCTCCTCTCCAAAAAAAGAAAAGAAAAGAAAAGAAGGGGTTGAAGTTGGGAGGGAAAGTGGGATCATCAGAGTTCCCTTCAGTAATCTGAGTGAATGAGATCAAGCTGGGCACAAGTAGAGGCCTTGAAGGACAAGGATTGTCTCTTCCTCAGAGATTAGAACAGAGGAGGAAGAAAGAATGGAGGGATAATATCAAGGGATTTTGAGATGTGGATTAGGGATATAGAAAGAGGTCATGAAGGTGATTTTTATTTTCTCAGTAAAGTAGGAGGTGAGATCTGCTGAGAGTGAAGGGATAGGGCAGAGACTGGGATAGAGAGCAAGACCAGGCACCAAATTGGAAGAAGACTTGGCAAAGGAGGAAGGGGAAGAGGGAGCTGCAGGTAGCCTCAGAGTGAGCAGGGAGGTTGGGAGGCTGAGGATGGGTCCTCCATCAGCTGCTCCCAAAACCTTTTCCCAGGTACTTTGCTCCCTCTTGGTTTTTCCCGTTCTGTAGGATCCTTCCTAGGCAAATCTAGCTGGGGTTGCTGAATATAGGAAATGCAGAAGAGCCTTTAAATTTTCCAGACATCTTGAAGGTTGTTGTCCTCTAAAGCCTTGGTTCTAGGCTGATTTGGCCCTTGTTCTCTATCCCAGGATTTCTATCCCTCACTAAGGTGCCTTCACATTGACTCAACCCTATTGCAAAATTATACATAACTGATCCTCTATATCCATCTGCCTCAGTTTCCTCAACTGGAAGATGAGGATAATAATTGTAAAGTATTTAGCATATAGTAGACATGTTATTAGAGCACCCACCTCACAGGGTTGAGGATCAAATGAAATAATGTTTGTTTTTTTCCCACTTAATCATATTTTATTTTTTCTAATTACATGTAAAGACAGTCTTCATTATTCACTTTTAGAAGATTTTGAGTTCCAAATTTTTTCTCCCTCCCCTACCAAGACAACAAGCAATCTGATGTAGCTTATACACGTACAATCCTATCAAACATGTGAAATAATGCTTGTAAAGCACTTTTCACTGTCCCTCGCACATAGTAGGCACTTAATAAATTCTTCTCCCTCACCTTTCTCTTTCTTCCTTCCTTTCCTTCTTCCTCCCTTTCTTTTTTCCTTCTTTCCTTCCTTTTCTTTCTATCTTTCTTCCTCTTTTTCCTCTTCTCATGTTCTGATCTCCCCAACGGTGACTAGCATTGGCATTACTAACTAACTAGCATAGAAATTATCAATCTTGAAGACAATTTGTACCTGCCTTCTTTGGCCATGCCAGGGCTCTCCAGGGGATAGCAAAGCCTCCTTCAAGGCTCTGTACAAATTCTTCTATTCCCCAGGACCATCCCCTTCACTTACTTTAAAGTTTTGGTGAAAGTACCTTTAAAAGCCAAAGCCAGCCCTAAGAACACATCCCTACAGCTGACAGCTGACATTGTCTCAGATGGACCATAATGGTAATCAGGAATCTCCCACCCATGGGAATAATTCTAATCCCCCTCCCCTCTCCCCCTCCCTTCCCAACACACACACACACACACACACACACACACACACACACCTGGATGAGTACTCCATGTCAAAAGCAGCTCGACAACTTTCTTTCCTGCTGCCAGCACTGTCTTTTGGCTTTATTTTGGAATATCACCCTATCTGCCCTAGACCACTCTGCCCAATCGTCTTCTCTTTACCCTTAAAACATCGGCCAAAGTATTTGTCACTTTAAAACATTTTTAAAATTATTCTCTCCTCTCTTCTGATGAAAGTCATTTCTACCTCTGGCTCTAGCTCAGCCATAACAAATCTTTCTCATACCAAGGTTCATAGGCATCTTTCCTCAAAGTTCTTCCTTACTAGCATTTTATTCCTCCCTATCATTTCTCTAGTCCCTAGTTCCTGACCACCATTCCAAAGGCCTTCTTATGACTCAAGCTCCTTCTTTCTCCCATTCCTGCCCTCTAAGAGAGAGAGAGACCCCCCCCTCCCAAGGGAAACAAAATTTGTCTCAGAATCCATCCCCAGACAGTCAGGATCAGGCCTAGGTTAATGGGGGCACAGAGGTTTTGGGTCCTCAGGAAGAAAGACCAGTTCCTTTTGTAGCTTCTAAATCCCAAAAGCTTAATTTCTCAGTCTGTACTATCAGAATTGAGACTAAGGCAGACCTTGCATGGCCATATTATACTTGATAAATGATTTATTTGTTTGTTCTTCATTACTGAGAGCAGCAGGGGCCCCAGAACTGGACTTGCTGAAGCTTTATTCATTCACAACATTGCTGAGTACTCTTTGTGTCAGGTGCTCTTAACGTGGTGTCACATAGTAGGTCTTTAACAAAAATGCATTGAATGGTAAAGACAAGTGACTGTGAAGAACTTCAGAACCCTGACCATTGCAGTGACTAGCCATGATTCTGGAGGACATCGTCTTCAGCTCCCAAGAGGCAACAGACTCAAGCTGTAGCAGGGGACAGACATTTTTAAGTGTCGCCTATTCAGGAATTTGTTTGCTTGACTGTGCATATTATCACAAAGAGTTTGTTTTTCTTTCTTTTTTTTTAATGTGGGATGAATAGAGAAGATAAATTCTTGTTAATTAAAAGAGAAAATTTTAAAAATATATGTCAAATAAATGATCCATTATGGTGTGGGAGAAATGGGAGATTCCTTGCCTTAGGAATGGCACAGTCTATTTGGGGAGAGTGGGCTCACACAGGAGGAGTTAAATAACCATAAAAAGAAAAGATTAGTGTGGGCTGAGGTGGTCAAGGAAAAGCTTTAGGAACTTGAGCTGGGCCTTAATGGATGGGCAGGATTCGGAGAGTCAGAGAAAAGAAGAGAAGACATTCCAGCAGGGGAAGGAATTACAATCAAAGGTGGAAGTAGACATGTTTTAGGTATACTTGAAGGGACAGAGGAGACTAACCAGCTTGTAGGGGGGAGTTTGTACCAGGAAAAGAAGGAGATAGTCTTGGAAAGCAGGCTAGGAACAGCATGTAGAGGGCCTTAGCTAAAGCATTTGGTCTTTATTCTACAGGCAATGGGATCACCATTGGTTCTTTGTAGGAAAGAAAGTGACCATTCACAATTTTAAAAACAACCCCTTTAAGATTAATCTCTCCACAGTGAGTGGGATAGAGTGGAACAGAGAGAGATTATAGAGTAAAAAGACCAGCCAAAAAATCTGATGGAGTGACCTAAACAAGAAATGATGATGGCCTGAACCACAAGAACGTCTGTAGGAATGGAACTTCTCATAGTATCTCAGAATCTCAGAGTTGGAAGCGACCTCCCAGGTCAGCTAGTCCAACCAGAACCTGAATTAGAATCCCCTCTACAATTCGAGTAACAAGTGATCATCCATCCAACCTTTGCTGGAAGGTGTAACAGTAAGGAAGAACCCATTACCTACCCAGACAGCCCATTCCACTTTCAAATACTGCTAACTGTGGGAAGTTTTTCCTAACATCAAATTTAAATTCATCTGTCTGAAATTTCTGCCTGTTACTCCTATTTATACCCTCTGAGACTAAACAAAACTGGGTGAATCCTTCTCTAATATGATCACTGTTGAAATACTTGAAGATAGCTATCAAGTCCCTCCTTAAGTCAAGTCAAATCACCAAGCGCTTATTAAGCACCTCCTACATGCTAGGCACTGTGTTAAGTACTAGGTCTACAAAGAAAGGCAAAAAAAAAAAAAAAAAACACCAAAAAATCAATTTCTGCTCTTAGGAGCTCACAGTCTAATATGGAGGCAACAAGCAAATGAATAGGTAGGAACAAAGTATTGACAAGACAAATTGGAGATAATCTTGCAGGGAAGGAACTTCTGTTAAGGGGGATTAAGAAAGGCTTCTCTTAGAAGGTAAGATTTTTGTCTGGGACCTGAAAGAAAGCAGGAGACAGAGATGAGGAGGGAAAGAATTCCAGGCATGAGGGATGGCCTTTAGAAATTCATCCAGTGTTTTGTGCAAGGAATAGCAAGGAGACTGTATCACTGGACTGAAGAATACATGGAGGAGAGTAAGGTATAAGAAGCCCAGAAAAGTAGGAGGGAGTAACAGGAAGCCATTGGAATTTACTGAATGAGAAATGGGGAAGGGCAGGTCTTTGCTTTGGGAAGGTCCATTTGACAGACAAGACAAGGAGACTAGCCAGTAGTCTAGGAGTGAGGTGATGAGTGAGGTGTACCAGGGTAGTAGCAGTGTCAGAGGAAAGAAGGGGGCTTAAGTGAGAGATGTCATGAAGGCAGAACAATGCAGCTTGGTAATAAATTGTGGAGTGAGAGAGAAGGAGCATTCGAGGATGACACCTAGGGGCTACCCTTTATAGTAATAAAGAAGTTAGGAGAAAGGGACTGGTTAAGGATAGAAAGAAAGGCAATGAGTTCAGTGTGAAACATGTCAAGTTTAATATGTCTAAGATGCTCGGTTCAAGATGTCCAAGAGGCAGTTGGAGATATAGGACTAGGAGTCAGGAAAGAGATTAGGGCAGATAAGGAGATGTGAGAATCATCTGCACAGAAAGCTAATAGTTGAATCCCTGGGAGATGATGAAATCATAAAGTGGAGAAAGAGAAGAGATCTTCCCAGGGCAGTGCTTTGGCGGACAACCACAGTTACAGGGCAAAAGCTGGGTGAAGATCCAGCAAAGGAGAATAAAGTCTTTTCTTTCCATACTAAACATACTCAGTTCCCTCAACTGATCTCCTATGGCATGGGCTTGAGGCACAGAACTGAAGTCCATGAAACAGACCCAAAACAATAAAGAGGTTTCCTAAGCCTGTTCAATTAAATAAATTAACTCAATTCAAAAATATTTTAGTAATCACTTTTACTCTGAAAAAGGCACTGAGCCAGGCCCTAGGGATACAGAGATGAAGTAAGGCACAGCCGTTGCTCTCAGGGAATCTATGATATTAGATGCTTCAGCCTTACTGCCCAACAATACGAGACAGACAAAATAGCTAGCCTCCTAACCAATCACACCAAACCTCAGTAGTTTCTTCTCTATTGTCAGGAATGAAGAATAAATGAGCATTTATTAAAAGTTTACTCTGGGATGGCTAGGTGGCTCAGTGAATAGAGCACCGGCCCTGGAGTCAGGAGGACCTGAGTTCAAATCCAACCTCAGACACTTGACATACTTACTAACCTGTGACTTCGGGCAAGTTACCCCCCAATTGCCCTCCAAAAAGCAAAAAAAAAAAAGTTTTCCACTCCTTCCTTCCTTTCCCAATTCAATGTCTGTTCTGATGATGGCTGGATGACTGGTGTGGACATCCAGAAACCTTCCCAAACTTCCTCTTTCCCCATTCTAAGGGCTGGGTATGCAAACAGAAGAGCAATAGGTCCTGCTAGGCTATCCAGGAGCTCAAATTCTAATTCTAATAGGAGGAGGCAAAGCATATAGGTGGAGCCAACTGTAAGTCCCTGGGAAAGGTCTGATGGTCCTAGGGGTATAGAAGTAAGACAGATAAGAATTCTAATTCTAATTCTGATAGGAGGTTGTTGTGTTCATCCTTCATTTTTGAAGAGGACTGTGGCATCAAGGAAACGATGACATGACTTGCAGTTGACTTTGATTTGAGTGAGGGAGGGCTGGGCGAGGTCACCAGCCTCACTTTCTCCTCCTGAGCCATCTGGATGCAGTGAACAGATATTCATCAGGATGACTGGAAATGGCCCAGGATGCAATGGGAGACCTTGGCCCTTTTAGGCTAAGGCCTTTTCAAGTACTCAGAGTGAGGTAACACCCATTTGGTGTACCCTTATGGGGTACAGAAGTACTGTAGATAGGGGTGGCTAGGTGGTGCAGTGAATAGAGCACCGGGCCCTGGAGTCAGGAGGATCTGAGTTCAAATCTAGCTTACTAGCTGTGTGACCTTGGGCAAGTCACTGAACCTCAATTGCCCTGTCTCCCCCCTCCAAAAAAAAAAGCTTTTTTTAAAAAAAGAAGTAATGCAGACAGCAATGTGTACTTTTTTGTGTTAGTTTCATTGATAAAAACCGTATTAATTTCTGGTGTTGAACCATTTGGTGGTGCCAAGGACTTTGGTATTGAGAACTTTCTTTTCAGATTTTTTAGTAATTGTGGATACTGACAAGGCAGGAGGTTCAGAGACAATTACCAAGTCCCTTCTCTAGAAGAATAGCTTCCCAGGATGATGACTTCAGGGCTGTGCTGGAAGCAAGGTTGATAGCGACAGCGGGTGGGAGGCCACTCTGCTATTCCTAGGACTCTTACGTTTACCTACCCCCACAGTGGCAGCTAATTGATACTGGTGACAGTAAGGATGGGAGTCACCTTCTCCACAGGGGTCACTCCCCTTAGATAATGGCTTCAGGCAGGTTAAAAGGGGGAAGAAAGGAGCACCTTGGTTTCGTAGAGTTTTGGGCTTGGATCTAACTGAGAAAGAATACTTATCCCCGCACTGGCTTAAATCCTAAATTTGGGACAGGACCACGGCTCTCTCATCTCGCTGAACCAACCCCAGGGCCAGTACAGCTAAATGGAGAAGCTGAAACCCATGTCTGTCTATCTGTGAAGATGCCATTAGAATAATGCTGTTCCCCCATTGTGAGAGCCTTGGCCCCCCACCCTGATGGGGATCTGCAGAGCTCCCCTCTCACTCAGTTCATCACACTGGAATCATCCCCTGGGCCAGTGCAGGCTTGGGGTGGGTGTGGGGATAGGGGAAAAGGGAAGGGGAAGGGAGCAGAGCAGAGAACCTAGGACCCATTCTTATCTCAATTACCACAACTTCTACTCAACAGTTTTCCAGCTCACAGGCAGGTGGGGGACGGAGTCTGCAGGCTCTTAGAAAGGGTCCCCATCTCAGTGCTCAGAGCCCAGTTGGAGGGGTTATTAGCTCTGGGTGGCTAGTTCTAGGTGTTATCCAGAGTAGAGTTAGCTCCACCGGGTGGGAGAGAGAAACCAAGCGGGTGAGGGACAGGCAGTAGGGTGGGGAAAGCTGGAAATTTCCTCTAGTGTTCGTTCCCCTTTTAGAGCCCCCAATCTGGTTGACACCCAATCATTCCTTCTCTCTTGCCTGTTCACTAGGACTCTTAATCTCCTGTCTTGCTGTCCTCCTTTGAAGTACCTTAGTTGCCATGGAAACCCTGGAGGCATGGAAGGAGGCAGAGTTTGGGGAGGTTTCTGGATGTCCACGCCAGTCATCAGAATAGATATTTGTGCTGCTGCTTGGGAAAGGAAGGAAGGAGTGGGATAGGCAGACATATTTCTCATCCCTGGACCATGGGTACATGGAGAACCCAGCCCCACAACTAACACAACCCATCAAGTTTCCCCCCACCAACCTCAACTCTTCACTAAGTTTGAGGTCCCCTGCCTGGATATTACAGTTTTGCCCTGCCTTGCCCCCCATTCCCGAATGCAGAATTCTCCCCAATCTAAGCTCCCATAGCACTCCATGCAAATCCAGAGCTTGCCTTTGGTCAGCCTTGGGCCTACAGACAGATGCTGTCTCATTGGCTCTGATCTACTAAACCCAGAGGAGATGAAGAATCAAGGCAGGTTCAGAGGAGAGAGATGACAGATTCTCTTGGTAGCTCAGTAGAGGGGAGACCAAAGACAAGAGTCTTCAGAATAAAAACCATCTGTTTTGGAGGGTGACAGATCCCTGACTTTCATAGACAGGACAGGGAGGGCTGGGGACTAGAAAGCAGGAACTGGGGAATGGAAGGATCATAGATCTAGAAAGGATCTTACGGGCTCTCTAATCCAAGTCCCTCATTTTGCAGATGAGGAAACTGAGGCACAAGATGGTTAAATGACTTGCCCAGGGTCATGCCGGTCGTGTCAGGGACAGGACTTGAATGCAGATTCTATGACTGCAGAGCCAGCATTCTTTCCACTGTACCACAGGGGCTAGAGCTGTGGCTAGACATGGCTCTTCCCTCTGGGGGGTTAGAAATAGCTCACCTGGCTGCTGTCACATTAGGATTCAAAGCAATCGAATAAACTTAGACATAGGGAATATGGAGATTAAAAAAAAGAACCTAGCCTCTGTGCCTAAGGGATTTCTATTCTACTTGGAAATGGGGGTCAGGCTTCAGCCTCTCTACATGGTAGAAATTCATGGTGTCTTTGGCCCAAGAGAAGAAGGTTGGAGACCACCTCTGGAAGGGTAGGGGAGAGAAAGAAAGCATTTTTTCTGGAGGTTACCATTGTTACCTCTATGTTACCATATAATGGTTAGGCAGACAAATGTCCAGAACTTTGGAGGATGGTCTCTTTTACCCTCCCAATTGAAGTCCCAGGAGGACTGTTTGAGGGAGGGGCAAGGAATTCAGATGGTATCTCTTTACCCACTTATGCTCAGGTCAAAAGCAACCTCTAGCAGTAGTCCAAGCTTTTCTGGTTCCCGCTATAGCCCATGCCTCAGCCAAAGCTGACCACTAACCTAAACTCAGCAGCAGCATGGGCTTCTTTTGCCAATTTTAGAAGCATCCCCAGCAACTGTCAGCCCTGGTTCCTTATCTATATTGTCAAATTTATCCAGGTGGAACAGGAAAAGTACTTCTCATGGTGAGTATATATATGTATATCATATGTGTGCGCACACACACATATACAAACACAAACACACATATTAAGAACAAAATAAATTCAAGGTAATGGGGGTGGAGTAAATAGTAACATATGGGGAAAGGTTTCAGGTAGAAGTAGCATTTGAACTGGTTTTGAAGGAAGGAAGGGATTCTGAGAGCTGGTGTGGAGGAAGGAGTGCGTTCCAGGAAGGAGGGGCAAAGGCATGGAAGATACAGTAACATTTCCGAAGAAGAGTAAGAAGGCAAATCGTAGCTGTATTTGTAAAGAGCATGTGAAGGAGAATAACATATAACAAGATAAGTCGGGGCCAGTCTGTGAAGAGCTTAGAGGAATTTAAATTTGATTATCCAGGCAATAGGGAGCCAAAAGAGATTATTGAGCAAAGGAATGACATGATTAGACATATGCTTTGGTTGTTGTTTGTTTGTCTGTTGCTTTTTTGGAGGGGGGAAGGCAGGGCAATTGGGGTTAAGTGACTTGCCTAAGGTCACACAGCTAGTTTTGTGTTAAGTTTGAGTCTGGGTTTGAACTCAAGTCCTCCTGACTCCAAAGCTGTGCTCTATTTACTGGGCCACCTCGCCGCCCCTAGACATATGCTTTGGAAAAATTGTCTTAGTAACTGTGTGGAGGACACCTTCTGGAGAGAGAAGAGATTTGAGTCATGGAGAACAACCAGGAGGCTATTATAATAATAACCCAGTTAAGAAATGTTGGGGCATGAACTGGAGTTGTGAGTTGAAAGAAGGAAATTGATATAAACGATGATATGGATATAGAAACGACGAGACTTGGAAACAGTGATTGGTTATAAGGAGCCAAGGAGGAAGCTGAAGTTATGAATATAGGTGACTGGAAAGAAAGTGTTACTCTTGGCAGAAATAGAAGAGTTCAGAAGAGGTATAGGTTTGGGGGGAAAGAATGAATTCAGTTTTGGACACGTGTTTGAAAAGCCTATGAGACTTCCAGTTTGAAAAGTCCAACCAGAACTCAGGAGAAAGAGGAGGGCTGGATATATAGATCTGATAAACATCTGCAGAGATGATAATTGACTCCATGAAAGCTGATGGGGTCATCAAATGAATGGAGATAGGGAAAGTAAGAGTCTTGGGGTACACTTGCAGATAAGGAGGGTATGATATAAATGATGAGTCAGCAAAGGAGACTGAGAAGGAGTCATCAGACAGGTAGGAGGGGAGGAGGAGGGGAGAGAGACAGAGAGAGGAGAGAGATATTGAGACGGACTGAGACAGAGAATAGTTATGAAAACCCAGAGAGAAAGGAGCCTTCAGAAGAAAGTAGTGGGTAGTTTCGAATGCTGCAGAGGATGAGGACTGGGAGAAGGCCAGAGAGAGGAGACAGGGAAGATGGGGTGACAGGGTGGGTTGGGCCGAGTGGACCGGGCCAGGGCACCCAACTGGCTTGTTTATCTTTTGAATCATTGCCTCTGCAGAGTCCTGGCTAATGGGGTTTTACCGCCACTCAAGCTGCAACTGGTGAGGAATCAATCATTACCAGCGCTTAGCAGCTGGATAGTTAACAGCCTGAACTGAAGCCAAGCTGGTTGTTAACTGTGATAACAACTGATTTCAAGGGGTTATTGCTGGGCCCAATATGCTCAGCCCATTTATTTCTGGTGAACCAAGCAGGGAGCTGATGTTAACCCCAGGAAAGGGAGGAGGTGCTTGAGGCCCCTGCCAAAGGCCCTGGCCCTCTCTCTTCAGGTGCCAGAGTCAGGTTGGTTACCCAGTGGCAGAGGATGAACCAGAAGAGGATGAGGAAGGAGCGGGGACCTAGCAACTAGTGGCAGGCCCACTCCTCCAGGAGATGAGGCACAGGCTTCTCTTCCTCTTCCTTCAGTGAATGGATTCCCAAGGTGTGATTTTGGTTGGCCCAGCTGGGAAAGGCCTAATCCTTGAAAGTGCAGCCACCCCTCAGCTCTTCCCATTGGGAAGAAGCTAATATGCTGACTGTGAATAGAATCTGGTAGAAGGCGGCCCAGTGCTCCTCCAAGGGGAGCACAGTGACCTGGGGACTCCTTGCAGAGTCAGGCTATTAACTTGAACTTTCTGGTTCCCAAAGGCACGGAGCAAAAAGAGGCCTGGCCTGAAGAAAGGTTTGCCCCAACAGAGAGAACCCTTTCTAGGCTTTCCCTGGCCTGAGGGAGAAGGGGCTGGGTTGACCTGGCCTGATTTACTTCTTCCTGGCACTATCAAAAGTTAAACCATGGTGGGAGTGGGAGTTTCTGTGAAGAGTCCCATTCCCCTAAGAATCACAGATTAGGCTGATTTGGGCTTGGGTCTTCACCCTGCATCTAATAGTTCTCTAGGTACTGAGGCTGGTCCAGCCCCAGGATCAGGACCTAAGGAGCTCACATTCCTTTTCCCCTACAAGCTGTTGCCCCCACCTCAACCCCGCCCCCACCCTTAGGCCTCCCCCAGGAATTACTCTCTCCAACAGATGAATGTGGGTCATTATGGGCTAGGGGCTGGCCCAGTGGCGGGCCGGCGGGGCAGGGCAGATGAAAGCATTTCCTGGACTTTTCCTTCATTTACATGGCATCAGAAGCTGCTCAGAAGGTGTGACTTTTCCCACAGTGAGACCCCCAGCTCCATGCACAATAAAGCCAGGCTGCTCACCCAGAATTAATTAAAGGGGGAGGGGGAGAAAAAGGGAGAAGGGGAACAGCGGGGGAGGGGCTTAGGAATGGGGGGGGGTTGCAGCTTAAAAGAAAAATGTTCAAACTATTTAGGTCCCCCCCCTTCCCTCACTCCTTCCCTGCCCTCCATCCCAGAGAGCCAACTAGAAAAAATATCTGTTTCTCTAGAGATAGTCCCCAGAGACAGGGACAGAGAGTGATAGAATATGGCTGGATCTTCTCCCTTTCTCTAGTTTCTCTGTCCTGCTCTTAAGCCCTCTGTCTCCACAGCTTGCCCCCTTTCTAGGGATTCTCTTTAATACTGTGGAAGCAAAGCCTGGGAGCTGGAGATGCCTGGCCAGGACAGGATGCCACAGAAGTAAAGCCTAATAGGGAGAGGCCAGTGTCTGGTGTGGATCCAGCTAAGGTTCACTCCTAGGATGGATTTTTGAGATGGATCGGGTAAGTAAGGCATAATGAGTATAGCCTTTGTACCTCAAGATGCTGGAGATAAAGAAAAGGACCATTTCTTGCACTGGTCCAGGCTGACAAACTGAGCAATTTCCACCCCCACCCCCACACCCCTCTGACTCTATAGTTCTTGGAGCTTGTGGGATGATGAAATGTAGTGTGAAGAGCACCGGGTTTGGAATGTAAAATTCTGAATTCAAATCCCAGCTCTGCTATTGACTGTTTCATCTTGGGCAAGTCATTTCATTTCTCTGGGCTACTTTTCTCATCTGCAGAATGAGGGGGTCCTCCAAGGTCCCTTTCTGCTCTAAATCTGACTCAACATGAAATAATGGCTGTCATCCAGTCCCAACCACGCTGGCCTCCCTCTTTCTCCTGGACAACATTCAGCTCCGTTCCCCCTGCTCACAATCTGCTAATCCTATCTCCCTAGGTGAACACCTGGTCCGAGTCTCAACTGTCAACACCCACATTTACACAGTCCTAACCCTAACACCCATTCTCCCAGTCTCTATCCCTGCACCTCCCCCCTCAAATCAGCTCCTGTATCTTTTCATTTCCCATAGAGTTGGAAATTGGGAGACTTCAGGCTCCATACTTCTCTGCCCATTCCAAAGCAGGGCGTGAAGAGACCCTGCACTCAGTGGAGAGTTGTTGGGTGATTTTGGCCAGATCCTGGGGTCCTACTGGGCTGGTTCAGCGTGGGGGGGTCAGGGCAGCAATAGGTTAATAATCATCCTCGCCCAGAGGTGGTACTTTGAGGTGTCGGTAATTAATAGTTGTTAAGTGCTAGGAGATCCTTGTCTGCTGCTTGGAGCACCTTAAAGTGTTTCCTCTGACCATTGTACCCTCTATTCTGGGTGCAAAGAAGCCTAGCAAAACCTTACAGAGAGCTGTGGACCAGGAGGAGCAGAAGTCTGACAGCAAGTAGGAGCCACCCACAGATAATCTGCAAACTTTGACTGAAGATTGGACTTGCTGTTTCTTAATTTTCACTTTCTATACAGGCTGCTGCTGTGAGAGGGCTGTTTCCCCTCAGAGAATAGGGTGCCTCATCACCCAAACACAAACTTTTAATAGACATGTTAAATAAATATTTCAATCATTTAATATTTGCCAATATACATGATTCCCCCACTTCCCAACATACATCCAAACCACCAATTCAGGCTATAGCTTTCTCTTCCCCCACCCTGCCTACTTCTGGGAAACCAGCTTCTGGACCTTGGTCAGGTAGGGCAGAACTGGGATCCAAGATGAGAGAGATAGGGGAGAGGGGTAACATCAGCCCCACTGGGACTAGGAAGAGTCCTGCACTTTGTTCTTGAGGAGTCCTAGGAAGACAACCCCCTACCACCACCAGTTTTGGCCCTAGGAATGAGACCTTTGGGGAAGAGTTAAGAAGACAACCACAGCCAAGTGGAATACAAAAATAAAGCCTCTTTTTTCTTTTTGTTTAAAAAAAAAAACCCAACAGCAAACAATTATCCACATCGAGAACCCAGGAACTCCCCTTCCCCCTCCCCAGTTGTTCCATTCTGTTTAGCTGCTCCATTATCCTCTTAAGAGAAAAGTCTCTACTCAAAGTCCTGGGGAGGGGTCAGGGGCCCTATCGGGGCTCAGAAGCCCAAGTCCTTTGGCCCCGGAGGCTCCGAGTGAAGGGGGGATAGTTGAGAAATTCAAATCGAAGGCTCTGCTCTGTGGTGTGGTGACCTTTGGGCAGCCTCTTCATGAAGTGGACCTCTCGTTGGTGCTGTCTGGTCTTGGAGCCTTTCCGGGGCCGACCTTTTCGGGTGAAGGCCATGTACCAGCCTTCATACTTGGCATTCTGAAGAGCCGTGTAGTTGTTCTCCAGCACAATCTCGGTGAAGACACAGTCCTTACCTTTGCCGTTGCTCTGTGGGAATGGGAGAGACATCATGGTAGGGGCAAAGTGGCATCCGGCTTCATGAGCCAGGGAGGGGGCTGGGTGAATGCAGAAGGCAGAGGGCAGGCGGGCAGGCCCAGCCAGCATGCACCCTGGCAGATGGTGAGGTGGGCAGGAGCAGTAGCCCCTCCCACCTACCCAGGCACTCAGTCTCTAATCCTTCACAGCCCATAGCACACCCGGCAACTTCCTCCCCCCTGGGCAGCAGTGACACATGGCATGGCAGAGGGGATTGTGCCCCCAGACAAGGCAGAGGGAGAGAGAGAGAAGGACAGAGCCTGGGGGGCAGGACTCTGTCTATAGCCACCCACCCTTTCAAACATCCCCCACATCCCCACCACACACACACATACACACACAACTTGAGTCTCCTGCCTGCTGAGTCTATCCTCTTTGGCTAATGCCCAGATCCCAGAATTCCCAGTGAGTGGGGCTCCTCTACCTGTAGGGGCTGTTTGGAGATTCCACCCTCACATAACAGGGGTACCCCCTCCCTCTCCTATCAAGCTCTGTTCTGCCAAAGAGACCAATGGAAAGGGGAGGCAGGAGGATCTGAGAGGATGAGAAAGCTGTATGATCCCAAGACAGACTATCAGGAGGTTCCTTGTGACCCTTAGAGGTTACAAAAGGCACACCTACAGTGAAGTTTTGTTCCTTAGTACTCCCTCAAAGTTGAAGGGCTCCAAAGAGTGAGGTGAGGTGAGGTGGGGTTAGGGGTGGGGGTGGGGAATAGCCAATGAGTAGGAGCTGGGCTGAGCCCCCAGCCCAGGAAACAGTGGTGGCCCAAGGCGAAGCAGAGTAGCCGTGACTAATGGGGGTATTTCAGAGCTCTGCAGAGGGGCTGGTTCCACAGAGCTGCTGAACATTGCAAATGCTTGTACCATGGAATTGGACATAATAGCAAAGCAATTTGGTGATTTGTTAAGAAGATATATGGAATTCAGCAGCTCGTTCCCCCCCCCTTTGCTAACTAGGCCTTCCTTCTTCCTCCTCAAGCTTTATTTTTTCTTTTCTTTGACTTATCCTTTCACTCCAGCACAATAAACATGGTACAGACCCCAGAGGTGACAATCTACTCGCTGTGAAATTGAAGGTGGCAAGGATGTCTTTGGTCCAAAGAACAAATAGTACGGTGTTGGGGGGGGTGCATCTAATTTAGCCTAGTAGCCTGGGATCCAACCCCTTCATTCAGCCTCTTAAGACCTTACCTTGGCAATCAATTTCCCCTTCTTGTTCATGCAGATGTACAGGCCAGTCTCAGCCCCCCGGACTCGTACTCGACTTCCAAAGGTGTCTGTCTCTACTATGAGCTTGGCTGCCAGAGAGAAGGGAGTGATCATCAGAGGGTCCACAGTAATTTCACTCTTCTTGCTCATGGGCAGCCCTACTCTACCCTGACCAAGGGTAGTGTTAGCCACTACCATCCCCAAACCCATTGAGAACCAGTAGCACTGACTGAAAAAAAAAATGCATGAACCTTTCCTGGTCTTGGATTCCACACTAGAACAGCAGCCATGCCCTTCCCTTTCTCCAATGAATAGATAAAAGTCTCTAGATCAGCACTTGGTACCCCAGTAAAATTCAGATATCATTACTTTTTCCCCAATAAGCTTCCATCCTATTTAGCACCCAACCTCACTGAATAGGGACCTTCAATCTTTGCTTATATGGATCTATCTCTAAAGGTCTCCATAGAGAGAGGAACACTGGAGAAACATTCAAAAATTGAGATTAGAGGTTGGAGGGTTGGGGAAAGAGGTGACTTTGATGGTTGGGGGAGAGGCAAGCTGATTAAAGAGGAGGGCAATGATGTCTTCTACCTCTCGGCCTAAAACCAGCTGGAGATGGGGCTGCCTTTGGAGATGTGCTGGGCTCCCTCCTCTGACCCCTTCCCAATGCTCCAGGGGCTGATTTACAGCTGGGGAAGCTGCTCCATGGTCCTCCCTTCTGTCCTTTCTGCACTTTACATAGTCACTTCATTCCAAACACTGCTCACATACAACCAATTTCCCCTCCTTTCCCACTACCTGACTAGAGCCTTGGGGCCAGAACCTGTCAGGAATCCTAGCCTGGTTCGGAAGGAAAAGGAAAGCAGGGAGGGGGGATGGAGGAGGAAGCAGAGAGGGAAGTCAATGCCTTCTTCCTATGAAAAGGCAAGGCCCCCTACCGTGGATCTGCTCTTCAAGGGGACACCTTGCAGGAGATTCTGAGGCCCTCATATCCCAAAAGGTCAGTTTCAACAGGTCCATCAAGCCTTTTCCTGCCTATGCCCTCACCAACTCCGGCCCCCACTCCCAAACATTCTTACAGAGGCAGGCTCAGTGGAAGCTGCCACTTGATACATTTTCCAGGAAGACTGACAATGTGCATGACAAATGATTTGATCAGAGAACGTGGGGAGAGAGTGGACTGGATGGGAGCAGAGGGTGCCGATCTTTCAACCCTGGTGGTTAGCCCCAAAGCAGGAGACTCGCTCCCTGTTCTGGCACTGGCCAGTCAGGTACAGTAGCAGCAGTATTTTGCAATTGTGCTTTTAGGAGGCTGAACATTTTCAAACCTATTCTTTCCTCTAAGTGACAGATTTATCTCAGGAAAATGATGTCTCCTACTTGAGCTTTGAAGGAAAGTCAGCTACGGAGAGGCAGAAAAAAATGCAGCGAGACATACTCGATCCCCAAACTAGCCTGAGAAGAGGAGAAAATATTCAGGAAACATTCAAAAAGGCAAAAGTCAGAAGGATTTTAATCGCTCTGCCAGACGAGGGCTCTCTCCAGAGATTCCTGGAGAACAATCTCAAGCCTTTTTTTTTTTTAACATTTACAGACTTGCAATTCCTTTCACACTTTACATCTGAAAAAAGGTTTGTCCTTTTTTTCTGTTTTCTATCAGTCCTCATTTTTCTTCTTAGCCCTTAAAATGTTCCACCTTTTTATTACATTTTAATAGAGTCTTCCTCTTTCCTCTCATGCTGGTTTAACTTGGTCATTATTTAAAGGTTTTTAAAAGTCAAAATAACAGCTCTCTGAAACAATGCTCGCCTGCCCACTGGCTCACTGGCCCAGAGGGCTCCCTTCCCCCCCCCCCCTCAGTACATCACAGCAGACTCTCAAACGGCCCCAGCTTCAAGTCAGGAATATTGAATGTTTTTGAAATCAATGAGCCACCAGTTCCTGGCTTGGAATGTAGCCTCTATCCTCGGGTTTGCCTGCCTCACTCTGAAAAGGAAATTTTCCTTCACCAGCTCCTGCTTGAAAGCCCAATGTGGCCCTTTTGACCAAATGATTCTGTAATTGACACTTATGATCAAAGTTTTGAAACTTTCACACTTCTCAGTATTCCCCTGCCCCAACCAAAGCATTCCCTTCCTTCCCACCTTTACTCCGAGTTCAGGGTGATTTCTTGTGGGTCCTGTCTGACATATCCCCTTTCAAGGGTTTCCCTTATTGTCGTTTTTTTCTCTCCCCTGCCTGCTTGCTTAAGCTGCTTGAGAAACCGCAGCCTGACTCCATTTTCAAGCTATAGTGGAGGTGTGGGGGAGGATGGAAATTCATTTATATCTAGGAAAGGAGGATGCCTTATAATCTTGAAGCCACCTTGCTCCCCAGTGCTTCAGAGTCTCTGAAGAACCTCTCCCTCCCAGGAATCCTTAATGTAGGTTCTAAGTTGGGCTTACATGCAGAGACTGATGGTGCCCAATCCATTAAGGCCATCAAGTGCCTGTGCCTAGGGTAGGGGTGAGAGAAGGCGTCGCAACAGACAGCTTTTGCTCCTGGGGTATTCTGCTATCTGGTCTCAACAGTGCCTGTCAGTTTCTGTGCCCACAGCCCACCCCCCAAGCCCAGCCTTACCGTAGGGGTCTCCATCCTCTGCCATTGCATTGATTCGTTTGTTGGCCAGGACTTGCACGTGCTTCCCGCTGGTGCGACTGTACAGCTGGTAGGTCCGAATGAGGCGCCGGCTGAGCTGATCGGTCACCAGGCTCTGCTCCCTCACATGCTGTGTAAAATTAGGTGGGGACTGAACAGTTACCTTTAGGAAATTGAAAAATACACAACACACCATTATAATGCTACTCCTCCCAAGGGTCTGAGTGACCCTCTCCACCCTGGAACTGAGAAACTCCCCCAGGCACTAGATCAGAGGGGTGGGGCACCATGGATGCCCAGAGTGGTATATTTGTTCCTACTACTTACAAACATATGAATTCACCATCCCTCTCCTCCCAGGCCCGCCTTTCCAATCTAGATATTATGCTGGGATATACCATTTCCCTCATTGCCTACATTTTGGGGTTTGGGAAGAATCTCTCTTTGAGGTCATTCTACACCTTAGCCTATTCCTAAAACATATCAAGGAAATTTCAGAGTAGAACCATCCAACCTAGGTAGTTGGCTGCTGCAGCTGCAATTATTCCCTGGACCCTGCCCATTACTCTTTGCACTGGGATATTTACTGTAAGGATGTGGGGAGCTCAGAACAGGTTAGAAGGAAAGGAACGAGTATCCAGAGAAGGTGCCCACACATCCTGTCTCTATCCACTCACTTCCTTCTGTCCCTCTGAATAGGAGGTGGCAAGGTTTCAAGACCTGAGCTGGTTCAGCCCTCAGCGCTCCCACTTCCCTCTTAGGACCCCTGAGTCTTTTAAATGTGGACCTTACCCAATGACATTTATAAAGATGTATTTGGAACAAATGTTGAGGACAGAAGGGGGCTTAGCCTGACCTGGCCCTGCTTCAGGCTAAGAAACAACTAAGAGGGAAAAAGACCTGTGGTTTGAGGGGAGAGCAGTAGGTGGTGGTGTGGGGGTCCTATCCTGTACTCACAAGTAAATTTCTTCTCTCAATGACATATAATCTTTATCCTGTCTCTCACTCATCCTAGTCTCAGATGCCTCCCTTACTTTGTGTGATTGCTCTTTCCTTACACCCTGGTGGTTGGGGGGGATTTTCAGGGGTGGGGGTGGTGTCCTTGCCAGGAAAAGTGAAGGGGGTCTCTGAGGAGTTCTGTGAGAAGTCCCACCCCCTGTCAGGATGCCTATTTCTTTTTGCCGAGAGTGAACTGAATCCCAGCTTCTACAGTTTCTTTCCTTCCCAGACTCTCTTTCTCTCCTCTTTTTCCTTTGTCATTCTTTGTCTTTCTCCTGCTCCAGGCAGGTTTGGTTTGGGGACTTCTTATTTCTCTGCCTTTGTAACCAAGTGAGCTGCCTAGCACCCACAGGGATTTGTTCCTGACCCATCTGTCTGTCCCAGGAGCAGAAGTTCACGGCACCCCCGCCACAACCTGTTCTGTTATGATGAACGGGGGCAGCTCCCAGTTTCCCTGTCCCTACCCTGTGTGTGTGTGTGTGCTCCAGGGCAGCTTAGAACCACAACATCTGGGGCCTTAATATCTGCTTTGGTCTTTTCTGTTTCCTCCGAAGAATGCCTCCGTTAGCTCCCACATATGACATCTGCCCCACGGCTCACTGCTCGACTTTCTGTAGTGCCTTTGCAACCACCTGGCTAACCTCCTGTCCTGGCCCTCTCTGGCCATCCCTGGGGAATTGGAAAGAGCATTGGACTGGGAGGCAAGGGGCCTGGTTTCTACTTGTAGCTTCCGTCATTAACGGATTTGTCTAACCTTGGGAAGTTTTTCTTTCCTGAGCCTCATCCTTCACATGATAGAGTAGTATTGGAGGATCTCTAAAGTCCGCCCCTCAGACGAGGGCTGTCTGGACCCCGGACTGGGGGCACTGCCATTTCTGGACTAACTGCGCTCGCTCGCCCTCCCCCGCTCAGCATCCTGTCCCACCTCAGTGCCTCCTCCCCAACTCAGGCTGAGCCAGTGCGCTCGCTGCCTGACCTTTTCCAACTGGCTCCATCTAATTATTTTCCCATCTAGTGCTCCCAGCCGTGCTTTGCTTTCACCCAACTCAGTCCTGCCGGTTGCCTGCCCTCCCGGGGCCGATTCCGTCTCCAGCCCGCTCCAGTCCCCAGCACAGTCTCCCATCCTTCCTTCCACCCCCGCCCAGTCCCACGCGCGCAGAGCCGACAGGCGGCCAAGGGCTCCTTACCTGGGCTTGGAGGCAGAGGACCAACAAGTGCAACAGCCTGGAGGAGACAAAAGCGGGAGGAAGGGGGGAGGAAGGGGTGTGAGCAGAGGCTGCGGCGGCCCGGGGAAGGAAAGAGGGAAGTGATTTGGCTTTCCGGGGGCGAGTGGGCGGGCGGGCGTTCGGGAGCAGGGGACTAGTGGAAGTGAGCGGCGGCGGCGGCTTTACTTACAAACAGCTCAGCACCGAGCGGGGGCTGCCCATGACGCGCAGGGTCGGGAGCATGAAGACGGCTGAGGGGCCGGGTCGGGCCGGGCCCGCAAAGTACGAGATGCTCAGAGACCCAGTCCCCTGGGATGGACCTGGGGCGGCGTCGGGGGCGCGGTAGCGGGATCGGGGCAGGCTGCCCGAGAGGAGCCCGAGAGGGCCAGTGGCGCGTCCGGGACGGACCGACCAGCTGGGAGAGGAAGACAGGACAGTGGAGGACAGGGTAGAAAGAGAAGGAGAGAAGTGAGAAGTGGAGGCCAAGGAGAGGCAGCCAAGGAGAAGAAGCAGCTCGGAGAGGTTCGAGGGGCTGACGCGGCGCGGTGTGGTGCGGCTCAGCTCGGCTCGGCTCGGCGAGGTGCCCCCGCCAGGTCCCGCTGCGATGCGTGGAGCGGGTGGCAGGAGGCTGCACAGGATCCTCAGCCAGAGGAGAAGCCGGGGCGGGGGGTGGGGGGGTGGGGACGGGGGTAGGTGGGGAGGGGAGGGAAGGAGGGAAAGACTGGGGGAGGGGTAAGGGGAGGGGGGCCCCCGCAGGCTCTCGCACCCGCCAAGATGGGAGAGCGCACAGCGCACAGCGGTCGGAACCCGCAGCCTGGGCTGGGAACGGGGCTGGTGAGGAGCCCCTGGGAGGGGAGGGGGCGGGGCGAGAGATGGGGATTGGGGTCTGGAGTCTGGGGGGGAGAAGCCTTGGGAGGCGGGGCGAGGGGTCTCGGGTACAGTGGGGTAGACTTGGGCTACTCCAGCCCCCTTTCCCCCTCCTTTGCCCAGTTCTTGTTTTGAGAAGGGGAAAGGGCCAGAGCCCAGGGAAATTTGGCTTGATCCCCAGTGTCCGAGACCCCAAAGTTGAAGGGGGCCTCTGGCATTTCCCACCTCGCCCGCGGACTGTGGTCTCTAATACCCAGACAGCGATAGTTTAATGGTCTCTGGACACGGTTTCCCCACTTATCCGGAACTTAAGGGCCGCCTGCTAGGCAATGGCCATGCGTCTTTGAGTTCAACAAACATTTTAAAAGCCTACTAAGTGCCCTGCTGTGTCTGTGTCTGTCACAGGCCCTGGGTGTCTGTAATTCTGTTTATCAGAGAGAGACCACATTGTTGCAAAGGGTGCCTTGGGTATCAGGAGACCTGGGTTCTAGTCTGTCACTTAAAGCCTACTGTATATGACCTTGGGCAAGTTACCTTGCATATCTGTTGAGCTTTAAAAAACTTGTCTCATACAAGGTTCATATGTGAACCTCATACTGAGGTTCACATGTGAAGCGACTTTTCCAAGGTCATCTAATCAGTAGGTCCAGTGCTTTATTTCCTCACCCAGCTTTAAGATGTGTATGAATGTACCAGTGTTTGTCTATGGGGAGAGAAAAATATCTGCGACTCCCTACCCTCAACACACTCCTTCTACTCTGCTCCTGTCAGGAAACTAAGAAATCTGGCTCTCTGTCCCCCAGTCCCTAGGGAAGGACAGAACACCCCCTCTACAGCAGATATAGGACAGGGCCTTGTTGGGATAACTCCACTCCCTTTCTAGGGAGCCCCAGAATTCCCCTCCATAGTGGGACCAAATACACAGCTTTCCTTTCAAAAAGCACCCCTTCCAGGGTCAGACTTAGAGAGGCGGGACAGTTCCTCTGTGCCCCAGGAGGATTTGTACTCTGAACATAGAGGTGGGAAAGTTGCTCCTGTACCACTGCCATCAACCCTAGAACTCTTCAGTCTCTGTCCTACAAAAGGACTGACTGGGAGCTTTTCCCAGACCTCTAAAGCACAACCATTTTCTCCTTCCAAACCTAGTCCTTTGCACCCTTCCCACCAGGTGGATGTTGGCTTACTAGAAGCTCCACCTCCAGTAGGTATGGGTCTGGATAATCTTGTCCTGCAAGAGAGCAGACCTCTGGAAGCCATTGGGAATAAAGAAGACAAGGACCTTCCAGGCCAGAGGGAATTGCAAAGAGAATTGGGATGGAAAGCCATGGGGGGTCCTGAGCTAGTATAAGGGGAGCCAGCAGCAGCTCAGGACAGTGCTAGGTGTATCCTCACCTGCCTCGATGATCCACTTTTGGCCTCCACTCTGGGGACTTTGGGAGATGAGTAGCTATGGAGATGGATATGGAGGGGTCAGCTGAATGGTTGCCATCCCAACCCAAAAGTCAGGTAGAAGTCATTATTTTCTCCTTCCTTATTCAAATCCCCAAACTCAGAAGCAATCCAGATCAGCTCCCCTCCTCCCTCCTTGCCTTCCCACAACAAAATTCTGGACTATACCCACTTTATAAATGGTAAAACTGAAGTCTGAAGGAAGCATGGTGCCAGGTCCACATACTGTCCCAGTTACTAACATGTTGACTCCCAACCTAGCTTCTTCTGCACGAGAATGCTTGGTGAAGGCATCCTGAGGGAATGGGGAACAGCGGCACTCTCAGGTCCCAAATCTTTATAGTGGCAGGGAATTACTCCCCAAACTGAGAACTCCCAGGGAATTAAAAGCCCATCCAGTGCACTCCAGTGGATTCCTTTGTCCCAGCTTGCTGTAACCCAACTGAGCCCTGGGGGGTTGAGACTAGGACCAGGGTGATGTTATGACAGATGGAGCTCCATTACCTGGCTGGAGTCTTATGGTTCTAGGATGGATACCATACTCAGACCCTCATCTAATCCCCAAGATCTGTACATTCTAGGGATTCCTCCCATTACCCCTAAGCCCTGTGTTCTTTGCAATTTTCCAACCATTTAATTTTCCTAAATACCCCAGCTCTACTCCCATCCCAGCCAAGTAGGCACATCTTTAGACCAAGAAGATCTCACCTGGACTGGCTGGGGATGGCCCAATCTTTTGTCTTTTTCCCTTGCTACCCCCACCCCACAAGTCCTGAGAAAGATCTGTAGCTTCCAGTCAGGTGATCTTAGAATGAGCATGACCTCGCACCCCTAGTGCAGACTGGGAGGAAGGTAGGGTCACCCTGTGGATCTGGGGCCATGAGCTGTGGGTAGAGGAAAGAGGCAGCTAGAGTAGGTACCTGTTCCTGCCCCTGAGCTTGTGGTCCGTCTCCCTCCCCCCTTCCCATGACTGACAGATGCTAATTTCCTGTAAGGATTCCTCCAGGCTCTCTCCAGCTCCCGCTCGCTCCTTTATCTTATCAAAGCCCCGTAATTACAATTGCTATTTTGTTTCCTCGAATCAGCAATCCGAGCTCTCAGCCCCAGATAGTAGGAACTCCTGTCAGCCTGATCCCTGAGTGACAGCCTCAGCCCCTTGGAGGCTTCCCTCCCCCTTACAAACACACTTTAAGAACACACACATTCTCTACCAAAACACACACACACACACACACACACACACACACACACACACACACACACCCTTCTGGAGACACACAACTTTAAACACATGTATTTAGCACAAACAACAAACAGTACAAATATACCCCTTTAGACACACTTTATAAACATGCACCTTCAGACAAATACTCTACACACTAAAACCCTTTGGACATACATTTTACAAACTCTTCAAACAGCCAAAAACAAAAGAAAATAAAACAAAACAAAAACCTAGCCTCTATTTACTGAGTCTTCCATGTACTCAGCCCTGTGCTTGCCACTGAGGAGGAGACTGAAGACAGATAAGGCATGGTCTCTGGCTACCAAATATTTACCAACACACTCAGGCCATGAATCTTCAAAACATGCTCTTCTGCCAACAACTATCAACGTATTCATTGTAAAGAGGTATCCATTTTGCAGTAGGAATGGTCTATATAAACCTCTTCATACATCAAAATCAACTACTTTCCTTCCAGAGTCCTTGCCCCTCCATCCCCCCACTCACCAGGCCAGCCAGCCCCCTCGGCTGGGCTAACTGTAGGGAAGACAGGAAGAGGTGAAAGCCTCAGTGTCTACCCTATAGGAGCTCAGTCTTCCTGGGAAAGAAGACACACTGAAAGTTAGTTAAATAACATTAACACATGCAGGCTGACACTTCCACACACCATAGCCACATAAATACAATAGGATCCCACCATAAGGCAGATTTCAAACCAGACTTTCAATAAACAGTCTACTGGAGATCAATCACAGAGACACTTGGCATAATCCACAGGTGTGGGGGGGGTACAGATGGCTTTAGGGTGTGTATGTGTGAGTGCTGGAGGGAGAGCATGGGAGGACTCTTCAGAAGCTCCAGTCTGTACCCCATATATACTCCATAGGGATAGGACCCACAGGACTCCTCTTCTGAAGCCATGAGGGTCTAAGACATCCCACAAGTGCTAAGCTCACAAATGCGTAACTCATGCTTCCAGACTCATTCATTGGCTCATTCATAATGAACACATCTATTAAGCACCTATTGTGTGCTATGTAGTGATAGAGTTACAAAGATGAATAAGGTTTAGATTTTTTCATTGTTGCTATGCCCTGCCTTATTCCTTCTCCCCTGGCCAGGCTTGGGTATGAGACACCCTGGTATAATACCTAAAATACAAGGCAGGGGATTCCCTACAGTTCTCCCTCTGGGACTGACTCCCCTCAGTGCCCCAGTGATGTGAGTAGCCTTGCCTGAAACCAAGGTGGGTGGAAGAATGGGGAGCTGGACATGGGGGTGGTAATAGGTATGATTGGGGGCCAATTACTCTGATTCAGTAATATTCTAGCTTTGCCCACCAGGTGGTACAAGTCAGTAGGAATTCTGAAGCTGGTGAGAGAGATCAGTTTCCCGGCTATCCTTCCTTTCATTCTCACCCCCTCAACTCAGCCCTGGGGGAGGTTTGTTGTGAGATGGGTAGGGAGCTATACCTGTTTCTGGAAAATACCTAGTCCAGGGTAGCCAATCCAAACCTTAATTACCTGTGATTGTCCCCTTGCCTGGAATGCTCTCCCTCCCAGTTTCCCTACTTATATACTACTCTCTACAGGATACCTTTCCTTTCCCCATCCCCATCCACTGTTTTCCCCTCTGTGATTATCTTCTGTTTATACTTCATATATCTTTTTTGTATAATTTTTTTTGCACATTGTCTTCCTCATTAGAATGTAAACTTCTTGAGGGTAGGCACCAAGTTTTTGTGATTAACAAAGTGCCTGACACATAATAAATTATTATATGCTTGTTGGCTACTCTAATGGCATACGAAGAAGGTTGGGGGGAATCAGTGTCAGTAGTATTGAGTGGTTTGCAATTGAGGTGGAGCAGGGCTTAGGCTAGGGATTCTAATCCCCCTCACCAACTATATCAGTCCTTTTGAGGATGCCTTCACACTCATCAATTTAGAAGAGAGTTAACTTTCCTCATTAGGGTGTCTTATATGTTGATAAGTTTATTATTCTAAAGATCTGCATTTGGGTAAAGGGGACCAATCCAGAGCCAATGACCCTTACTCTAGGGAAATCCATAAAACTGCCATTACCCATCTCCCAAGGAGCTGCATAACCATTTCTCTGGTTGGTCCTTTTCCTTTGAGACCAAGAGAAGGTCCCAGGATACTTCCCTCTCCTTGCCCCCCTCAAACCAACCCTTTGTGCTCTCAGCTGTGGTCTTCTTGGGGAATCTAATATGATAATAATAGCTAATATTTACATGTCTCTTTAAGATTTCCAAAGTGCTTAACTTATATTTTATTTTCCAATAATCCTAGGAGGTAGCTGAAATTATTCTGATTTTACAGATCAGGACACCAAGGCAGATAGAGGTTATACAGGATCACACAGCTAAATGCCTGAAGCCAGATTTGAACTTGTCTTCCTAACTGCAGGTCCAACATACCAAAGGGATGGAGGGAGAAGAGAATCACTCAATGTTTAGGCAATATACACAGAAAAATGGCACCCTTCTGTCCTGAGTCTGGCCAACACTGCAAGACTCTTGAGAGGACAGTGGTGGTGGTGGTGATAGTCCCTTCTGAGCACCTGTAAACTAATCTCCCTCCTGGTAGCACCCTACCCCCATATGCCAGGTGGGGGGGGGATGGACTCTTGTTACCCAGTCACCCAATCTGAGATGCTACCCCCTCCCTCTCCATCTGGCCCTGAATCAGGTTTCCTAGGATGGTCCAAAGAAGCCAAGCAACTTTCACAAGGAGGGGGGGGTAGGATACAGCTAAAAGGCTGACTCAGCCCTTTGTGAAGTATGATCTGGTAGAGACCCCAGGGCACAATATTTCCCCACTAAGGCCACTGGGAGCCAAGTCTGAGGGCCCAGCTTGAGTCTCAGTCCCCAGAGAAGGGGCTGGGCATTCCTTTTCCTTCATCCCGAGTCCATTATCCACAAGCCCATGAGCATGCGGCACTCCCTTCCTCCCCCTTGCCCCAGGGCTCCTCAGCCCAGTGCTGACAGAGGGCCAGACCCATGTTTGGATGCTGATAACCTCCCAGGGTTTGCCCTGCCTTTTACACTCAGGAGTTGGGAATGGAGTGGAGTGGGGGGGTGTGTGTGTGTGTGTGTGTGTGTGTGTGTGTGTGTGTGTGTGTGTGTGTGTGTGTGTGTGTGTGTGTATGGGGGAGGTGGGGTGCTGGAAGAGATGATGCTGGTAGGAGTTTATGCGCATTACTTGTGAGGGATAGTTTGGGGTCAGCTAGCCATCAGCTCAGTTCTCAGTGAGAGATGATTCTCCCTACATATTGTGTCCCAAACCAAGCTAAAGATGAAAAGCAGTAAAAGGGAGACTGAATCTTCAGTACTCCCCCTGGAGGCAGCACCTCCAGCCTTCACAAAGTAGCCCCCTCCCCAGTTCTGCCCTGCTTCCCCTCCATGAGGCCAGACTGCCATCTGGTGGTCCCACTAGGAATTCTACTCCCCAAGGACCTCTAAAATTAAAACATGAAGACGCACTTCCCACCCCTCACCAGGAGGATAAACAGATGAATTTGCAGGGAGAGAAAAAAAAAATCACTTTATTTTCAACTTCTTTCAAAAATGTAAAAATGTCTAGAAATACTTAGATTTCTGAATAAAATCATTTCAACGTCCATCTGCCCCACTAAGGAGGAAGAGTCAAGGAAGAGAAAATCTTTGTTCTTCCACTCCCTTGGCCTTTCTCCCACTCCCCAATCTCCCACCTTTCTTCCAATATGAGGGTGAGAAAAGCCTAGAGCAAAGAGGCCTGGGGGGAAGGAGGGGAGGAAGTAGGGCTTGTGCTGGGACAATATCCCACTCTAGATACTGGGACTTCAGGATGAGCTCTGCTTCCGGATAAGAAAGGGCACCAAGGTTCCTTCTCTTTGTCCCTAAGACCTGTTCTGGCCCCTATTCTCTTGCAGATGAGAAATCAAGAACACTTTTGAAACATCCAGGAGAAACAGGACCATGTGAGTAGGAGAGAGAGACAACTGTGGGCCTGAAAAGACAAAGAGAGATAGGACAGGTCAGAGGTCAGGCCTCAGCAGTCCCATCATCTTGACCCTGGGACTTGGGTACTGGAGAAAGGAGCTCCTCCTTTCTTCACCACTGTAGCCCTAGTGAGACAGTGGAGTGGAGTGGGGAATCTCTTCCCACTCACCCTTGCCAGTTATAGCCTCCCCTGCCGCTTTTTGGCAGGCAGAATGGGCAGCAGTTCTGGGTCCCTGTCTTCAGTCTCATCCTCTTCTGAGAGTTCACTGCCTTCCATAGACACTAGTGAGCAGACAGACCATCAGCATCATGGAGGGGGAGAGGGAATGCTCCCATGTCTCTTGAGCCCCCTTGTGTACCTAGACTTAGAATCAGCCATATTGAGGGGACACACACTAGGAGCAGGGGTTCACCAGAACAAGACATCACTACCACTAGGGATAGACTGGCTGGGATAATAGCATCCACAGAGGAGGAAGCAAAGAACAGTAACAGAATCGTTTCCTGATGATAATACCACCACCGAATGTCAAGGCTTGGTTGGTAAGGGAATGCTTACCAGAGGAAAGAAGGTTGAGTAGGCTAGACCAGGTAGGATTTAGATCATTTAAAGGTGGCTAAGCAGTAAGGGGAGTGAGGTTGGGGAAGAACATTCCATGCAGGAAATAAGGTAGGCCAAGGCCCAGGTCTGGTACATATGGGAGCAATGGGGGAACTTGGCTGATTGGATTGGAGAAAAGGGTCAAAAAGTAAGAAGGTGTGGAATGACTAGGGAGTGTGGTCTCTAGAGCCCAAAGATAGTGGAAAGATGATCAGTGCTAAAGGTGAATGACAGGGTGCTTCAGGAAAAGGGTCATCTGGTATCTCCACAACCCCCTCACCAATCTGGTGCCTCCCAGTGACATGCACAGGGCCAGAGCCGGACTTCAGGTGGAAGGTCACTGGAGGCTGGAGTGGGAAGTCACCTAGGCTGAGCTGGGGGAGCAGAAAAGGGAAAAGTTCAGTTGAGGGCTCATAGCCCTGGTCCAAACCCTATAGCCGAGCTGGTCAAAGGATCAAGCTAGAAGGAACCTCAAAGGCCATTTAAGAAACTGAGATCACTTCGGAAGTGGGAGTCCATTGGGTCTTTCTGGCTTGAGGTTTTATGGGAAGTGATAAAAATGAAAAGAAAGCCCCAGTCTCTAGGCTGAGTTCTGACCCTAACAGAGTGGGGTGAAGGGACAAGAATGAGGGAATGCTCTCACCATGGGCTGGCAGGACAGTTTTAGGTTGGCCAGTGGCACAGCAATTTCCTTATTGTCATGGTTTCGAGCCACCACCTCCACAACATTGCACTCCTCCTTAGCATCCTCTGTGAGGCAGAGCTGGGATGGTGACGAGAGACAGAACCAAGGCCTCACAGTCACCTAGGCACCATGCTCAGCAGATTGAACAGGACAGGTCCCTGGCTCAGATGAGCTGCTCAGACCCCCTGGAATGACTCCCCCCCCCTCACCTTCAGTCACTAGGCCACATACCCAATGAAGAGGATTAGTTATGGAAGGTTTCCTAGAAGTAGCTTTGCAGTAGTTGGTTAGTCTGGGAGTCCAGGGATCATGGTGTCTGCAGCCCTAGCCTGGAAGGGGTATGCCATTCTCTGGACACTGGATAGAGACACGGATAGGCCATCTCTCTATCCAGTCCTGGCTGGATGCATAGGCAGGGTGGGATTAGGGAAGGAATCCTACAAAAGACACGTGGGTCCCCTCACCATGGTCAGTGCCAGCACATGCTCCGTGTTGTCTTCCTCCTCCACCTGGAAGGTGTAGGACCTAGCCTGCCCGGACAGCTCACAACCTGGGGAGGTGGGGTGTAATGGAGGATGGAAGGGGGATAGGGAGGGTATTGGGGTAGCCCGGGAGTGCGGCTTCCTCGCCCAATCCTACCCCCTACGTTCCACGTGGCTGCTCCGGTCACTCCTGCCTCCACCCCCGGCTCCGCCCTCTCCACGTGCTGCCCACATCGGGCCCCCAAATCCTCCCACCTCAAAGATCTGGGGGAATCACCAGGTCTCCCCTCGGCCCCGTGCAGCTGGGGGAGGGCAGGGAGTGAGGGTCGCTCTGGACCCCTGGGTCACCAGCACCAGCTGTCTTCCTTCCCACGCCCATTCCGCTCACGCCTGAATGGCTGTGTCCCCCTCTCCCCCTGCCCCCACCAGGTACCGAAGAAGAAGCTGTCCATGGTGACAGGGCCCAGGCCCCGCAGCCTCACGGCTCCCATGGCGCCTCCAGCCCGGGTCCGGCTTTCCTGTGCCTGGACCGCCAAGGAGGCTGAGGCGGCCGCCATGCTGCAGGGACCGTCTACAAACTCCTCCCCCAGCACGCACAAAGCAAAGGACCGTCGCCGGTTCCGGCCGCGCTTCTTAAAGGGGCAGCACCTGTCCGAGCAGAAGGGTGAGGGCCTGAAGCACAGCCAAATACGGACCAAACTCCGCCCCGGAGATGGGCGAGGTGAGTGATGAAGGGGCTTCCTTCCGTCTCCCTCCTGCCTTGGGCCCGAGAGGGACTCTGAGGCTTTAGAGCCTCGTCCAGCTCTCCAGACCGAGATCCATAGCACAAATTGGAGAGGTCCTATCATTTCCTCAAATGCTTCTCTCCCTCTTAGCTACCTACCGGGTCAAAACCCTGGGCCAAACCGTGGGAGTCGATTCCTTCCTCCAAAAAGCAGACACACCCACACCCACCCCCGCCCCTGCCCCCGAAGGCGAGGGGGCAGGGCAGGTAGTTGCAGACCCGGATGGGAGCTTTCCGGCTCCTGCAGAAACAGGCCGGATCGGACCACACGTGCAGCTGGGATCAGAACGGACCATCTCTATGCCCTCCCCTGTGGCTCCCCCCAGAATAGTCTTGTAGCAGGTGGGACACTTTCTGGCAGGTTCGGAGGTTGACCCTCTTCAGTCCCAAGAGCAGGCACAGCAGCTTCTTAGATGGCTGCCCTTCTACTTAGCCACCTGACTTTCCTCCTACACAGTGAGCCCTGGGTCTGTGAGACCCCAGTCCTTGTCCCTGTTGGCAAGGAAGGTGTTAGATCTGCAAGCCTTCGCCAAGCATACGCTTGGACAAAAAAACCCCAGCTTTCCTGGTTATCATGTATGACCCCTAGTCTAACAACCTGGACAGCACACTAGGATTTACCTGCCAAGCGAGTCTTGGGATCCGAGTGTAGTTCCCTGTATATAGATGGAAAAACTGAGGTTCATATTAATGGTGACTCACCTAAAGGCTACTCAGAAAGGATTGGACTGGGTGGAGACTAAGAAATAAAAGGCACTAAGCAATTATTAAATACTATGCATGCCATGTACTGTGCAACTTAAAAGGATAGAACCCAAGAGCATAAAAATACTTCAGCTCCTTGAGGGCTAAGATTATAGTGTTCTCGATGCCTAGTGCCTAGCAGTGTCTGGTACTTAAAGCTTCATCAATTAATAGGTGCTTAATAAATGCTTCTTGGCTGACAACCCCAGTAAAGGGTACTGAAGGTGACATCTTTTCCTAGAATCTTCCTTCCACACCTCACACGACTATTTGGCATGATCCTCAGAAACTTTCTCCTCAAAACTTCCCTTCCCCTCTACACCTTTCAACTTCTGACAAAAGAACTGTTTGGCAAAATTCATCAGTACCCTTCAATAATTCTCACACTAAGGTCTACAACTCTTGTTTTTATGTCACTGAAAAAAACATGTACCAGAGTTAAGACCTAGTTCTAGTAATTGTTTCATGCCCACGAAGAACTGGGTTCAGCACTTCCACTTTGTTGAGCCACTTCCTATCTCAGGACATCTAGCTGTTCCTATGCTCGCTCTCTCTCTCAGGTGACAAGTAGTAGTGTCATGGGACCCAGAAATGTGTTCCACCAGTAGGATAGGGCCCAGGATAACAGAAAATAATACAAGACCCTAGACTTAAATATGTGTCAGTAAAATTGCTGGGGTGAAATTGTTCTGTGACCCTCCCCCCCATGACAATTGTTCATCTCTTCCAAACCCAAATTTCTAAGTTGTACAGCTCATTCCCTTGCCTTCAGGCCTCTAATGCACTAACACTGTGAATTCCTGGACTAGTTGGGAGACTCCAACCAGCTTCAACCAGCTTATTTGTTCCCACTGAAGACCACAGTGGAAGGCTAGAAAGCAAGTACTCTGAAAACACTGGGGAAACACTTCTAAAGAAGGGACCAGGAGTGTGTGTGTATATAACTACAAAAATTCTAGTACAATCAACCAATGACTTCCTCTTACTCATCTGTAAGGTTTGGTGTCTAGCCTAATCCTAGATGTTGTATGAAATGTGCTCCTGCACACAAATGCTAAAAAAGATAAACTAAGCTAAAAACTTCCCTGAAAAAGTAGGCTAGGATGTTGGAATTCAAAGCTCCTTTACCAGTCTTTAGCCTCCTGGCCCACCCCAATCTACTTATACTTTCTCTTTGTTGCTAGGATTAGAACCCAAGTCTTCTTTCAATCTTTGATGCTGGACCAACATTGCTTGGTGATTCCTGTAAGGAGACTGTCAAAGAAGGCTAAAAGCAGAACTGACTTAGCCCCTCCAGCCACCAAACTGTTATTTCTAAAATATAGTCACATTCCCCTGCTTAAGAAGTTCCAATGGTTCTAATGCTGAGACCCTTTAAAACTTGTATGTGGGCGTATCTGCATGTGTGCGGACCCACCTGGAGACAAATAAGAGCAGCAATGTCTCAGTTCCTAAGACCATTGGAAATGTTTTCCGATGGGGCTCTTTGGCATCAAATCTCTCTACAGTAAGGCTCCAGCTCCCTTTCCAAGGTTACTATTCTCTGGCCAATATGGGGCTATTTGTTGGTTCCCTTAGAAAGCATTCTATCCTGTTTCCTAGCCTTTGCATAAGCTGACCTAAATCCCTGGAATACATTTCTTTCCTCATCTCAGCCTCTAGAAATTCCTCATTTCCTTGAAGGCCCAGCCCTGCACAAGGCCTGACTCCTTGTTACTAGTGCTTTCCCCTGAAAATTACTGCTATTGTTTCCATCAGAGAAGATAAAACTCCTTGAGTTCAGAGAACTTAGCTAATAGAGTGGCTGCATTTATTACATGCTTGTTGAGTTATTTCTACTGCTTTTAAGTTTAGTCAAATGACTGACTGATTCTGCCCTTCATTTGCTATGACGTTAGAAGACCTCTAAGAGGGCAACATCTATAAAATGAAAAGGTTCCAATTTGAACACTGATTATAAGCCAACACCAATATCTGTAAAAAGTCCTAGTTACCATGAACATACTTGTGAAGAAGCAGACTATTATCCTATGCCACAATGGAATATACTCCTATTTAAGTCATTTACATAAGTAATTCCCTAGGCCTGGTATCTACTCCTTCCTTAACACCCAGAATCCTTTTCCTTTTAAGGCTTGGCTCATGTGTCACTTCCCCTATGAAGTCGTTCCTTTAGCCACTCTCCCTTCATGCCTCAAATTACCTATTTACATTGTTATAATTCTGTCTACAAATTAAAAACCTACCCTCAAAGAACTTAATATTCCCAGCTTCAGTATTATAACACAAAAATGTTTGTTGGATACTAAACCTGCTTGTACAAGGTCTTGCTTCTCCAGTAACATCTCTCAATCCCTGTTGTATACTCTTCAGAAGGCCTCAAAACTTTAAACAGCCTAATTACCACTAATATTTCATAAGAGTTTGTTCTCTAAAAGGGAATATTTTCCTCTTGTCAGCAGTAAGCAGCCAATTTCCCCTTCTAATTCCCAATCTTGTTCTGAGGGTCACATAAGTAGGAAAGCCTTGGGGAAGTTTGGGGTCAAAAGAAGAAATGCCTCACTATTTACTATTCTAGGCAGACAGACCCTGGAATCAGTGTTAATGAACAAAGGTATGGAAGGTTAAAAGTCTGGCTCCAAGGTAGGGCAAAAAAAAAAAAAAGGACCTAAATATCATTGGGCCAAGGTAATGGGTTTGCCCAAGGTGAAGCAAACAACAAACAATCACTTCAAGTTTTATTTTGCTTCTTGCATGGTCTTCAAATACAGTTTATAGTTCATTTTCTACAGTAACTCAGATGATCTAAACAGATTAATGAAAGTGGCATTCCAATCTTAATGAAAGTTCATAACCATGAAAGATGTGTTAACATATGACTTTACAATCCTAGACTAACGGTTTTGGCCTGGACATCTGTTCCATACAGTTAGCATTTATACATTAATTAATAAGGACAGAGAAGGAGATATCAGCAACTCATAAAGCCAGGCTATAATGCCATAAGCAAGCTAGGCCATAATGCTAGAAATCCTGACTAAATTCAAAGTTAGGTTTGGAGCTCATGGCTCATGAATAATTGTTCCTTCAGAGAAAACAAGATAATTATATGCTACTCTATGAGATGTACTAAAAAACCAGTGATATTAAACTCTTCTTTCCATAAAGCTATAGTTGGACTTCTCTGACCCACTTCAAAAAGGAAAATGCAAATTGCTCCTAGATATTAAACAGGCCAGATTCTTTAAAGTAAAGGTTTCTACTCCCAAAATGAAAAGGCCTCACTCCCACTGGGTGAGGGTTATCCCTAGATACCTAGGGATAAAGGGCCCTCATTCCACACTATGCCAGTTAACTTAAAACCCAGCAGGCTTTAAGACTTAAGACTTCCTCAGAACTCCAATTACTGGAGCCACTTAAAGAAAACAGGCTTCAAATTTTATCCTTTTCCCTCTTCTTCCCCCACAAGGCTGGAATAAGGTACCAAAATGATTGTAGGGGAGTTCTATGTCTGGAACTCTTCCTGAAATGATGGAAAAGCTATAATCTTGCAGAGAATTTATTTGCCAGCATCAATCTCAGACCCTTATAAAAGAGGCAATATATTAAATCTGAGATACATGAAGTTTTCAGAATCTGTGGTTACTGCAAAAAAGTAGGTAACCACTGAAATCATTGGTTAACATGTGCTCATCCTGGTGTTTCTTTTAAAAACAAGAACATGCAGGAATTAAAGACTCTGATTTAATCAAACCCAGTATGAACAGGTCTTGAAATTGAAGGACAACTAAACTATGGGCAAATCCTGATCATCTCCCTATGCCCTACCTGTACCCTGACAGGTAACCTATCAGGGCTCACTTACACTGACATGCTAAACCTATTGAGATTGATTTCTAGGACAGTAGTGATAGCATTAACCTTGTAACAGATCAGCCTCACTTACCAAAGTCAGGACTTTGTACCCAAAATGGTTATGCTCTATCTAGCCCTGGATGGGAGGCACTTTAAAAATAATTTTAAAAATGAAAGCCAAGGACAAAGAAAAGTTAACTCTATCCTCCAATGTGGTTTTACATTATTTAAAAAGTACCATCTTGGATCAATACCATTCCATTTCAAAAGAAAAATTACAGAAACAGTAAACACAAGAGGTTAATCAGCATACAACTAGTTTATATACAAAGAAATATACAAGTATGTATTCGTGACTTTTGTCACAGACAACTGCACATTTGTCCCTACAAAGCACAACACACCTGAACCAACGGTCATCCCACTGACACTGGTCAGTTTTGTGAACAAGCAAAAAAGATTGCCCAAATCAGACATGTAACTATTTATTTTCTGTTGCTATTTGACAACTATCCCACCCAGGATTCTCCATTCTGCAGCATTAGAATACCAAGGAAACCATTTTGTCTTTTGTCATGTTACCCAAAGAGGAAAGGGACCCATCTTTCAACAAATTAATAAGGATGAAGGAGGTGATTTTAGCTGGATATTCTGGGTGAGAAATGAAACCATAAGGATGTAGAGAACTACTGCTGGCTTCATTAATGATAGGACCCCCTTTCCTAAAGGTGCAAGAAAAATGTCTTAGCACTTGACCCAAGACCTGAAAGGGAGGACCATAATTCTATTATTTAAACAGAATTTCCAACAGTACTCTCTTCTGAACAGCAAGTAGTCTGAATGTGTGATGAGTGAAGCTTCACATAGTTCTCCTTGCCCCCAAACCCTTTGGCTGACTTCTTCCTCTCCTGAGGCTGGACCATATGAAGACCCCAACCACCACCCACCCACTTAGGAGTTGTCAAGACATTAGAATAGGTCACAATGTCAATGAATGTCACAGGCTCCTGCCAAGGATAACCACATCCTTTGGAAATCCCTCCATTTTTGCTATTTCAAAACAACCTAACTTGCTGTAGAATTCCAGGATCCTCTTATCATCAGGTCTTACTTCACAGAAAGCCCCACGGGAGCCTGAAAATAAAACAAAACAAAAACACTCAAAATATAAAGAAGGGGAGCTATTATGATATAGATTCACAAACTCTGATACAACATAAATATTTTAAAAGTTATTTATGCCTGTACAAAGCCCACAAAAAATCTGACAAACCACTGGACTTAAAGACTCATGTGAGACTTGGTTAATCTTCACCCCTGAACTTATTAGCTCTGTGATCATGGGTAAATCATTTACTATCAGTCACCACGGACTCATTTCTAAGACGTATACAACCACAACTTGTATGCAGTGCACCTATGTCACAGCGTAGTTATGTGTATTCTCACACAAAGTTTATAAACTTTAAAGTACTGTATAAATGCCAGCTGTTAAAATGAATCAAAAGTCTGATTTATGTTACAGTACATTTCTCCCCCATTCTGAAAATCTTTCAGAGACAAAAGCAGAAAGGAGTTAATGGTGAGAAATACTTACACAAAAGCCTCATTCCAAAAAGGAACAAGTTTCCTGAGGGTACCCATTAAATAGAGCTCAGTACCCATTCAGTTACAACCTATCTAGATTATGTTGTGTGTATGTAAGATGAATCGTGTATACATTTAAGATAAATCTTACATATTGAAAATGTCTGAAAGCCCATTCAGAAATACAAGGTACACCTGTCTCAAATAAATGTCAGAGACTCTTTGGATTTCAAGTTGGAGTCCTTAGAAATTATCTAATCCAATGACTTCATTTTACACATAAAGAAACAGATCCAAAGACACAGTCTGAATGTGTGATGAGTGAAGCTTCACATAGTTCTCCTTGCCCCCAATCCCTTTGGCTGACTTCTTCCTCTCCTGAGGCTGGACCATATGAAGACCCCAACCACCACCCACCCACTTGGGACACGCAAGACACGCAAGACACAGAAGCTGTATAGCAGAAGTGTAATTTAAAGGGTGAGGGCAAGGAAAAGGTGTAACATTTATATAGCCATCTCACCCTGTGCCAGGCACTGTGATAAGCACTTGTACAAAAATTATCTCATTTGAGATTCACAATAACTTTGCAAGGTAGATAGTATTATTATCCTCATTTTACAGATGAAGAAATTGAGGCAACTAGGGATTAAGTGACTTGCCCAAATTCAGTTAGTTAAGTGTCTGAAGGTGGATAGGAATGCAAGGATTCTGGACTCCAGGCCCAGCACTTTACCACTGCATCACCAGGTCCTCTGACTCCAAATCAAAGCAGTCTTTCTACTGCATGATGGATACAATAAGCAGTAACAAACTAGGTACTCAGTATTATTTTCCCAACCCTGAAATCCAACTTGGCTTTCCAATTTAGGAAAATTTTAAAAGGAGAGATGGATTATTTTTAAGATTTTATGGCTTGAGAACCACTGTAAATTTGATCTTAGAATAAAAATAATGAAATGCCTCTCAGAGGTAAAGGAGATCTTAAAAATAGATATTCAACTCCCCTTTGTTTTAAAGAAACTAAACCCAAGTAACCTACCCAGGGTCATGATGCTTTGACCTGTGGTTTTTCTTTTGGAGTTGACAAAGTAAGAATTAATATTTTCATGGTCCTGACCTTTATTTGAAGCCTAACCATCTCCCAAAGGCAGTTGGAAGAAAATACAAGAGTTAGATCAGTTTAAAGAAAAAAGCAGTCATAATGACTAGTAGTCATATGAACAGTTTATAACTAATTTTCTCGGTCAATCCAGTTTCCCATCCTCTTATCTAGTCCAATGTTACTTCACATCTCTCTCTGGCTCTTACTCCAAAAAGACCCATACTCACCATTAGCTTTGAGAGAAGACAGCAAGCATGCCATCATGCTTTTGGCCACACTTGGATCAGTTACTTTTTTGTGAATGTCCATCTTTATCAGAGATGGGAAATTGGCAAGGAAAGTTTCTGGCAATACTTCCTGCTCTTCATGGAAACTCAACATTATTTTCTAGAAAAGAAAGAACATGGAATGAATTGCTTTCTGTTATATGTGTGGCAGCCAAAGAGCAAGGAAAGGATATAGGAAAAGAAATAACAGAAGAAGACTGTTTTCCAGTTCTTGCCCTTGTATATTTTGTAGCCACCACTCTTAAGTCACTTTGTATAGTCACTAAAGTATTTATTAATTTATAATTCTAACTTAGCCATTTTTCTAAAAAGTGGTAGAAAAACTAGTTATTTTTGTAAGAAACATATTAAGCAACAATTTCATTGTGAAAATTGCACATTTAATATACGCTAGGTCAGCAAAATGAGGCTGCTCAACCATAAACCATCAACCAGTCTGACCTTGAAGAAGGCTAAGAGAGAGATACTCAAAAATATTTTTTATTGCATATCTATGTCATTTAGAGTGAGTAAAGAACAAAAAAAAACCTACAAGGGACTGGGAAGGATCTAGTACTATGGGAGTGATTTCACTAATAGGGACGGAAAGGCAAAGTTAAATGAAATAATTAAGTCTCCATCATACAAAGAACTCTGAGCCCTCTAATACAAAGACACCTAAATTTATTAAGACACTATTAGCCCTGCCCTCAGGAAGCTTAGAGTCCAGTTAAAAAAAGGGCGGGGGAGGGAGGAAGTCACCTATCAAAAAAAGTCTTATTAAGATCGTCTCAAAAAAGAAATGGACTTCGACAAATATTTATTTTATATATATATATATACACAGAGAGAGAGAGAGAGACAGAGAGACAGAGAGAGACAGTGTTCTGCCAAAAGTTAGGAAAAATCCAATAGCATCATCTCTACCTTGGTATACTTTACAGTCTAATGCTTCTCAATGGTTAATATCTTAAAACTCTATTATAGAAAGATTTGACTAAAATACAGGTTGTAATCAGTCCATCCAAGGTATCAAACGGTCTTAAGGTGACAGAAGAAAGAAGATTGGGGGGGGGGGAGGGTGGAATTGTTAGAAACAAGTGCTAAGAATTAGTTTCCACAAGTAAGACAATCTAGCAATGTGACTATGCCTGGCCTCCCCCATTTATACTTCATTTGGAATATATGCAATACTGACCTCAGCTTCTGAGAGCTCTTTGTCACCATTTGGCTTAGTGTACTTTTCTTGCATGAAAGGAATCCAGGAAATTTTACATTTTTTAATAAAAGGGGTTACATCCACAGTGCCCAGGGCATAGCCACAAATGCCGTCTTCATCTTCTAGCACAAAACAGTAATCTAAACTGAGGGAAAGCAGGCCTCCCACTAACCTGTTTTAAAGGAAAAAGTATCAATACATGGTTTGCTAGCATGGTATTACTTAAAACTTTAATCCTCACCTATTCTAAACTCACTAGAATAACCTAATAACCTAAAAAAACAGCCACTGATAAGAGTAGACTAAGTGGAATAAACTTTTACAAAGCAACATTTTAAAGACTCTCTAGTGTGTATATTTGATATAAAGGGCCAACCAAAATGTCAGCAGGGACAATCTGGTTTCATTAACCTATTGAGAAACTTGAGCATCATTCAAAAGCCCAATTCTGAAGAAGAGTAGTAAGTATTCTGACAATGAAGAAAAGAGCAATTTCATTGCTCAATGCTAACTTCACAAATTCAGCTCCCTAAGTATCTCCAATCTATTGATCACCACTCCTCAAATACTAACAAGAAGAATGGTTTCTTAATGACTATATCCGGGTTTTTAGATGGTACATACTTGTCTCCAATAAGGTCTGGCTGACTTTGAAAAGGTAAACCAACTCCATCGTCATACATTTCTCTGCAAATCTTGTACACAGATGCCTAAAAACACAATGCAGTACGATGATGGGTCAAGGAAAGCAGCAAAAGAAATCTACCAGAATAATGTCTGTTAGAGAGAAGTGTCAGACTGGACCTGCTAATAAAGTAGTAATTAGACTAGCTCCATCTGATACAAGTTCTAGTTGGTTAACTAGAGTAAAGGGAAAACTGAGGCAGAGGTGTATAAAATTCTGGGAAAATTTCCAAGTTTCTATGAACACTGATAGGGTTCACTTGTGGAATTAAAGTTAAAACAGTTACAATAAATCCAAAGAGTTTAAAAAAGCTCATAGCCTCAATTTCTCATTTGCTGTAATAAAGCTATTTTATGTATGAATAGTAATTTCATCAATTGCTCAAAGAATTATACATTTTCAATCACCAGCTACAATTACGATGACACTAATTGGAAAAGTAATGATATCTTGATGGCTGGCATCTCACAATCAAGTGAATATTTATAACTAATATGAAGGAGGAAAACCAACTCTTCAGGAGCTAGCCATCATTGTTCTTTAGGAATCCCAACTCTGCATTCTTGACCATTTCAAGAGAGAACAAATATCAGAACTCCTAGGTCCTATTTTTTATAACCTTCTACATATAAGTAAGTCTCTAGTGCTCAGTTGTCTCATCTTCCTCCTATCCAATCCAAGCAAGATGCTACAAAGATCCTCAATTCTTATAGAATAATCAAAATATGTAACTATCGGGTTGAAAATAGTGTACCACAGGTCACAGGTAAATGCAGAAAATGACCATTACCTCATCTTTAGGAAAGTATGGCCTGATAGTATAAACTTTGGAGGTAGGAGTCAGTGGAGGTGGCTGAAAAAAGAGGTCATTTGCCCCATCAATTGGTAACAATCGCTGTGGAAAGAAAAGGAAGAAAATCATCACTACTGAGAATTAGTCAACTGTTTCATGGGTGTGCACTGCAGATTACCAAATTAACATTAACTGGCTACTGCAGGCAGGCCTAAAGAAAAGGGGTTTGATATGCTTTACTAATGCAAACACCACTTTGCAGGGGGTGGGGGCAAGGGTAGATATTTCTGAATAGAAATTATTCAATCTTAATATTATACAACTTTAGTGGTTCATTGATGGACTTAAAAGGATGGTAAAGTTTATTCCAATTACATATATATATATATATATGCATATATATATTTTACCAATCTTATCTAGACCATCTCTGTACTAAAAGATGGCAGAACAGATAATATCAGGAGGAGAGGTTTGGTCTGAAGAGGGTTAACTGTCCAGAGGAGACGCTTTATCCCCAAAGCAATGCGCTTCAGTTTGCTGTGCGCAGCAGAGCACCTGTTGGGGGGAAAAAGTAGAGCACCTGAAAAATCCATGAACAAACAACCACCAAATAAGAAGCTCCATCTGTACTTACTACTTTATCATCAGTGGAAAGCTTTATAGCAAACCAAGTGTTTTCTTTTTATCTTTTTCAAAGAATTTACTATAGATTCAAATTCAGTCTACTATTTGTTTACATATTTGCTCATTCTCGCTCATATTTTTGCTCATGGAATTTCCACTGGCAGACAAGCATGCGCGCATTGTACATTGCGGGCGCAGATTAAAATGCTGTGCGACCTGCAAAGAAACAATGTGAAATGTACACCTAAAGCCGCTGCGCTTCGCATGCGCGGGGGGAATTGGCAGCATCTCCTTGAGAAATTACTGTGAAAAGGGGAGGAAAATTTGATTTAAAACCAGCTCTAGAACTAAATTGGATTTTGGACTAGAAAGCCTTCGGCAGACCAATCCTTCCAGCCATCTGATGCGCAACAAAAGGTTTCTCATAAAACAAAGAAAATGTCAATTCAGTTGTGAATTCATATTGATACCTGGAACTCTCCTGCTAGACCACCTCTAAAGGCCCAGGGTTCTTGGTCTCCAATTAAGAACTGTGCTGAAGATTGACTACGACACCCTGTTGAAATCAGATCCAAGCGGAGAACGTTACGAGAAAGGGGATTTCCTGAGCGTCTCAAACGTCCAACAAATACATTCTTTGTGGAAAACCTCTCTAACAATAATAATCCAGGATATCAAGGTCAGGGCTGTGATAACTTTTTTTTTAAATCGACTTTCAAGGTGTCAATATTGATGCCCACTCCCTCAAATGTACAGTAACTGCATCAAGAATAAATTTTGAAGTCGTCAGATTCTATTCCTTCCACATATATAGGAAGAAAAACAAACTGTCTGAGCTTGTCAGGCTAAGGCTTATATTCTCTAAGTATAGCTGTAACAAATCATACCATCCATCCTGCCTTGAAGTTGTAAAACTACAAAAAGGAGTGACCTGCTACTACAAATTTTACCAGATGGATGGAGAGAGAAATTCTATTATCACAGCCCCAAGAAGGAATTGCACCTGTCTGAAGTCACATTTTATATTTTTAGAGAGAGGGAAAGGGCAGGGGTAAGGTAAAGAAGGGGGTTAATCTTGTCAGAAAACTAAGGTCAGCAGAAAAAAATAAAAGGAATAGCTCAGTAAGTTAACACAGCCAAGAACAGTAAAGACATGAGACGCCTCAACTCTCAGGGAAGATAGTCCAAAATCCAAACTTAGATAATTTGCCACATCCTGAGATTTAATTCATATGGGGTTTTTTATGCCCTAAAATGCCCCTTTTTCCAAAAAAGTGCAACAGCACATCATTTCTCAGGTCAACTACTAAAGCATTTGATACCGAGCATTTAAAAGCTGTTATTTAATCCATTTTATAGGCTGAAGTTAACCATGTGACAATTTAAAAGGAAAAAAGACAGTTAAGTTTAAGAACTAGGAACAATTGCCTAGTCTTCTGACAAGATGAGCAGCGCAAAAGTTCTTTTCCTTTTGAAGACAGCATTCTACCTCCTGTTTAAGTTAACAATCTCATAAGTATAAAATATAGTGTGCTAGTCAGACAGTCCCAAAGCAAACCAAGTTTTGACAATATAAGCCCATCTAAAAGTTCAGGTTTATAGGCTGGTTTTGGTTTGTTTTTTTTAATGTGAGGTATTTTGGGGGGTTGGGGTTGGGATTGGGGTATTTTCCCCCTAAACACAGAACAGAGTTTATAAGACAAATCTGGAAAAATGGAAAAGGGTAGAAATTCAGGCTTTGACTAGAACCTGCCCCAGTCCATAACAACATAATTTACACTCATCAAAAAGCTATCCCTCTCACTTTGTACAGATTAGCCAATAACTTGGATGATTTTTCTTCACTGCCCCCCACTTTGAGACCACAACATAACTAGCACTTCAACTATGACAATAAGAAGCTGCATGAATGAAGAGCTGTGTAAATAAAAACCATTGTTAATGCCTTAGTCGCTGCGCAAATGTGACTTCAGTTCATGCCTACTGCATAGTAATCTACCTGAACTACCTCACAGTCAAAACCTTTCAATTTAAACTAATTAATCATGACACGTGATGAACATCTGCCGCTGTCCATCCAAGAGCAGTAGAAACTTGTGCTGAGGATTCTCCCATCTGTACACAATGGGGAAGAAGATAATAGAAGTCATTAGTAATCAAAAGTACTAGATAACCACATTCTTTTAAGGGACTGAATGCCAGCTGGACTGGAAAGAAAAGGGAAGAAAAAAGGGCTCCAATCTATATCCCCATGCTCTGATAAAATACTGCTCAGTGTATCTATTTTATATACACTAAATGCGATCTAAATCTTATACTGTTATGAAAACTCAGCAATTAACTTTGAAAATTACTCCTAACATAAGCTCTGGGTAAGGCACACTACTGAAAAAAAAATAAATAAAAGCATCTTTGTCATTGGGGAATGGACAATTATTATCTCCTTATTTCTTGACCAAGTTATTTATACCCAGAGCTAAATACTATTCAATCCCACTGCTTAGTAGAAACAGAAACATAGTATTTCATATTTCAAGGAGTCAAAAAGCTAAAATTTTAGATTATCCTTTGCATTAAAGTTTCATTACAAATATATGAAATGAATACTTTCAAGTCTGTATCCAAACATGAGATTTATGAGTCCTAGGTGGATACTGCTTACAAGGTTTTTTTGCCCTACAGTGGGGAAAGGCAGAAAAAAAATGCTTGATGAACAACTAAAAAAACAAACAAACTATTTTAGTAGTCCTTGTGGTGTTCAGAGAAACTAAAGTTTATATTCCAGTAAGGATTTATTTTCCTTTGGTAGTAACCTGGAAGGAAAGTGATCTATTTATCACTTAACCAAGAAGTAAAGTTCTGAGGTCCTTTCCCCTAGAAGGACAAACATGGCACTATTTTAAAGAATAAGGCCTAAATTTATCACTCAAATTATACTTTCACACATTAATCCAAAAAGGATTTTTATGATATGATTAAGAATTGGAAATACTAACTTGTGGCACTAATAGCTCCCTTAAGAATTTTTCCTAAAAAATTTTTTAAAAGAATTACTTAAGGGCTAATCAGTAGTTAGGCAGAAAACCAAAAATACTTTTACTCTTGATTCCTAATATTAGTGACATCAGTGTTTTAGACATCTCTATAACCCATTGAGATATCTGTGACAGCTATGAAAACTATGACATAAATCTGTCAGCCTTGCTGCCTGCTGTGTGTCATAAGCAAGTATACAACATTATTCCTTAGAACTGGATTAAAACCTGGAAAAATAACATCACGTCCCTGGAGTAATGTGGGCCATGCTGGTGCTTTCTACCAAGTTGGAGGTTTCAAAAAATTTAATTAATTAAAAAAAAAAAAAGGAAAAAAAAGACGCACACAAGTCTTAAGCGTCATTTTAATGCAGTAGACATTAACATCTCAGGACAACTATCATTTCCACCCATAATTAAAGCCAACTACTTTATGGAGGGAGGAAGAAAATCTGATACGATGCACCAGAATAGCCTTGTCCTCAAGCTCGCATGCGCATAGGGCTGGGAGGATCAGCTTCCTCTTGGCCAGGCCCTCCAGTCATTTCAGCAATGGTTCTGTCAAAACACAGCAATTATGTTATCAAGACACAGCAAGCAGCAGAGAGCTGATGGAGAGTCACATTTCATAGTGTCTCAATTCCCAATCAGCAGAAGGCTGTTGAGAGGTGCATAGAATTCCGTCCAGGATGCATTCAGTCAGAAAAAGTAAATACTTTCTAATATATTAAAAAGATATTTATGCTGAATTAGCCCAAGGGGAAAAATGAAATCAGCTTATTGTGATTAATCAAAATGACTTGCAACTGAAGTCTGTAATTGTGCCTACATTTAGGATAAACATAGGCAAAGAATTAGAAAAAAATAAAATAGACATCCAATTCTTTAGAGGTTTTCCCCTGTGGATTAATAATGTTTTTTCAAACACACATTATACTCTGGGAGAAGATTGTTCCTGGTGCACCTACCTAACCATTGCACAAAAGACTTCACCATAGACATTATACTCTTGATATCCCAAACATAGGAGTACATGTCATAAAGGATTGTCCTGTTGGCACAATTGGAGAGCCGTGTGAACATCCCCATCACCAGTGCGCACATCTCTTCAAACTTGGCTGCTCGAGACCTCCATTCTTCAATCTATTGAGGATCAATCATATGAGAAAATTCAAACTATTCTGAATATATCTTTTTAAATTCAGAAAACTAAAAGTTACGTATGAAACACCATTAATGCTAGCAGGAACTGAAATTGTTTCTATGCTGCAAGGGATCATAGCTAACAGATTTTTAACAAGCAAGAAAAACATAGCCCAGTGACAAACAGTTACAAAACATCTTTGAGTTCCCTTCATTCCTACATAGCTAGGAGATTAAGTATAGCAGGTCAGTAATTATACTTCTTTAGTTTTAGGGGAATTCTCTATAATAGAGGCATGTGGGACAGTTTTGATGCTAGCAAGAATTACAAGTAAATAAACAAGATATACTCACCTTTTCAGAGTCTTTTCCTTTGCAATTAACACTGACAACACTGCTGTTTGCTCGAAGCCACTGGAATTCTCTTAACATCTGTGCCCCTTTGGGACCATGCTCATACGGAAGATAGAAAAGATCAGCAAGTAACTGTAAATCCTCCAAAGTCACTGGTTCTGCTGTATACAAAGGTTTCTCATTTGGACCTGGTACAAACTGCTCCTTGTTTGTTTGCTCATCAGTCTGCATTGGGGCAACATCATTAATGCAATCTTCCTGCATTGACATCTCTGGGGACTTTGATTCAGTTATGCTTTCTTTATCAGTATCCATCGGTTTCAATTCTTCTGACATTTTAGCTTCAACAATTTCAGTCAGTATCTGATTATCATTCTTGTCTGTCTCCTCTTGCTTCTCTACCACCATATCCATGGGCTCCTCATCAAGCTGTTTCTTTTCTTCTTCCTTGACAAGGGGTGGAGGCTCACTGCTCAAAGTTGTTCCCTGGCTCATGATGGGCTCCTGATAAACGGTAGTCACTACAGTGGTGGCACTCAGAGAAGGTGCTGCCACCAAGGGGGCCCCATCAACTACACTTGCTTTTGCTCCGCTGTGTGCCACCTGTCTGCCTGAAAAATCAGACACATAGCCTGTAAATACCATCAGGAAATTGGGAATTCTCTTTTAACTCAACAAGTACAGATTTAGAGAAATCTATTTTCTCATCTTTGTATCTGCAATGAAGGAATCAAGTAATAATACACCTAAAAACACCATTTCTCTTCTACCTTGTTCTCCAAAGACTGAAAATTTCCAAGATCTCTAAAAAGCTAGCCTCCCAAGTCAAGTATGTCATTGTGTAAAATTTTAAAATCTGAACAATTCTTTCCAAATGAATATTTTCTTAAATGACAGTTATATCACAGTTCTTTAAAAGATTCATTTTCACTGGCATTAGACTTTAAATATCAAACTGGATTGCTAATTTATTTCAATCACTTTTTAGTTAAGTGATTCTTTTTTGCTTTTTCATGGAACAGTTTTATTTTCAGGTTCTTATGCACTTGCACTCCAAGGAGAGTCTGCAATTAAGTTATAAAGGGAAAAGCAACCACTACGATCTTACACCCAGACTCACGTTTCCTACTTCCAAATTTTCGCTTAATTTCACTTCTCTAATGCCCCATATAGCCCTTGCACTCAAAGTAAAATTAATCATTGTCATTAGAAATTATTTGACTATATTTTTGACTCAATAACTTTGTCTATAACTTTTCTCTCCCTCTCCCACCTTGAAAAAGAACCACCTACTTACTGCTATATTGATGAGGTACACCAAACTCCTGAAGCCATTCTGTTAAAGCCAACTTTAAGGCCATCTGAGGACTATACAGCACATCAGTTTCAATATCTTCATCACTGCCTTCATTTTCTAATTTAATCTGAATAGATACTGTACTGTCCTCACTGTCAGCTGCAACAAAAACAAAATGACACAAATATTTTTATTGTAAAAAAAAATCACTCTACATTAAAAGCTTACAAGCAGATTAGGAAATTGGAATTCCCTCTAGCCAGATAGTACAAGAATACCCTTCTTACATATATTTCAAACACTATTTATAGGCATGTTAAAAAAAAAATCAAGACTTCTCCAGTATCTCCCATGCAAACTATAGCATGTTATGTGATGAAATACTGGAAATCTTGCAATCTCTAGAACATGTATTCAAAAAATATTTATTAAGCCTCCACTTATACAAGGTTCCCTGCTAAGTGCTACAGAGGTAGGGAGGGTAGGTACATAAAAAGGATACATAGTCCCAACCCATAAGGAACTCACTATCTAATACGGCATAAAACCTGTATAGAAGTCAGTTACAACAAAAGGCTGAAAAAGTAAGTGACGTTAAGAGTTTTGTCAACAAAAGAAACATGAGCACAGATGTTATTTCTAGCTGGTGAGAATAGGAAAGGTAGTTTTGTGGAAAAGGTGACATTTGAACTGATAGTAGCAAGTGACGAAAACAATGGGCTGGGAGTTAGACCTGAGTTCAAACACAACCTCTGATGGTTGCATGACCCTGGGCAAGTCACTTAAACTGTTTGCCTTATTTTTCTCAACTGTAAAATGGAGATAATAACAGCACCTACATCTAAAGGTTGTTATGAGGAGCAAATGAAATAACATTTGTAAAGGGTTTAGCACAGGAGCTGGTACACAGGCACTATGTAAAATCCATTCCCCGAAGAGGATTGTATGAAACACTTTGGGTACAAGTAATGGCATAAGTAAAAATACTAGAGAGAAAAAAAGAGCATGTTTGGCTAACAGTGACTGGTCTAATTGGAGCACAAGGTACATAGGTGAGTACATGTGGACAAGACTAGAAAAGTCAGCTCAAATCATGAAATGCTAGCTGCCTAAGTGGTTTGAGTAACAGTATGCAACAATGGGAAGCAAATGTTTCTGCTCTGTTTTAGGCATCTGGTAAAACAGACTGATGGAGTGAAGGACACGAATTAGAAAGCTACAGAAACAGCCTACAGAAGCCAAAATCAGTGCTTTAAGAAAGGTAGTGGGAGAGAAAAGAAAGGGTGAATATAGTGACATCCCCTTGGACTCTGGAGAGCATTAAGGATTGTGTCCCTCTATGTCATGAAGCTATATAAGATTGATTAAGAAAAAAAGTGAATATATTCCTACTTTATAAAAGACCTGGACTTGGATAATTTGGACCCAGTAGAAATTATAGTGGCCATGGAAGTTTGGGTTTGAGATTTCTGGCATAGAAGTGGAAAAGCTAATGTGGCCACATTACGTGTCAAATGAGATAACATTTATAACGTGCACAGTGCCTAAAAAATAGTAAGAACTTAATAAATGCTTATTCCTTCTTTCCTTCCACAGGAGATTGCAAATTACACTGATTATAAGAAATGTGTACTAATAGTCTTTAAAAAACAGCAACAACAAAACCTCAAAGGACTGATGATCTCAGTTAGCGTCTGAATTCGTGAAGACATTATAAGACCATTTCTGCTTTTGTTAACAGTATTTCTGTTGTGCTTTCTTTCAGTATAACCAGATCTTCCCTGAATAAAAACAGATTTTGCTTCCAATTAAAAAAACAAAGAAAAAGAAAAGGGGATGAGCAGATGAGAGTAATTTCAGAGGTACAATTGGTAGGTCTTGGAAAATTACATGTGTAAGAGAAAAGAGTTATCATGTATGATTTAGATGTCCAACCCAGCTTGACTGGAACAATAATTGTTCTAATAAAGAGAAATGAGGAAGAAATGCTAGCTAAGGCAGAAGTGGGAATGAATACTTTCAGACACATACTTTGGGACAAAGTTTTGTGTTTTCTGTTTCACAAGAGCTTATTTTACAAATGCAAGAGTCTTATTTTGGTTTTAAATAAAACTTTCAGTTTTCAGTCAAGTGCATTGAGATAGCCATGCTAAAAGGAGTAAAGCAATGCAATACTTGCCCAAAATGAGGTTTAAAGATAAGGATACCTGAGGTCTGGAGGATTTGCTCACTTGGCTCAAATAAACAAGTTAAGTGTATATCAAATCACCCAAACACCCTCAAAAGGTACCTAAAGCTTTATTACCTCAGAAAAAGCAGATGTTATATTTATTCTACTTAAGAATAGCCCCCAGCCTTCCTCCCACAAAATTTACTTACTCATTACTACATCTTTCCTCACTCCATTCATATTTGATTTGTACCAGGTAGCCAGAGTGTGAATGGCAACATAGTTAGCTTCAAATTCACAGTTTGGATTAGTCAGGACTCCTTTTAGTCGTGGAATGAGCTCTGTTGATCGCCCTTTGTATGGGCCAAGAAATAGTCTCTTCTGGTCATAATCATTAGCATGAATGTTATCCCAAATAACTGGAGCTCTTTTAATAATCTTGGAAACCTCTTCAATAGACTCTACTGGAATGTCTTTAGAAACAACTTTCGGACCTATAACCATAAGTAAGGCCTGTTAGAGTATTTTATAGGTACTTAAGCGTATATATAAATATTAATAACATAAATTTCATCTACTACAATGACTTTCTAGATAGTTCAATAAAACCAGTTTAGTTCATCCACAAGTTAATATGAACTCAACTAACCTAAACCCCAAATTTTTGGAAGAAAGAGGGAAAAGTGGGAAGAATGTGACTTAGGAGTAATAGGTAAATTATTAGAAAATTCAAAGGATCTTTTTTTTTATAAAAGACTATGTCACACGCTAAAGTCAATAAATACATTCTAATCCAATAAACACTTATTCCAATACCAATTAAGTACCCATATATCCAGTGCTTTAAAAGTAACTGATGTTTAGAATGACTCTGAGGCACTGCAAGAACCTCAAAGAATAATAAAGTGCCTTTCCCATTAATTTAACAATAGAACAAGGGTTTCAAGCGGCATGACAGAATAGTAAGGAAGTGTGGGATAGGGTTGCCATGGATAGGTATGAGAGAGTAGAGAGAAGTCTTGAGAGGTAGTCAGGTGGTCAATGGAAGGAACTCAATCACAGGGATTCTTGTTGGGAGTCATTGGTTGTAGTGCTTTTTTCACAGTAGTAAAGATAGCGTTGATTTTGATTAATGATCTTCAGTTTATTGCACTATTAGAAAAAATATACCACATTTTGGAAAGTTTTTCAACCATAAAAACAAAAAATTTTTTGGTTACAGATAACCAGAAAATTAAATTCACCAGATAAATTACCTTTCCTAATTTATCTCATCAACATTTTTATTTTATATACTTTAAAAAGATAAAGACTTACCTGTCCACAACACATCAATACCAGGTAACAGTTTTTCACCCACAGTCCTTAAATAAGGAGACTGAGAAACATTTGGATAGCAAAAGGTTCCACAGTATTCTGGGTAAAGAAAATTCAAAAACAATGATTAGTGGGGAAAAAAGTTTTGTTTTTTTTTTTACAAGTAAAAATATTGTTCTGAAAGAACCTATGTTCCACTTACATAAAACTATGGATTAGTCCTTAAATGAAATCTTGTAAGCCACTCATTTAAGGATCAATTAACAAATTCTAACAATTTTCCTCACACTATTCCAGAATTCTTCCTATTATTCTAACAGTAATCACTAGAAAATGCACCACTGTGAGGCAAGTGACAACAATCAATCTTGGGTCTGAACTGCCCACATTTCTTAATTTCAGTCTCACTGTCAGTGAAAATTAAATTTTACCTCAGATACAATATAAGCTTATATCCAACAAAGTTTAATGTTTCTAAATGTAATTCAAGGTTATGTGTGTTTTAAGTGATTCTTAATACAATCTTCTTAAAACACTGAAAACTCATGTTGCCTTTGACTATCAACGTAAAATCCCTATCTGGTGGTATTGCTATAGGAAAGGCAATTAATTACTTTCAAAGAAATTAATCCAGTCCAAACTGTTTTTGTAATTTTATCACTTCCTAAGAAAAGACAAAACTTTTGTTTGAGTGGGGACAAATGAAGTAGTCTTTACTTACTGGAAAAATGGAATTGAAAAAAAAAATTTCCCCCTCAAGCCACAATATTAGAAGTAGTAGTAGAAGTGGGGGGGAAAAAGTACAGACATAAATTGGGGTAAAGAAGGTAATAGATAAAAATGAAAAGTGGAGTTAAAAACTATCTAGTTTGATTTTTCCATTTCAACATCACACATCTTTTAAAATTCTATACACAACACTCAAAAAGGAACATTTCCACATACAAAGAACATAAAGAGAACTGTATATAAACAGTAATTCTCAACCATCCCTTCAAACATTATATTGGTACTTTTCAAGTGATAAAGTCCCTAGCTAACTTAGCTGTCCTTTAAAATAATGTGATTTTCCCCCAATTTAAAAAATTTTCATCAAACTCTTCAGATACTATTTTTTGAAAGCATGATTCTTACCTACCAGTCAAGCGTGCATATAAACCCATCCCCTTGAAGGTGACAAATTGTAAAGGGATAATGATGCTTTTACCTGTGGGGCAGAAAAGAAAAGTTTCTGGCTCTCCTAAATACTGATAAATTTCATTTGTTATAGAGACTTGGGCATGTGCAAAGGAACTGAACACTTCTTTGTCTGCTGCACACATGTTGTGATCAATATCATCAAAAAGCAAGGCAAAAGATCTGCAACCAAACTGGGAAACCTGGAATAAAACATTAAGATTCTTAGGACTACCACAAGTTAACATATACTTTATGATGTAGAGAGATATATACACACACACATTGATCAATATTAATATCAAGTCTATTAAGATATAATTCTTGGAACCTGAAAATTTAGCCCTTTAACTTTTCAGTTATTCTAATATCTTTTTAGTTCAACATTTTATTGATTTCTAATGCCAATAAGAATATTCTAATTCAATTTACCAGTTTAAAAAAAACCTACTATGTACAAACTGAGGTCACTGGATGTGAGTTCTTCTCTTACCTACATTTCAATACCCCTTAACGACATGACTACTCTTTCCTCCTTCGTTTTCCTCAGTGACTGACCAAAAAATGACCCTTCTCCTCAACAAAGTCAACCCTTCTACATATACGTTTGATCCTACACCCTCCTCTCCAGCAGACTGAATCTTCAATCTCTCCATATATACTGGTTCCTTCAAACATGCCCAAATCTTTTTCCTGAATAAACTTCACTTGATCCCATCATTTTCCCCAGCTACTGTCCTCCATCTCTCTCCCTCTTCTCAGCCAAAATCCTTGGAAAAAAACTCACTTTCCTCACTGCCTGAACTTCCCAACCCTTGACCATCTGGCTTCTAAATTCATCACTCAACTTAAGTAACCAATAATCTCTTCACTGTCAAATCTAATGGCCTTTCCTAATCTACTTCTCACCCTTTTCAACCATAACAATTTAACAAATGTGCCTTCTACACATATAAAATCAGCAGAAAAAGACCTCCAAATTCACAAAGGTATAATACTCAAATGGATATTCAAATCAATACTAACTGGGGAGAAAAGGAAGAAAATAACCCTGGAACATAATGAAGTACTTGCTTGACTCATGTAACACAGAAGAGGTAAGGAGAATTTCCCCATCTTCACCCCAAGTTTATTCATCTTACCTGTTTCAACTCCACAGGAAAGACTGAGCAGTCTGAGAAGGCAAAGCTCCCAGGGAAAGGACTCCAGGACCAGAGGCATTCTCAGGAAAGCTTAGGGTTGTTTCTTTCCCCTGCCTTGCCTCACCCAGAGTGCCTTGTCCAACTGATCCTTTTTCCAAAAAGCAGATTGTGCCAGGAAAGCAGTGTTAACAAAGAATGTTTTGGCCTCAGAAGTCATCCCTAGCCCACAAAGGGAGCCTGCTCCAGATGCCCTTAAGTGCCTTACTCTCTACACTGGGATGGCCCATCATACTTTCAATGCTGGTCCTCCTGTTCAACCTCTTTTAAGTCAAGAAGGGCAAACTTCTAGGTAAAGGTCCCTGGATACAGGATAACAACTGTCGTCAGGAAAGCACGATACTCCCCCAGTTACCAAGGCACCATTTTCCATTGTTTACCTTGCCTCACTTTAAGTGCAATCCCTCTCTGAAAGGCAATCATGGGCAGGACTTACTTCAAATCAAGGACATAATTAAGAGAACACTATTAACTTGGAGAAGAGGAAGAGGAAGGCGATGGCTTCACTGAGAAATGGCACAAATTAAACCTTCCAAGAAGATTCTTTGAGGCAAAAGTGAAAGAAAAATACACACTAGTTATGGGAAACTTACACGAACACACTGATACAGGTGATGGAATACTGAGTTCTAGAAATTAATAATTTGGTTAGAATACCAAATTAATAAAGGGGAATAATATGAAATAAATTTGGAAAGATTGGTAGGAGCCAACTATAGGAGGCCTTATTTTATCCTCTCGGCTCAAACTTTTTGGTTTCTAAACACTTTATATTCAAATTATTTTAACGAGTTTTTGTTTATGTAGGCTGTATCTAATGATCTTTACCATATTAGAAATTAAAACTGACAAAAATTTTAAATATTTTTTATTCATTTAATTGTAAGTCCACTATAATGTAATTAACTTATATTATAAATTATAAATAAGTTCCATGACAGTTATCTAATTTCACCTGGGCTCTAACTGCAAAAGGCATTCCTCATATTCTTCCCTAATTTACATTCACGTTTCACAGATGCTGTTCCATTTTAGTCTCTCTTTAAACCTTGAATACCTTCCCACATTTCCTTCTCTTAGTTGAGGACCTTGCCTCTCATGATTAACAAAAACAGAAATTGATGATCTTTAGTCTCAGAAACTTACTATGTGACCCTGACCCTGGATAAATCACTTAATCTTTTTCTGCCTCGGTTTATCTGTAAAATGACTATAATAATATAACAGTTACCTCCCAAAGTTGCTGTGAGGATAAAATGAGACATTTGTAAAGCGCTTTGCAAAACTTAAAAGTGATATATAAATGCTAATTATCATTATTTAGGGGTAGCTAGATGTTACAGTGGATAGAGTGCTGACCTGGACTCAGGCCCAAGTTCGAATTCAGCTTTAGGCACTTGCAAGTTGTGTATTTGTGGGACCCTGGGTAAGTTACTTAACCACTCTTTGGCTCATTTCCTCAATTATAACATGAAGATGATAATAGCACCTACCTCCTGGGGTTGTTGTAATCCTTAAATGACATCATATTGATAATGCACTTTAGCACAGTACCTAGCACATATCAGGTACCTGATAAAGGCTTGTTACAATATAACATAATATAATATAATATAATTAAGGATTAGTCCTTGGAAACTATATAAAATTTTAAGTAGATGAAGAAAGTCAGATATGAAGCTGAAAAAGGGAGTATTTTTATATACAAATAATATCATAGTATTATCATGAAAAGTTTTGACCCCGTATACCCCATGAAAGGGTTTCATGATGGAACCCCAGATTTGTGCAGACCAAACTTTAAGAAAAGGTGCTGTAGGCAACAAGGATTTTTTGGCCAATCTTCAGACTCTCCCTATCTACTGGATACATCTTACGATAAACACATCCAAATCCCCTATCTGTGAAAAAAAAAATCCTCACTAGACCCTCCCATTCCCTCAATCTATTTATCAGCCAATTTGTAAAAAAGCTTTCACTGCTCTTCACTTATTCTTCTCTTTAACTTCTCTATCCTTTGCAATTTGGCTCCCAATCTCACTCGACTGAAACTATTCTTTTCCAAAGTTACCAATAATCTCTTAAATTCCAGATTCTTCTCTGTCTTCATCCTTCCTGGCCTCCATATCACAGGTGACACTATTAGTCAACTCCTCTTAGATATTTTCTTCTGTTTTTTTTAAAGATTGCCCTGGGGCTGAGCTGTCCTAACTGATAAAACAAAACAAAAACTGATCTAACCAATTCCACACCATATTTTACATCTTTCCACCCTAGCCCCCTTGCCATCTTTTCTGCGTCTACATGTACCATTCCTTTCCATTCCCTACGTGAAGGATTTTCCAGAATTACTTTTTATTGTTTTGTATGTACTTATTTGTGGACACCTCTCCTCCAGACAAATGCCGTAAGGTCAGATATTTTCATTTTTGCCTTTGTCTCCCTAATGCCCAACACATAATAATAAATGCCGATTGATTAATCTTCATATCATCTCTAAGTTCTAGTCCTATAACACCTGGTCATCATGGAGATGATACATATTTTCATCTCAATGTCCCATGGTTCTCAAACTTAAAATTCATCCCTCCCAAATTTTACCTCTGGCCCATCCTATCAGATCTTCTGACATTCTTAATTCGGGGAAAGGTACCAATTTTCAGTCAGCCAGCTCAATCACTATGAAGTTAACCCCAACTTCAACACATTCACCTCTCCCCGTACTGACTGACAAATATTTCTCATTCTATCTCTGCAATCTATCTTCCTTCTATCCCTCTTCTCCACTCATATGACCACTCCCATCACCTTTTACCTGGACAAATGCAAGGGCCTAATAGTTTTTCCTGCTTCCAGTTTCTCCCCTACTCTAATTTATCCTTAATACTGCCTTAAAATTCCTATTAGTAAAAGACAAGCCTATGTCACCTCCTTGCTCAAGAAGCTCCAGTGGCACTTTTTTTACCTCTAGGATCAAATATGAACTCCTGTGTTTGGCATTTAAAGCTCTTCACAATATGGCTCCAATCTACCTTTCTCCAGTTTATTTGACGTTATTTCTTTTCAAACACTCTACTTTTCAGGCAAATTGGATAACTCGGTATCTGCTAATATATCATTTCATCTCTGAGTATTATATCTTACACAGGCTTATTCACCATGCTAAGTAAACCTTTCCTCTTGGAAAACCCAGCCCCCCACCCTCCTCTTCCTTCAACACTTGGCTCAAAAGTCATTTCCTATAAGAAGCCTTTTCAGTTACAGTAGTTGTTAGCACCGTCCCCTCCCCCCCACCTCAGCCCTGAAATGACTTTGTATATATTGTATTTACTTTGGTATAAATCCCTGACTCACTTGAGAACAAGGACTGGTTCATTTTTATCTGCATATACATAGTACATTGTAGGCACTTAAAAAATGCTGCCTGAATAGAATGGAAAGGTTCTTGAGGTGAAATTTTCTCAACTTCATTTTACAAATTAACTTCCTATTAGTATAAAAAGTGATTGCCCTAGAGGATAGCAGATGCTAGAAAGCAATTCATTAAACCTGACATAAATATACCTACTCATCTTTTATTTTTCTTTTTGGATGGGAGAAGGTAGGGCAATTGGTGTTAAATGACTTGCCCAAGGTCACACAGCAAGTTTTTTGTGTTAAGTGTCTGAGGCTGGATTTGAACTCAGGTCCTCCTGACTCCAGGGCTGGTGCTCTCTATTCACTGTGCCACCTAGCCGTCCCCTATACCCATTCATCTTTAATTCAACCTCCTTTAAGGAACAAAGAACTACCTGATCCAGTTTTCTTTTCAACGTAGATACTTCTTTAGGATTAGAAAAGGTGATGTCCAATCCAGGTGAGATGGCATAGATGAATTCTATCTCATATTCTTGTGCAGCAGAAATAAGTGTCATAAGTTGTTCTTAAAAAAATAAAAATAAAAAAGCTAAGTTTACAGATAATTTTATGCCCTGTAGAAAACACTACAAGACAAAGCAAGCCAACCTTGCAACTGAAATCTTCAAATTTCTAGTAAATGGGGCATAAAAAACGGAAGAGAACCTTTCTTAACTGTGCTAGAAGTGAGTGCTATGTCAATATCAACACATACAAAAATACAAGTTAGGTACCATTTCATGTAGGGGTAGAAGGAAACAGTAAAAACAGTTGAATGATATGAATACTGACAACAGTATTAATTTGCAAACAGCATAGAAATAGATTCCTCTTTTACTTGAAAAAATTATCCTTCCACCTTCAAGCAATCAAACTAAAAACTATTCCCATTCCCCATTTTTTTCAAAAATGCCAAGCTATAGTTATTCTATAAATACAGATTATTTAATTGTGCATCTTTAAGGACCTGTAACATACAAATGATCGTTTTGAAATAGAAAAGGATGTATTCAGAATCAAGTAGTTATTTAGTGCTTTAAGTGCTGGTCTTGAATGGATACGAGTGTCCCTCCATTAAGGAAAACACTACCACATGCAATTCAGAAGTTTTAAAATTTAATGAAATCTTTAATATTCCCCATTTAACTTTCCCATATTATTTCCCCAAAGGTTGTTTTGCACATCTTAACATTCATTTTACTAGTACCACAAGATACTAATTTGAAGAGTTTTCTTTTTTTTATAATTTTTGACAATAAATTGCTTAACTACATCAAGTACACAAATGGAAGCTATAAAGAAGCAACAATTTTTAACTCGTTCTTCATAACTAAAGACAATCCCAGCAATGTAACAAAATGTTCTCAAGTCATTCCCTTTGCCTAGATTTTTGTCCCCTGGGCTATACTGTACCAAATTTCAGTTAGGTGATTCAAAAGAAAAAAATCAACAGTACTTTTATCTCTATTCACTCAATAGTCCATGCAAGGGGAGTTCATATTCTAATTTACAAGGTTAAAAAAAATGCTTTCCATTGCTTATTAGAGCTAACTGAGCCATCACCAGAAAGGCAATGTAGCAGAGATGGATTCTGAGTTATCCATATTCTTAGCACAGGACAGCAGAAAGAACACTGATATGCAGTCAGAGGGTGGCCCTGGTCTGAATTACAATTTTGCTCTGACAACTTTGGCCAAATCGAGTAACCTCCCTGGACCTCAGTTTCCTTGTCTGTAAATTGAAGATAATGGATGAGTTGGCCTCTGATTGCTTTTCTAGTTTGAGATGTGTGATTCTAAATCAGTTTCTCTTGGGTAGGTCACAATTTTCTCAACTGAATCTCTAATTCTAAATCACTCTAAGCTTTATGTGTTTAATTTTGACTTTATGAGGTCAAAACCCTTCAAACTTGTTTTCTCATCTGTATAGGAATAAAATATTTGTTCTACCTCCCTCAGAGGGCTGTTTGTTGTCAAGAAGCACTATGTGAAGTGCTAAATAAATGTCAGTTAGTGACAAAGTTCTCCTTTTTCATCGGTAGCACGTATTTCAGACACTTGGAATGAACTAAAGCTAATTGATTCTCATGGAATTAAAACCCATTGAGTTTGACTTCAATTAGTCTTACCAAACTAAACTGTTTACAGAAAAAGTAGGAAAAAAATTGGGAAATACTAATAAATCAATTATTGAAATCCTCACACAACTGAACAGATAAAAGATTAGACAAATACCTGTTTCTGTCATATCAATGTATATATGAATATGTATACACACACACACATTCAGAAAACATTGTTTAAAATGAAATAAGATTACCAGCTTCTTCCACTGAATACATCTCTCTCCAAAACATCCTGTGCTTGTAGTCATCTTTTGGTGCATATAAGTATGTATTTAATTCCCATTTCTGTAGCCTTCAAGGGAAAAAAGGGGAATTGAATAAAATGTTTAAAGAGTTGTTTGTACATGTACAGACCGACATTATAATGAAACAAGTTTGAAAATTCATATACTCTTCTTGCCTCGGGAGTCCCCCACAATTCCTTCAAAAAGTGCCAATATTCATATAAGATAATTAAAACAAAATGTAAAAGACTGTTAAATGTAAAAGACTGTTAGAACAATAAATTATCCACAAGTAGATCTGTTGTGATGTTAACAATCCCACATGAAAGGAAAACATTATATTTACAAGGGGTAGCACACCTTTATTTCTCTCCTTTGAAAAATAATGACTTACCTTCTGAAGAGTTCTTTTCTCTGTTCCATAACCCAAGGTCTTCCATAAAATCCTAGATTGAAAGCAATACTTAAGTTATTTTTTCACATCTCAAAACTAACTACATCACCTTCCTTCCAATTTTTGTACAGAAACCTTCAATTCTAAATTAGGGTTGGGAGATCATTGGTGCCAGTAGTAGTGGAAAACCATGCCCTGAGGTATCAAAAAAAAAAAATCTATAAATCAATCAAACCCCAGATTGGTACTCTAAGAATGTTTAAGAACTTTCAATAATTTGGTGTGGGAATGGAAATCGCCTAGTGACCACTATTCCCTCTATTCCAGCCTCTGAGGTTCTAAATAGTTCATATCATACCTACCTCACTTAAGGGAAATGTCTTGTTTTTCTTATCCATGGGAGACAAAATTGGGTTCAATTAAGTTTACTGGATAATCCAATAAAGAAAACTAAACAAATAAAAACTTAGAGCGATCTTATGCCAACACTTAACAAAAAGTATATAATAGTATTTTTTTTTTCTGAGGCAATTGGGTTTAAGTGACTTGCCCAGGAGCACAAAGTGTCTCAGGCCTATTTTGAACTTGGGTCCTCCTGACTACTGGGCTGGTCCTCTATCCACTGCACCAACTAGTAGTCCCTAGAATAGTATTTAAAGATAACCTTTTCAATTATTGTTGGTCACACATATTTTATCACTTGTATTCATCCATATTTTGGGTCTAGTAATTTTTTACTGTTTTCTGATGAAGTGTGTGTAATGGGGTGGGTGGGCACTAAGTTAGAATGGGACAGAAAAAAAATGAGAGAGGAGCTTGGTTTTACCTGATAGCATGATCATTTCTGTTTTAAATTTCTTGAACTATTCAGACCCCAAAACTGTCTGAAAACAAAGAGGGGATTGGCAAAGCCACATTCACAACAAGTTAAGTAGTAGGAAGCAGGCCTGGATAGAAAATTCTCCAGCAATTCCATTCTAGATAAGATACTTTAAAGACACAAAATTCTTAAGAACCTGACACGCTCCAGAACAAATTCCCCTAAAAGACAAAAAAACTATTAACATTCAATGGAAATAAAAACCCCAACAAAAAACCCCACCTCATCCAAACAACCAAAAAAAAAAAACCCCAACAAAAAAGAAAAATCAAAACCAAGACAAAACATCTAGATAGATGACCTAAACAGGTGTATAAACATAGTACTGGAGCTGGGTACTCCCCAATCCTAATTCTACTACAGCAGTTTTTTCCCTCATACTTATTATCTCTGAAGGAGAGAATAGCTACGTATTTATAATTCATAAAGAGCATTTTTTTTAACCTTGAAGGTTTTTTTTCCCAGCTCTGGTCCTATGACCTTAAGATGAGAAAGACTCGAAACGCTATTTTTTTCATTCTACTATGGTAACATGTTTCAACATAAAATGTATTCATACTACAATTTTTGTACTTGCTAATACAGCACCAGGCAAATCCTGTGGGTGCAGCATATTTCTAAAGCCAGTAATCTACATAAAGCTATCTAAAAATACATAAATTCAGGGCTGCTAGGTGGTGCAGTGAATACAGTACCCTGGAGTCAGGAGGACCAGAGTTCAAATCCAGCCTCAGACACTTAACACTTTCTAGCCCTGTGACCTTGGGCAAGTCACTCAACCCCAATTGCCCTGCCTTCCTCCTTCAAAAAGCAAAAAATATATATATATGTATATAAATAAATCTGGTAAGTTCCAATTTTTATTAATGAAATAAACTTAAAAGAGCTGATGACATCCTAATCAAGATAGCTTCTAATCCTGTCAAGTTGCCCCATTTATCCCTTACAGGTTATTTTAGGCAACTTTTACAGAGCAAATTTTAATCAAAGTTTCCAGTTTTTTTTAAATACTCTTGGCATTGGGAAAAGTAAGAAAAATTTTATCATTAAACATCTTTCTTTATAGTCTTTCCAGAACAAACAAATTTCTTTAGGTTTAGGCTGGCTTTCTAAGGAATCCTAAAATACAGTCTATAAAACCTATTGGAATCATGATTCTGGTTGACTGGAACCAGGGAAGCAGAATATATCCTACTTCAAATTGAAGGTACAAGTGTTATGTACCAGTAATATATCTTACAGGGATTTTTTTTCCTTTGGGGCTGGGGAGGGGAGGAAACCTGGAAGTACTTAAAAGTTCCACTGCCTATCCTTAACTCGTTTTAGGAATGGAGCCAATCCTGAAGAACAAGGAATCAGCGCTAACTCAGGTGCACAGTCACCAGGGAACATACAGAGAACTGGCCTCTAGGGGCAGTAAGGAGAACTGCACAATTTTGCTTTGAAAAACAAATGTTGAGACCAAGAGCTCTCCCCCCTTGATTAGAGCTTCCATTATCTGAGTACTGTCTTGGTCTAGGTAGGACCTTTTCCACTACTAGAGGGTACAAAGAACATATATATTTGTGTGCACTATATGTACCTATTTAGGTACACACATGTGTATCACAATACATATCTATACACACATACACGTGCCCCCTGAGGTAAAGACATGCAGTCCTGATGTCTTTCCGGTTGCATTTAACTGGTATAAGTGCTAATAAAATACATTAGCTAATAAGCTGTGCAACAGTTATATTTTCATTAAGATTTGTGGCAGCCAAATGCAGCCTGCACCTTTGCAAATGACAAACAAAAAGTATTCTGCAAGGTAATTAGTGACTTCAATAAACAGGTCGTCTTTCTCTCCATTGCCTCAGGAAAATTATTTGCCCTCCATCTCCATAGTACTACAAAAATTTAAAACTTTAACTAGTCGAATCAAACTATCTCAGAGCAAACAATGAAGGCCAAATTCACAGCCGTTCACCCTCACTTAGGAACAACCCTATTAAGTCCTAGGGTATCATGGAGTTCCCTTCCCAAATTCGAAAACATTTTTCATCTTTATTTGGCTTCTAGCAGGAATAACATTATACGGGGTTTTTCTGATATATAAAAACATACTTGTTACATAACCTAAGGAGTGATGAGTGCTAACAAGACAAGTATCTGTTAAACTTGAGGTAGCTAAAATGTTTCAAAGGCATATCGAGTGGGGGCGGGGAACCAAGAAAAGCAGCAAAGGAACGCAAGAATAATGCTGGGGGCGTGAGAGAACAGGACCCCCTCCCCCCCCGCATCAGTTTAGATTTACAGATGTAACATTTTCTAGTTGGCTCTTCTACCTAACAAAGTTTTGAAAAACACAGTAATCAACAAAAAATTTATTAAGCCTTACAAAGTGCAAAGCACAAAATCCTTACTCTCAAAGACTTTATGGCACATTTCCAGCTAATCACTGGGTAACCTGCGTGTATTTATCAGTCTACTCTTAATTCACTAAAACTAGTTTCTAGTAACTGTGGATATTTAAAAGGGGCTTTAAAGTCTGAAAAAGACGGTACATTATCTCGCTTGATCCTCTCAACTCTGTGAGGTATGCGCTGGTCCTTCAATTTCTTAAGAGCAAGACTAGGCCTTTCATAATAGCTCACGGGAAAAGGAACTAGGCAGGCTCTCAAGACGTTTTCTAAACCGGCAGTATGGCCCTCAAAGGAAATCTGGGAATGAAAGCAGTAGCGAAAAACGACAAAGCAGACATTAAAAAAACAGGCGGTGCTGCAGCTGCTTCCCCTTCGGCCCAGATTACAAAAGTGCGGGGGTGGAGGTGGGGGGCTGTCAGAGACGGTATTCGGGAGAGAGAAGAAAAGGCAGCGAAAAAAAGATCCGGAGAAATTGTAAGATTGCGCAGCAAGGGTTCCAGAATCTGAACCCGCCATTTCCCTCTCCCGGCCCTCGCCAAAGGGGCAGCTAAGGTACTTGGAAACGTGCCCAAAACGGGTGCGGTCAGGCCGCCCAGCGCAGAAGGAAACACTGATTCCACCAAGAAAAAAAAGGGATAAGGCTCCCCCCGCCCCTTTCCCAAAGCGCTAATTCTCCGCAGGGCGGGGCCGTGGACTATCTGCCCTCCCCCCGATTCCCATCCTAAAAAGGTCAGGGGAAAGTTTCCCTTGACCTCAGCTCCAATAGGGGCCCCCTCACCTTCCACCACACCACAGAGGAACCTCCGCGCTCCGCCCGATGTCCCGGCGGAGGCTGCAGCGCCTCCTCCTGCTCCAACCTGGCTCCCCTCCCCGGGGGATGGTGCTGCAGCCGGCTCTAGTGGGCCCCCGGCAGTGGCAGCAGCGGTAGCGGGGTTGGGAGTGAGCTCGCTCTCCCGCTCCTCCAGTGCTGCCTGGCTCTCTTTCTGCACCATTCTCCTGGCCCCGGCCGCCGCCACCGCCGCAGTCACTGCGGGCCCTTCCCGGCCTCCGTCCGTCCTCACGGTCGGTCTGTCGGCCCAGCGATTCGGATTGGACCACGGAGCAGAGAGCGCGAGCGCCGCGCCCGCTACGCCTTCCTTTCCTTTCCCCTCCCCCTCTTCCTCCCTCGCCACCTCTCCACAGGGGCCCGAATACCCGGATGAGAAGGCGGCACAGCCCGGCGCGAGCCCTTTGTCAGCCGCCGCCTCAGTCGGATCTGGACAACCAGAGCCGAAATAGGAAGGCAGGCTAACTTTTTTGTTCCCCGAAGATAGAAGACCAACTTCTTTCCCTAATCTTTTCTCCCAGTCACCCGCTACCGCTGCCACCGCCCTTCTACTACCCTTCCTCCTTAAGCCGCTTCTCCTCGGAGCCCCTAGTTCGCCTCTGCCGCTACCGCCCGCTTCCTGTTTATCTGCACTGCGCCTGCGCCTCAGACTGGCTCAGACCGGTCCTTTCTACCCTTCTCTCCCTCCCCGTCTCTGGGCCAAGCCACTGAGCCCGGTTGACGGGGGAGGGAAACATTTGAGAAATCGGGGGATGCAGACTAATTGAGAGGCAATAGCCGGTCATACCATTTAGGTATCCCCCCATAGAACCAGGCGAGCACTCTGGGACGGACCATTACATCACTAGAAGAAGGGGAAAATGGGAGGGGGAGAGGTGTTTACTTCCACAGTGCGCAGGCGCGGAAGCCCAGTATCTTTTTCTTAAAGAGACAGGTGGGCCTTTTCTCCTGGCTCTGACCTACTTTTCTACTGCAGTAGTTTCTGGCTAAATTCACCTCCCCCCGCCCCCGGGCCTCTAGTTAACTTGGCCTCCATAATTGAACTTTCCAGCCTTCTTTCACACTGCTCCACTTCGCTTGCTCTCCTTCCTGCTAGAATGGAATGCTAGGCTTCGCCTTGCACTTGTCTGTTTCCGTGTACGCACGTCATTGTTATTAACTATCGTCTGTTTACACTAGGCAACCCCTAAGGCCTGAAGTTACTAAAGCTTACAGCTGCCCCAAGGCTTTGGGGTCACCCTTTATAAGGCTTTAAAGTTCGTAAAGCGCTTTCCTCACACCCCAGTGGTGCTCGTGTCTTCTCCATTTTGCAGGTAAGAAAACTTAGCCACAGCCACGTTGGGCAGAATCAGGAGCCAGGCCTGGAGCCGTAGCGTACAGCGTTCTTTCCACCATGCCACGCTACTTGTGGAAATCTCTCTTCTTTCAAGACCCAGCTTAGGTACTACATCTTCCTCCCCGAGCTTCCCTGATTCCCCTAGCCGAAAGTGATCTCTTGTGCTTTTTTGTTGTTGTCACCATCTGTGATTTCATGAGTACATGAAACTTCCCAGTATCATTTCCTTCTGATGCAGATCTGCAGCTCCTTTGCGGGTTATAGGCTTAGTTGCATGAGGAGTTAATCCACCTGATCCTTGGCTCCAGCCTACTCTATGTCAGGGGCACTTCGACTTGGAACTAGGTCTTTGGACCACTGAGACCAACCCTCTAGCCACTAGACTGCCCAATCCCTCTGGAAGTGTCATATCCCACCTATAATTTCTCTGAGGGGAAGGCTTGTCATTTTTCATCTTTGAATCCTAGGACAAGACCTAAGCCAGAGAGGGCATTTAAAATGTTTATTGAATTAAATTGATCCTCACTTTAAATGAGTACAGCCAGAACAGTTCAGCCTGAACTTCTCCTGGTCCGGGAGAGAGGGGCTGAATATTTCATGTCTGCTCCCATTACTTCTGCCACTATCATCCAGCAACTTCTCCTCTTCTGCGATTGATTCTCTCCCAGTCTTACCTACCAGTCCCCAGCTCTTCCTCCCTCCTTTCTTAAGAAGTCTAATACCTACCTGCCCCGCAGCCTTCTTCTCTGCTCCAACTTCTTCCCTTATACAACGGAACTTCAACAGACTTGTTGATGTGCCCTCAAACAGCTTGACTTCCTAGTTTCTTAGCCTCAAGTCCCATGACCTACTCTTTTACTCCATCATGGCAAGGTACAGGGAAGAAGGGTCATCCCTTGAGCTCACCATCACCCACAGGTGTTTCACTTCCATGATCAAGGCTTAAAGTGCAGTGATTATTCAAAGACCCAATTCCACTGTCTATCAGCAGGAGAGCTTTAATTTGCTGTTCCTAAACTAGGTTATTTTGACCCTCCTTAGTCAACCTAATGGTCCCTAGCTCACCATATTGATACTGGACTTAGTATGGATGCCTTAGAGAGAAAAGGAGATCATCTTTAAAAACTTAATCTAATCTTGACTGGGCCTTCACTGCAGCAAGGCAATCCCTTCTCCTTCCTAATTGATTCTCTAGCACGGTTTTCAATTTTGTTTTATTTAGTGGTTTTTTTTCCCCGCCAGATACATGTAAAAAACAAAAATCATATGTTAAAAATATATATATATAATAATTATTATTATTTACATGCAACTGGGAAATAGGATATATAAGTACTGGGATAGGGAGACCCATCTTGCTCTACCAGGAAGTCAGAGGGGTGATAGGGAAGGATATAGGAAATCGAAGATTGGGGGAGGGGGTATACAGTCAGATTGCTGTTTTGGGGGGGTGGGTAGGGGAAAGATGGGGAGAAAATTTGTAACTCAAAATCTTGTGGAAATCAATGATGTAAACTAAAAATAAACAAAAGTTAATTTTTAAAAAAGGAGAGGGTGGGGGAGAAAATTCAAAACTCAAAATCTTATAGAAGTGAATGTTAAAAAATAAAAATTAATTGTTTTTAAAAAGAGAAATTATAGGATGTATAACTTAGAAGAGTGCTTCCTATAGAGCTGGATATTCATGCTGGCTTTTTGCTGAGATGCAGGTGCTTTGCCAGGGGAACAATTGGCAATAGCTGATTGGTTCCCTTGACTAGGGAATTATATCATAGATGGTTAATCACTGGGAGCTAATTGTATAAACTTTCGGGAGTCAGGAATCAGATCTTAGTGGGGCTATGAGATGAGCAAGGAGAAAGGTCTCCTTTTCTATTGAGGCCTCTTGCTCTTTAGGGATTTTTTTCTAGCACTTTGTCTATCTTAAGTTCCAGGCAGGGTGAGGAGGGGATTTCTCTGCTTTCTTCCATGAATAGCAACCACAAGCCTGTGTTACCAGGAACATATGCTGTCCTAGAAATGGGGCCTAAAGTCCCTGGCAGCTGTCTCTGCTTTCTGTTTCCTTCCCTTAGCATAAGTTAGTGACCAGTGAGTGGTCCTTAGAGATGGGTAGTTCCAGCTTTGGTGTCTACCTTGTGAGTGGAAGAATTTCTGAGCTCCTGTGGGAAGTGATTTCTAGAAGAATATACCGTTCAAAAGAGAAGAGCATTATTGCCCAGGAGGATCCTGAAGCCGAAAGAGTAAAGAAAGCCATATTTGGCTGGCCAGGAGATCTGGATCTTGTGGGTTACTTAGACAGTTCAGGTTAGAGGTGAAAGTTTTATTATCTTCCTATCTATCTAACTACTCCTCAGTCTCCTCTGCTGGATCCCATTCGTACCTGCTAACTGTGGGTATCCCACAGAGATCTGTCTTGGTCCCTCTTCTCTTTTTCCTCTATATTATTTCACTTGGTGAAATCATCATCAGCAAATATACTTGTCCAACCCTAATTTCTCTGCTGATCTTCACTCTTGCCTCTCCAGCTGCCTGTTGGTCATCCCAAACTAGATTTCCGGTAGGTTTTTTTTAATGTTCAAAAGAACGATGAAGTATTATGATCACATCATTACCAGTTTGTACATCTTTATAGCTAAACCCTCCGAATGAGTTAACAATAGTACTACCATTTAATACTTTATAACATGTCTGTAGACTTTGAATTCAGTAGATTTAAAAAGTCAGTCCCAAGGTACATTAGCTTAAAACAGATATTTAACAACTCTCCCTATTTAACAAGTTCTATCTCTAGCTGAATTCCTTTGTGAGCTTCAACAGCCAAGGATATTTGTGCATTTGACATTCAAAGTTCACTTACACTAAAAAAATGTGATGTGATATTTTTTACTCATAATTATTACACAACACAATAAAATGCCTTTGGCAGCTAGGTGGCGTAGTAGAGTACCAAGCCTGGAAGTAGGAAGAGTCATCTTCCTGAGTTCAAATCCAGCCAAAGGGACCTATTAGCTGTGTGACCCTGGGCAAGTCACTTAACTCTATTTGCCTCAGTCTCCTCATCTGTGAAATGAACTGGAAAAGGAAATGGCAAACCATTCGAGTATCTTGGCCAAGAAAACCCCAAATGGGGTCCCAAAGAGTCAGATAGGACTGAACAAAAAGAATTTGAAAGGAAGGCAGTATTTTAATGAAACCAGAGTAGTTGGGCTGTTTACCTCTCAGAAAACTAGGAAATACTTCTAGAGCTATGTCCCAAAGAGATCATAGAAGTGGGAAAAGGACATATATGTACAAAAATATTTATAGCAGCTCTTTTTGTGGTAACAAAGAATTGGAAATCAAGGGGATACCCATCAATTGGGGAATGGCTGAACAAGTTGTGGAATATGAATATAATGGAATACTATTGTGATATAAGAAATGATGAGCAGATGGATTTCAGAAAAACCTGGAAAGACTTATATAAACTAATGCTGAATGAGGAGAGCAGAACCAGCAGAACTTTGTACATAATACAAACTCATCGTTATCTGTGACAACTAACTTTGATAGACTGGACTTCTCTCAGCAAAGCAAGGTTAGAAGACAACTCCAAAAGTCTCATGATGGAGAGGGCTAGCCACATCCAGAGAAAGAACTACAGAGTTTGAATGAAGATTGAAGCAAACTACTTGCTCTCTCTGTTTTGTGTTTTGTTTTGTTTGGTTCCTTCTTTCTCACTGTTAACTCCATTGGTTATAATCCTTCTTTACAACTTGACTAATGTTTAATGGAAATGTATTTGTAGAACCTATATTTGATTGCATGTTGCCATGGTGGGGGGAGGGGGATATAGGGGAGAGGAGAGAGGGGGAGAAAATTTGGAAATAAAGGGATTGTGGAACTGAATGTTGTAAACTAAAAGTAAATAATTTTTTTTTTAAATAGGAAATTTAAATTGGAAATGCATGCATTTGCTTAATCCCTTGCCTTTGAACATGCTGAGGCATGTTGGTTAACAAATGGAATGTTGCACTTAGGGCAATGTTTTTCTTTTTTTTTCCTTTTAATTTCATATATATTTATTTTCATTCACCAACTTGGCATATTTCTTTATCTTGGAAATATTTTTCAAAAGTCCAAGAGTATATCTGTGGCCTTCAGAATCATCAAAAAATTCGCCTTCCTTTTTTTGTTTTTAATTTATTTATTTTTAGTTTTCAGCATTCATTTCCACAAGATTTTGAGTCACAGTTTTTCTCTCCCTATCTTTCCCCTATTCCCACCGCAAAATAGCAAGCCTCTACTGAATACCCCTTCCCCCAATCTGTTTTCTTTTATATCCTCCCCCTTTAACCCCCTGACTTTCAAAAGTAGGTCAAGATGGGTTTCTATACCCCAGTACCTGTATATCTTATTTCACAGTTGCATGTAAAAAAACAATTTTTAAACATTTGTTTTTAAAACTTTTGAGTTCCAGATTTTTTCCCCTTCTTCCCTCCTCACCTCCTCAACCTTCCCTTCCCCCACTGGGGAGATAAGCAATTCAATATAGATTGTACATGTGTAGTTACCCAAATAATTTCCATAGTAGTTATATTGTGAAAGACTAGCTATATTTCTCTCCGTCCTATCCCACCCCCCCCCACTTATTCTATTTTCTCCTTTGACCTTATCCGTTTTCAAAAATGTTTGCTTCTAACTACCCTCTCCCCCAATCTGTCCTCCCTTCTGTCTTCCCCCCTCTTATCCCCTACCCCCCTATTTTCCTGTAGGGTAAGATACCCAATTAAGTGTGTATGTTATTCCCTCTTTAAGCCAAATTCAATGAGAGTTAGGTTGTCCCATTCCCTTTCACCTTCCTGCACTTTCCCTCCATTGAAACAGTTTTCTCTTACCTCTTTTATATGAGATAATTTATTCTAATCTATCTCTCCCTTTCTTCTTCTCCCAATAAATTCCTCTCTCAACTCTTAATTTTATTTGTTAGATATCATCCCTTCATATTCAACTCATCCTGTGCCCTCTGTCTATGTATACATGTACATTCAAATGCCCACATTCACATATATATTTATATACATCCTCCTATACATATATATATATACACACACACACACACACACATGTATTCCCTTCAGCTATCCTCATACTGAGAAAAGTCTTATGAGTTTCAATTATAATTTTTCCATGTAGGAATATAAATAAGTTCAAGTTTAATAAATTCTTTATTATTTCTTTTTCCTGTTTACCTTCTCATACTTCTCTTGCTTCTTCTATTTTAAAGTCAAATTTTCTGTTCAGCTCAGGTTTTTTCATCAGGAATGCTTGAAATGCTTCATTGAATGACCACATTTTTCCCTGTAGCATTATACTCAGTTTTGCTGGTAGGTGATTCTTGGTTTTAGTCCTAGCTCCTTTGACCTCCAGAATATCATATTCCAAGCCCTTCAGTCCCTTAATGTAGAAGCTGCTAGGTCTTGTGTTATCCTGATTGTGTTTCCACAATGCTCAAATTGTTTCTTCCTGACTGCTTGCAGTATTTTCTCCTTGACCTGGGAACCCTGGAATTTGGCTATAATATTCCTAGGAGTTTTCTTTTTGGGATCTTTTTCAAGAGGTGATCAGTGAATTCTTTCCATTTCTATTTTACCCTCCGGTTCTAGAATATCAGGGCAATTTTGCTTGATAATGTCTTGAAAGATGGTGTCTATACTCTTTTTTTGATCATGCCTTTCAGGTAAACCAATAAATTTTAAATAATCTCTCCTGGATCTGTTTTCCAGGTCAGTGGTTTTTCCAATGAGATATATCACATTGCCTTTATTTTTTCATTTGTTTGGATCTATTTTATAGTATCTTGATTTCTCATAAAGTCATTAGCTTCCAGTTGCTCCAATCTAATTTTGAAGGAGTTATTCTCTTCAGTGAGTTTTTGAAATTCCTTTTCCATCTGGCAAATTTGGCTTTTTAAAGCATACTTCTCCTCATTGGCTTTTTGGGCCTCTTTTGCCATTTGAGTTAGTCTATTTTTTGAGTCTATAATTTAAGTCTATTTCATTGTATTTTTGGATCTCCTTTAGCAGGCTGTTGACTCACTTTTCATGATTTTCTTGCATCATTCTCATTTCTCTTCCCAATTTTTCCTCCACTTCTCTTACTTGATTTTTAAAATCCTTCTTGAGCTCCCCCATGGCCTGTAACAAGTAACAAATCCTGCTCCATGCCTTGATCCTTTTTGTCCCCAAAAAAGGATTCTATGGTCTGTTTGTGCTTCCTCTGCTTGCTCATATTGGCAGCCAATTACTTGACTTTTGAGCTCTTTGCTACAGTAGAACTCAGCTTCCAAAATGGAGAGAGCTATGTCCCAAATTGCTGGAAGTTTTGCAGCTGCCGAGCTATTAGATGGGTGCCCTCCAGCTCGGCAGGAAGGGCTCATCACAGCACTCTGGGGGCTGAAACCAGCCTAGCCTGAAACCGAGGCTTGGCCCCGGGGTGGCCAGGACGGGCCACAGTTGGAGCCTTCAAGAGAGTGGATCAGCAGCAGCTGTGGCAGTTTCCAGAATTGTCAAGCCAAAAGAAACAAGGATAAAGTGAAAGGTCAGTGGAACGCAGCTTAATTTGGGGGAGAAAATTGGTCCGGCTGAACTGCCTCCAGGGCAAGGAAACAGCAGAAGCAGCGGCCCTGCAGCCGCCTCCATGTGGCTGCTTGAGAGCTCCCGGCCTGCAGACTGCAGGGGGCCAAGCGATTGTTAAGAGACTAAGTGATTTTGTGTTGAGCAGCCTGGATCCGGATCATGGTCTTGGGTGGTGGTCCTAGGGTGTGTTTTCAGTGAGCCAAAGCTGGTGGGGGCTGCAGCAGCCTCGTAATAGCTACGGCAGCTGGGAAAACCCCAGCGATTTGGGACAGAGCTTTCCCCTCGGAAAGCAGAGTTGCACAGAGCTAAAAAATCAAGTAATTGGCAATTTGAGCAGGCAAAAGAAGCAAAGTAAGCCCAGCAATCCAACTTTAGATCCTTTTTGGAGGACAAAAAAGGATCAAAGCATGGAACGGGAGGAAGACAACACAGTCAGAACTCCCACACCAAAAGCTTCCAAGAAACATGAGGACTGCCTACAAGCCATAGATCAGCTCTTAAGCTGAAAACCAAATAAGAGAAGTAGAGGAAAAATTGGG
>CM053582.1:489415240-489436873 GCA_028627135.1 Pseudochirops cupreus
ATATTCCGGAGATCAAGGGAGCTAGGATTAAAACCAAGAATAACCTACCCAGCAAAACTGAGTATAATATTCCAGGGGAAAATATGATCATTCAGTGAGGTAGAAGACTTTCAAACATTCTTGCTGAAAAAACCAGAACTGAAAAGAAAGAAAATTTGATACTCAAATGCAAGAAGCATGAGAAGGTAAACATGGAAAAGAAATCATAAGGAACTTATCAAAGTTGAACTATTTATATGCCAACTTGGAAAAACGATAATTGTACCTTCTGAAACTTTTCTCAGTATGAGGATAGGTGAAGGGAATACAAATGTATATATACGTATACATACACATATGTCTATGTAGGAGGGTTTGTATATGTGTAGGAACACATATCTGAGTATGTGTATATATGGGTACATAGAGGGCACAGGATCAGCTGAATAGGAAGGGACGATACTTTAAAAGGTGAAATTCTGAGGTAGGAGAGGATTAGAATGAGAGGAGACAAGGAGAGACAGAATGGGGTTAATCATCTCATATAGAAGAGGCTAGGGATAATTGTTATAATGGAGGGGATGAACACGAAGGCAAAAGGGAAAGGGTCAACCTTATTCTCATTGAATTTGGCTTAGGGAAGGAATGACATAAACTCTAAACCGGGTATCTTGCCACACAGGAGAGTAGGGGGGATGGGGATGAGAGGTGGGATGATGGAGGGGAGGGTTGCTGGAAGTACACACTTCTGTAAGGGACAGGGACAGGGTAGAGAATAGAATGGGGGGGGAGGGGGTGGGATAGGATATAATTAGTCTCTCATAGTATGTCCAATGTGGAGATGTTCTGCGTAATTACACACGTACAGCCTGTATTGAACTGCTTGTCCTTCCAGTAGGGGTGGGTGACGAGGGAGGAAGGGAAAGAATCTAGAATTTAAAGTTCTATAATCAAATGTTTAAAATATATATGTATGTATATATTATTGTTATTATTATTAACTGCATCCAACTGGGAATTAAGATATACAGGCACTGGGGTAGGGAGACCCATCACACCCACTGGAAAGTCAGAAGGGTGATGGGGGAGGACATAGGAGAGAGCAGATTGGGGGAGGGGCTCTACAGTAGGATCGCTATTTTGGGGTGGTGGGTATGGGAAAGATGGGGAGAAAATTTGTAACTCAAAATCTCATGGAAATAAGTGATGTAAACAAGAAAATAAATAAATTAATTTTTAAAAAAAGATTATATGCTACATGGAATGGGAAGAGGGCAGTATGGATCATATACCATATGTGAGGGGAGAAGTGAGTCAGAAACTGGCCATATAATCATATAAAGGACAGAGGGGAAGGTGAACCATATGGAACCCATACTGACTTCCAAGTATACCAAGTAAAGACCAAAATTAAAAGGCAAGAGAAGAGGTTTATGTTCATCCCAGGGGAACCTTTTAAAGCTCCTCAGGAAAGGCAATCAACGAGTCTGCCAGAGTAATTAAGCAAGCAAACATTTACCATAAACCCCACATCCGTTAAGTGAGCAGAGATGAAATCTTATTACAGTTCGTTCACTGTCAGCTCTAAGCCTGCAGGTGCTTGATGCAACACAACTTGATGCCTTATCCTGGCTGGCTGACTGCCTGGCTGCCGTGACGGAAAACTGAGTCTTCCTCAGCTATCAAAAGGATGATCACTTTCCCCAACCTGCCAAACACAGAGTGAGGCTGTCTTCAGAAAAGTACTTTGATGAAGAGTTCTTGTAGGAACCTTTAGGGCTGAGAGAGAACTCTTAGGAGAAAAAGGTGGGGGAGGTGGGCAGTAGATGTGTCAGGTGGCAGAAGGTGGTAGGATAGCTCAATAAATCAGGAAATAAATGAAGAATGAAAAGACTGTACATAATGCTGAGCATCTTCCAGGATTTGAGTTGAGGGAAAAAAGTATAGCTTTAATCAAATCCACTTTCTACTTCAGTTTTGGTCTCACCCATTGTGAATCTATAAAAGGGCTACATTCTCTTAATTTCGCCTTCTATATTTATTATTATACTGACTGTACAAAATTCACTCTTTATAGGAATCCTTCATTTCTGTGAGGGTATGACAGACCTATCAGAGGAGAACACATGGAAATTCACCATCAAGTTCCTCAAAATTCCTAAATGGATCCTGAGTACTTACTCAACAATCATTGTCTTGATTTTGAAAATTAACTTGTGGGAAGTTTCTGAGGTTCTTTCCCCCAAAGTATCAAATACCAAGTCCCTAAGGTCAGTATGACTGCTAAGCAGCTTGAGAGCCTTTATCCCTGGAAATTTAAAAATGAGCACCCAGGCTAGAAAGAGCTTCTGAGAAGTTTATAAACATCACACTTCAAAAGTAACATAGCAAATTTTCTCAAAATATTGTGCCTCTTACTCAAAGAGAGCTAGGAATTGTAATAAAAACATAACAAAGAGAGAGGTCATTATACCTATGTCCAGGAGCCAATAAAAGTTTAGGTGACTCTGGACAGGAGAACTTGAGGTCACTTCACACAGACAGACAGGACTTTTCAAGATGATGGAATTGGTAACAATGACCTGAAAGGGGTGTACTACTGACATGGATATTATCATTAGTTGATTTGTAAATAATCATGGCAAAAACATATTCTATACCCACATTACCTCTATCCTGAGTGCAGGCACTACAACCCAAATGCTCACATTACATTTAAGCACAATAAAGAGATTCCTTAAGAGGGCCCTGTAGTTTCTCTATACATGGAGGGGGAAAGAGCAGGGGAAAGGTTTTCAGGGTAGAGCACTGTAGCCCAAGAGAGAATTTAATGGGAGAATAAATTTGGGGCCCAATTCTGTGACAGCATCTCTAATAATAGCTAGCAAAGCAAAGGGGAAGAGCCAGCTCCAAACATTCATCATAATGGTGCAGTGAGATGAAGGTCTTTGGGGTAGAGTCTATGAAATTCTGGAGTAAGCAAATGAAGCCCAGGTGGATAAAGGGCTGGTTCTATGGCAGGCCATCTCCACAGGGGGTCGTGTATAATTGTTTGAAGTTCACAAACAGGTTATTAGCTGCCTGTTTGCCAGTGCACCAGAAATGAGGAGTAACACAAAAGCAGCTCTAAGATGAGAGCAGGAAGTTCTTTCCATTCTGAAAAGGTGATTGCATCAGATCAGTAAAAAAATTTTAAAGTCATTACATATTTTCTTTTCTTTAATGAGACCCATGTATCTGAACTCCAGGGGATACTTTCATAGCCCTTCCTTCACCATTGCCTTCCCAAAAATTGAGAAATGAGTAGTTTTTCTCTTCCTGCCAACAGACACCATCAACAGTGACATGGAATAGACTAGAGTAACCACCCACACACTGGGTTCTGCAGTTTATCCCATGGTATTCTCCTAAGTAGGTGCATACTAAAAATAAAAAATAAAAAACAAAACAAAAAAACCTTTTGCTAAATCTATTGTCTTGGGAAATGCTTTTTTTATGCCATCAACAGGAACAAGTTAGGAACAGGATTATCTCCAGAATAAATCTTGCTGCACAACCAGCTCTGGTCAGTCAAACCTCTCCAGTAAGTGTGTAAGATAAACTAGAGCCTCTCTCCCCAGAAGCTCATTTCCAGCTTCTTCCTAGCAGGAAGCCAGATGATATCTGCTGGAGAGGTTATGGCCCTATCTGCTGGGGTTCATGGCAGGATAAGGCTACTTAACTACCTCCTTTCTCCAAAAAACAGGGCCAGAGGGCTATGATTAATGAACAAACCCTAATGCAAAGAATTTGCCAACTCAGAAGTTAGGCCCTATCTTTGTTTCATGCAGAGGGGCCTGGTCACTGTTATTCATTTATGTGGCTTCTTTTCTGGGTTCTGTTCCTCTTCTCCCAGATGTGTGACTGGCAGGCAATCTGGCTGTTCTGCTCCCCTCAGGGCTGATCTTCACTAAAATACAGGGAAGAGTAAAAGCTGGATATTTCCAGTGCTATTCTGCTTTGTAACTGGTTACCCTATAATTGACCTACAATTTCAAAGGCATCCTTTTGAAGTTTAAAAACAGAAGCCATATTTGGAAAGGTCATAACATATTTAGCAAGAAACAGAAGATGGTTGGGTATACAAAGAGCATGTAAAAACACAGTAAGAAACCTCATCAAAAGGCACCTGATCAACAAGGCTCCAATCACTGACAGCAAACAAATGCCTACTCCAACATTTCTCATCGCACATTTTAAGGGGGGGCCTGAGGGATGCAAATAATGATACCAGGACACATGCAAATACCTTCCTTGGTCTCCAAATTATATAAACTGCAGCAATCTGCCACACAATCAAATCAAAGGATCCTTTAAAACCATTCTCTTTCTTATAAACCAGTAAAAACTGCAAGGATATAAATAGCATTAATTACTCTGACTACTTCTTTAAGGAAAGAAAAATAATATAAAATGCTATAATGTGCCTCAAAATGGCCTTAGCCCTTTCAAAGTTCCATTTCAGATCATTAAACCCTTCTTTGGATTTTGCCCTGTCTTTACTCTGAAGGAGGAAATTAGGAGTCCACAAATTCTGTTGTACTGGGATAAACAAATGACCTCATAAGTGAATAAGAGGTTCCTTCAGTTAGTTACAGTCCAAATGGCACTTCCTCAACCAGGAAAATACAGTTATGTAGGGTTTTCTTCCAGAAGCTGCCAAAACACCACTTCCTTTAGTCTATGTCCATTACAAGTTCAGGCATTTCACAATGGCATCTCCCTAAGCAGTAAAAGCACCCAACCTGCATAGATGCATGGGAAGTCTATGGAGGAGGACAAGCGCTCACAAGCTCCCTTCATACACCTAAATCCACATCTCTAAAACTCAGGCTTGAATCTCTGACTGTTCAGGTTAGAGAGCCCTTTGAGGATGGGGCCAAAGTCAGAATGGAGCTTAACCAGCCAGGGTGCCAAAGACAAAAGAACTGCTAGCTCATAAAAGTTCAGAATGAAAAAGTAAACACCACTTTGCAACAATCAACTCTGGCTTCTTCCTGTTCCAGGAAGGAAAATGTCAGGTACCCAGTCTTTGAGAAACCCTCCCTCTGAACTAAGTTCCACATCTTACTCCTTCTTGCACCTGTCTAGACGGCAGCCTTCAACCCAGGTGGAACAAGCAGGGACGAAAGAAGACGGTTTCATAAGCCCAGACCTCAGAGCTGCCAAGCTGCAAGTTAAATGTCATTGCCAAAGGGAAGATAACCTGACATCCTGTCTGACAAAGGAAGCAAGCCAAAGCAGACCTCCTCCTACTCAGAGTCACTTAAGAATTTCTATAATTTGCCACTGTTTTGAACTTTTCATTCTTCAATCTCTATGTAAAGAGACTTTTAAATAGAAAAAAAAGGACTAGGAAACTACTGGGAATACTTTCTCTCCATCTTCTGCTCAGGGACAGAGACAACAGCTGTGATCTAACAGTCTTACCCAGTGGGAACTAAAGTTCAGGAAGAGTATTTGGGATACACCACAGGGCCAGGCGACTACCTTCTGCATTTACTGAGGCACAAAGTTATAAAAATCCATTAGAAATCTCCTGCTAAGACAACATGGAAATCCCTGGGCTCTTAGCAAGTAAAAAGGAAGCAACGGTAGATTAAGGCTCACATACCACATTCTAAACCTGAGGATGGCAAAAAGCTAGGTGGTATCCTTCCACTCAAGATTTTCTGGACTTAGATTCAATCATAACCTTATATAATATATTTTAGCTATATAATAGCTAAAAAAAAACAAAACAAAATTGGAAACAAAGAGGGTACCCATAAATTGGGGAATAGCTAAACAAATTCTGGTGAATGAAAGCAATGTAATATTAGTATGCTATAAGAAAACAGTAAGTATAAGGAATTCAGAAAAATATGGGAAGACTTACAAGAACTACTAATGAATTAAGCATAATTGGAATAATATAATCAATGACTATAAACATGTAAATGCAAAAACACTAAAATCCATCTGAATTCAGAGTAAATTACATGACTTATCTACAATGAACTATACTCACCTGAGTGAGTAGGGGGGCAGAACATCGCATATGTTATCAGGCACAGTTGCTGTTTAGTGGTTTTGTTTAATTCTTTTCTCTTATAACAAGGAAGATTCTGTGTGTGTGTGTGTGTGTGTCTGTCTGTCTGTCTGTCTGTCTGTCTGCATATGGTGATTTACATTAGGAAATGACTAGCATAAAAAGTAAAAGGAATCAATAAATTTTTTTCAAATATCCTTGTTAAAACATCTCTCCCTCCTCCTGCAGCACACCCTACTGAAGAAGCTGAAGTACTGGGAAGATGTTAAAAGTACCCAGGTCCTAGTGACCTCTGAAACATTGGAAACTTTAATTTCCTAGATATTGCCCTGGATAGGAGTCCTGTTGGCTAGATTTTGATGGTAAAAAAAATAGCTCTGGCAAACTTGCTTCTAGCTGAGAGACGCAATTTTTGTTTTGATTATAACAAGGCAGGTAATTGGCGCTGAGAGAGGTAAAGCTGAGCTTTCCAACAAGAATCACATTTCAGCACAAGATGCTGCAAAATGAACTTGAGCTTCTCTGTTCTCACAGAACCAAAATCTATATCAATAGCATCCTCATGCATGGATAATTCAGCTCCTTCATAACAAAACTTTTGGCTTTGAATTTGGTGGAAAGAATTAAAAATCAGTTTTTAGACCATGATCTACTGTGCTATCTCAAGGAGAAAAAAGAGGATCAATCTTCTCTCTTCCCTGTTCCCCAAAACACACACATATACAAATACCGAAGAAAATCTTTATTTGAGGGAAACTGAGTTTAAAAAAAAAACACATCTATGTCTGGTACCAGATGGGCTTAGTCCTTTGTGCCCCAATCAAGTACACTAGCTCATCATCCTCAGCAAGGGGTCCAGTCACTTCCTCTGGTAATCACTAAAAATGATTGCTTTCCTTAGGAAGGGACAAGGGACATCAAAAGGCAGGGTGAAGAGTTCAGAAGCTATTTCAAGGTTCAAATTATGAATGGTGGACAATTTACTGTTATCTCTTACTTGTCAAAGTTACTATTGTTATCACTTAGCTTGTCAAAGTAGTCATGGTGGGAACACAGATGCCTTGGTCATATTTCAACTTGGCTATGGCATGACAGCAAAGTAGTCCAAACCCCTAAGGTCCCACTAAAATCTCATGCTAACAAGCTCTTTTTAAAAAATTATTTATTTACTTTTTGTTTATAGCATTCAGTTCCATAATCTCTTGAGTTTCAAATATTCTCCTCCTGTCTCTCTTCCCCCCCTCCCCGCCATGGCAGCATGCAATCAACTACAGGATTTACAAATACCTTTACATTAAACATTAGTCAAATTGTAAAGGATTATAATCAATGGAATGAACAATGAGAAAGAAGAAACAAAGCAAAAAAAAAAGAAAGAGAGAGAGAGAGAGCAAGTGATTTAACCAGGTCTTCTTAAGACCCTTTCCCTTTGTAGGCCAGCGTAGCAATGTTGATGTAGAATAGCTGCTGAGGATCAAGGCCTAACAACACAGTAAGTACTGAATTAATACTTGTTGATTGATTGATAGCTTAAATGTAGACTGTCCAGGAAAAGCCTCCATTTCCCAGGTGGATGAAGTACGCTCTGTGTGTGCATATGAGTGTGTGTGTGTGTGCGCGCACACACGCGCTAGCTTATCATGTACTGTAAGTAAATTACACCTAAATCCCTTTTGGACCAAAGGGGCATAAATATGTATAAAATTATGATGTGACACACTGCAGACAGGACCCTGGATCTTGCTGTGTCTGATTATCACTTATTTATTTGTTTAAATTTTTTAAAAATACCATCTTATAATTTCTTTCCTCCCCTAACATTTAATGTTATAAGGTTAATTATAGTTTTTAATTAACAGTCGCCAGATCCTCTCAGTATCAATGAACTTGCAAAAACAGGATAAGAAAACAATAAGCCGTTTGATCTACGGAGTTATCTGGAAAAAAATTTCTTTCCTGATTCCATTAGTTTAGTTCAACCCAAAGCAAAACAATTAGAGTTCTGCTCTGATAGCAGACTTCATCTAGTATATCTGCATTATTTATCACACTTACAGGAAGAGAAGGGACAGATCTTTATAAAGAGATACAAATCAATATGAGCTTTTAACAGATGGGGTCTGGGTAGGGGGCCACAGCAGCCCCGTTGGGTACAACACTGAAAATTATTCAGCTGAAACACAGAGACCCAGGGACATTTGCTCAGTAAAGCACTTAGGGAGGGCTTTCAGGAGTCAGCATCTTGCTGAACGTATTCTACCAAGTCTGAGGCCAGAATTATGGCCATGCATCTGCTCAGACTAGGCAGCAGTCAACAGACTGGGCTCCAGGCAAAGAGCTATATTCGAAACTATTGCAAATAATGCAGTAACAACATCACCACATAATTTCCCTCCCTGGGCTATTTTTGAGGATTGAATGGAGGTAGTTTGGCATTGAAGGAGGTGCCTGGAGTGGGACACAAGCGGAAAAAAAACAAACCTATACAAACAATTCTGACAACCAGAGGCATGGGTAGAAGGGCAGAGGCAGGCGCAGCAGCTATCTGAAACAGTTTGGCACACATGGTTCACCTGTCACTAAGTCCCCAAGCTCTGCAGAGAATTGGCTTTTAGAACCTCAACATGATGCCCTAAACTCCAGCCCAAGTGTAGGGCAACGAGAAAGCTTGTCTACAAGCTTAGTTCTGGGACATAAATATCTATTGGTACTGCTCCATCATCACTCTTAACAGAGTTCAAAAGCAAGGTAGTTTGGAGGAAGCAAAATAAAGCAATGCCCTGCAACAAAATAAAACACAGTCCCAGAACCACTAGTGAGCTTAGTCTACAGACAGAAGAAATGATCCTCTCACCTCTACTTGCTGACTGTCTTCTAGAGCTCAACTTACTTCAGAGTCAGCACCACTAAACTTGATTTCATGCAATGCTAATACCTAGAAATATTTTTGCCACCAAAATAACACAGTCGTAGATTCAGAGGCAGTATGGCATCTTTTTCAAAAAGACTGAAATCATTCTTTTGTTTCAGTTCCTGTCTCTAATGTCCCACCTGGAAGGTCCCACCTAGGGCATTTTTAAAACAAGACAGTGATATCTAGACTTTGAGGGTGGAGTTATATACCTAATTCTAAATATCGTGGTACAGGGTAGAAATTCAGGTTTTCTAAAACTGATTCTTATTGGGTCATATTCTGCCATGCTTCTCTCTTTTCTCTAAATCCATCTGTACCAATTTTTCTCTCTTCAAATAATTTCTCTGCCCTGCTGGGTGTTAGCAACACCTCCAAATCAGTAATACTTGCAAACTTCATTAACACTGTTCACTCGATTTCCTAGATCATTAATAAAAATGCTAAATATCCCTGGATCTCTATACCAACACCCTGTATCATCCTAAGAGACACTTTCTCGACTGTACACACACTACCACTTAGTATTTCACTTGTTTCACAGCTAGCAGTATATTTATAACTCCCCTTCCCCATCCTCAATCAGTTTTCTATTGAGCCAAGAGGCCTCCAATAAGGAGGCCTTTAATAACTATAGATAAGGCAAACATCTCTATAAGTCATCAGCAGTCAACAAACCTTTGGCAAATTACTAAAAGGCACGATCACTCTCAGAAAGTCTGAGATGTTATCCCCAGGTTCAAACCATGATTATAATCCCCAGCTTGTTACCCCCTAGGAAGTGACAGCAAGCACACCATTCTAAAAATAGTCTTCCAAATAATCCTTGTATTAATTAAACTAGAGAACAGAAAAATGTCAGCATAATTAACATACAAAGCAATGGTATAGCCTAATTAATCACCATGAAGAGAGATCGAATAAAATACTATGCATTTTTATGGAGCAATTTAATCTGGCAAGTAATTAATCACAGAAACACTAAGCAAAACAAATGGATTTCCCTTTAAGGAAGTCACATTCATCATCTATAATGTATCCTAAACTCCAATTTGTTATCCAGCCTCAGACTTTTCCTGGAGACAATTACTTGCCAACATTAGTAGAAAACCAATTTTTGATGGAAAGGGGTAGGAGCCTTACCAATTAGCTCCCCTTCACTGAACTTAAATAAGATACACTGCATTGCCCCAACCCCTATGGCAGTAAGAGTGGGGCATGCCTTCAAAGAGCTCCCAATCTAAGTAAATTAAAACAACTGCATAAATAATTGCTATATGAGTCATGGAGAGATTATGGTAATTTATAGACTGGAGAAGAATCCCATCATAAGACAAAGAAGTCTTAGGTCAGCAGCTCTTGGAAAGGGGCCCCATGGTAAGGCTAAAACTTCCCGTAGTAAGAAAGGAAAATTTCACATATTAAGGATACCTAAGTACTCTTCTAGCTCTAAATCCTATGATCCTGCAAAGGCTGGGGGAGGGCAAATAAAGAGGAGGAGTTTGAAAAGAAACCATAGCTTCTACCTGGCAGATGCCTGTCTGAACAGACATGCAGGGTGGGGAGATCCCAATAGTCGGATTTTAGCAACAAAAGAGCCAGTGAAGCTCATTAGCTGGAGAGATGGCAAGGGCTATCTCCATCCTCCCTCTGTTTTGCTCTAGCAGTTGAGTGTTTTCATAAAAGAAGATCAGTGTGCTTTTCAAACCCCCAGATGTTCAAATCTGCTGGCTGAAGCCTTTCTTTTCTGTGCTGGGCTCAAGGGCTCCTTTTACCTTTTTTCCCTGTTGCAAATCCTAACTCCTGCAGATGAAAGCAGCTGGCCAACAAAGCAGCCTTAGGCCTCTAACCACAAAAGCCATCGGGGCCTTGCCCTTCAAATGACCTCAGAAATAGTTCGGTCCTTTGGAGTAAGCAAGAGATTGAAGAAAGCTGGGAAGAACAGCAAAAAAGGAAGGAAAGTGAGACAGAGGTTTTGAGAATCAAAAGGGAAAGGAGAGAAGCAGCACTATTTCAGGGCAGCTACAAGGTACTTAGTAAATTGTGTTCTTATCCTTCCACTCAAATGAACTCTACTTAGCTGCTTCTTTCAGGATCCAGGCAGTTGTGAAGCAAGTTTGCTAGATCCACACATATACACAACCTAATACAGATTTCAGAAGGCCCTGGAGAAGAAGTCAAAAAGAAACAACTTCCCCTGCCTAGCTTATTGTTTCCAGTACTTCCCAGATAGTAGGTTTTTCATGAAGCCCCAGTGGTGTCAAATAAGGGAGAAATTAATGCTCTTCAGTGTGCAGGGTAGTGAAAATACATTAGAGCACTCTGTTTGACATCCTACTCTCATGTTATTGGTTTTAAAAGAAACTATACAGAAACCAATTAGAACCAAAAAATCTCATTAAACCTCTTACAACAGGAGCTCACTTTGCTAGAGCATGCACAATATCTGGGCCCTGGGGAGAAATGTATAATGGAGGTAAAATTAATCAAAACCTACATAAAATAGGACAGCAAGAGACAGCTTAAGAAGAAAATCTCTCCTTGGAGTCAGACTTCCAAATTCCTGAAGTCTGATAAGTGAGTGCATAATTCTACTTATTATTACCTTCCACTCTGTAACACTATGTTTATAATTAGGTTGATATCACAGTGAAATGACAGTAAAATGCAGACACAATTCATTTAACAATTAATCTACTAGAGCTACAATTCTTAGCATGTCATTAATTGCCTGCTTAAAATGCTGCCTCAGTTTTCAGTTTACCATGCATCTACTTTCAGAACCTAGGGGAAATGTAGCTCTAAGAAAGGCTGGTTTGGGGTCTAACTTCAGAATCTAGGATTGGACTGTTCTCTCCCTAAGAACATTGGCTCAGGAAAGGCCCTACTGAGACTACTAGACCCATTATTAATCAAGCTAGAAAGGAAAAAGGACATATTAAGCTGTCATTTAACCACCTCATTCGCCCCTCTCTCTTTCTCTCTCAGAAGCACCCCCCACACACAATTCACTGTGCCTTTTTTCCTGCCCTTTATCAGTACCTGTCTTCACCATGAAGTATAATTAACGTTCCTAGCCTCCACATGTGAAAAGGGACAAGGGCTTCAGTCAGTCTGGGAAACAAATTAGAATTATGGGAGAAAAGCCTCCAAACTATTCATATCCTTAATCCATAAATCCCACCACTGGGCATATATCTCAAAGAAGTTTAAAAAAAGAGAGAGAGGTCTTATGTATATCAGAATATTAACAGCAACACTTTTTGTGGCTGAAAAAATAGACGCCCACTGACTGGGGAGTTGATAAACAAAGTGTAGTGCAAGGATGTAAAGGAAATCTAATGTACCCTAAGAAACAATGAATAAGAGGAATTTAGTGAAACATGAGAAGATATATATGAATAGATGAAGAGTAAAGAAAGCATAAACAGGAAAACAATATAGACAACTATAATAATGAAAAAACTGTAAAACTAAAGTGCAAGTTGCCAAAAAGATGTGAGGGATGTACCATATTCTTTTCCTTGGGGGTGGGGGTGGGGAGAGAATGAGTGTAAAATATCAGTTATTGTATAAATTGGTTTTAACTATTTTTCTCTGTTTTAGTGGAAGGCTGGAGGTAAGGGGTGGGGAATATAATACTTGGAAATGATCCTTATATAAAAGCAAAAGGGAAGGGAGGAAGTTAGAAAAAGAGGGAATGAGAAAGAAAGGAGGAAGAAAATAAGGAAAACTGAACTAGACAGCCCACATGTGGACACTTGTCCCACTAATAAATTCTTTAATTGCTTTCCTCTAAATTTATTCACTTGGACTTTGAACTTCACATTTACTTTTTGTGGGCAGCTGAGATAGCCCATTTTAACATAGCCCTCTCTATTATTTCCATAGATTAGTAGGGCCTGCTGTTTCCAGCTTGTCCAGCTTAACATTTGAGAGTTGGGAAATTAATCTGTGTGTATGTAAAGATGGGAAACTTAGATCCCTCTTGAGGGGAGCCCTAAGAATTATGATTATATCTGAGGATTTTATCCTAATCTTCTCAGCTCTGCTCCCATCAAGTTCAAACTAGCGTATTTGGTTGTTTAAATGTGTGTTTACTGAAACAAAGTGGAGTGGGGCTGCAGGGTTTTGAGGGCGAGTTGGAAAAAATCTGTTTTCTGTCCCAATGCAATACCTTCCCACCCAGTCAATCTTATGGACTTTTATTAGACTGAAAGAAATCATCAATCACTCACTTCTCCACTGCATTGAATAATTCCATCTTGGAGTCATTCTGCTTAGAACAAAACCTTTTTAATTCACCTCGGGGTGTAGGGGTCTGGTTACTTTCAGTGATCAAAAGCCAACCTTACCACAGTCATGGCTCACTCACAAAGACAGTCCCTTCAGGCCACCTCCAAATATTTTCAAGGATGAGGCATTATTAATTAAGAAGGCGGAAATTTTCAGTGTAATTAAAAGACAAAGGGAGGCCTAACTGATCACCAAGGTAACTTACAAACGAATGTCAGTAAGTTTGCATTAGAAGATACCCTGTAATTATCACAGTATAAAATTTTTGTCACATGCACAACTGACAGTTCAAACTTTCTCTGAAATCCATGCAAAAGATCATGGTCCTACCTCTCCCAATGATCTGAAATAAAAAGATTAAAATAATGAAGAGTTTAGAAATTAGTCACAAGATTGTAACTGCAGCATGGCAATTAAAAATGGCAGAGATAAGGAAATTCATTATCCAAATACACACACACATATATGTGTGTATGTAAGTATACATACACGCATATGTGTAGGAGCTCTATCTTTACCCAAGAGTAGCTAACAATTTCTTGATTTGCCTAAATAATGATGTCATATATCCAAAGGTAAAGGAACCAACAAATAAAACCTCTTTTCTAGATCTGATTCCAAACAACAAGGAGGGACTAGTTGCTGAGGTAGTAATACTTTAAACCTTGGAATGGAAGTAAACACTCCATCTTAGAATTTCTGACAGAGAAGAAAAAGTCTTGCATAGTTTGACTAACATATACCCTAAGTTTTTTGGGGAAAAAACTTCCTCTGGAGTCAGAGAAAAGATGTGCAAAATCCCATGGACAAAACTTCTATAGGGGAAGTCACCTCTTAAAGGATAGACGCTCTCAAGAATGAAATTCTGAAGACACAAAGAGAAACGATTCAGATGAAGAGAAAAAGGGAGAGTTGTCTAAAGAGACAAATGTGAAGAACAAAATTGAAACTGAATACAATGTAATTATAGTGACTAAGCTTAGTCCCCCCAAAATGATATGAGAACGAACTTTTCTATCCTTCCTTTCCAGAAAGGTAAAGAACTATGAGTGTGGAATCCTGCTGGTGACATCAAGCTAGTTTTATGGAACTATTTTTTCCCCTTTCTTTTGTATTCTTTGTTTTAAGATGTAGTTCTCTGGGTGGAGGAGGGAGGAGTAACATATTTGGAAATGAAGGTGAAGTAAAAAACAAATCTGAAAAGATATATATGAAAAACTGAAGGATGAACAGGTAATAGAAGATGAAAACAAAACCATGACACAGTCTTCTAAGAAGAATGTCAGGAGTCTGAAAGCTCAGAATTAGCTGGGGCTGGTGAAGAAAGAAAAGGACAATAAAACAACCTTTTAAAGTTCTATTGAGGAAAAGAAATTCAAAGAAGGAATACGACTGCAGTTCACTTCTTTGGATGAATGCAGTGTTGATAATAACTGAGTATGGAGAGAAGGCAGAGTTGTTCAGCTCGTACTCTGCTTCTGTTTGCTTGACTAAGTAGAATAATCATTAGACTGTAAAGAGCAAAACAAAAATGGCTAATATTGAACTGAAACCCAAGATAAGTAACATGCTAGTAAGAGAACACCAACTGCCCTTGATGAGTTCAAGTCAACCAGACCAGATGAACTACATCCTAGTGTAATGAAAATACTCATAGATATAGAAACTAAGTCACTGTCAGTGATGTGTGAAAGGCTCTGAAGACCTGGAGAGACATGGCAGGACTGGAGTAGGGTAAATGTTATTCTGATTTTCAGACTAAAGGTCAGAGAATTTAACTCTGATTGCGGGAAAAATTCTAAAACATATTATTACTTCATGACAAACAGCTTAAAGGGGGGGGAGCCAAGATGGCAGCATAGAAACAGGAAAATTCCGCGAGTTCCCCCCATAACCACCTCAAATACCTATAAAATATGACGCTAAACAAACTTTAGAGCTACAGAACCAACAAAGCGACAGAGAAACAAATCTCCCACTGAAAGAAGCCCGGCAGGGGAACAGGAAGGGTCCACCACAGGGTCCTCAGAACTGAGCCCAGCCCCGCCTTGTGTGAGCCCAAGGTTTTAGCCCCAGGCACACCAATCAGCCACAGCTGGAGGGACTTCAGGACAGTGGATCACCAACAGCTGTGGCCATTTCCAGTATTATCAACCCATAAATGCCAAAAGCAAAGTAAAAGGTCAGTGTGGACTTTGGGAACAGGGGAACTGAGAGTGCAGTCTGACCTCTGCCCCCAGAAGTTGAGAAGCAGCTGAGGCGCAGCAGCTGTGCAGCTGCCTCCATATGGCTGCTTCAGAGCTCCTGGCCTACAGATTGTAGGGGGACTGAGCGACCATTCTGAGGGGAAATCGCTCTTCCTTTAACCTGCTTGGATCTGGATCGTGGTTTTGGGTGGTAGTCCTAGGGTGTGTGACCAAATACCAGAGCCTGTGGAGGCTTCAGAGAGGGCACCCAACTAATAGCTCTGGCAGCTGCAAAAACCCCAGTGATTTGGGACAAAGCTCTCCTCTCTGGAAGCAGAGTTATACTATGGCAAAAAGTTCAAAAGTCAAGTAATTGACTGGCAACATGAGCAAGCAAAGGAAGCAAAGCATGCACAGCAATCCAACTTTAGATTCCTTTTTTGGGGACAAAAAGGATCAAAGCATAGAATGGCAGGAAGACAAAGTCAGAACTGCTGCACCAAAAGCTTCCAAGAAAAATATAAACTGGTTACAGGCCATAGTGGAGCTTAAGAAGGATTTTGAAAACCAAATAAGAGAAGTGGAGGAAAAATTGGGAAGAGATGAGAATGATGCAAGAAAATCATGAAAAGAACATCAACAACCTGACTGAAGAAAATAACACCCTAAAAATAGATTAACTCAAATGGCAAAAGAGGTCCAAAAAGCCAATGAGGAGAAGAATGCCTTAAAAAGTCGAATTTGCCAGATGGAAAAAGAATCTCAAAAGCTCACTGAAGGGAATAATTCCTTCAGAATTAGAGTGGAGCAAATGGAAGCAAATGACTTTATGAGAAATCAAGATACTATTAAATAGAACCAAACAAATGAAAAAAAAGAAGGCAATATGAAATATCTCCTTGCAAAAAACCACTGACCCGGAAAATAGATCCAGGAGAGATAATTTTAAAATTATTGGACTACCTGAAAGCCATGATCAAAAAAAGAACCTAGAAATCATCCTTCAAGAAATTCTCAAGGAAAATTGTCCTGATGTTTAGAACCCGAGGGCAAAATAGAAGTTCAAAGAATTCACCGATCACCTCTTGAAAAAGACCCCAAAAGAAAACTCCTAGGAATGTTATAGCCAGGTTCCAGAGCTCCCAGATCAAGGAGAAAATATTACAAGTAGCCAAGATGAAATAATTTGAATATTGCAGAAACACAATTAGGATAACACAGGATCTCATAGCTTCTACACTGAGGGATCTAAGGGCTTGGAATATGATATTCCGGAGGTCAAAGGAGCTGAGATTAAAACCAAGAATCACCTACCCGGCAAAACTGAGTATAATGTTTCAGGGAAAAATATGGTCATTCAATGAAATAGAGAACTTTCAACCTTTCTTGATGAAAAAAACAGAGCTGAATAGAAAATTTCACATTCAGATACAAGAAGCAAGAGAAGCATGAGAAAGTAAACAGGCAAAAGAAATCATAAGGAGCTTACCAAAGTTGAACTATTTACAATCCTACCTGGAAAAACGATAACTGTAACTTAGGAAACTTTTCTCAGTATAAGGATAGGCGAAGGGAATAAAAATGTATGTGTGTATATATATATATATACATATATATATATATGTATATATGTATACATACATATATATGTCTATATAGGAGGGCATATGTGCGTATGAATACATATGTGAGTATGTGTATATATGTGTACAGGTATACAAAGACAGAGGGCATAGGATCAATTGAATAGGAAGGGATGATACTTAAAAGGTGAAATTGAGAGATGAGAGAGGAATATAATAAGAGGAGATGGGGAGAGACAGAATGGGGTAAAGTATCTCATACAGAAGAGGCAAGGGAAAACTGTTACAATGGAGGGGAAGAACAGGAAGGCAAAAGGGAACGGGTCAACCTTACTCTCACTGAATCTGCCTTAGGGAAGGAATGACATACACACTAAATTGGGTATCTTGCTCTACAGGAGAGTAGGGGGGAAGAAGATGAGAAGGGAGATGATGGGAAGGCAGGTTGGGGGGAGGATAGTTAGAAGCACACACTTTTGAAAAGAGACAGGGTCAAAGTAGAGAATAGTACAAGTGGCAGGCGGCATAGGATGGAGGGAAATATAGTCAGTCTTTCACAACATATCCACTATGGAAATGTTTTATATAGCTACACATGTACAACCTATATTGAATTACTTATCTTCCTAGTAAGGATGGGTGATGAGGGAGGAAAGGAAAGAATCTGAAATTCAAAGTTTTAAAATAAAATGTTTAAAATACACACACACACACACACACACACACACACACACACACACATATATATTTTTACATGCAACTGGGAAATAAGATATACTCCTGGGTAAGGAGATCCATCTTGCCCTACCAGAAAGTCAGAGGGGGGATGGGGAAGGATACAGAAGAGAGCAGATTGGGGGGGGGAAGGGTTATACTGTGGGATCACTGTTTTGGAGTGGTGGGTAGGGGAAAGATGGGGAGAAAATTTGTAACTCAAAATCTTGTGGAAATGAATGATGTAAACTAAAAATAAACATAAAATTTAATTTAAGAAAATTTTTTTACAGTACTGTGACATATTAAAAAAAAACACCAAAAAACAACAAAAAAAGAAAAACAGGTCAAAGCATACCAACTTTATTTTCATTTTTGCCAGGGTAACTAGATTTGGTAGATCAGAAGAATGCTATAGTAGTTTACCTAGGTTTTTAGCAAATCATTTGACAAAAATCTCTCACTTTCTCCTTCTTGGAAACAGAAAAATATGGAATATATGATAGTATACTTAGGTGGATTTGAAACTGGTTTAATGGCCAGATCCAAAGAATGTTCATTAATAGTTCAGTGATCCACTGATTGGAGAAAGTGGAAGCCAGACATTGGAGAGTTTTTCCTAGATCATTTACTATTTAAAAATGGCATTCAGGGAATTCTCATCATTTCCCACCTGGTTACTTTCCTGTGCTTCATCATCTACAGAAACTCATCATTTTGAAAAATGAAATCAACTCACAAATTCCAACTTCCATAAATTATTTTCCATTCTGGCTGCATGACAACATCTCCCCCTGCCCCAACTCCCCACCAGTAACTTCTCTCCTCCAAGGGGGCTAGCTAAAGCAACAAGGCACTCTAACAGAGAGTCAAAACACCTCAACTACCACTTTCCTTCAGAACCTGGTATATATAGCCAAAGACCTAAGAACTTTGGGAATAACACTGTTATTCCTACTTCCAGCTCAACCTTTATAGGCATCATTAAGCAAACAACCCTTGTGGATATGAAACCTGGAAACTGCTTCTGCAGGTACTGATGTCTCAACATCCTCAGAAGCCACAGATACTTTTTAAAAAATATATCCTGCCTTCTAAGTACTTGGCACCACAAAAGAGGTCAACATTAGAAACTGATATAGTTTTATTAATGGAAATGACATTTAAAAATTCATTATCACCTGCTATGCCACTGTACTTTAAGAACCCCTGGGCCTTTGCATCTTACTTGAAGCTGAAAACTTCAATATCCATTATCTACTCCCATTAGAATGCAAGCTCCTCAAGAGCAGGGACTGTTTTCCTTTTCTACTTGTAACTATAGCATGTAGCATAGTGTTTCCCATAGAGTAAGCACTTAATAAATGTATTCATTCATTCATTTTATTCAAGATAACCAGGGAGATGATGGTCTTGTGGTAATCTGAAATATTGTATTCATTCTAGATGCCACATTTTAGGAAGGGTACTAATAAGCTAGAATGCCCAGAGGAGACTAGCCAAGATGGCAGATGAGGGGCTTCAAAATCATACCATATGAAGATGAAAATCAGGTAAAGAAACTGGAGCTAGTTAGTCTGATAGTTAATAGTTAGGGAAGATGGAGTGTGAGAGTGGGAAATGAGATAATAATTGTTTTCAAGGATTTGAAGGGTGGTTTGAAGGATTTGAAGAAGACAGAACTAGGAGCAAAAGGTAGAATTTCAAGGAGGCATATTTTAGCTTGATGTAAAGTAAAATTTCTTAACCATTAGAGTGATCCAAAACTGGAGTAAACTGTCAGAGCAGTGGGTTCCCCTTTATTGGAGGTCTTGAAGCAATGGTTCCAAGATGGGAGGTCCTTGCTGCAAGCTGAGTTTGTCCCTGGGGGGAAAGGGGAAAGGGAATAACAGCATTTATATAATGCCTACTATGTGCCAGGCACTGTGCTAAGTGCTTTTATAAATATTATCTTATTTGATCTCTGAGATCCCTTCTAACACAGATTCAGTAACTGAGGCATTCTGTTATAGTAAATAATAGAAACAGCACTGAACTGGGAATCAGAAGACCTAGGTCAAGTTCAACTTTGTCACTAACTCCCTCATAACCTTGGACTAGTCATGTCCTTTTCTTTAAGTATCAGTTTCCATCTGCAAAATGAGGAGGGTAGCTTCACAGCCTTTTTCAGTCCTCATACTGCTTTGTTCTCTGTAGCATTTGACACTGTTGGCTACTTCCTTGACTTCTGAGACACCACACTCCAGGTTCTTCTCTTACCTCTGTAACCAATTCCTTCTCTATCTCTCATCCTTATCATTTAAGATGATGTTAGCCAAATTTTCTTTTGTGAACTTGGTGGGTTCACTTTTCACTTTTTGATCATGGCTTTCAGGTAGTCTAATAATTTTTAAATTGTCTCTCCTGGATCTATTTTCCAGGTCAGTGGTTTCTTCAAGGAGATATTTCACACTGCCTTCTATTTTTTCATTTGTTTGGATCTGTTTAATAGTATCTTGATTTCTCATAAAGTCATTTGCTTCCATTTGCTCCACTCTAATTCTGAAGGAATTATTCTCTTCGGTGAGCTTTTGAGATTCTTTTTCTATCTGGCAAATTCGACTTTTTAAGGCATTCTTCTCCTCATTGGCTTTTTGGGCCTCTTTTGCCATTTGAGTTAATCTATTTTTAAGGTATCATTTTTTTCAGTCAAGTTGTTTACTCTCTCTTCATGATTTTCTTGCATCATTCTCATTTCTATTCCCAATTTTCCTCCACTTCTCTTATTTGGTTTTCAAAATCCTTCTTAAGCTCCTCTGTGGCCTGTAACAAGTTTACATTTTTCTTGGAAGCTTTTGGTGCAGGAGTTCTGACTGTGTTGTCTTCTTCCCATTCCATGCTTTGATCCTTTTAGTCCCCAAAAAAGGAATCCAAAGTTGGATTGCTGAACTTGTTTTGCTTCCTCTGCTTGCTCATATTGCCAGCCAATTCACTTGACTTTTAGGTTCAGTAGAACTCTGCTTTCCAAGGGAAGAGCTTTGTCCCAAATCGCTGGGGTTTTCACAGCTGCTGGAGCTATTACGAGACCGCCGTCTCTGCAGCTCCCACCAGCTTTGGCTCACTGGTCACGCACCTCAGGACCACCACCCAAGACTGCAATCCCGATCCAGGCAGGTCAAGGCAAGAGCACTTAGCCTCTGAATGATCGCTTGGCCCCCCTGCAATCTGCAGGCCGGGAGCTCTGAAGCAGCCACGTGGAGGTGGCTGCAGGGCTGCCACTTCAGCCGCTTCTAGCTCTGAGGCAGACGGCTGGACCCTCTCCCTCAAATTTAGCCGAGTTCCACTGACCTTTCACTTTGTCCTTGGCTCTTATGGGTTGATAATTTTGGAAACCGCCACAGCTGCCGGTGATGCACTCTCCTAAAAGCTCCAGCCGCGGCTGGTCAGGCCACCCTGGGGCTAAAGCCTTGGTTTTATGCAGTGCTGGTCTCAACTCCCAGCGTGCTATAATGAACCCTTCCCGTCTGCCTGCCAGGCTGCCTTCAGTGGGAGCTTTGTTTCTCTGTCATGTTATGGGTTCTGGAGCTCTAAAATTTGTTTAGAGTCATATTTCATAGGTATTTGAAGTGGTTATGGGGGAAGCTCACAGAGTTCTCCTGCTTCTACGCCACCATCTTGACTCCCAGGTTCTCTTTTCTCTACATTCTCTCGGGCCAATCTCATAAGAGTTGGTAGGAGAAAATAGTACAACATAGTTTTACCTTCAATTATTCCAAAAAAAAGGTTAGCTAGAATTCTTAAAAGAAATGAACCAATCTGATCTTTTTTCCAGGCTTTGTGCAGAAAACTCCCAAATTATTATCACCTAACCTGAACTCCTTCTGGAAATCTAGACCTATGATTCCAATTCTCTAG
>CM053582.1:489436973-489462329 GCA_028627135.1 Pseudochirops cupreus
CTGACATAAACTCTAAATTGGGCATCTTGCCACATAGAAGAGTAGGGGGAAGGGGGATGAGAGGTGGGGTGATGGAGGAAGGGCAGGGTGGGGGGGAGGGCTGATGAAAGTTCACACTTCTATAGAGGGACAGGGACAGGGACAGGGTAGAGAGTGGATGGAGGGGGCAGGATAGGAAGAAGGGACATGTAATCAGACTCACAATATGCTCACTGTGGAGAGGTTCTGTGTAATTACACATGTTCAGCCTGTATTTGATTGCTTGTCCTCCCAGTGGGGGTGGGTGACGAAGGAGAAAGAGAAAGAATCTAGAATCTAAAGTTCTATAATCAAATGTTAAAAATATATATGTATGTGTGTGTGTATGTGTGTGTATATATATACACACACACACACACACAATTATTATTATTATTATTATTAACTACATCCAACTGGAACTTGAGATACACAGGCACTGTGGTTGGGAGATCCATCCTGCCCTACCAGAAAGTCAGAGGGGTGAGGTGGGAAGACGTAGGAGAGAACAGATTGGGGGTGGGGGAATACACTGGGACGGCTGTTTTGGGGCAGTGGGTAGGGGAAAGATGGGGAGAAAATTTGTAACTCAAAATGTCGTGGAAATGAATGATGTAAACTAAAATAAAATTTAAAAAATCAATTAAAAAATTTAAAAAAATACAATTCTTTGAGTTACGTAGGTTCTTCCCCCATTACCTCTCTCCCCCCAACAAAGTCAATCAGTTTTCATGTCCTAACAGTTCTACCTCTATATCTCTTGTGTAAGTCCCCTCTCCCCACTTCCAAAAGTCTTTAAGACTGCCATCACTTCTGGGCTAGAGAACTGATATATTCTTATAAACAGTTTTCCTGTCCCTAGTCACTGTCCTCCAATTCATCCTTCAAATAACTCCCAAAATAATTTTTCTAATTCTCAAAAACTTTAAGCAACTCCCTACTTTTCTAAGATGAAAATTCCTCAATCTGACATTTAAGATGTCTACAACCTGGCTTCAAAACTACCTCTCCAACCTATTTCACATTTTCCTATTTTTTGTGTTTTATATTCCATCCAGAGAACTAATAGCTACCCTCAAACTTGACATTACATCTCTTATTTCCAAGCATTTGCAAAAACAGTATTCCACGCTTAGAATACACATATCCTCTTCTTATCTCTACCTCTCAGCACACTTTTCTTTCTTCAAGGATCAATTGAGATGCAAATTGTTCAATGAAATTTTCCTTGATCCCAACCTGTTAATATACTATTCTTCCACAAATTACTTATTTGTGTACATAAATAATAGAAGGGAAGAGGAAGGGACCTCAGAGCTTATCTAATTCAAACCCCTCATTTTTACAGATGAGTAAAGTGAGGCCAAGAGAAGTTAAATAACTTGCATATTATATCCACATTATTATATTCGTAAGCCTACTCAATACCCTACCTCAAAGACAATGTAAGCTGCTTGAGGGAAGAGACTATCACTAGTACCTATCATAGTGCCTTATAAACAGTAGGGGTTTAAGAAATGATTTGTTGAATTTAATTAATTTGCCTATAACCTCATGAAAGCTGATGACAGAATGGGTCAGAAATAGTCAAAATGGGGACTCCAGAGCTGGCTAACCATGTTAACATATGAATTTAAAAGAGAGGGAAATGGAAGGAGCAGAGATGAGAATAAACCTAAAAAAAAAAACAAAACACAATGTTGGGAAAGCAAAAAGGCTTTATTTCTGTCTTAAACTAATCTAGCCCAGTCTACCTAAAAGGTCAGACTACAGAATATTCAAAAACTGTGGAAAGCTAGGTGGCATAGAGGATAGAGTGCTGGGATAGAGTCAGGAAGAACTGAGACAAAACCTGGCCTCAGACATTTTCCTAGTTGTGTGACCCTGGGCAAGTCATTTAAGCTCTGTTTGCCTCAGTTTCTTCATCTGTAAAATGGGGATAAGAACAGTACCAACCTCCTAGGGTTATTGTAGGGATCAAAAAAGATAATAATTGTAAAGCACTTAGTACAGTGTTGGGTACATGGTAAATATTACATAAATGTTAGCTATTGTTGCTGTTGCTGACCATCTAAAAGGCCTACAACATAATTTCAGGCTGAAGTTCCAAATGGTTTGATATGCCAAACTCCTTCTTGTGAAACACCTAGAATCATGGTCTTTTGACTACAAATGTTACTTTTACAAAGATCTAAGCCCCCCCCAAATCAAGAATCCTTCAATATGCTACAGCTTTCCGAACCCACTGCAAAGAGTTGGCAGTATGCAACATATACTGAGTAGGAGAGAGAAAAAGAGATGATAAAGCCCAAGGGATGAGTTTGGATTTTCATTTCTGGAGGTTGTCTTAAGAGATTAGAGAAGAGTGAATACAGCAGTCATTGGGAGGGGACATTAACCCAGTCTCATTTGGTGCCTTGTTTTAATCCATGTAATGTTTTTCATTCCCTGTAATGGGAGATCAGCAGGGTCTGATTAACATGAGAAAGGTCATTACTGATAAAGCGTAACTCAGGGAACAATTTGAGCTTACATGACACAGGAGCTGACAACAGGGATCTCTAGCAATTCCCAGAGAGACAGAAAGGAGAGGCTGTGCCCAGATCCATCCCCCCTGATCCTGCCTTTGATCCAAATCATCCTAAGCAAAAAAAAGGTTCTTCACCTGAGGTGTTTGGAAAGAGGCCAGTCAGCTCACCAAACGCTGACTTTAAATTGCAATACAACCAAAGACATACAAGTGCAAAAGTAAATGTGAAGCCCAGAAAAATGCACAGGGAAGGAGAGGGAAGACATTATTTTAAATACAAGGTCAGAAGGACCATTAGTCAGTATGATTCCATCTTGGAGCAGAGCTTCACATCACTGTCTTGGTCCCCTACCCTGCAAATACAGCCTCCTTCAAACACTTGGTAAAAGCCTTGCAGTTCTATCAAAAGAATTAACTAACCTCTAACCTTTTTTAAAGGATTATATACCCATAAACCTACGTAATTCAGGAAAAGGGAATAAAGAACAACAGAGTCTGGCTTACGAATTTAAAGGCTAAGACCAAGCAAGGAGGGCAAAGTCAAATTTGCCAGTGCTGCTTAATTAGCAGAGAATTTAACAGACCATAAACCATAAGCCTTCACCCTCAGGTCTACCCAATAATGTCTGAAAAAAAAAATTACCAAAAAATGAAGCCTCCAGATAGCACTCCAGATAATGGGTCATATTAATCCACTAAGCATAGAAAACTATGTACCTCAAGAAAAATACATATTGGGAGAAAAATTCTACTTTAGGAGTATATTTCTTCTCCCATTTTGAGAAATTAGAAAACAGAACTGTGTTAATAAGACTCCTTAAGTAAAAGGCTATAAGATATTAACTTAAAAGGGATTCAATAAGTCCCTCAATGTATTTGGTTTTTAGGAAGAAGTCAGAAAGAAATCACTTCACCACTGTTTTATTCTCTGATTCAGATGACAGGATCATAAATTTAGATCTATATCATGTCCACTAACTATGGATGTCCCCCAAGAATCCATCCGGATCTTTTCTTTTTTTTCCTCCATCTCACTTAGTGATCTCATCATCCTCTATGGGCTCGGCTATCATCTTTATGCAAATGATTCCTGGATTTCAAAGACATCTTATGCTCAACATGGCCAAATCTGAACTTACTATCTTTCTCTCCCAAATCCTCTTTTTTCTTCCTAATCTCCCCATTATTATCAAGGGTACTACTGTCCTTTCAGTCACACAGGTTTGAAACTTGGGTGTCATTTGCCACTCCTCACACCCCATATCCTATCAGTTGACAAGTCCCATCATTTCTATCTTTGTTACATCTCTTGAATATTCCCCCTTATCTCCTCTTAACACTGCTACCACTGTGATCCAGGCTATTCATCACTTCAAGCCTGGACCACTGCAATACCTTTCTGGTTGGTCTTCCTGCCTCAAGTCTCCATCCATTCAAGTCCATACTCCATTAAGCTGCCAAATTGACCTTCCTAAAGCGCAGGTATGATCATGTCAACTACCCATTCAGTAAACTACATTGGCTCCCTGTCACCTCCAGGACTGTATATAAAAATCCTCAGGTGTTCAAGTCTATCATGCATCCAAAAAAATGTACAAGGATCTATAAAAATATCTATGTCAGCTCTTGTTATGGTGGGTAAGAATCGGAAATCAAAGAGATACCCATCTATTGGGGAATGGCTGAATATGCTGTGGTATATGATTGCAATGGAATATTATTATGCTATAAGAAATGACAAGCAGGATGACTTCAGGAAAACCTGGAAAGACTTGGATGAATTGATGCATAGTGAAACAAACAGAACCAGGAGGATGGTGTGCACAGTAACAGAAATATTGTCCAATGAAGAATTGTGAATGACTTAGCTATTCTAATTGCTTACCATCTCAAGGAGGGGAAAGGAGAGAGAGAATTTGGAACTTAAAACTTTAAACAAAAATGTTTAAAAATTTTTTTAAAAGCCCATCATAACCTGGCCCCTTCTATATTCCAATCTTCCTATACCTCAAATTGGATGTCTTCAAACTCAGTATGTCCAAAACAGAATTCGTTATTTCCCCTCCAAAACTTCCCCTTTCCCCAACTTCTCTATCACTGTCAAAGGCATCACCACTGTCACTACAGCCAGGCTTGCAACCTTGGTATCATCCTTGATTCCTCACTCATACTTACCCCTCATATCCAATCAACTGCCAAATTTTTTCATTTCTTTCTCCATAACATATCTTAAATGTTGCTTTTTTTCCACTCCCATAGCTAGTCTTACTTCAAATCCTCAATAACTCTCACCTAGACTACTGCAATAACTTCCCAGACCCAAGTCTCTCCCCACTCCAATAAATCCTTCACATAACTGCTAAAATAACTTTCCTAAAGCACTGGTCTAATAATGGTATCCTACCCCACCCCCACTAACTGAAGTCCAATGATTCCCTATTAATTCTAGGATCAAATATAAATCTTTCTGTTTGGCATTAAAGCTCTTCGCAATCTGACACCTTCCTATCTTTCTAGTCTTTTAACATGTTACTCTTTTCCTCTTCTCCATACATTCCACAGTCCAGCCATAGTAGTCTATTTGCTCTTCCTCACATACAACCTCCATCTCCATTACTGTGCACTGTCTGTGTGTCTCCCATGATTAGAACACTAGCCCTCCTAATCTCCATCTTGTCAAATCCCTGACTTGCTGTAAAATTAAGCTGCTGGTGCTTTTTTATCCACTTTCCTTCCATTCTCCATTTAACTTACACGTGCTGATTTATGTGTATGTTGTCTCTTCCATTAGGACGTAAGTTCCTTGAGGGCAGAGAATGTTTTTCCTTTTTCTTTCTATCCCCCAGAACTTAACATACTGCCTATCAACACCTTTTTAATAATTTAGAGTCTCAGAGGGTCACCAAAACCCTGAAAGTTTAAGTGACTTGCGGAGAGACAGCCAATGTGTCAGAGGTGGGACCTGGACCTAAGTCTTCCTGATTCCAAGTACAGTTATCTATGCTTCTCACCTCACCTTCAGACCTCAATGCTTCTCAGTGGCATATAATAAGTGTTTAATAAATGTTTGCTGATTGATGGAGCTGGACATGACCTTAGTAATCACTTAGTTCAGCCTCATTTTACAAATGAAGTAACTGAGGTCAAGGTAGCCTCCTTGCTGTTTACCAAATAAGACATTCCATCACTCAGCTCTGGGCATTTTCACTGGCTGTCTCCCATGCATGGAATGCTTTCCCTCTTCATCTCTGCTAGCTCCTATCACCTGCTGGCTTCCTTGGCTTCCTTTAAGTTCCAGCTGAAATCCCACCTTCTAGATGTCTACATTCAGAGAAAGCTCTAGAAAGACCAGAGTTTAAATGGAGACTGAAGCAATCTACACGCCATCATTCTTTTTCATGTTTGGTTTTCTTTCTTTTTTCCCATTGTTCACTCCATTAGTTACAACCCTTCTACACAACCAGACTATTGTACAATGTGAAAGTATTTGCCGATCCTATACATGACTGCATATCACCTTGGGGGGGGGGGGGGCAGGAAGGGGAGAAAATCTGAAACTCAAGGGATTGTGGAACTGAATCTTGTAAACTAAAAGTAAATAAACAAGTCAATGAAAAAACAAACAAAAAAAGGCATGGAACAAAGACACTAAAAACAAAATAAAGTAAAATAAAATAAAATAAATAAAATAAAATCCCACCTTCTAAAAGAACCTTTTCCCACACCTTCTTAATTCTAGTGCCTTCCCTTTGTTATGTCCTATTTATCCTATATATAGCTTGTTTATGCATAGCTGTTTACATGATTAGCCTGTGAGCTCAAGGGAACTTTTTTTGCCCTTCTTTGGATCCCCAGTGCTTAGCACAGTGCCTGACATATGCTTAATAATGCTTTACTGACTGACTGAAATGATCTGCCAAAGTTAAGTAGCAAACCTGGGATCTGGACCTAATTGCTCTGATTGAATATACAGTATTCTTTCTGCTTTAGTCAGTTGCCATCTTCTTGAAGAGCTCTACCTCATTGATGAGGCTTACTAAGATATGGTCCAGAGCTATAACAACAGTTCCTTTGGTCAGAAGGATAATTTGGAAGGAGGTCCTGAGAAAAACTTAGCAAAGACTACTCTTCCCCATCCCCCTCCTGGTCTCCTTTTGTTAAGCCCTGCACCCTACAGGGGGCTATCAAGTCAGTAATTATACCCATAGCTCAAGGCTAAATTAGAGTTAGGTCACTGATACCTTATTTTTCCTCTTATGATTTAGTAGAATAATACGGGGGGGGGAGGGGGGCGCAGAGAGGAAGCAGGCATTGTGTTTGCAACATCCAGATGTTTCCATAAAAATAGAGATAACTGAGAAGAAGCATTAAGATTCTCATTGAAGGATTAAACAGGAAGAGACAGACACTTGTTTCAACACAAATAACTTTGACAATTAGCAAACTGGCATGACTAAGCCATGAAAGACAAGTGAAAGGAAGAGAACAACAACACTGGCACAGTAAATACGTGCCTCAAATCTGCCCAGTACGAGGACTAACTCCTCTTATCTTTCAGCTTCATGGTCCCAGTTCCATAAAGCTGGAAGGTACAAGGCCTCCCATCTTCAAGGGAGAAGACAAAATGGATCAATCATTTCAATTCATTATGGACATCCCACAGACAAAGATGTGTGACTAGCATAAAGTTCTACAGAAGCTTGCAAGGTCCCTGTGGTTGCTAAGCCTCTGGAAAGTTGAAAAACATTCCAGTCTAGTGCTGGATACCCTCACAGGGCACTGAGGCCCATGCTACTTTGGGAAGAAGGGCTAACAGTTTTTAAACTAAGAAATCCTTTCAAGATGGACAGTAAGCAATGATTGACTATGGAAGTAGCAGGATTAAATTGAGTACCCCACTACCTCTTAATAAGTTTTTCCACAGTCTTATTTATCCTTGCCAACACAGCTGAAAACCCCATAGCATGGACCAAGACCCTCAGGTTGGCCTTCCTGATACAGGTTCTCTTCCCCTAATACAGTCAGAGGGATCTTGTTCCTACACACAGGGCAGAGCAAAGGAGCCCCACCTGGCATTCATTTATACCTTACTGACAACTTGGGCAACCCACATGAGTTCGCTCATCAACCCTCTTCCAAACCTCACTGCATATTCATTCATTCTCTCCTCCTTTGCCACAGAAGAGGTGACTATTTTCTTTGTCAAGAACAACCCTTCCACTTAAGCTTTTGATCCCACATTCTTCAGGAGCTTGTATCACTGAATATTCCTTCTACTCATCTTCAAGTTCTTCCTGTTTATTAGTTCCTTCCTCACATCTTCTCCATTCTTTCAAAAACTTCTTTCCTTGTCCCTGCCATTTCTTCCAGCTCTCATCCTAAATCTCTCTCTCTTTCACTGCTAAACTCCTAGAAAAAGTGAGCCATGATTACTGCCTCCACTTTACCACTTATTTACTTTTCAACCTCTTGATACTGAATCCCAACACTCTTGATATTGCTTCCTGAAAGGTCCCCAGTAGCCTCTTAATTACCAAATCTGTCTCAGTCCTTACCTTTCTTTACCTTTCCACATCAGCTGAAGCTGCTAACCACTGTCTCCTCCCAGATGTGCTCTCTTCCATTGAATTTCATGATACTCTAATTTTTTTTCCTACTATTTAGTGGTGTCTTCTCAAGTCTTATTCACTAGTTCAGTTCTCCTCCTGACCCCCTACAGGTGAGTGCTCCCCAGGGCTCTGTTTTCTTCTTTGTCTATGCTCTTTATGTTTAGTGAACTCATCTGCTCTGATTTCATTTGCCTGAAGATGGCACTGTACTGAATGCACCAAAACCCAGAATATTTCAAGGCACTGAAATGAGTGAAAGACTTATTGCCCAGCCTATGACTATTATGGCATGCAGTAAATGGGAAATCCACTTATTTATTCTATCAGCAAATATATCTTAGATACATCCTGGAGATAAGCAATAAATAGGGTTCAAAACTGAACTGGAAGAAAAAGGTTGTATTACTTATGAGAAAGTGCCCAGCACTTTCCATGATCCCCAATGCTCCCAAAAGAATGTTTTTAATACTTTACCCATGTTTCTAATACCAAATTTCTCAATGATGCTACATGGCTGTAAATCATGAAACGCCAAAGTCTCAGAAGAATCAAAATTATAGGTGCCTCAAAGTACAATGTAAACTACGTCAACTTGCCAAATGATCTACATCCAAAAAGTAGCTGAAAAGTTCTCAACGGGAAAATGTAGAATGAGAAATGAAGGAAGCTGGTCATGTAGCAAGACTCAAGACCAAAACATGAGCTCAAGAGCTGCAATAGTAGCCATAAATTATTCAAAGACCTAGAAGATCTTTCTGTGTGTATCAAGTCTCCTTTTGGTTCTACTTCAACACCTCTCAAGTTCCCTCTCTTTCCCTCTCCCCATACTGCTACCACATTTGTTCAGAACTTCGTTACTGTCACAGCCCCTTAATAGGGTTCCCTGCCTCCCCTCTCTGATGAAAGCCTTTTGCACAGCTGCCAAAAGAACCCCACCCTGGGGCAGTGAGGTGGCACAGTGAATAGAGCACCAGCCCTGGAGTCAGGAAGACATGTGTTCAAATTCAGCCTCAGACACTTGACACACTTACTAGCTGTGTGACCTTGGGCAAATCACCTAACTCCAACTGCCTTTCCAAAATAAACCCAAAAAACCCACAAAAGAACCCCACCATGGGTCTGACAATGCCACTCCACTAGTCAAAAACTTTCAGTGGCTCCCTACTGCCTCTTGTGGAATGCATAAACTCCTTAGCCTGCCATTTTAAGGCCTTCTATAAAGCAGCTCCAATATACTTTTCAGCCCAATTTCAGAGTATTCTATATTTCAATCAAACTGAGGGCCTACCAAACTCAAGATGCTGCTTCTCATCTCTGTGCATCTGCAGAGTGCCCCATTACTGGAAATAAACCCCCTCCTTGGAATACTTCTGTTTTGTTAAGGTTCTGTACATTTTCCATTTCCTTTGTGAAGAAACCTCCCCCACTGAAGCTATTTTCTCCCTCTTTCAATTTTTAAAAAATTATTTATTTTTAGTTTTCAACATTCACTTCCATAAGATTTGGAGTTTTAAATTTTCTCCCCCTCCCTCTCTGATCTCCTTCCCAAGAGGACGAGCAAATTGATATAGGTTATACATACACATTCATATGAAACATATTTTTACATTAGTCATGCTGTAAAGAATTGGAACCAATGTGAGGAACCCCAAGAAAGAAGGAACAAAAGAAAACAACTAAAAAGAGAACAAATAGTATGCTTCCATTTGCATTCAGATTCCATAATTCTTTCTCTAGATGTGGATGGCATTTTCCACCATGAGTCTTTTGGAGTTGTCTTACATCCTCACATTGCTGAAAAGAGCCAAGTCTACCAGTCAGTCATCACATAATGTGGCTGTTACTGTGTACAACGTTCTCCTGGTTCTGCTCACTTCACTCAGCATCAGTTCATGTAAAGTCTTTCTATATTGTCTTGAAGTCTGCCTGCTTATTATTTCTTATAGCATAATAGCATACCATTACATTCATATACCACTTGTTCAGCCATTCCCCAATTAATGGGCTTCTCCTTAATTTCCAATTCTTGGCCACCACAAAAACAGCTGCTATAAATATTTTTGTACATATGGGTCCTTTTCCCATCTGTATGATCTCTTTAGGATAAAGACCTGAAAGTGGTATTGCTGGGTCAAAGGGTAGGTATAGTTTTAAAGCCCTTTGGGCATGGTTCCAAATTGCTCTCCAGAATGGTTGGATTAGTTCACAACTCCACCAACAATGCATTAGTGTTCCAATTTTCCCACATTTTCTCCAATATTTATCATTTTCCTGTTTCATCATGTTAGTCAATCTGATAAATGTGATGTGGTACCTCAGAGTTGTTTTGATTTGCATTTCTCTAATCAAGAGTGATTTAGAGTTTCCTTCTTCAATTTTCCTATAATACACTGGATCTTCCTTTATCGCAATTCCATTCTACTATGAACTATGTTTATTTATGAACATGTCATATTCCTCCTAATAGAACATAAGCTTCTTGAAGTCAGGGAGGGTGCCATTTTTTTCTCTTTATGTTCTTGGGCTCTATATTCTCAATAATACTTCACATTTACATAGAACTTTAAGGTTTATACATTGCTTTTCTTATAAAAATCCTATGAAGTAAACAGTGTAATTATTATTATCCCCATATTACAGACAAAGAAACTGAAGGTCAGGGAAGATAAATAATTTTTCCAGGGTCACAAAATTAATAAGTGTTGGATCTGGGCCTCAAAACCAGGTTGCTTTTTCCAGCATACCACACTACCTCTGGAATAATAAAAATAATAAGTGTTCATTAACTGGTACAGGAGTAAAAGGACTGGATTTGGAGTCAAGGATAGGTTCTAGTCTCAATCTATCCATCGAGTCTCCGTACAGACTTTGGCAAATGACTTCAGTACTCTGGGATTCCATTTCCTTGTTGAGTATAATGAGGACATTTAAGTTTATCGTTAGGCCTGATTCCAACTGTGACATTTTCTACTTCTAAGACTCCTAACAATGGTGATGATGTCATCATTCTCTGGAGTACTCAAGAAAGTTTAAAGGATAAGAAAAGGGGCACTGTCCTGTCAGGGCTGTTACCAAAAATATGGTAGAGATTATAAAGCACCTGCAGAAGGCTTCATCTTATCCTTTCTAGGATATTCAGAAAAAGAAGAGGTGAGGAATAACTGGGAAGAAGAAGGCCAATGGCTAACCCAGAAACCACAGGAAAGAAGAGTAGTAAAGCAGAATATGAAGAAAAGCATAAAGGGATATGATCAAGGAAACAGGCCCCAGATGGACAGGAATGGCTGGGAAAGCCTAAACAACGACATGAATAAATAACACAACATAAATTATACCCACATGCACCTTCGTGCTCCTGTGCAGAGCCTGATGCTTCCACCAAACATTCACATTTGTCATACTGTCCTCGGGTCACTAGGGGATGTTTGGGAGAAGATAATCTGTAATTCTTGGTTCTTACAGAAAATCACATTTATCATATGGCTTTACCACAGTATCTGGTTTATTTGCTAGGTGCAGATATGCATTTATTTAGTGAGATTTATAAAACTGTGCTCACCGCAAAATGCCCCTTGAGACAGGTAAGGCAGACCAATGCTCAATGTAATCTTGTTAGCATATCTCAGCCTCAGTCCTACCTATGACTCCCTCTTCTCCCCTCCATATATATTGCACTTCTGGCATTTGCTCCAAGATGTTCAAAAGCAGTAGTAAATGAGACATTTTACATAAAAAGAAAGAAGAACCCATATAAATACCCCACTCCAGTTACATGGCAGGTTAGAATATGAAAAACATTGTAAATGTACGTTATTATTACTGGAGTGTCTGGCAAATTTACATCTGGAACTAAATCAAATTACCCATCTGTTGGGTTTGCATCTTTCTCTCAACTTTAATCTTTCAATTGCTTGAAAGAATAACTTAATAACTATTGGGGAACTGAAGAGTCACGTAGGAAAGGGGAAAAACTTGTAGGGAAACTCTTGATTCTGGCCTAGTTATCTGCCTGAAATGGTGCTCTCCTCTCCATTTGCAAACATCTCATTCTGCCATGATTGTTATTTTTTTGACCCCTTTCACTGGGTGGCTCTTCTGAACCCCCTTAGACGTCTGTGGGAAATGCTTTACCAGGATTACAGCCCTTTTCCTGTCTACGGCTTTAGGAGACTGAAATGACCCGGCCCCAAAAGTGCCATTTCCTTCTGTTTGCCACAAATAAAAATAACAATGCAAAAGACAGCGTCCCAGGGTCCGTGAGTCACCTGACGGAGTCACAAAAGATGACGAGGCGCGCAGGCGCAGGGCGCGAGACGGGAGCAGCGTCCAGGCAGCTCACTGACATCAATCCTCCGGAGCAGCCAGGAACCGGAAAAGTGCTTGCAGCTGTCTCTTACTCAGTGGCAAGAAAATCAACAGAACAGTGTCCTGAACTCCCAATATGACAAATTCTCATGAAATGCTATTTCTGACGGAGCAAGACAATTTAATTCACTCCCAGAAAAACAGCCTTAAAACGACAGCGATGCTGCAGTACAAGCAAGCTCGGGGGCCCTGGCTGAGCCCTGGAACCCATCGACACTCCTTACCTGATATTGACTAACGCATGGGTCACCTTGCTGGCTGCTTCTTTCCACTGGCCCGTGTTGGTTGAGATCCTCAGGACTAAAGGAAGGAGAGAACACAGAATTATCAAACCCACAGCTATCAAAAAAACAAGAACAGAGATTAAAAATGCTTCCTGAGGTAAGATCCTTAAATAAGACGTTTTCTTGGAGAGGCCTTTCTTTTTATATTGCCCCAGAGTCCTGTTTCATTGGATCATGTATAGTCACTCCAATTCAAGATGGTCTTTTCTTCTTCCTCTCTTTGGCATCCTTGGCCTCCTCTGAGTCAGTCATAACTAGTCTTCAGCCAAGCCAAAGGGAATAAGCATGGTAATGCCAGTAAACCACATCACAGCTGCCATTTAAAGCAATTTTTCCTCCCAGGCTACTGCTAGTTTCTGTCAAAGCCCTCTTTGGTCAGAAAGAATAAACAGGGGCATCTGAAATTTTCCCAATTATTTTTTCTAATAATTCATTAAGAAAAAATGAAGAGAAGGAAAAAATACTTGTCCAGATTGTGTGCAACTAGAGAGAAGTCCCTTGCGTTGGCATACCAAATACACATATCTAAGATAGGCACTGCAGATGGACAATGAACAAAATTAAACAGGAAGACAAAGGGAAAAAGCTTAATTGCATCTAGGAAATTATACAGGGTTTTAGGTGATTCTCAAGCTGCTCTCTAATACAAAACCCCAGCTTTTTAACACCAACATTCTCCTAGTGATGCCATATGGCTGCAAATCTTAGAACGCAACAACTTCTGAAGAGCCAAAGTTCCCAAATGGCAATGGCATAACCTGGCTACACCTGGTCTAAGTTGGCTGCATCCTATTTCCAATAATGACCGATCTATAAGAACTGGCACAAGGGATATAATCCAGGCAGGTATGACCATAAAAAGATGCTGGTCAGTAAGGAATAACAGACAGGCAGGTCGAGAACTGACCCATAACATGGTAAAGATCTAGCAGAAGACCTCCAGATCATGGACAATAGCATAGGTTAAAGAGGCATAAATGGACTGTAATCTATTGTGCAAAATACCCACAGCAACTAAAGATGATACATCCACTGAAGAAGGATAAGTTGTTTTCTATCTTCTTTTGCCATCCCAGCTGGGTCTTATCCCCTAACCTATGGCCTTCTAGGTCCTTGGGTGTGGCTTTTGACTGTGTCCAAGTTTCACAGAGCAAATCCTTTTACTAAGGGGATTTGTTCTGTGAAATTTGGATTTAGTCAAAGGACCACACTTGAGGATCTAGAGGGCCACATGTGGCCTTGAGGCCATAGGTTTCCCACCCCTGGCCTAGACATTCACTGGAAACCTGAGATGAGCTTCTTGTATCATTCCCTCTACCCATCTTCAAAGCAGGGTGATGAGAATTCCTTTCCTTCCTTATTAGACCTAAACTCCTGCCCTATCCATCTAGTCCCAACAAGAGGCAGCTTGAAAATACTACTAAGCACAGCATTTCCTCTGACAGCTTCATATTCATAAAGCTCTCCCTCTATAGTGAACATCACCTGGAGTTCTCTGTTAACAGACAGGATGCCTTCAGCCTAGCACAAAGTATTCCATATTGCAGGCATGAAGTATTCTTCAAATAAATGAATGTAGAGAGAAGAGTCAGTATTTGATACCTGTGCTAGGACGCTATCCTTTCTAAAGAGGAGAAAAAGAAGGATGGAGCCCAAATCACAAGAAATCTGATGGCTGCCAATGATACTTAACAAATTATGGTTAGAAGCCACTCCCCAATTGATAAACGGTCAAAGGACATGAACGGGCAGTTTTCAGAAGACGAAATTAAAGATATCTATAAGCATATGAAATAATGTTCCAAATCACTAGTGATTAGAGAAATGCAAATCAAAACAACTCTGAGGTACCACATCTCACTGGCCAGATTGGCTAAGATGACAAAACAGCAAAATGATAAATGCTGGAAAGGGTGTGGAAAAACTGGAACACTAATGCATTGTTGGTGGAGCTACAAACTGATCCAGCCATTCTGGAGAGCAATCTGGAACTATGCCCAAAGGGCTATAAATAAGTGCATACCCTTATACCCAGCAATACCACTTCTAGGAGAAAGCAGAGAAGTGGGAAGAGGACCCATATGTACAAAAATATTTATAGTGGCTCCTGTTTGTGATGGCAAAAAACTGGAAAACAAGGGGATGCCCATCAATTGGGGAATGGCTAAACAAGGTGTGATATATGAATGTAATGGAATACTACTGTGCTATAAGAAATGAGGAACAGACGGATGTCATAATAACCTGGAGAGACTTATATAAACTGATGCTGAGCAAGAAGAGCAGAATCAGGAGAAATTTGTACACAGTCACAGACACAATATATGTGTGACGACTAACCTCAATAGACTGGGCTCCTCTCAGCAATGTAAGATCATAAGACAACTCCAAAAGACTTATGATTGAAAGAGATATCCACATCCAGAGAAAGAGATGCAAAGTCTGAACGTAGATAGAAACCAACTGCTTGCTCTGTTTCTTTTTCTTGTTTTGTTTTGTTTCCTCTTTCCCACTGATCATTCCATCAGTTACAATCCTTCTTTACAACCTGACTAATGATTAATGGGATGATATTTGTAGATCCTGTATCTGAGTGCATGCCGCCATGATGGGGGGGGGTGGAGAGGGAGAGGTAGAAAAATCTGAAACTCAAGGGACTGTGGAACTGAATGTTGTAAACTAAAAGTAAATAAACCAATTTAATCTTTAAAAAATAAAATAAAATTTAAAAAAAATTATGGTTAGGATCAAACTTAGTTGATGAAAAGCCACCATGAATCCTAGCAAGTTCTTGCCAATGACAGTGCACTAGCACAGCAGGAACAGAAGAAATCAGGGAGGAAGGAAATTACAGAGGAGAGGAGAAACCAGTGGTTGAGCTGGGAAAATAAAACTCAACTGGCTTCCAAATATCCAGTTCCAGAAATGCCTCACTTTCAAAAATTTATTCAAGTTTGTGAAAAGGAAGATAAGATGAAGTCCTAATACAACTTTATCAGAATGCAGTTTTTCCAATTTATTTAATGCAGAGAAACTAGCTACCATTCCAATTTACATCCCCAAGCCTGGATGTGGGCAGCAACACTTCACCCAGAAAAAGTGCAAATTTATTCACATAACTCAAGGGATACATTTCAACAGGGCAGATGCCTTCATTCCAACCCAATTGTTGTAGCCTAGATAAATTCACTGGTTTACCTACTCAATTATTCTTTCAGAGGGGCATTGTATGTTGTCCACTTGTTACAGCTGTCAGCAACCTCTTATCAACTTTGCACCCCTTGCAAATGAGAACCTGAAGGGTCTCACTGACTTTCTGGGGTTTAAACAAAATGAGTTCCAATGGAAATATGACTAGAAATATACAGACCACCTACAATAGCTCTAAAAACCATTTGGTGGGGCAGCTAGGTGGCGCTGGAGTCAGGAGGACCTGAGTTCAAATGTGACCTTTGACCCTTAACACTTATTACCTGGGTGACCTTGGGCAAGTCACTTAACCCTAATTGCTTTGCCTTCCCCCTTCTTAAAAAAAAAAAAAGAATGAAAACCATTTGGTGAGTGACCTTTAGAAGAGGTCTTCTTTGCAGTCAGGTAATCCCTAGAGCTAATCATGCTCCCTGCCCCACCCCTAAACTCCTAGGGTGTCCCCCCAATCACAATATAAAATCTATGATATAGGGAGAAAGGAAGATGCCCCAAGGAATCAGAGACAAAGGAGAGGAAGAGTGGTGCTTTTATAGGTACCCTTGGAGAGCCACGTAGAGTTGAGTGTTGCTGTCATTCAGTTCCTGCCCTCCATTCTGCAGTGTATTTTCTGGTGGCATTCTTTCCTTCCTCAGTTTACTTATCAGGGTACCACAGGATACCCACCACCCATTTCTTTCTTTTGGCAGGTCTGAGAGTCTTCAGATTGCCCTGCCTCTCTTTTGTGAAGGTAGTAACAGCAATTAACTGTTGTGAATGGACTGGACGAATGTCTTGATTGGGTGGACAGGCAGGCAGGCAAGATCATCATCAAAGGCTTTCCCCCCATTTTTCCTCTGCTCATTGAAAAATAACTGTATTCCTCCTGCAGGTCAAGCAGTCTCAGGAAAACTCTGCCCTGCTGAAGCTTTGTTTTTATGAAAGATCACAGCCAATCTAGGTGTATGCAAACTACACAAAGGCCTGTAATCTCAGAATAGAAAAGCCACAAGTCTGGGCAGGTATTGATTACATTTGTTAGTCAGAGAGCTGTGTCTGTCACAAGCTAATAATGTCACAAGAGAAATCTACTGGATAGACAGCTGTGTCATCTCCTACAGAATTCTAGTCCCTTAATAATTCTCCATGAGGTCTCTTCTCAGCATCCTGTAGAATTTCAGTTGTTACTAAGAGTAAATATTCCTTCAAATGCTCTTAGTTCAGTGTTTGATTCTACCCTACAGGGAAGATCTTGAAACTTAAATTCTTTCCCCTCTACTTTCCAGCAGGTTTTAAGTTGCACACCATTCTTGTGGGTCTCCAGTTTCTTCCTTCCATCTGCCTCACATCCCTAGCCTAGTACGATGCCCATCAACCAAAACAAGCATCTACTAAGTTTTTACTTTGTGCCAGGCACTATACTAAGTACTGAGACTATAAATACAAATGGTAAAACAATCACTGTGCTCTAGAAACTTACACTGTAACATGAACATCAGTTTTCATTCTGTCCCCACTCTTTAAGCGCTATTTTGCCAGCTTTACGTAGTTCCTTTAAAAGCTTTTCTCACAAGTCAATCCTTCTATTAGTCTCTCCTCCTCGTTCTCCTGGGACCTGCTCCAGTTTCCCTCTATATTTTTTCCCACGTACGGGAATCCTAGACAGAAGGTAGGTTTTCCTTTTCAGAGGAAGGAAGACAGGGGCCCTCCATGTCAGGCTCTGAGGCCTGGTTCCTTGCTTCTCGGTAGGGCCCAAGGTCTAGGCCTCTGCAGAATACAAACTAACATTTAACCTGATCACGAGGTTCTTCATCCAAACCGCAGTCTAAACTCCCACTGGAAATATAACTTTCATTCAGAAACAACTTTCAGTCCTTTTGGTTTTAAGGTAAATTTACTAATGAACCAGTCTGTAATAAATTTATAAGGAAAAATGCACTCCAGTCTCCTTCTGTCCTTATGAATTAATTCAAATAATCACTAGAACCACACAATGCTCTCTGGAATCTAATACTTGGTCATAAATACTAAGAATACATAATGTTCCCTATAATACAATCATTTTGGAATTGAAAGTACCTCTGCTCCCCTCCAGTAATTTCTACCTTTCATCTTGCCTCCAAAGAAACACTGAATGTGAAAGCTGGAAAAGGATTATCTCATCTAAGTCTTCCATTTTAATAAAGGAGGACACTGAAGCCCAGAGATGGGATGACTTGCCCAGGGTCACACAATAAACCAGCAGCAGAGGTGGAGCTAAAATTAAAGTCTCCTCACTTCCACTTCCATGCTCCTTCTAGAACACAAGGCTATCTAAAGATGTTTACTAAATCAGGTCTCTAAATTCATGGCCCTCTCCAGTTTCTCTTACACTCTCAAAGAGAAGGACATGAAGGGAAGTTACAGTGACATGAAACATGAGTAAGTGAAGGCAGAAAAGACTTTTTAAGTCTTCTCTGCTTAGCACAGGGAACAAGGAAGGGGCCTCTGTAGCCTCCAGGCCAGAAAACAGACAACAAGAAAGGTTTCTATTATATTCAGTCCCTCCTATGTGATAACGGGGCAGATTCTGGTAAAGAAGAGAGTATTAAAGGATATGGGGGTAAGAAGAAAGGAAAGGCAGCTCACCCATTGAATAGAGATTGTCGAAGCTCTGGTGCATCCGGATAATCTCATAGTACAGCTCATCATAGCTGCTAGGGGTGGGCAGGAATGTGTCTCCATAAGTGATAAACATATTAAATAAGTTCACAACCTAGAAGAGAATCAACACCAACCATTCTGGAGAACAATGTGGGATTATGCCCTAAGGACTATTAAACTATGAATACCCTTTGGCCCAGCAATACCACTACTAGGTCTGTATCCCAAAGAGATAAAAGAAAAAGGAAATCGATGCATATATATATAAATATTTCTAGCAGCTCTTTTTGTGGTGATAAAGAATTGGAAATTGAAGGGATGCCCATCAATTGGGGAATAGCTGAACAAGTTGTGGCATATGACTGTGAAGGAATACTATACTATTGTGCTATAAGAAATGACTAGGGGGACGGTTTCAGAAAAACAGGGGAGAACCTATATGAACTGATGCAAAGGGAACTGAGCAGAACTATGAGATCATTATATATAATAACAGTAACATTGTAATGATGATCAAATGTGAAAGACTTAGCTACTTTGATCAATACAATGATCCAAGACAATTCCAGTGGATTGATGATGAAAAAATGCTATCCAGCTCCAGAGAGAACTGATGAACTTTGAGTACAAATTAAAGTATCATTTTCTCAAATTCTTCTTGCCTTTTTTTTTTGGCAACATGGCTAATATGGAAATATGTGTTGCATGATTTCACATATATAATTGATATCATATTGCTTACCTTCTCTGTGGATGGGGAAAGGGTACAACGGAAGAAGAGAATTTGGAACTCAAAGAATGTTTTTAAAGAATGTAAAAAAAAATATATGGGGGGGGAGGCAAAAATAATCAACATTCACAGTCAGAGGTATTAGGCCATGAAGAATTGGAAGGATACTGAACTGGGAAGTTCATTAGAGGGAATAATGTTACTTGAGAGCTTCACCTCTAACCCATCAGAGAAAAATGGCTCTAAAGCAGTGGTTCTCAACTTTCCTAATGCTAGACCCTTTAATACTTGTATACGGGTGTATCTGCATGTGGGCAGACCCACCTAGAGACGGATAGAGGAGCGGTGTCTCAGTTCCTAAGACCATAGGAAATATGTGTTTTCCAATGGTCTTAGGCGACCCCTGTGAAAGGGTCATTCGACCCTCAAAGGGCTCAAGACCCACAGGTTGAGAACCACTGCTCTAAAGAGTACTAAAAATACCAATTGTCACAAACAGGAGAAGACATCACAGGGCTATTCTTATCCATCAGTATGATGGATAAATGTTTTGTTACTGATAGCTGTAGCACAAAATTTCTCCCTAGTTAGTTGAGGACATATTAGTTATGTACACTAGGTCCTGCTTTAACACTCTTTCCTATAAGACAATATTCATGAGGAGAAATTAAAGCCTTGGATTTTGGGAAGGGAGGGAAGAGGGATAGGAAAGGATAGAAGGAAAGGAATAGGATTCTTATAGGGACTAGGAGACCATTAAGAGCAAAGCAAAAAGCTGAGATACCCTAGTGGCTTTGTCCCCAGAATTCTGGTGATTGCCCCAAACCATATCCTCTCTGGTTGTGAGGAAGAAAGTCGGAAGGAAAGGGGATACAGAAAAGGATAGGTTTTCTCATTACTCACCATAAGAGCCAACGTGAAAATATTGTGTTTGGCCAAGAGCACAGTTTCATTGGACATAAGGAACTTCAGCAAGTTGATCAAAGCTAAAAGAATGAAAACAGAAAACCTTTTCAACAAGCTGCTTATATACAAGCAATGAAATTAAATGAAAGCAGACTAGCTGCAAAATTAGAGATAAAGGGAATGAGCTAAGCCCTAGTGACTGTTCCTGCTGCCAAGGACTCTAAGGCAGGCAGCTGATAAGATACTTCACAGAAAGCACTGACCCTCCCTAGCATATGTCTGCTGAGTTGCCATAGAAGATTCTTTTTAAAAATCTACTTCTTTTTGCTGCTTCTTAAACAGCAATTAGGCTCAGAAAATTGACTACAAAACTGACATCTTGGTGTTCCAAATTTACTCCCACTTGGTGATTTCCCCATCAAATTTGCTCAATTTACAAGTCAAAATGAGGTGGGTTTTTTTTCTGCCTGCCAGCATTTCAAGCTATGCCAAGATTCAGCCATGTTATCTGTTTCCAACGTCACTACTTATAAGAACAACTTATACAGATTTTACTTGCCGCCAGTTGTTCTAGGAACAGGACAAGCAGCAGCTGGAATCTGAGAAAGAGGAATGGTACAATGAAGAATAAATCTTTTCTAGGTTACACTTCAAACATTACCAAGACAGCCCTTCTGACTGTAGCCATGTTTACAGAAAAGGTCTCTCTACCAAGCAAACAGAGGAAGAGATTGCTGAAAACAAGCAATCTCGGTAAAGAAACTGAATGCTCAACCTCAGACTCTTAAGGACAGCTTTAAAGGTATTTTGGCAAATAAATCTTAAGCATAAAAAAAGTCCTCAATAGCTATCTTGTCCTCTCTCACCCAGGACATCTGTCTCTCAAAAGAAATCTGTTCCACATCCATCTGGAATAGTTCCCCTGCACCCTGCTTCCCCATTTGAAGGCAGGCTACAGGAAAGGGATATAGCAGATGCAGGCAAACATAAGACTAGCTCCTTTGTCTTCTCACTCCACAATGTGTCCTCCCTTTCCTTTCTTACTCTTCCTAGGGAGGTAAACAGGCTCACCCTCTCTTTCCTGTAAAACTCAGCTACAGTGCCACTCGCTAGGAGAGATACCTTATCTATCCTACTTCTGACTGGAAAGCTTTGGGAAAACAAAGTTCAGGCTTTAGCGTGGAATAGCAGGGGGATACAGTGATGAGTGAAGTGTAAGCCTCCTGGATACCTGGTCCCTACTATTTTGATTAAGCCCAGATGTAGTTAGGGAATGGGAAGAGAGAAAGACCATAGGAGACTGGCTCTGCTCATCTTTCTGTTGCTTGTGCCACCTCCTTATAAAAACAGAGAGTTAATAAGGTAGAAGGAGGCAACTGGACCCTCTCCTGAATCTACCCACCTGGACTCTCAATCTCTAAATGCCCTCTGGGCCCCTATGACCAGAAAATATTCTTTAAGTTGCTGTCTCATTACAATGAATCAGCTGTTAACAGAAAATGGTTGACAGAAAATCCACCATGGAAACGTGCCTAGGATCACTAGGACACTGCTTCCAGGGGCAAATGGAGAGATTGGGAGCATGGGGAAAGGGAGATATTTAATTAAAAAAAAAAACCAAACAGTTCCAAACCTTCTTCCTTAAAGTACCTTCTAACCAGGTTAAAGGAACTTCCTTTCTGTCTCTAAGTGCAACACAAACCTTGCCAATGACTAAAAAGCCACCTGGTACATGGTTTCAGGGAACTCACAAGGGGAAACAGAAGAATGTGGGCAAGCAATCTATAGGATTGCCACAGAATGCAATATATGAATATGCAGGTTTCCCACACAAGCATTCAATTGGGGCTCTTCATCCTAGGCCCACATAGTGCAGGAATGCAGGCTCCGCACTGGCAATCTGGTAATTAAGGGCCTAAAACCTGAAGAAAATGAAAGAGGGAGGGGGAGGAGGAAGGCAAAGGGAATGATTTGTTACTACTGAGTTGGAGCAAAGCTAGTCATATTCTCTGTGTTTTCAGAGTCTGTGATGACAAAGTGGTGAATAGGGAAGGAAAGAGGGAGGGAACAATATTGGCACAAGCCATGAAGCAGTACAATTCTGGGCTGCCACAAACACCTAGGGAACCAAACAGCTTCCAACCAAAAAAAGTGGAATCCTGAAAGTCCGGAGAAGCAGAGCCAGGGGTAGCGTGCTTATAGGACCCATAAGATCATCCAGGCAGAACCTGAGCCAATATTGTCTCAATGTTGTCTTGAGGCAGCTACGTGGATAAAGCACTGGGTAGATAAAGCACTGGGTCTGGAATAATGAAGATCTGAGTTCAAATCCAACTTCAGACACTTACTTGCTGTGTGACTCTGGCAAGTTTCCTCAACTGTATAACCCAGTTAATAATAGCAACTACCTCACAAGGTGAGGATCAAATGAGACAATATTTGTAAAGTGCTGAGCACGGTGACTCCCACAGAGTAGGAGCTATAAAAAGGTTATTCCCTTCATACAGATCCGAGAACCCTCTAAGATGCTAAAACACAGCAAAGCAAATCCCTGAACAGCTACTGTTGGCCTCCTGTACCAGGAAGCACACATCCTCCTTTTTCATGCCCTAATTATCTCACTGATTCCTCCTTCAATGGCTCCCAAAACCTAAACAGCAGTTCAGCCACCTGGCGTATCAATATTCAACTCAATAGACATTTAAGTTCCTATTATTTTCAAAGACCAGGAGAGGCAAAGGTTGAAAAAGTATATAGTTCTTGCCCTCAAAGAACCTGCAGTGTACTGGTGAAGAGTTAAGACACAAGAGCAAAACAGTATAATACCAGGATAATGTGATGGAATCTAGATAAAGAGTGAATAAGAAATAAAATGATAGGGGCAGCTAGGTGGAGCAATGAGTAGAGTATCAGCCCAGGAGTCAGGAGAACCTGAGTTCAAACCTGGCCTCAGACACTTAACACAAAACTAGCCGTGGGACTTTGGGCAAGTCACTTACCCCCGAATTGCCCCTCTAAAAAGAAAAAAAGAATTAAAAATAAGATGATAGAGGCCCTAGGAGTACCAGATCACAAACTATACTACCAAGCAGGATGCATTAAAACTACTTGATTAGGGTTGACCAATAGTACAAGTTAGTTTCCTAAGATGTAGGAGCAATCTAACATAGCAGCACAATGTTTGATAAATGCGAGGATTGTAACTGCAGTAAAAAGACTCATTATTGGACCAAAAGTGCTGGGAAAGTCAGAAAGAACTCTGGCTGAAATTTGGCTTAAATCAATTTCTTATGTAATACACCACACAATAAGTTCCAAATGGATAGTAAACCTTGGTATAAAAGCTTATATCATAAACAAATTAGAAAAGGAGGGGGAAAGATACTTTTCTCAAATATGGATAAAGAATTCTTGAATAAGAGATAGAAAGGATCGCAGCTGATAAAACAGACAGTTTTGATTACATAAATTTTCAAAACATTCTCACAAAATCAATGCAATTAGAATTAGAAGGGAAACCATTCATCTTTGAAGAATATATCTCTCATATCCGATACATGGGCAGATATGTGGCATAGTAAGTAGAGTGCTAGTCCTGGAGTCAGGAAGACTCATTGTTCTAAGATCAAATCTGACTTCAAACATGAAGTATGGGGCAAAAGAAATTACCAGTGAGTAGAAGGGGTATGAAGGTCAAGGACTGTCTCTAAATAAGGTAACATTTGGGTTAAGCTTTAAAGCATAGTTAAGAATCTGACAGGTAAAGAAGGAGAAAGAATATGGAAAGTATGGGGAACAGCATGTACAAAGGCACAGAGATACTAGAGCAGCTACTATGTTTAATGGACAGAGATAAAGTACAGTTTGGTTGGGGATTAGAGTACATGAAGTGGAGATATTAATACAAAGTTAAAAGGGTAGGGTTGTACCAATACAGCCAAAATTAGAAGGGAAGCAGGAAATTGGACAAAAAATTTATATCAAGGTTCTCTCATAAAAGTCTCATTTCTCAAATATACAGGGATCTGAGCCAAACTTTTAAAAATATAAGCCATTTCCCAACTGATAAATGGTCAAAGGATATGTACAGTTTTCTAAAGAAGTTCAAGCAAACATAAATCATATGAAAAAATTACCCTAAATCACTAATTAGAGAAATGCAAATTGAAACACCTCTGACGTGCCACCTTAATACACACATCAGACTGGCTAACAGGACAGAAAAGGAAAATGACAAATGCTGGAGGGGATGCGGAAAAAGTGGGACACTAACACACTGTTGGTGTGGGCTTGTGAAATGTTCCAACTATTCTGGAGAATAATGTGGACCGGGGAGGGAGCCAAGATGGCGGCATAGCAGCAGCAACATATCGCAGCTCTCACATAGCCACCCCAAAATACCCATAAAATAGGACTCTAAACCAATCCTAGAACTCCAAAACGCACACAAAGATAATTCCCACTAAAGTGAGCTAGGCTACGAGGAACCATATCAGCACTGCGAAAGCAGCCGGGGCTGTGCCCCGGGGGGCGGCTGGACCCAGGGGCGGCTGGCCGGGAGGAGCAGAGGAGCCTCTCAGGTGAGCAGATTAGCGGCAGCTGTGAGCAGCTCAGTGGGACTTGCGAATTTGGGAGGTTAGCAGTCCCGACGAAAGGCCTCCAGAGCAGAAAAGCGAAAGGCAGAGGTTTTACACCTGCCGCCTCCGCGTTGCAGCTTCCCGCCCAAGGCCTGCAGACAGCAGGGGGACTAAGTGATTCTTCTGAGGCCAGTGCTCTCGCGTTGAGCGGCCTGGATCCGGATCTCCGTCTTGGGCCTCGGTCTTGGAGTCTTCATTATCCAGTCAGCCAGAACTAAGTAGGAAGAGTCCCAGCATCTTCCTGAGTGCTACGGCAGCTGGGAGGCCTCCAGCGATTTGGGACAGAGCTTTCCCTTCTAGAAGCAGAGCCCCACAGAGATTTAAAAAAAAAATTCATGGACTGAAGAACCATGAGTAAGAATAAGCATAAGAAGCAAAGTAAGAACAGCTCCCAAACCCTAGATTCCTTCTTTGGGGAAAAGAAAGATCATGGGAGAGAGAGGGAGGA
>CM053582.1:489462829-489478665 GCA_028627135.1 Pseudochirops cupreus
CTAGATTTTCCCTTGCTTCCCTCCCATCTCCCTTCATGGAGAACCATTTCTTATAGCAACTTTTTTTTTTAAAGAGGAAGGAAACATTTAAAAAATCTAGCAACATTGAATAACATGTTGAAAACATTTGACATAATATGTAGTATCCTGTACCTGTTGGGCACCTTATTTCCACAGAGGAACAGTGGGTACTGTCTCCTCATCTGTCTCTTTTGGAACCAGCCTTGTTCTTTATACTTTTACAATATTCAGTTTCCATTGTTCTGTGGTTGGTGTTTACCTCAGTTGTGATTGGGCAAATAGGTTTCCTGAAGTTTGAACTAGGGAGTTATTGATAAAGTTGACATTTCCATTTGATCTTGGTGTTTGTTCTGAAGTTCCCACATGAGCTTAACTCTAACTTCCCTTTGGGAGGGTGGGGTGGGCTCTGTTGCTCCCCCTGGGATTCCAACTCCATGTATTCCTCCAGGGATATGCAGAGCAGCAGGTGTTAAGGAAAACTGCAGAATATACCACCACCTCTGATGCAGTCAAAGCCTATAATAACATGTAATATTGTAATCAGTAAGAGTAAGCATGTGGCTATACTGGATCCCACCCACTGCTTGGCTGGGGCTACCCCTTCCATGTTGGCACACTGGTGTTTTCAATGTTTTTCTGCCTTCTGGACATATGGATTTGAGGGAGGCAAATGAAACTCCTGGCTTCTGGGCTGGGCTGTTATCATTGATGTGTGTGTGTGTGTGTGTGTGTGTGTGTGTGTGTGTGTGTGTGTGTGTGTGTGTGTGTGTATGTGTGTGTGTGTACGCGAGCGCGCACGCATACATACTATACACTCCAATCTGTGAATTACATTTCATTTATAAATAAGCAGTAAGGCATGTGTGGTGAGATCAGTCACACAGACCAAAGTCTTTAGATGTCTGAAGGCAGTGGGCCAGGAGCTGAGTACTTTCTGTCACTTGGAAGGTAGGTGTTAAATGTTTCTGTCCTTGGAATGTTGGTTTCCACATTGATAATCTGGTTCTAGCAGCCCCTGGATTTGGGAAGTCATTTGCTGTACCACATAGCACTCATTTGGAGACCCTTCCTGTTGATCTTCTTGTTAGAGAAGATCCATTTTTGTTAGGTGTTTCACATCTGAGTTGAAGACACATATTCCCCTATATTCTTTTCCCATTACTGATTGTGTGGGTAAAAGCCCTGGCTTACTCTTTTTTGTAGCTGTCTATTTATATGATGCCTGTCACCATGGTATCTGAGGACTTGGGAAGTATAATTAGGCTAATTTCAGTTACAGTATGGAAGAGAAAGAGATCTACTTCTTGCCATTGCCCTCTTTTCATGTAATTTTTTTTTTTTTGTCGGATGGCGAAAGGTTAGAAATATCTTTCCAGATCAGAGACCTCTCGTGCTGGGGCAAAGAAGTGAATCATGCAATTTCACTGTCAAGGAGCCTGCCTGGTGCTGGGGGCAGGGTGACATCTTCTGCAGCCCATCACATCTTTCAGCCACTAAAGAATACCAGGTGGAGGGCTTAGTAATGGTTCTTTGTTTGCTGATGACACTTGTCTCTCCCTCATGAAATGAGCACAGCAGTTTCTAGACATCTTGGAGCTGGGCACCATGTAGGTGGTTTTTCTACCTGTAGGCTCAGGCCCCACCTGCATGCCCAGGCATAAAAATTTTAGGGTGATGGATCAAAGCCCCTGAAAGCAGCATCTGGAGTGTGTTGGGACTTTCTAAATATAGATTCCCCCTAGTTTGTGAGGGATCATGTTTCCAGTAACCTGACCTCATCACTTCTGCCGGTCAGAGACCTTTGGGAAAGGGTAGTGGGTGATTCCAGTTTCCTTTGCGTCTTTCTTCCTTGTTCCTCAGAGGCATGAATTTCTTTTAACAAAGTTAGCTTTGGGAATCTTTGTGATTTTAAGGCCATTAACAGAACAGAAGGATGAGTAGAATGTTTGGGGAGAAACATAGAGTAGGTGAAAAAGGCTTCTTGGAATCAGCTGATTTTGCTTCTGCTGTAGGATTAAAGGGGCCCCAGGGAAGCTACCTGCATGTAAACAGCAAACTAAGGACATAGATGGGTTTAAAGATAGATTTGCCCTGGCATTTTGCACTGCACATTATTTTTGGATCACAGATCTTTTTACCCTTTAACTCCACCACATCCCTGTGTGACAAGTCATTATTTTTTATCCCAGTTTGGAATAGAATGAACTGGAGATAAAAGAGAGGTTAAGTGACTCGTCAGGGATCATGGAAGCAGTTACTGGTAGACTCATGATTAGAACTTGGAGTTCCTGACTCCCAGGCTCCGATGTAGATCACTAGGCAACACTTGCCTCCCTGTTGGAATTAAAGGCTCCCAAAACCCCCAAAACAATCTGTTCAGCTTCAGTGTGCTAAATAGCATCCAAAGCTTTCACAGGTTTATATGTAAGAGAGCAGGAGGAAGGCAGGGAAGAATGAAGAGAGGGAGAGAGATCTCATACAGCCAGACCTTTCAGATACCTATAGGGAAAAATGGAAAACTCAGTTAACATCGCTGTTTCCAAATCCAGCCAGCCCCTTTGGACACCTCTTCAGGAACAGGAGTTCCTAAACTTTTTGTGTTATGAACTTTTATGGCAGTTTGCAAAAAGACTGTTGACTCTTTAGAATAATGTATGCTGCCTGCAGTTTTTAATGGAAAGAAATGCAAATTTCAATTAGAACTTAATGAAAAAAAAGATGTAGCATTTTTCTTACCTAAGTTCATAGCCCCTCCTGAAACTATGCCCCATAAAACCTAGGTTAAGAATCTGTGCTCTAAAGGCTGGACAGGGATTGATCTCCCAAAGCTGAGCTATGAGAGAGAGTCTTTCTTTTAAAATGGATTTTTATTGATATGTTTTGTTCTTATGTCACCTATTTTTCTCCCTGTAACCTTTTCTCTATGAGAGCCGTGTATTATAACAAAGCATTTTTTTTAAAAGGAGGGAAAAAATCAGTAAAATTAATCACCACATTAAAAAAAAGTCTGACATTATATAAAATGGTTCAAACCCATGGACCACCACCACTGCAAAGGAGCAGGGGGAAGTGTCTACTCTTATCTTTTCTTTGGAGTCAGGGTTGGTTATTATACTTTCAGAACAATCATTAAACACATTTCACAAAACATTAAGTTGTTTTGTGATGGGTATTCTTTGCATTTACATTGTGGAAGTCATTGTGTATATTGCTCTCTTGGATATTCTTGCTTCATTTTGTTTTAGTTTATACAAGTCTTTCCAATATTTCATTGTACCAAAATTTGTTGAGTCATTTCCTAGCTGATGGGCATTTACTTTGTTTCCAGTTCTTTACTGCCACAAAAAGTCCTGCTATAAATATTTTTATGCATACAGAGCCATTTTTTGGTGTCATTGACCTCCTTGGAATTGTAATGAATGAAAATCCGAAGAGACAGAGTTTTGGGGGTAATTAGTAATTAATCTGTCAATTAGGTTAGCTAATGATCAATAATTTGATGGTCAGTGGTCTCTCTCCACAACCAAAGACCCCCACCATGGAGATCACTGAATGCCTAAATACCTTTGGAAAAAGGAAGTGCCCCTGAAAGCTGAAAATCAACTCTGATTGGGTGAATAATTAGTGCAAGGGAGTAGGCATATTAATGAGGAGGTAGGCTAAAAGTCTTCAGCTTTTCCTGCTGAGAATTTGGCTCGATCTTGAGACTCAGTCACCTTCAGCAATCTGCACAAAGGTATCCATCTCTTCCCCAGACCATTCTGGTTCGTTTTCTCCTTCAAGTGTTGGGTTACCCCAGACTCCAGTGGAGGGGTTCGAGGGCAATGACTAGATGTTTTTGGGCTGGGATTCACCTAGATTAGATTTTGTTTACACTATAAATAAAAGTAAGATCTCTTTGTTGGGTGGGGTCTGCCCCTGATCCCAGAGTTTATACCTTGAGGACTAGGCCAGTCTCATATATCAACCTTGTCCTCCTGTGACTGGCTGAATGACCTACAGCTACTGGTCCCCGAATGAGGAAATAGAAAGGAAAAATCTTTAATCCTAATTTAATAATTGGTTATTAATATAATAGGAAAATAATAAGAAAGTAAATAATAAAAATAAAATTATTTTTCTCAGAATATATGCCTAGGAGTAGAATCTTTGAATCAAAGAATATAAACATTTTAGTCACATAATTTGCATAATTCCAAATCGTTTCCCTGAATGTTTATACAAGTTCATAAGTCTACCAACAATGCATTAGTGCACTTATCTTTTTGCACCCCTTCCAACATTGACTGTTTGTCATTTTACCAGTTTGTTGAGTGTGAAGTAAAATCTCAAAAGTTGTTTTGTTGTTTTATATGTTACCTTTTTAAAAAAATTTCCATTCAATTTTATTTTCAGTTCCATATTTTTTCCCCCTCCCTCCTCACCTTGCCCACCCAGGCTTTCAATTTACAAACGTTTATTAAGTACATAGTAGTTTCTGGCCACTGTTCCCAGGAACTGGAGACATAGATATAATAAACGAAACAATTCCTACTTCCAAGGACCTTACATTATAATGTGGAAGAGAAGTACATAGGTAAGTACATGTAGTATGAATATAAAGAGAATAAATACAAAAAACCTCCAAAACTTGAATACAAAGTAGTTTGGGAGGGAGGTTGGGAAAGGATTCACATAGGTGTTGGTACTTGAGCTGAATCTTGAAAGAAAAGATATATTTTCTAAGGTGAAGATAAGGAGGGATTTATATTCCAGGCTCCAAAGACAGCCAGTGCAAATGGACAGAGAAAGGAGATGCAGGGCCAAGTTGAAGGAACAGAGAAAGGGCATGTTTGGCTGGCTTGCTGAGCAAATCTTTTTGAGAATTTGCGTGGCTGTCATTTCATCTGAGCACTGGGGCTCTTGGCTTGGTAGCCCCTCTGGTCAATGAACCTTTAGTTTTTTCATCCTCTTAGTGTTGAAGAGGCACCTCTGGTGAGAAGAGCATGGTAGAGAAGTGGAGGAAGAGATGGTATGAAGATGGTAGTTTTTTATTGCTGTTTTGTTTTTAAAACAAATCGTGAATTTGAACCGCCTCTTTATTTAACCCCTCTAATTCTCTGATTTATTAAAAGGTATGCTAAAAGATATGCTAGGTGTTGATATGCTCTACCCTTTTCAGAATGAGGAGCTCTCCATTGCTAAAATGCAACAACTAAATAAAACAGATTGTTAAGCACTTTTGCATGCAGGACATCAGGCTTCAGGAGATATCAAGGTATTAAAATGTAGTCTTGGTATAAAATATAGTTTCTTTTGTAAAACAACTTAGACTCTAGTAAATGGGTGATAAAAATATCAATACAACTAACTTTCACAATGTTATGTGCTAAATAGATTATAAAAATGCCATGTGATGACTGAGGTCAGCCAGGGGTTGTGAAGGGTAGGATCAGGGAAGGCTTCCAGAAGGTGTTAGCATTTGAGTTGGGTTTTAAAGGATGAATATAGGTACTTAACAAGTGAAGAGAAGGGAAAGGAGGTCATTACAGGCATGTGAGACATGGAAGTAGGGGAGCACAGGGCCTTTTGGAGGGCATTGTGGAGGATAGTAAGATAAGGTAAGAAAGGTAGGGTAGAACCATATTGTGGAGGATCTTTACTGTTTTCTTTGACAGTAAATTTAATTTTTTACACTAACAAAAAGTCTATTTTCTCTCCCTGCCTCTCCCATTGAAAAAAGGGAAGAAAAACAAAATGCTTATAACATATGCATAGTCAAGCAAAATAACTTTTACCATTAAAATGTTCAAAAATATATTTTGAGCGTAAATTAAAAAAAATTTACTTAGTAGTATTTTATGTTTTTCCAACTACTTACAAAGATACTTTTCAACATTCATTTTTATAAGATTCTGAGTTCCAGGTTTTTCTCCCTCCCCTCCCGTCTCCTCCCCTCTCCTTAAGATAGCAAGCAATCTGATACAGATTATACCTGTACAGTCATGTTAAACAGATTTCCACATTAGTTATGTTGTGAAAGAAAAATCAAACAAAAGGAGAAAACCACAAAAAAGAAAGAACAAAAATAAAGTGAAAATAGTATTCTTTGATCTGCATTCAGTCTCCATAGTTCTTTCTCTGGATGTGGATAGCATTTTCCATCATGAATCTTTTGAAGTTATCTTGGATCATTGTATTGCTGAGAAGAGCTAAGTTTGTCATAGTTGGTCATTGCACAATGTTGTAATGTTTGTAAAAACATTATATTTTTACTGTGTACAATGTTCTCCTAGAACTGCTCCTGGTTCTGCTCCCTTCTTGAGTGTAAGTTTTGAGACAAGTGCATAGAGAGACAGACAGATACATACATATTCTTTTCCTCCTTGGACAGTTCTCTTGGAGAACTCCTTTCCCCTGGAGATTAGCAGAGATATCTCTGAATTCATGAGCCCATAAAAGGTTCACTACAATAGCCCAAAAGGCAGGTTAATCTGAGAGCATTCTGTCCTCTTGGTAAATGCCAATTCCTTGCTATTCAGAAGTTAATTTTTGTTCTTCCAAAAGAACAACTTCATTCTCTTCCTCTCTGTCAATTATCAAAATCCTTCTGAACCCCTAGGAAATTGTTCCTCTCATCAGAGCCCAACAGTGATATTCCTAAAGCACTAATCTGAGCTGTATCACTCCCCTACTTGGTTAACTCCAGTGCCTCCCTGTTACCTCTTTGTTCAAGTACAGATTTTTCTGTTTAGCATTTAAGGTTCTCCATAGTATGACTGCATCCTACTTTTTCAGACTCAGTATGCATTACTTCCTCTTCTTTGGTCTAGTCAAAATGGCCTTCTTGCTTTTCTTCATATACAACATTTTATCTCTGGTCTCTGTTTTTTTTTCACAAAGACACTCCCTTCTCAATTCTGCCTTTTAGAATCCCCAGTTTCCTTCAAAAGCTCAGCTGTAGTATTAATTCCTCCCTAAGGCTTTGTGATCCCCTGAGCTGCCAGGGCTTATTCTCCAAAATTACCTTGTATTTATTTTGTATAATCTTTTATATATTCCTGTTGTCTCCCCTCATAGAATGTATGCTCCTTATAGAAAGGGGACTGTTTCTCTTATGTCATTGTAACCCCAGCAGCTCAACTGGCAGATAGTATGGTCTTAATAAATACTTTTGGATTGATTGATTTCCTCCCTCCTTGGAAGGGGGAAGGAAAATGTGAAAGGTGGGAAACCTTGGAGAGTGTTTTCATTGCTGCTTCTTCCTTTTTTTTTTTTTGCTTTTTGGAGAGACGTTGGTGTTAAGTGACTTGCCCAAGGTCACATGGTTAGTTTTTGTGTTAAGTGTCTGAGGCCAGATTTGAACTCAGTTACTCCTGACTCCAGGGCCGGTGTTCTATTCACTGCGCCACCTAGCTACCCCTTCATTGCTCCTTTAAATCTTTGCTTATAGCTATTTTTACACTGTTGTTTTCTTCTGAATTTGTGTCTTAGTCTTCTCCTGCCATCCTAGTGGCTTTTTAAGGTCAAGTTCTTTTTTAGTTTGCTCCTTTTTCTAGCCTATTTTTTAACTTTGTACTTTATGTTAAAGTTGAGCTTTACTCATCTAGGGTTGGGGAGGCAATGTCCCATGCTTCAGGCTTTTTGGTGCTACTTTTTTCAGAGCTAGTTCTGAGGGTCTGCAAGTTTTTGGTGTTTCCAAGGTAGTATGATCTGGGGAGAGGTGTGGTCACTGCCCTCCTGGTTTTCACTTTGGTCTTTATGCAAGAAGGGCTCCTGCTCCCCTGTAGCTATAAGTGTTAGCACTTCTCTTGGTCCTGGAAACATGACCAGTTACCTGCATTGCTCCCTTGTGACCAAGCACGAGAACTCTTTGGAACTGTAACCCAGAATCACGTAAAGGAATATAGTTGCCAAAAAGTGCCAGGTCCTACACCCAGCGCCAGCAAAGGGTCTCCTGTAATCTCTTTCTTACAAGTTTTTCAACCATTTACTGTCTCTGTACTGAGAGCTCCCAAAGCTACTGCTTTTGTCACAGGTGCCTCCAAGGCCTACTGCTGGTGTTGCTACCACATGTATTGCAGTAGTCCCACCCTGGTGTCACCTGCTTATTTTGCCAACCTCCTAAGTTGTCTTAAACTGTAAAAATGTCTCACCCTGACCTTTTGTTGACTCTACCACTCCAGAATTCTGTTTGAGGCGTTTTTTTAAGGTCATTTGAATGGGAATTTTGAGAGAGTTTGTCTAGGTTGTTGCCTCTGCTCCATCATGTTGGCTCTGCTCCTTTCATTGCTATTTCTACATTGCTCTTTTTTTGGTAAATTTAAAAAATTTTGAACATGACAAATATAAAACAAAGTGAGCATTTTCATGTACATTGTAGAATAGAAAGAAAGGACTGTACCTGAAATGTTTCTCAGCTTCTTGAAAGATAGCGAACCAGATGACAAGATGACAACTTGGTAAAAGTCATTCTTTTCTGGTTCTAGCATGGTCAGACTTGTCCAAATCAGGTTGGTTGCTATTCTTCTAATTTCAGGCAGAATTGAAAATCTTGGGATCCAAGAATCCCTGTTGCCTTATCAGGCAGCTAGCTCCAGCTATTCATAGTGCCAATATCATTTTGATTTTTCAAAAGTGAGTCTTGCTCACTCAGTCATTCACTATTATGGAAACATCATAGGTGCTTCTAGCAGCAAGCACGCTAGCATACCCAGTATGGCTGCTAGCACAGGTTCTTTGATCTGCTTTTCTAAAGGAAAGCAACTCAAAAAGCAGTTAACAATCTTACTTTAATCAGACATATGTCATTTACCTAGTTCAGGGGAAAAAGTCAGCACCCTGAACTTCAGAGAAAATACAAACAGAAGTTACAAGCAGACGAAAAATACAGAAAAACAGACCAGCAGACAAGACTTCCAGCTGTCTGACCATTACATCCATACCTAGTTAGTTACCAGAGAGAGAAGCACCAACATCTGGGTGTTCAAGGTCGGGGGGCTCAACTGCTGCCCAGAGTCTCATCTGGCCAAATCACACAGCTCTTCCCAAAGTTGGCCCCAAAGCAAAACCTCACATCAGGGTATATATAGCCTTCTCCAGGATCAGAGAACATCACACCCTTTATGGTCCATTGCCTAATCACAAAGTAACGTGGTGTGGGTGTTCCTGAAAAGCAAGCCTCCTACCACAGGCTCCATGTGACCACATTCAGCCTGTTAGGGAGCTGTAATGGTAATTAATTTAAATTTGAAGACCCCTTTTTTGTTATGTCAAGTAAGCAGGTGCTCAACCCTTAGTAACTAACCAAGCTTCTGTGAAAGAAACAGAAGGTGTGAACTGTCTCCTGTTGCTGACATAACAGGAAGGGGTTGGCTGAAACAGGAAGCCTGTGTGTGTGTGTGTGTGTGTGTGTGTGTGTGTGTGTGTGTGTGTGTGTAAGTGTGTGTAAGAAAAGCCCCAGGGAGGCACAAGCAGAATTTTCTCCTGACAAGCTCCTGGTGAAAGGAGCAGAATTTTCTCCTCACAGGCTCCTGGTGGAAGGAGCAGAATTTTCTCCTGACAAGATCTTGGTGGAAGAAGCAGAATTTTCTCCTGACAAGATCCTGGTGGAAGAATCATGGAGACTGAAGCCAGCTGAGAGAGAGAGAGAGAGAGAGAGAGATTCTCTCAGCAGCATCTGGAAGCTGGGCTGCACCTGCCAGACTGAGAACTGAGTTGGAGTTTTCCTGAGACCAGAATCTGGCGGAGGCCGAAGTTGTTGCTGCCAGCTGGAAGGCTGAGATTTCTTCTGGGTCCTAGGGCCAGTGGAACTGCCAGGGGACTCGGGAGGCATGACTGGGATGCTAACACTTTGTTTGTTTGTTTGTGGCTTGGTTGATCCTTGAGTTCCCGGGAACAGAAGTTGTGAAGGATTTGAGATGTACTGGACACTGTGAACTTCACTGTGTAGCAGGAACTGCCCAGGAGGACTGGACAGGGACCCGGGAGCTGTCTGCCTCTGAATCCAGATGACTGTTTAATGGATTTAGGTAGGAGCTGGGATCATGGAAGGGGATCCAGGGAATCTGAGAAACCACCCTGAGTCAAGATAAAGAAAAGGCCTCTCCTTGGATATTGAATGCTGTGATGAAATTGAAGTTTGCTAGAGACCTAGGGGTGGAGGGTTTGTGTAATTTTCTAATGATCGTATTTAGTGATTAGCAATACTTAGTAACTGATTGCTAAATAAGTGATTGATTAAGTTAATCTAGGTGCCCCATGAGTGGAAGACTGACTTGTATTCTGAAGATGATTGAATGATTAAGTAAGGAGGCAAACCTCCTTAGGGATACCAGATGATTGTTCTTTTGTTCTTTGTTCTAAATACTGTAACCACTTTGGTGAAAACCATGTGGCCATTTTGATGGCAAGCTGTTGTGAACCTTATATTGCAATTTTCTGTGATAAGATGTAATTTTGGGAATACTGTGTCCTGATTTGTTGTGAATGTTTTCCTTTGATTTGTTCTTGAATAAATAGAGTGTTCACTATACTGTGTAATCAGAACCTTAAAAGCTGTTCACAGTAGCATTCTTTTGGGAAGCTGCTCGTGCATGGTGTTACAGGGGCAGAGTTTATTTTCAAGTCAGGGAAGATCCTCAAATTCACTTAAGCCTATCAAAGGTCAGGGAAGAGCTTCAAATTCCCTTACCATTACAGTACTGCAGGTGAATAAAAGATTTGAGGAAGAGTGGTTACTGTGGATACTTTGCTTATGTCTTGTAAAGGCCATAGAATAAATCTGAGGGTGGAGGCAAATGTATGTCACATCCTGCACCAGAGGCAATTTATCCCACCGGGACCCTAGGAATCCTAGTTACAGAGGAATCAAGGACATTCATCACAAGCAAGAAATTGGAACTGTTTTTGAGGAGTGTTTTTTTTCCACATGACTGGAGAGTAGGTGAAAATTGTTAAACTTATTTTCCCTTTCTGCAGATGGACATCAGTAGCAGGTAAAGAGTAACCATTGGGCCCAGCTCCCATTCTAAAAGGGAATGTTTCCTTCTCTGGAATAATATTGAGGAGCAAGAGCACATTAGATAGGTAGCCTTTTCCTTTCTTTTGGTTCCATCCTCACCATACCTGGAGAGACCAGGAACACCTAGATAAGGGGATCTGAACTTTTAGTTTAAGTCAATGGAAATGAAATCAGGCAGGCTTCCTATACCACTGAAGAAGCTGGGTGTGCAGCCACCTCCAGAGAGAGGCCTATGTTCTGAGAAACCACTTGCATTATTTTAAATGATCCTTCTGGCAGGCTTTGACTTCTAACTCCTTTTGGTACTGCTGCTTGACAGTGAGACTCCTGATTGCTAACTGTGTCCCTGGATAATTGGTGATTTTGTCCAGAGATGTTGGAAATGATGAAGGTTTATAATGCCTCCGGGGTTTTGGTTGCTTTAACTTGTTATAGCAGTGTTGCTATTTCTGGGCTGTCCCCCCTGGATCCCTTGGCTTCTCTCCTAAAAGAGTAAGATGCTAATATTTCTCTTCTGTCACTCACTGTAAAAACATCCATCTTTCCTAATGAGTTTGCTTTGATCTCAATTTTGTGATGCTTTGGAATAAGTTCATACCAGTCCACAAAATAGAAGGTAGGGGTTCCATCCTAACCCCCTCCGTTCCATCTTCCTGCAGGTAACATGGAGAAACCATTCAGACATACAGTTCGCCCTAATCTGATGCTTTGGAAATATTTGTGCCCTGCTGGAGGCTCCTTTCTTCCTGTTTTTAATCTTATTTAAATGTCATTCATTTGGTTTTGTAATTAAGCCTCCCCTCTGCTTCTCTGAGGTTTCTATCTGTGCTATTGCTTCTCTGTGCCTTCCTGGGGCTGGCTTGTTCCTCTCTGCACCTGGTTCACTTCATTGTGGGTACTACCTTCTAGTCTTGGAGTGGCTTCTGAATTCATTACTCATCTTACCTCTACCTGGCAGCATAATTTGCTGGCCCCCCTCTCCACCCCAGTTCTCTCCTATCTGAATTTGGCTCAGTAAAAAAGAAATAGATTTGATCCCTGTTAGTGAGAGCAAAATTCTAATAATGAGCTTGAAAACAAGATTTTTTTCAAAGGCAGAGATTGGGGGATGGGGGCAAATTTAACATTGTCATCTCTATACACTAGAGAATTAGATTCCCCTAGGATATCCTCCTTATCCTTAGAGATATCCTGCTGTCTGAGCCTAAACTTGGGTGGGTTGAATTCGTTCTCTCAACTGAGATTGCCCAGGGCCTTTTCTCCAATCCGGGTTTATTGTAGAAGGACCAAAGGCAACTGTGGAGCCATATCTTCTTGCTTCAGTAAGTAAAAAGGAAGGAGAATCTCTAGGAGGAGGAATGGGGCCCAAGGCTCAGTGTGGAGAATGCTTACTATATAATTTAATGTTCTAAGCACTATATAGATGCTGTCTCACTAATTCTTCCTACTGCCCTGTGGGTAAGATTTCGTGTGGGTGGGGAAAAACTCATTTAGCTAGTGAAGACATGAAAAGCCCAAGATACAGATCAAAAGCCCCAAATGTGTTTGAGCTTTTCTAGGATAATACTGACTCTCTATGAATGGTCATAATCAGTAGTATTGTTCATAATAATTGATTTACCTTAGAGCAACTTTGGTGTCCTAGGAGCTACTGTTTCTGGAATCTGTCCTCAGCAGTATATTACTCCAAGGGAAATCTCTGGACTGTGTTGAGTTGGTACTTTGGCTCTTGCCCTGTCCCACTGAGATGTTGCTGTTGTGTGTGTTTTGCACTGCTATACCATTTGTTTGAGGCAAACAGTCTTTGCCCTGGGGTTGGGGGCGGGAAACATAGTGGTAGCAGAAGATGAAGTATCTGAGCTAAGATAAAGAGATCATTCTGGTTTTTCATTTTGGAAAGAGAAAAAAAAAATATTCCTTTTCTGAGAAACTCTAGCCAAGGTGACCATGCTCCAAGTCCTAGAAATGCCCAAATGTTTATTCCTTGTTTACTTGTTTATGAAGTTTATTCATTGGTAGAATTCTGGCCTTATTTATTGATTAACCATCGTCTCAGTCTTAAAAAATGTGCTCCTCCCCTATGGCCAAATATTTTTTCACTATTTCATACTACTGGTTTGAGAGTCTTTTACAATGTATTTTAATTTACAATTTTGTGAGTGAGGTAGTTTTTGCTTCATTTATCTTCCATTGTTGGAGGCAGAGAGGATTAATTTTTTTTTAAATTCAATTTTATTTTACATTCAGTTCCATATAGTCTCACTCCTCAGTCCTTCCCCCAACCATCGAGAAAGCAAGAAATACAGAATACAAAATTTTACAAATACGAAGTCATACAAAACAAGTTTCTGCATTAGCCATGTTCTAAAAAATAAATAAAAGAAAGAAAAAGAAGTAAAGAGAAAAATCGATCTGGCAGAGATTAAAATGTTCAATGTCAGCTTCATTGTACATATAGAAAGAAAGGATGAATTCCCTTCAGACCCTTGTCTGGCCTGGCATGGCCATAGCCATGGGGCTGCCTGCTGCTTTAGGGTTTTTGAACTCACTCTTTGAAACCTGTCAGTTAAAGCAGAGAGTTTTAAGCCAAGATGTTGCTGTACCCAGAAATCATGTGTAGTCTCAGCCACTAGCTGTGCCATCCTGTGTGTGCTAGTTTGCTGTCACTGCCTAACTACGGACCCTATCAAAAGCTAAACTATTTCCATGATGTTGGGAAAAACCCCTCTTCCCCTCCACACTTGCTGAGTCTTTGGATGGGAAATAGGTTAGTGTTAACCCCTTACCTTCTCTGGTCCACTTGATCTTCCCTCTTTTCTTAGTCCCAGGCAATATGTTATAGAGGAAAAAGCACTTGATTTGAACTCAAAGAAGACTTGGGGTCAAATTCTGGCTTTGCTACTTACTGTGTGACCTTTGGCAAGCCACTTAACCTCAGTTTACTTGTCTGTAAAATGAAGATGTTAGACTAGAAACAGGGGTGAGGGGGCTGTCGCCTCAAGGCCATGTGTGGCCCTCTGGGTCCTAAAGTGCAGCCCTTTGACTGAATCCAAACTTCACAGAATAAATCCCTTTAATCAAAGGATTTGTTCTGTAAAACCTGGACTGAGTCGAAAGGCTGCACCCAAGGATCTAGAAGGTCACATGCGTGCTTGAGGTTGACGGTTTCCCACCCGTGGAAGGTTTCTTCTGGTTCTAAATCGCGTGATCCCTTTTCTAAGCCCTTATTCTGCTGAATTTTGAGTGGCTGTTCTTGGAGTATTCTTTTCTTTTTCAGTTTTTATTATTTTTTTATTTTTGCATCACCTTCATGTCCAATATATTACTTTCTCCTCCCCCTCCCGGAGATCTCATCTTATAACAAGGGATAAAAAGGAGGGAAGGGCAGTTTAGCAAAACGCAGTGTCCCGCACCCGTGATCTCTCTCGTCTGCAGCGAAGGAAGGGAAGCACATTCCAGACTTCTGGTTTTATTTTGTTTTCTTACTCTTTCCATTTGCATTGTTGTAGTTATTGTATAATTTGTTTTCTTGATTTTGTTTACTTTGAATCAGTCATGCAAATTTTCTTGTGCCTCTCTGAATTCTTTGTTTTCATCATTTCATACACCAAAGTAACACTCTGTTATATTCACATACCACGTTAAGGTCACTTTTCCATAATGCACCAGAGACAATGAAGTAGTGCATTTTATTATGAGATTTTTATGCCATAATACATGGTCAGTTTTTGTGTAGGTGCCATATACCACAGAAAAAAAGTTATATTCCTTTCTATTCCCATTCAATTTTCTTCAGAGGTCTATCATTTCTAACTTTTAAAAAATTCTATTCATCTCCTTAACTTTTTTTTTTTTTGCTTTCTGGAGGGGGAAGGTAGGACAATTGGGGTTAAGTGGCTTGCCCAAGGTCACGTGGCTAGTTTTTTGTGTTGTGTCCGAGGTTGGATTTGAACTCAGCTCCTCAAGACTCCGGGATCGGTGCTGTATTCACCATGCCACCTAGCTGCCTCCATCTCCTTAACTTTTAACCCCTAGCATTTGGGTGATGAAATTTTTTATTTTTTATTTTGCAATATAAAGATATCCAGTCCTTGTTAATTGCTGAATACTATTAATTCTTCTGCATTTCTCCACTTTTCATGAGGGGGATTCTTTTTCCATCCTTCAAAATTCAGTCCCTCTAATGCCACTTTGAAGGTAAACTGAGTTTCGAAGAGATTTCTTATTAGAGGAAGCTTTACTTAACAATCTGGAAGGCCCAGCAAAGCTGGAGGAACTATTATATACACTTTATCAAAATTACCTTTAAAGTATATTTCTTAAGGACATTGAGCATAATTACTTTGTTTTTTTTTCTTGTTGATTGACCAGAAGTAGTTTACTCTATAAGTATCTCACATATCTAGAGACATCACAAAAAGTAGCCCCAGAAGCATGAAGGTCAATCCAGGTTCATCTTCCTCAGTACTGCCCATCCCTGAATTCAATATGTTCATTCTATTCCAGCTACACCCTTCTCCGATTACATCCCTCTTACTCCTTCATTTTAGTTTATTTTTTGGATATTTTCCCAACATAGTCACCTTACACTTGTGCCCCTTGTCTATGTATACTCCTTCTAACTGCCCAAATAATGATAAAGTTCTTAGGAGTTACAGATATTATCTTCTCATGCAGAAATAGAAACAGCTTAACCTTATTGAATCTCTTTTGGTTTCTCATACCTGTTTACTGTTTTATGCTTCTTTTGAGTCTTGTATTTGAAAATCAGATTTTCTTTTCAGCTCTCATCTTTTCTTTTCTTTTTTTTTTT
>CM053582.1:489479165-489492466 GCA_028627135.1 Pseudochirops cupreus
ACTGGAAGGACAAGCAATCAAATACAGGCTGAACATGTGATATTATGCAGAACCTCTCCACAGTGAGCACACTGTGAGTCAGCTCTCATCTTTTCATCAGGAATGCTTGAAAGTCTTCTATTTCATTAAATTTCCATTTTCCCCTACTCAGTTTTACCTAGCTCCTTTGCCCTCTGAAATATATTTCAGGCTCTCCAATCCTATAATATAAAAGCTGCTAAGTTTTCAGTTATCCTCAATGCGGCTCCATGACATTTGAATTGTTTCTTTCTGGTTATTTGAAATATTTTCTCTTTGACCTGAGAGCTCTAGAATTTGGCTGTAATATTCCTGGGAGTTTTTATCTTGAGGCCTATTCCTGGAGGTGATTGTTAGATTCTTTCCATTTCTATTATCTCCTCTGGTTCTAGAATATCAAGGGCAGTTGTATTTGAAAATTTTTTTGAAAGATGATGGCTAGACTCTTTTTTTGATTATAGTTTTCAGGTGGTCCAGTTGTTCTTAAATTATCTTTCCTAGATCTGTTTTCCAGGTTGTTTTTCCAGTGAGATATTTCACATTGTCTTCTATTATTTCATTCTTTTGATTTTGTTTTATTGTTTCTGGATGACTCATAGAGTCATTAACTTCCACTTGCCCAATTCAAATTTTTAAGGAATTATTTTCTTCAGTGAGCTTTTGTACCTCCTTTTCCATTTGGCCAATTTTACTGTAAGAGTTCTTTTCTTCAGTGAATTTTTGTATATCTTTTTCTGTTTGACCAATTCTGACTTTTAAGGAGTTCTTTTCACTGGATTTTTATGCCTCTTTTACCATTTGGCCTATTCTGTTTTTTTAAGGTATTATTTTCTTCAGTAATTTTTTTTGTATCCCCTTTACCAAGCTGTTAACTCTTTTTTCATTATTTTCTTGCTTCACTCTCCTTTCTTTTCCCAATTTTCCTCCTACCTTTCTTATTTGGTTTTAAAATTCTTTTTGAACTCTTTCAGATCTTTTTGGTCTGTAGACCTATTAACATTTTTCTTTGAGGTTTTACATGTAGCTGCTTTAATTTTGTATCTTCCACTGAGTTTATAGTTTGATATTTTTTGTCACCATAGTAACTTTCTATGATTGGGTTCTTTTGTTGTTGTTTCCTCATTTTTCCAGCAAATTTCTTGACTTTTAACTTTATGTTAAAATTGGGCTCTACTCTGAAGGGTGGAGGGGCACTGTCCCAAGCTTCAGACCTTTATTGCTGCTACTCTCAGAATTAGTTCTGGAAGTCTGTTAGTTTTCAGTTCATCCAAAGTGTTATGATTTAAGGAGAGTTGTGGCCACTACTCTCCTGGCCTGTCCTCTGGTATGTGGGCAACAATAAGCAGTCTTTTCTGTCCTAGTCTATGACCTGTGTCCTCACTCCTACTAGTGCTCCTCCTCACCCTGGAACTGTGACCTGGAATGGTGTATGGGCAATTTACAGAGTCCTGTTCCCAGTGCCAGCAAAGGATCCCCTGTAATCTCCTTCTGACCAGTTATCTTACTCCCTAACAGTAGGCTAAGAACTCTGAAAGCCACAGCTGCCACTGAGTCAATTGCTCCCCAGACTTGCTGTTGCCTTATAGGGGTATGGACTATACTGGTGGCCTGCACTGGATTGCCCTCTACTCATACCCCAGTGAGGTAGACCTTTCCTGCTGCTCTTCTAAATTGTATTAGACTGGAAAATTGTTTCATCCCAGCCTTTTATTGGTTTGCCATTCCACAGTTCGTTTTGAAGAGTTATTTTAAAGTTGTTTGGAGGGGAATTTGGGAGAATCCAGGTGAGTTCCTATCTTTATTCTATCTTGGCTGTCCCCCCAACTCCCTAACCCTTTTTAGCTGTTTTCATGAAATCTTTGAGTTGGAAAGAACTGAAGAACCATTTAGTCCAATCCATACCTTATTGAAAATGACCTAAGTTTTGCTTTGTTTCAAATCACAATATGCAAATTGAAATTGCTCTGAAGGAAAGGAGTCTAACCCTTTTAAAAGAACAAGTTATATCATGTGTATCACTGTGGCAACATTTAGGAACAGCTATATAAGTTTATATACCTACCCTTCCTAAGGTCTTTTAGTTTTCTGATAGTAAGAGCCAAGGTTGGAGCTGAGTGGCAGGGATCAAGAAGAAAAAGGCTTATGCAGGGAGAAATGAAGAACGAATTAAGGAATGTTGAAGGTGAATAGCAGAAGGTGCTAATAAGATATTTAACACCTGTTCTCCTAGAATTGGCTGAATATAAACTGAAGTAAATAGTAGCTAGAAGCAGTGAGAGGGGTCTGGGGTTGTTCATAGATGAGACAGAGCTAACAAACCAGTGTTTGGAGAAGAAACTGGTAATTTAAATTAGTAACAAGGTATACCATATGTCCTTGAGAGTTCTGTTCCTTTTAAACATTTACTTTATGTGGTTGGTTTCAGTTTGTAAGTAGACGATGAAGTTAATTTGTGTTAATACCTCAGTTAACAGGTACATTTTTATTTTATGAAAAAACTTGTGTTTTGATATTCCTGGTTGTCTGAATTACCCAAGATTAAAGCAGATTTAACCATTGTGCCTCCTACTCCCCTCATGGATTATATTCAGTTTTGCTAAGTAAGTGATTGTTGGTTGTAATCCTCTCCTTTGCCCTCTGGAATATCATTTTCCATGCCCTCTGATCCTTTAATGTAGAAAAGCTGCTAAATCTCGTATTATCCTAATTGTGGCTCCACAATACTTGAATTGTTTCTGGCTGCTTGTAATAATTTTTCCTTTCCTGGGAACTCTGGAATTTGGCTATACCATTCCTGACAGTTTTCATTTTGGTATTTCTTTCAGGAGATGATCGGTGGGTTCTTTTGATTTCTATTTTGCCCTCTGGTTCTAGAATATCAGGTCACTTTTTCTTGATAATTTCTTGAAAGGTGATGTCTAGGCTCTTTTTTTGATCATGGCTTTCAGGTAGTAGAATTCAGTAGAATTTTTAAATGATCTCTCCTGGATCTATATTCCAGGTCACTTATTTTTCTAGTTTTCACATTATCTTCTATTTTTTCATTCTTTTAGTTTTGTTTTATGATTTCTTGATTTCTCATAAAGTCATTAGTTTCCATTTGCTCCATTCTAATGTTTAAGGAATTATTTTCTTCGGTGAGCTTTTGTACCCCCTTTTTCATTTGGCCAATTCTGCTTTTTAAGGCATTCTTCTCATTGATTTTTTGGACCTCTCTTGCCATTTGGTTTGGTCTATTTTTTAAGATGTCATTTTCTTCAGTATTTTTTGTCTCCTTTACCAAGCTGTTGACTTGTTTTTCATGATTTTCTTGTATTACTCTCATTTCTCTTCCCAATTTTCCTTCTACCTCTTTTACTTGATTTTCTTAATCTTTTTTGAGCTCTTCCATGGCCTGATACAAATTCATATTTTTTTTGGAGGCTTTGGATGTAGGAACTTTGACATTGTTGTATGTGTTTTTATCTTCCTTGTTACCAAAGTAAGTTTCTATAATCAGAGTTTTTTTCTATTATTTGCCATTTTCCCAGCCAAATACTTGACTTTCTAACTCGCTGTCAAGGCAGGGTGCTGCTTCCTGTGTGGAGCATGAACTGTCCTGAGCTTCAGGGGTTTTGTGTAGCTGTTTTCAGAGATATTTCTAGGGCCCTGTAAATGTTCCATTCTTCCACTGTGGTATGATCTAAGTAGAGGTGTTTGCTCCTCTCCTGGCCTGTGCTGTGGTCTGTGAGTGATCACAAGCACTCTTTTCTGCCCTGAACCTTTGAGGAGGGCCCCCTCTCCACTGCTGCTATAAGCTCTGCTATGCTTGTGCTCCTCCTCACCCCAAGTCTGCAACCTAGATCCAGGTATGGGCAAAGCAATAGAGTCCTGCCTGAGTGCTACTAAAGAGACCCCTGTAATCTCTTTATGACCAGTTGAACTTTGACAGTAAGGTTCAATCCCCTTACTGTCTGTGGACTGAGAGCTGCAGAAGCAGCTGCTACTGTAGCTGCTGATTTAGTCAGTCTCAAGGCCAGCTTCTGGTTTGCTGGGGCTGGGGCTGTGCTGGTGCACCCTGTGCTAGACTACGCTCCTCTCTCACTCAAGTCTGACAGATCTTTCTTGCTGTCCTTATAGGTTGCCTTTGGCATCTCTGGGCTGGGAACTGCCACTGCTGCCGGTGTTTCAGTCCCCTGAGGCTTGCTCAGTGTTTACTGAAGCCCGACCTGCACTGGCATGGCCTGTGTTGGAATGTGTTCCTCTCTCAGCCTGGCTCAGCAGACCTTTACTGTAGACCTGCGTTGTCTTGGGCTGGAAATTTGTTTCGCTCTGTCTTTTTGTGGGTTCTGCTGCTCTAGAATTTGTTTAGAGTCATGTTTTAAAGATATTTAGAGGGGTTTGGGGGAGAGCTCAGGCAAGTCCCTGCTGTTACTCTGCCATCTTGGCTCCTCCCCTATCAACAACTAAGATTTATGTAGCACTATTTGGAACCCCATAGCAAGTTACTTCTATAAGCCCTCCATTAAGAGAACATTTTCCCTATCTTTATTCTTATCATTAACTCTAGGCCTTTCATCTTTCCCTATTTGCCCAGTCTATTTCCCTTCCTCTCCCCTGCCCTACCTTCATCATCAGCCATCTTTGCTAGCTTCCATTTCTACATAATCCTGTCACTTTCACTGGCTACTACCTGTAGAGACAAAAAGAAAGAGGCAAATACCGTATAATAGTGTTATAGTTTATAATCTTTTGCTTGTCTTCTCCTAATGTTCCTGACATAGGAATTCTTATCCTTGCCCATTCCCCCTTAATTAAGTCTAGTTTGTCTACTCCTGCCTCAGATCTTATTGAGCACCTCTTTAAAAAAAAAAAGTTTTCAACATTCATTTCCACAAGATTTTGAGTCCCGAATTTTCTCCCCATCTCTTGCTTCCCCCCCACCCCAAGATGGCATGCATTTTAATTATCCCTTCCCCCAGTCTACCCACCCTTCTGTTAGGACCCCATCCCCCCCTTATCCCCATCCTCTTTATTTTCTTGTAGGGCAAGATAGATTTATCTCCCCCATTGACTGTATATCTTATTTCTCAGTTGTATGTAAAAACAAATTTTAACATTTTTTAAAAAAAATTTTGAGTTACAAATTTTTTTCCTTCTGCCCTCCCTATCCACCCTCATTTAGAAGGCAAGTAATTCAATATAGATTATGCATGTGTAGTTATGCAAAACACTTCCATAATAGTCATGTTGTAAAAGACTATATTTCCCTCCATCTTATCCCGTCCCCCACTTATTCTATTTTCTCCTTTGACGCTGTCCCTTTTCAAAAGTGTTTGCTTCTAATTACTCCCCTCTCTCAATCTACCCTTCCTTTTATCATTTCCCCCTTACTTTCCTGTAGGGTAAGATACCCAATTGAGTGTGTATGTTATTGCCTTCCTTAAGCCAAATCCAATGAGAGTAATGTTCACTCATTCCCTCACACCCCTCCCCTTCCCTCCATTGTGAAATCTTTTTCTTGCCTCTTTTATGTGAGATAAGTTACCCCATTCTATCTCTCCCTTTCTCCTCCCAATATATTCCTCTCTTACCCCTTAATTTTATTTTTTCAATATTATCCCTTCATATTCAACTCACTCTGTGCCTTCTTTCTATCTGTCTGTCTGTCTGTCTGTCTGTCTGTCTGTCTGTCTGTCTATCTATCTCTCTATCTGATCTCTCTGCCTGGCTACCTATCTATTTTCTCCAACTACCGTAATACTGAGAAAGGTTTCATGAGTTACAAATATCCTTTTTCCATGTAGGAATGTAAATAGTTCAACTTTAGCAAGTCCCTTATGATTTCTCTTTCCTGTTTACCTTTTCATGCTTCTCTTGATTCTTGTATTTGAAAGTCAGATTTTCTGTTCAGCTCTGGTGTTTTCATCAAGAATGCTTGAAAGTCTTCTGTTTTAGTGAATGTCCATTTTTTTCCCCTGAAGTATAATCTTTGCTGGAAAGGTGATTCTTGGTTTTAATCCTAGCTCTTTTGACCTCTGGAATATCATATTCTAAGACCTTTAATCTCTTAATGTAGAAGCTGCTAGGTCTTATGTTATCCTGATTGTATTACCACAATGTTCAAATTGTTTATTTCTGGTTGCTTGCAATATATTCTCCTTGACCTTGGACCTCTGGAATTTGGCTACAATATTCCTAGGAGTTTTCCTTTTGGGATCTCTTTCAAGAGCTGATTGGTGGATTCTTATTAGTTTTTATCTTACCCTCTGGTTCTAGAATATCAGGGCAGTTTTCCTTGATAATTTCTTGAAAGATGATGTCTAGGCTCTTTTTTTTGATCATGGCTTTCAGGTTGCCCACTAATTTTTAAATTATCTCTCCTGGATTTATTTTCCAGATCAGTGGTTTGTTCAGTGAGATATTTCACATTGTCTTCTATTTTTTCATTCTTTTGTTTCTGTTTTACAACTTCTTGATTTCTCATAAAGTCAGTAACTTCCATTTCCTCCACTCTAATTTTTAATGAATTATTTTCTTCAGTGAGCTTTTGTACCCTCTTTTTCATTTGGCCAATTCTGCTTTTTAAGGCATCTTTTCCTCATTGGCTTTTTGGACCTCTTTTACCATTTGGGTTAATCTATTTTTTTGTTTTTGGCTTTTTGGAGGGCATTTGGGGGTTAAGTGACTTGCCCAAGGTCACATGGCTAGTTTTTGTGTTGAGTGTCTGAGGCCATGTTTGAACTCAGGTCCTCCTGACTCCAGGGCTGGTGCTCTATTCACTGCGCCACCTAGCTGCCCCCTAATCTATTTTTCAAGGTGTTACTTTCTTCAGTGTTTTTTTGGAATCTCCTTAACTGGCTGTTGACTTGTTTTTCGTGATTTTCTTGCATCACTCTCATTTCTTTTACCAATTTTTCCTCTACTTCTCTTACCTGATTTTCAAAATTCTTTTTGAGCTCTTCTATGGCCTGCGACCAATTCATATTTTTCTTGGAGGCTTTTGATGCCTACTTTTGATGCCTAGCTTTGACTTTGTTGTTTTCTTTTTGTTTTGATCTTCTTTGTGACTAAAGTAAGATTCTGTAGTCTGATTTTTAAAAAAAAATACTGTTTATTCATCTTCCCAGTCAAATACTTGAGTTTCTAACTCCCTCTCAAGGCAGGACTGTGTTTCCAGTGGGAGTATGGGTGTGGGTAGAGTGAAGGTGGGTGTACTGTCCTGGGTTTCTGGGGTTTTGTGTCAGTTGCTGGATCTCCCATCATTTGTGGGCCCAAAGGTACAGAAGCAGCTGCTACTGCCACCTGGGACTGGGGCTGGGGCTGAACCTCGCCCTCCTCTTTCAACCAGGTCCCACAGAGTTCCCCCACTGACCTTCCACAGTGTTTTCAGCGTTTGTGGGTTGAGAAGTCTGGAAATTGCCACAGCTGCCAGTGATTCTGTCCCCTAAGGACTGCTTTGGTCTTTTCTGCACCCATGCAGCCCACACTGGACTGCACTCCACTCCCAGCCTGGTATGATAAACCCTTCCTGTCGTTCTTCCAGGCTGTTGGGCTGGAGATGTGTTTCACTCTGTCATTTTGTGGATTCTGCAGCTCTAGAATTTGTTTAGAGTCATTTTTTACAGGTCTTTGGAGGAGTTTGGGCATGAGCTCAAGTAAGTCCCTGCTTTTACTCTGCCATCTTTGCTCTGCCCCTGAGCTAGCACCTCTTGAAAAAGTCACAAAACTGAGTTCATTTCATACACTGCAAATTCATGGAAGATAACTTCAGCTGAGCCCTTGCTGCTGCTCCATTTTTTGTTGACTTCCTATCTCTTTTCCTTTTTCTCTCTCTTAACCCCCGAACCTCCCCTTTCTTCCTCCATCATATGCACTTATAGAAAATAATCCAGTCTTCTACTGAATGGCACCTCCTGAATTACTGCCTTGTTGTGGCAGAGGGCTCTGTGTAGGTCAATGAAACTATGAGTTTTGCTATGCAGGGTTGCAAAAGGTGATCCACTGAAGAAGCCAATGGCAAACCACAAAACCCCATGGAAAATATTAAAATGATAAAAGATATGACACTGGAAAATGAGCCCCTCAGATTGGAAGGTGTGCAACACATTACTGGTGAAGAGTAGAGGACAACTCCAAGTAGCTCCAGAAAGAATGAAGCAAGTAGGCGAAAGTTGAAAGGGGGCTCTGTTGTGGATGTGTCTGATGATGAAAGGAACGTTTGTATGATGCTGTAAAGCTCAATGTTGCATTGCAGCCTGGAATGTAAGATCTGTGAGCCAAGGTAAGCTAATGGAGTCAAAAAGAAATGGAAGATTAAACATTAACATGTTAGGTGTCAGTGAACTTAAATGGATGGGAATAGGTGAATTTAATTTGGGTTATCATTGCATATACTATTGTGGGCAAGACTCCTTTAGAAGAGATGGAGTAGCCCTCATAGTAAAAAAAGAAGTGGAGAAAAAGCAGTACTGAGTTATAATCTCAAAAATGATGGAATAATGTTTGTTCAAATCCAAGGCAAACTTGTACTACTGAGATGTTCAGCATCTCAGTAGTACAAGTCTGTGATCGACGTACTGATGCCAAAGAGACTGAAGTTGTTCAGTTCTATGAAGATCTACAACATCTAGAAATAACATAAAAAAAGACATCACTTTCATCATAAAAGATTGGAATGCTAATGTAGGAAATAAAAAAATAATAACAGGCAAGTTTGGCCTTTGAGTACAAAATGAGTTTTGTCAGGATAACTCACTGGTCATAGCAAACACTTTTTTCTAGCAACCCAAAGGTGACACATGAATGTCACCAGATGGTCAATCCTGAGATCAGATTAATTATATAGCCAAAGGTAGAAAGGTTCTTTATAGTCAGTTAAAACAAGACCTGGAGTTGACTATGGCTCAAATCATGAGCATCTTACTGCAAAATTCAGAGTTAAATTGAAAGAAAGCGAGGAAAACCATCAGACTGTATAAGTATGATCTGAATAACATCTCTTATGAATATGAAGGGGAAATTATAAATAAATTTAAAGGATTACATCTGGTAGAGAGAGTACCTGAAGAACTATGGACAGAGTTTCATAATATTTTATAGGAGGCAGCAACAAGAAACATCTTAAAGAAAAAAAGCAAGAAAGTAAAATTGCTGTCTGCCTGGGCTTGACAAATAGCAGAGGAAAGAAGGAAAGGGAAAGGATAAAGGGAAAGTTGTGCCCAACTGAATGCAGAATTCCAGAGAATAGCCAGGAGAGGTAAGAAGATTTTCTTAAATAAGCAATGCAGAGAAATAGAAGAAAACCAAAAAAACGGGAAAGATAAGAGATCTCTTCCAGAAAATTAGAGATAGGGGCAGGTAGGTGGCACAGTGAATAAAGCACCAGCCCTGGAGTCAGGAGGGCCTGAGTTCAAATTCAGCCTCAGACACTTAACACTTACTAGCTGTGTGACCTTAGGCAAGTCACTTAACCCCAATTGCCCTGCCTTCCCCCCTTCAAAAATGCCCCCCCTCAAAAAAAGAAAGAAAATGAGACATATCAAGGGAATTTTTCATGCAAAAATAGGCACGATAAAAGATAAAAATGTTAGGGGCTTAAGTAGAAGAGATTAAGAAGAGGCGGTAAGAAGGTATGAAAGAAATATACACAAAAGCTATTAACATTTGCGTTTTCTCAGTCTTCTCAGAGGTGACCTCTGAGTGCAGAATGTTACATGCTCTTTTAGCTGTGGTTGCTGTTTTAATTGGTTTTAATTATTTTTCTTTTTTAGAGGAGAAAATTTGGAGTTGGATGGTGATATTAATGGGATATTACTGGCTCAAAAAAAAGTTTGAAACACTAAAAAATTGATTTTAAATGTTTGCATATACAGTTGTACTCTTTTATTTATTGATTAGGAAAGGAAATTTGTGAGCTTTAGTTTATAGTCATCATTATATTTAATCCGAGTTTTGTCACCTTTGGTAGTGTCATTGACCTCTCTTTAGTTTTTTACTTGATGATTGCTTTCAGCTGGACTTTTTCTCTTCCCTTAGCTTCAGATCCCACATTCTCTTGGTTCTACTGCCTCTCTCTTCTTCTCTGTATTCTTTGATGGCTATTGATCTTCTTCAACATCTTTTAATGTAGGTGTTCTCCTGGAATCTTTCCTTGACTTTCTCTCTGTTCTCTCTCCTGGTTCCCCATTTTTGTCTTTTTGGAGAGGGGAAGACAGGGCAATTGGGGTTAAGTGACTTGTCCAAGGTCACACAGCTAGTAAGTGTTAAGTGTCTGAGGCCACATAGCTTCAACTACCACCTCCAAGCAGAAAATTTCTTCCACTTTCTCTTCTGAGCTCTAGACCTGCATCTCAGACTGCCTCTATCTGGATTTCCCATTGACTCTTCAACATCACCACACCTATGCTGCTTCTCCTTATGTCACTATTTCTGTACTGTTCCACTAGGTTACTTATGGCACATTAAACATCAATCAAATAACTAAACTTGGTTTGATAGTTATTTGGTCGAGTGCATTTATCATTGCATTTATGGAGGCATTCTCTCTACAAATCTAGTGTGATTCTCACTCATGTCTTCCTATAAGTTTGCCCTGGGCACCATCCTCAGTTCTCTTGACATGGGGTGGATATGAGTGGAGTGTAGAAGTGATTCCTTGTATCACCCTGTCATTGACAGGTTTTCCTTTTTGCTCTTATATTTCTTTGATGGCATCTTTTACATTGTGCCTCTTGCATAAGTTCTTTTTTTTGTGATGTCTACAGGCTGTTTATACTACTTTCCATTAAGTTTTTTTTTTTTAATTCTCAATTTCAGTCTGTCAGAGACTAGAGGCTTCTATGTCTCAGAGCCATATTAACTCACTAGAAAATTCCAGCATTGAAAATATGGGCATTTATTTCAAGGAGAACCTTGGGGCTGTTAAAAGTGTTTGAATTTCCCAAAGGCAATCTGACTTACCATTCCTGTGCAAATCCAGACACAACTTATCCATTTTCATTGTCCACCTAAGATGTTTACTAATGAACAGAGTTGTCTATTAAATGGTATATCTTGGTCTGAGAAATAAACGTTCATCCTTTTGATTTTTCCTGTGTAGATAATTAGGTCATGTTCTAAAGTGATCATGTTTCTATGTTGTTTCAAAGCTTGATATAAACAGCATAATGTCATCCATAAGTAGCATTGGAGAATCTCACCATCTACAGATGATCCATCCTTGACTTAGATTTTATATTGGATCTTATCCATAAAGTGGCATAGACTTTTGATAAACATACTGTTTTATGCTTTGCTTGACGTGAATAGTTACAAGATTATTGAATAATATTAATTCTGTAAAATCTTTCAGGGAATCATTTGTAATTTTTATATATGAAAAGGTGACCCTTTGTTAGAAGAGAGATTTTAAGGTGGCATTTTGTGCTAACAAATTAATTTTCTACAATCAAAAAACAGCACAGTAGGATTTTATATTATTTATGTCTTTCCATTCAATTATGTGATGATGATATCTGCTGTTATAGAAAATCAAAATAATTCTTGTTTCTCTTCCTGTCCAGCAAGTTGGCAAAATTAATAAAAGATGAAAATAATGTTGGGTTGTAAGAATAGCAACTCACTAATATGGTTTTACTGGAGTTGTGATTTGGTCCAGTCATCTGTTCTGGAAAGCTGTTTGGAATTATAGTTTAAAAAAAGTGACTAAAATGTTTATACCTTTTGACCCAGAGATCTCACTGCTAGGCATCTACACAAAAGAGGAGATCCATATAAACCAAAATATTAATTATAGCACTTCTGTGGTAGCAAAGAATTGGAAATAAAGTAGATACCCATTGATTAGTGAATAGCTAAACATATTATGAAAGATGAATATAATGGAATATGAAATTGATGCAGAGTAAAGTAAGCAGAAGCAGGAAAACAAATAATAAAATGCGAACAGTGTAAATGGAATGAAAAATAAACGAAAACTGAAAGCTCTGTAATTGTTATGACCAGGCTTGGACCCTGAGAAGAGTTGAGAAAAATATACCCTTTCTTTCAGGAAAGAAGTAGAGGAATATGGGTATGAAATGCTGTGCATATTGTCAAGTATGGTCAGTGTGACCGTTAGGTAAACTACTTGTTTTTTTTTCTTATTAAATCTTTCTTACAAAAGAAAGCCTGCTGGAGTAGGAAAAATATGTTGGGAAATGAATGTGATACTAAAAAAGCATTAAAAATATTTTTGGAAAAAATTATTTAAGTGAATCCTGCCACTTTAAGAGACTTTGTATCTCTTTAATATTATTATATACTTTAAAAAAGATACCTACTGGCAAATATCATTTATGAATGTCTGCATGTATTTTTCTAATACTTTTATGAAGGATTCCTTCCATGAATATGTAGATTATTTTAATAAAATTTTACCAAGATAGGAATGTTATCATATGGGTTGGTAGTTATTGGTATTTTCTCTGTCACTTGAAAAAAAAATAAGATTTGCGATTTTTTCCCCCTTCCTTTAGTATCCAGCCTTCTTTCATTTGCTTTGAGAATCAATCCTGCAGCACACTTAAAACTATATTATCTCTAGCACAGACCTTTTCTTTATAACTTGCTCTAGTTTACTTGCTTTTTCCTCTTTATTTTTAAAATGGCGACGTCCTTTATAAGCACATATAAGGGACTATGGTGTTGGAGTTCAAATGTGGTAATTCCACTATACTTGGTAAAAAGTATCATAAAAACAATTTTGCTTATTTAGAATCTCTTCCCAGAGTTATTTTAAACTGATTTTACCCACTACTTCTTCTCTGTTTCATGAGGCAATACTGCTTATATCTTTTAGCATCTTTCTCTGTAGAATATTCTAAACAAATCTTGCAAGTGGCTGTTGTATCTTTTCACTTGGAAAGTAAGTCAAGTTTTTGCTCACTAAGGTATTTCTTAGACTTTTTCGTTGTCATGACAGTTGATTTACATGGTTAAATTTTTGTATGAAATGATTGTAATCAGTGTCTGTGTTCATTCCTGCATCCATTTCTCACTTTTCATCATCAGTAATTTGTTTAAATAGGTCAAGTTGGAGTTGCGTTAATTGCACATCACATCTTATATTGTTATTTTTATTATTACTTCTAGCTTCATATTGATTTTAATCTTTGACAGCTTGGTCTGACCTCACAGTCAGCTAATCCAGGAATGACTGCCACATCAGTAACAAGTCATTCCCCTGTCAGATAAAATGTTTCCTTTTTGGTGATGTTTTTCTTTTTTTTTTTTCTAAACTTTGGTTATTTTAAATTTACATC
>CM053582.1:489498443-489528924 GCA_028627135.1 Pseudochirops cupreus
GGACTCTGGGGACCCTACTCTATAAATGTCCCCCAACTTGGACTCTGGGGACCCTATTCTATTGCTTACCTCTTCCAGGTGCTTTCCTCCTCTCAGGCTTTGGTCATCACCGGCTTCAAGACCAGCTTGAAGAACTAGCCCCCCCACAGAACAACCCAGGACTCGGGCAAACGGTAAAGATGTTTATTGCAGCATATACAGGAACAGAGAGAGCTACACGCACGCGGTTCCCCTTTTTGTACCCTAGCTTTTGATTCCCGCCTCAGAGTGCCGTCATCGCCCGGTGAGCCACTCACGTACACCCCCGAAGATAAGGAGACATCTCACGTGATCATGCCTTCTTCATTGAGACATGTGCGGGCCTCTACCCCGTCCCCAGGCTGTCGTGGTGCACCCCCAGCGGCTGATGACGTCAAACACCCTTACAGGGTTCTACAGTGAGATGGCTTTTTTGAGGTGTTGGGTAGGGAAAAGATGGGGAGAAAATTTGTAACTCAAAATCTCATGGAAATGAATGATGTAAACAAGAAAATAAATACATTAATTTTTAAAAAAAGATGGGTGTCCTCTGTACAGCCCCCACATGCTCTGGCTCACTAGTCACACACCCCAGGAGCATCACCCAGGACTGTGATCTAGATCCAAGCAGATCAAAACAAGAGCAATTACCCTCTGAATGGTTGCTTGGTCCCCCTACAATCTGCAGCCACATGGTATCAGTTGCATCCCCCACACCTCCTCTGCTTCTTGTTCCAGGGGTAGCAGCTAGACTGTGCTCCCCCTATCCCAACAAATTTCCACACTGACCTTTTACTTTGTCTTTGGCATTTATGGATTGAAAAGTCTGGAAACTGCTACAGGTGCTGGTGATTTAGTCTCTTGAAGTCTGCTCCAGCCAGGGCTGGGCTGGCCGCCCTGGGGCTAAAACCTCAGCTCCTGCTCAGCTCCCAGCATTCTGCTGCGATGGACCGTTCCTGCCGGCCTGCCAGGTTTCCTTCAGCAGGAGATTTGTCTCTCTCTTGTCACTTTGTGGGTTCTGCAGCTCTAAAGTGTTTAGAGTCATTCTTTACACATATTGGAGGAGGTAGAAGCCGGAGCCAGGTGGAAGTCCTGTTTCTACTCAGCCATCTTGGCTCTGCCCCCAGGGCAATGTTTGATTTTACCTTCCTAACATCCCTCCCACACACTCCCTTCTCTTCTCAATCACTTCTATCATCCCTTTCCCTCATTTGGGGCTTCTTGTCGGTCTGGCCATGTTATTTGTTTGCTTAGTAAATGCCACCTGTGGCATTTTTTTGAATGAAAAACATTGAATAGAGCCCTGGCCCTGGAGTCAGCAGGACCTGAGTTCAAATCTGGTGGCCTCAGACACTTAACACTTACTAGCTGTGTGACCTCGGGCAAGTCATTTAACCCCGATTGCCCTGCCTTCCCCCCTCCAGAAAAAACCAAAACAAAAAAGAAATAAAAACTGTACCTTGGTTGTGGCTAGAAATGTGACCAAACACAGAAAATATGGTAATACTCATTTAAACACAAGCCTACCTAGTCTGCTTCATTCCTTTGTTAGAATTGATGAACAAAATTTTTAAATAGCCAATCATGATCAAAGTTCTCTGGCTGATGAAACCAGTTTAAAAACAGTGAAACTCTGGTGCATGGAAAAGAAAAGAAAAAAATTTGTGAAGAGACAGTAATAAGGCAGTAGCTAACTATTATTCATTGGTAGCTTTCTAAAAATGTGCTGTCCTGTCTGCCCTTTCTGACTTCTTAATGCTGGAGAAGATAATTTTTGTTCCAGAGATGTACTTCTTGGGGGTTTAACGTCAGTGTATTCTTTCCCCACCTTATGCCTTTGCTCGTGTTGGCATCTGTGTGAGAGAAGCCGGAGCCAGACCAACCAGTTTTTTGGCCAAAGAATTTACTTGCTTTTCCCTTTTTCACTGTGTGGCACTGTACATACTTCTGAACAAAAATCTTCTTGCCTTTCTCAACATCACTCATTGTGAATTCAGCTTGGTTCTTGCATGTGCAAACAGGCTAGGATTGTCACCCAACTCCCACTTACTTTCTCCCATCAACATCTTAAACTCAGCATGTCCAAAACTGAACTCATTATCTTTCCCCTCAAGGCTCTTCCTGACTTCCCTATTACTGTTGAGGGTATCTCAATCCTCTCAGACTTGCAGGCTAACAACCTAGGTCAACACTCTCTCTCTTAACCCCCATAGCCAATCTATTACCAAGGCCTGTTGATTTTACCTTCCTAACATCCCTCCCACACACTCCCTTCTCTCCTCAATCATTTCTATCATCCCTTTCCCTCATTTGGGGCTTCTTGTCGGTCTGGCCATGTTATTTATTTGCTTAGTAAATTCCATTGGTTCCCTATTACATTTAGGACTTGGCATTGCTTGGCATTGAAAGAGCAGAAAGAGCAGAGCTTGGCATTGAAAGTCTGCTGCTCTTCAAAGTTCAATTCAAGTCTCACTTCCTACATGAAGGTTTCACAGTCTCCCCAGCCAGCAATGCCTCCTCCTCCAAATTACCGTTGTACATATCTATCCTGGTTGGGGGTAGGAGGTGCTAGGCTTACAAGAGAACTAGCCACTTTCTTATCTCTTAGTGAGTGCAGTACCTCCTCCCTTCAGGCTTGGCTTTCTCTTTAGTCACCATCCACAGTTCCATACCTTCTGCAGAGGACAGGGTTCCTTAAAACTTAGGGAAAGGTGGGAGGAAAAGTTGCTCAAAGCCTGGCTTCAGAGGGGTGACTCCTGCTTACTTATTAAACTGCCTACCAGAAAACTGTGGGTTCGTCCTCTGTCCAGGACAGTTCAGATTCATTTATTCTCCTTTGCTTTAGGGGAACTATAATAATACATATCAGTAAACTAGCTGTTGTTTAGCCAGATTCCCTAGTATCAGTTCCCATAAGTTAAAGTCTATTCCTGTCTGTCCCTCTGGCCAATTTAATCCCTCAGTGAAATATGTATACACAAGGAACAATACCTTAGAGAAACAAATTTCTTTCTTAAAACAAGTCAAATACAGAAAGTAAACACACCCTTAAGGAAAGGAAGATTGGGAATATAGGCTGAGCCCGGAGCCAATGAAGTAAGGGTCTAGGAAGTAGAAATATGATTGGTTGTGTTCTGAGTCGATGGGGTCAACCTTCCTGCTTGGGCAGCAGCAATCTTTCCCCAATCCCTCACTCGCTGGAGTAGTATCTTTTTGCCCTCAGTTGACCTGCTGAGGGTCTCATTTACTCCCCTCAGGAAACTTCTCAGTTGTCACTTTTGAAAACTTTAAACTTTGCTCCTCCTTTAGGAAGGGAAGTCTGTTCCTTTCAGCCCTGCTTACAACTGCCATCATCCTGAGATTTCTTTCATGTCCTCTAGCCATCCATCTCAGCCGCCTTCTAACTCTTTGGGGAAATGGGGTGCTGGATGTATTTTAAAGTACTCCCTCCTCACCTCTACCTTCACTGTTTCCTTTAAAGTTTAGCTGAAATGAGGCCTTTCCTAATCTTCCCAGTTGCTAGGGTTCCTAGGTTCCTAAGTTCCCCTCCCCACCAGTCGCCTTGTACTTATTTTACATATGTTTATATATGGGCATTCTTTTGCCCTCATATAATGTTAACTGAGGGCAGGGACTGTTTGGTTTTTCTCTTTGCAACCTCAGTGCCTGGCATATTATTAGGTACTTGATAAATTCATGTTGATTAACTGATAGTCTAGAATTCTAGGCCTTCTACATCTGTCTGTTAGATTTCCAGTTTGATCTCTGAAGACTTTCACATACTCTACATTCTAGCTAGATGCAATCATAGAAACTCAGAATGAGAAATAACTTTAGACACCACTGAGTCCAGCTAGCACACCTGAATATAATATCCTCTTAAACATCCCTGATGAGTGGTCTTATAGCCTTTGCTGTGAAGAGTCCCTGTGGGGGAGGGGAGGAACCCACCACTTCCCCAGCTCTGGTCAAAGGCTTTCCTTACATCAAGCCTATATTTGACTCTTTACAACATTCTCCTCTTCTGTCCACTGGGGCTAAGACACATCTAATTTCTTTTCTCAAATGAACCAGTGTAAAAAAGGAGTTTTTCAAACCATTGTAATAACAGGATTGTTGTAGGACTTAAAGGTAAAGGCCCTTTGCAAACTGAAAAACTATATAAATGCCGATCATTGTAATTCAAATAATTGAAAATAGCTATTATATCCTGTCCTAGGTCTTTACCAGGCTAAATCCCTGCAGGTCCTTCAGATGGTTCTCATATGACATGAACTTGAGGCCTTTCTTCATTCTGGTTGCCTTCTTCTGGATGAGCTCCAGTTTATCAATGTCTTTCCTAAAATATGGTGCCCAGAACCAAACAATTCTCTAGATGGGGTCTGACAAAGTCAGAATACAGCAGTATTCTCACTTTCCTAGTCTTGGATGCTGTGTCTCTCTTAATGCATCCAAAAATTGCATTAACTTTCTTGGTTGCCATATAAGATTGCTGACTCATGCAGAACTTACAATCCACTAAAACCCCCAGATATTTTTCAGACAAACTGCTGTCTAGCCATACCTCCCCCATCTTGTACTTGTGAAATTGATTTCAGTGCAAGTATAAATTTAATTTTATTAAAATCTAGCCCAGTGTGCTAGCCTGTCAAGATCTTTTTGGATCTTGACTCTGTCATCCAAAGTGTTAGCTATTCCTCTTGGCTTTTGGTCATCTGCAGATGTGACAAACATGCCATTTTTACTTTATCCAAGTCCTTAATAAAAATGGTAAAAATAAAACAAAACAAGGCTAACTAGGGTTCTCCACTGGAGACCACTTCCCAAACAACATCAAATGATTAGATTGTTTTGTCCCCGTTTCCTTTTATTTACTTCTCAACCCTTTATAATCTTGGTTTTCAACCTCATCACTCCTCTGTCAGAAGTTACTAGTGAACTCTTCTTTGCCAAATGCAATGGCCTTTTTCTCAGTTTTCATGATTTTTTGCTCTCTCTGCCACATTTGACACTGTTGATCACCCACTGTTCCTTTCTGGGTTTTCATGGCACTCTTCTCTCTTGGTTCTCTTACCTGTCTAGCTTTGCCTTCTCTGTCTTCTTTGCTATATCCTCATCCATGTGCCACCTCCAACTCTGAGTATAACCCAATCCTCTTGGCCTTGATTTTGTCTCGGTAGCCTTTTTCATGTGGCATCAGCTCCTGTAGTTTAATTATCATCTCCATGTATGTAGATGACACCCCCCTCCCAACCTCTTGTTATTTATTCTCTATCCCTCTCTCTCAACCCTGAGCTCTAATCCCATAGCACCAATTACCTGTTGGGCTTAACCAGCTTTATGTCCAACAGGTATCTTAAACTCAGTCTCTCTAATAAAACTTTTTTTTTACCTTTCCCCCAAATCCACTCCTTCCTAACTTTCCTGTTTCTGTTGCAGGCATCATCATCCTTCTAGTTTACTCAGATTCCCAACTCAATACCCATATACTCGTACTCAATTCTTTTTTTTTTCCGCTTTTTGGAGTGAAAAAGGCAGGGCAATTGGGATTAAGTGACTTGCCTGAGGTCATAGGGCTAGTAAGTATTAAGTGTCTGAGGCTGGATTTGAACTCCTGACTCGAGGGTGGGTGCTCTGTTTCTGGCTACCTAGCCCCTCATGCTCAATTCTTCACTTTTCATCAAACCCCTCCCCCCCAGCCTATCAGTTGCCAAGTCTTGTCTATCTTATTTTTACATCTCATACCAATACCTCTCTCTCCATTCACATAGCCACCACCCTAGTTCAGACTATCATCAGCTCTTGCCGAGATTATTGCAATAATTAGTTTCTACCTTTAGTTTCTCCTATTTCTAATTCATGTTCCACATGGTTGCCAAATCAGTATTTCTAAAACATAGGTCTGATGATGTCACTACCCTTTTCAAGAAGGTCCAGAGGACTTCCTATTACTTCTAAGATCAAATATAAATTCTTCTGTTTGGTATTTAAAGACTTTCACAGTGTAGATTTGGCCTACCTTCCTGTGCTTATTAAACATTACTCCCCTTCTCCATTCCATCAGAACTGTTTGATTTTCAGTTCCCCTTATGTAATATTCTATCTCTTATCTCCATGCCTTTGCCCAGGCTGTGCTCTGCTACCTGGAATGTGCTCCCTCCCCACCACTACCTCTTAGAATCCCTAGCCTTCCTTCAAGGTTCATTTTATTGGTTAAACATCCTACTTTCAGCCTTTCCTAACCCTTCTAGCTGCTGAAACCTCGCCTCCCAACCAGATTTGGTGTGTGTGTGTTAAGTAAGTTTCATTTGATGTGTTTTGTTTTATGTTGCATCTATTTTATATTTATGTGTACAGTACCCAATGTCAGCTCCTTGGGGGAAGGGCCTGTTTAGTTTTTGGCTGTTGCCCCAATGTCTGAACGTACAGATCCCTTACTCAGAGAAGATGCTGGATCAAGGTTTGTTGATTGATTGGTTTGGATTCAAAATTGTCAGTTCTGTATCCATCATATTGGACTCCGCAGATAGCATTTCTAAACCAATAGCAGAGAGTCTCTATCCGATGCTGCGATAAAATCACAATAGTCTCTATCTGTAGCCTTCCCCTGATCTACCACTTTAGTGAGCTTATCAGTGTCATCAAGTGAAAATTGGCCTAATTATTATCTGTGCATGCTTTAATTTTTCTGCTGCTATGCAGCAGATGAAAGTGTCTCTGGCTTCCCCATGCTCTCCCCCACCTCCTCTCCATCTCCACTTTTACATTCTAACCTATCTCATAAGGTCCAGGTCAAGTGCTACTTTCTTCATTGATCTATTTCTGCTCCCCATCCCTTCCCCCACCCCCAAAAAATGGAATTGGAAGCACTTTGCACGTCTCATAATCACTTATCATGAGCTCTGTTTTAGATCATAGCTGTGTATAATGTTTCTACTCCTACCAGATTGTAAGCCCCACGAGAGTAGAAGCCATGTTCTGTTTGTGTTTGAATCTCCTTTAGTCTTCCACAGAGCTTTGCACACAGTAAGTATTTAATAGATGATTGATTTCCAGTGGAGACACAGATACACACACATCTTTCCTCAGCCTGTGGTCAGCCTCTTTTCAGTTTTCCTTTGTTTAAATATTCTACATCTCCCCCCCACTATCTTTCTTCCAGTGAAGAAGGAGCAGACTTGAACATTCAACTATGAACCCTGCAATGAGTCTTGTCTTACAGGATTCCAAGGTTTCCCTAGCAAGACTCTTCAAGTGAAGGAGACTTCTTTCCCATTGAAATGGTATCAGCATGATGCTGTTGTAGCCTTGGCCGGGAGTTCAGCAGAGAGCTCACCCTAGCTACCACATACACTCCTCTGTGGACTCCCCTTCCTTGCCCAGCCCCCTCCCAGTGATGTCCTCAGCCTCTCCCTTTCTATTCTTGCTCTTTTTTTCCCTGCTCTACTCCCCCATTCAGATGGTTGTGCATAAGAAAAAGCACAATTATCTTAAAATAACAATCCAGCATTCGTGTGTGTATGTGTGTGTTTGTATGTGCCCACACACATGTCTCTCCTGGAAGATAAACTGCTGGGGGAAGTAGTGTTATAGGGAGGGACACAGAAGAAAGGAGACCATGGGCTGTGGTGCATAGCCATTGTGTTTTATTGGATTCTCTGGGTATCCTATTTTACAAAATATACACAAGAGTTGAAAAATGCAAAGCAGTCACACCCAAGTCCTCCTCAGAGGAAGAAGGAGGCTATTATCCCCCCATCCCCTTAGATCACTGCTGGCTGAGAGGGCAGAGCTACCGAAGACAAGTTGAGACATTGTAGGGATAGAGTGGAGGCCCAGGGTGAAGAGACGGTGCTGAGACTGGACTTGCAGAGCCCTTCCCACCCCTGTATCAGAAGGGAGAATGCCTGAGGAGTTGTGGGGTGGGGAAAAACCTTTTTGGGCAGGATGGGATAGAGCAGTAAGAGTTCTCTGCTAAGAACATCGGGGCTTCCTTGGCGCCTCAAGGGGAAAGGAGAGGTGCAGAGCTGAGGGAGAAAGCAGCTGAGCTATGCTGGAGAGGGGTAGACAGGCAGTAGTAATGAGGGCTCCATCTGACAGTGCTCCATATATATCCCCCCATACACACAGCATTTGGGCATTGTGATAGTGTTCATTCTGGGATCTCAGATTCTGAAGGGCCTTGACTTTCTTCCCCAGCCTCTGGCAATTCTTTCCTAGGACTTAGGGAATGGTCCCACTAGCTGGTCCTGCTAAAATGTGTAAAGCTGACAGGAGAGGTTACATAAGAGGCTATAGGACATTCCTGCTCGGTGGTCATTCCTAGGCCATTTTCCATCTGTAGTACCCTCATCCCCACACTTACCACTATCATATACAGGGAAACATGGGGAAGAGGAAGTGCTTGGAGGGTCCCAGGAGAGAATCAAGGCAGGCAACATAGGTATCTGGAATCCCAGGTTCCTGTCCAAGGAGGCTTATCTTTTCATGCAGGTATTCTATAGGACCTTGATTTCCCACCTCTTCTTTCCAGAGAGGCAGGGATCAGAGCTCCTATATGAGCCAAAGTGTTCCCAATTTTGACTCAGGAGCTAGGGGCTGTGAGGCTTCTCTGGACTCATTTTTAACTTCCACTATAGAGGACCCTGATGGAATAGTTTAGATCCTGGCCTATGATTAAGACTTCCCCTTGCTATTAGGGTCCGTGAGAGGTTCCTCAGAAAGTGCCCAGTGGGGAGGTCCCTGTGAGAATGGTTGGTTTGGGGAAGCACCATAGCAGGGGCATTCTTGGTTTCTATTTTATGGGTGGAATGGGAATGGGGGAAGCTGCATCAAACCCTAAGGCAGGGGAAATGGTCTTGCAGTACATGGAGCAGACAGGGGGCCTGGGTGACTATATGAGAGTTTTGGACACCTCCAAACACTACTTCAGGATTCTGCTCTGTTTCCCAGTCCCCACCCACCCCCAACCCCTTTTATCTCAGAACCCAGATACCCCAAAGGGGTCACAGTCTCCTAGCAACCCCTGTGGGTTGCCTGGGCCCCTGCAGACACAGGATGGGGGCTGGAGATAGACCTGGGAAAAGAAGAGTGAGGTCCATCTGGGCAGGGAGGCCCAGGAAGTTCCCCTAGTACATGACACCCCTCTCTATATTGAATTAGATGACGTTGTCAAAGAGCTGCATGGAACGCATGATGTTCTCATCCTAGTAGGGAGAGAGGGAAACAGAAATATATTGAGAGAGTGAGAAGACAAGGAAGGAGATCACCATGGACATGGGACACCATGGGACAAAGACATCAAAAAAGAGCAAGATAGGAGAAATGGATACAGCAATCAGATCCAGACAGGGAGAGACAGAAACTGGTGGGGGGATGGTAGGCTAGAGAAGCTTGTGTCCTGGTCCCACACTCTCTTCCTTCTTTTGCCCTTATCTAGGAAAAGGAGTTTAACCAACCCTGTACCTCCCCTTCAGGATCTCCTCTAGAGATGGTGGAGTCACACCATCCCAGGGAGTCTGAGAGTTTGAGGAGAGGGATTTTAGGGCTGTACCTTCTGGCAGGACTCAATGAACTCTTCAATGGTCACCACACCATCCTTGTTTCTGTCCATCTTCTGTAAGGATATATAAGCAGGGTCAGTGCCAAAGTAGAGGCATGAGGATGAAGGGTAGGGAATGATATGGATACAGAATGCCAGACCTACATCATGTCAACTCCCTCTCCATCCTAGACTTGGCCTTCCCTTATCCCTCCACATCTGGTCTCTTTTACACCAATCCATGATACCTCAACATTCAACTCAATGCAGTCAGCACCCTCCCATGCCTGTCACCTAACCCTTTCACCTGGAAGAAGTTCTCCACATGTTCCCTTGGTGCCTCCTCCCGAAGGGCAGGATATGTATACTTGCCCATCATGTCATAGATGGACTTCATGATGTCCAGCATTTCCTGGGGGAATGAGAAATTTAAGGCTCATCCTCAAGTCTTTCCTCCCAACCCCTTTGATAATGCAGCCCTTCCTGGTACCCCTTTGCCCCTTTCCCCATTAATAGTCACTCTTCTGCCCCTCTCAGCTCTTTGATAACTTCCACATTTCTCTGGTGTCTTTCATATTAATCCCTAACTTCCTAGTGGTCTCCCTCTTGGGCCTCTTACCTCCTTGGTGATGAAGCCATCCTTGTTGAGGTCATATAGGTTGAAGGCCCAATTAAGCCGGTCATCTATGGTTCCTCGGAGAATCACCGACAGACCAGCCACAAAATCCTGGGGTGGGGGTAGGCAGAAAAAGTTCAGGAGATCCCTTCTCTCCTCCACCCTGATTCTGCCCAGAGCTCCCGAAGTTGAAGCCCTGGGAATATCCCCCTCACCTTACCTCGAAACTGACAGAACCATCATGATTGGTGTCAAAGGCGTTGAAGAGGAAGGTGGCATAAGTGCTGGAATCTGGGAGGAGGGGTAACAAGGAGTGTAAGCGCAGTGGTGAACCTCATATTCTCCCTAAATCCTTCTGGAATCTGTTCCTCCAGAACTCCCGCAGACAACGGCTTCCTCCAAATTCTCCTCCTTCCATCACCCCCCTGAAAGTTTTCCCTTAAGCTTTCCAGTCACCTCAGGGTTCCTCCAAGATGCCACCAGATCTCTCCAGCCTTCCTAACTCTCTCCAGATACCCACCTCACAGTTCACAATGTCGCCTGCCCTAAAGGGTGTATGGATCGTTGAGGACGAGGGGGATGGGAAAATGGACAGAAACCCCCGTATTCCTCCCCCGCTACACCAGGAGGCAACTCCTAACGTAAAGGCTCCAGGCAGGGGATGCAGTCAGCGTTCTCACCTCCCTGAGGGAAGAACTGGGAGTAAATCTGCTTGAAATTCTCTTCGTTAACAATGCCGCTGGGGCATTCCTGAGACAGAGAACACAAATTTGAGCGCAGCCTGGAAAAGTACCGGACTCCATTTCCAAAATCCCTCGGCCTCAAAAAGGCCGAGGACTTCCGAAGGCCCCTCCCACTCCAGGTAGATGGAGAGGGCCAGGATTCCCTGCTCAGCTGCTCCCTCTCAGTACCATCGGACCTCTGTCATCCTCTAACCGCTCAGATTTGCTCAGGTCCCCGTAGCCCTCGCTCTAGCTTCTGAAGCCCCAGATCAAGCCCAACCCCGTCTGTCCACCCCATCTCAGTAAGCATTGGATTTCTCGCCCATCAGACCCCACCCCTAGCCTCGCCCACACTCACGTTCTTGAAGCCCCTGTATAGGACCTGCAACTCCTTTCGGGTGAACTTGGTCTGTTCCTGCAGCTGTTCCAGCCCCTCGGGCCGGTGACACACAGTGGACAATTCAAACTCATCCTCTACGCTATCTGCAGAGGTTGGGGGGACAGCAGCACCTCAGGTCCGGGGCTCCCAGGCATCCTCCCAATACCCTGCGAAGCCCCTCCCCAAATCTTCCCTCTTCCTTACCACAACGAATCTTCCCTTCTCTCACTGGTAAGTGCCGAAGGCCCAGGGAGAGGCCTTTCTCCACATTCCCCACCCTCCCCCATAGGAAACAAAGGCATAGAGAGGAGGCTACAGCCCCCCACCCCAGTTCACTCACTGCCATCTCCTGCCTCATCTTTGTTCCCATCCCTTTGCCTTTTCTTTTCCCTCTCTACCCCAGCCCCATATTCATCTTCCTCACCACCAGCATCTCCCCCCACATCATCCCTAACTCCCCTCATCCTCATTGTATCTATTCACACACCCCCAAATTCATCTCAAGCTCATGTGTGGAAATAATTATTGTCCTCACCTATCTCCAAGCCTTTTCCTACTTTTCCCAATTTCTGTTGAGGATACCACTTTCCTTCTAGTCCCCCAAGTTCCCAACCCCAGAGTAGATTCTTCACTCACCCTGTCCTTCTATATCCAATCAGTTGCCAGGTCTGGTCCTGTAGGGATTCCCCATTCCCCATCCCCATCTCCCCCATCCTCACCTCTACTCCTAGATCCATTTCTACCAGTTAGCCTCTCCATCCTCACTGAACCAACAGCTTTTAAAAACCAGAGCCCAATATCCCTTCCAGGCCCTCCAAAAATCATTCCAACTTCAGATCCAAGCTTCTTTTCCCTTGTACATGGGTCCAGACCCTCAAAGGATGTATCTCTCCCTCTCTGAGCCTTTCTCAGCCTTCCCTCTAATCACACTCCCTCCTCTGCCCCCAGCCAGGATTGTGAGTCACCTAGGCCCTGAGAAATCTCCAGATGAGAAAAAAAATATCAAACAACACACTTAACACATGTATAGAATTCAAAATACACATTACACATAAGACAGGACACATGTTGCTGACAGCACAGCACACAGACAGACACTACAAAGAAGCCCCATAGACACTCCATCTGAGATAAATACCAGCTAGAGGAACACAACATGTCATATGATGCACAACTTTGCAAACACACTGAAATCTTAGTGTTTTGGTACGTAGTACAGTGCTTGGTACATCATTCTATAAAAGCTTGTTAATGAATACACCAGGAACCACAGAAACACAGGGACACTCAGTTAACTAGCACAGAGCCTGGCTTAATAAATGCCTGTTGGTTGTTCTTACTATACTGCCTCCCCATCTCCAGCCTTCTGCAGCATTTGACACTATTGATCAGCCCTTCCTTCTGAGTACTTTCTGCCTCAGCCTCAAAGACAAGGCATCTTCCCATTGTTCCTCCTTTCTCTGGATCTATTCCTCATTTGTCTCTGTCATTGGCTCTTCTTCTTGACCCTTGCTCCCTGAAGGTTTGTTACAGGCTCTCTTCCTTTTTTCACTCTACATTCTTCACTGGTAACCTTACTCACTTTTATAACTTTGACTCCCCCCTCTATGCAGGTGATCCCTAAATCTTTTATCTCCAGTCCTGACCCCTTTTGGAGCTACAGATCTTTAAAGTTGAATTCAAATGTCATCTTGTACAAGAAGCTTTCTTTGATCCCCTGTAATTAAAGTCCTTCCCCTCTCTGTACCCATTACATTACATAGCACTTCTCCAATGTACTTGTCACATATTATTTTGTACTGTAGGTATTAGTATATGTGCCATCTCTTTCTACTAGACTGTAGCACCTCAATAGTAGAGTAAGTTTTGTTTCAACACCTAATTCAATACTTTATGCATAGTAGTTGCTCAATTAATATTTGTTGAATTTAAGTTGAGTCTGGATTAAATGCTGTAGCATGAGAGTTGGGAAGGAAGAGGAACTGATTCCAGCTGGGGAGGTTAGAGACACTATCCTGGAGTGGGTGACATCTGAGTCGGGCCTTCAAGAAGGAGAATGATTTCAATAAATGGAGAAGAGAGAGGAAACAAGTCTATTTTAGGGATGGAGAGGCTTCTGCATGTGCACAAAAGTGGGAGAAGGCAGTCCTAGGTGGAAAGACGGTGTGGTACAATGTGAGTGGCCCAGAGTGAATGAAAGGGAGTAGTGTTGGGCTCAGCCCTCCATAGGGTGGGAAACTCCAGTCCAACCCCCACCACGCTGTGACAAAGGCAAAAAGGGTTAAGTTGGTGCCAAATTGTGTTATAGCTCCCCATTAGGTTATAAGCTAAAGGAAGACAGGGATTGTGCATTATCTAATGGCCCCCAGCGTTGAGCTCAGTGCTCCAGAGGCAGCAGATGCTTAATATTTGTTGAATTGAACCACACACATATATACATGAGGACACATGGAGAAGAACAGTTACACAAAGAGGGAACATACACACATGTGACTGTGATTGGCATTGGGGAACACAGAAATAAATGGAACATGGTCCCTTCCCTTAAGGAGCCATTTAGACATTGATACAACATACCCAGAAGGATATATACACAAGGATTCAGCTACACAGGAACACACACACATACATACATACACACGGATCTTCACACAAATAACAGGGAATCAAGACTCAGAAAAAGGGAATTTCCCAGGCATACAAACCAGGAAACACAGCCAAAGAGGCGGACCACAAGGTTGCATTCAATACCAGTGACATAGGCCTGATACATGCAGCTCTAGACACTGCCCCCACACTTTGTTTCATCTCTCTTTTTACCCATCCTCAGCCACACTGACTGCTGCCCGTTACCAGGGTCTGGGTGAATGGAAGTGGGATGGGGGTGGTCAACCAAGGCAATGAGAAAGGCAGGGCAGGAACTGCCCATCTCTCCCCCAGGTCCCCATCACTGATCTCCCCTTCACAGTCCAGCTGCCCACCCCACTCCCCGGGACAGAAGGAGAGGAGGGGGGCACTTGCTTTCGCTGACTGAGGGCAGGGCTTGGGGGCCACAGCATGGCAGCAGTTTGAGGAATCGCTGCTTCAGCGCTTTTTTAGTGGGCCTGGGTGGGTTCCCTGGGAAGAAAGAAGACCCCAAGGAAAACAGGTTAACTCCTCCAGAACATACCAAGGTGGCCCAGCCCCACCTCCCTGCCTCACACAAAGACTCAGAGACTCACAAGCAGGGGGAGGGACTGAGGAAGACACTGGGATAGAAGGGAGAGGTCTCGGGGGTCTCAGGGATACAGAGGAACTGCGGTGAAGATCAGGAGGCTGCAGGATAGTTGAGGGCCATTCCAGGAAGAAGGGCTGGACTCAGGTGATTTCACTGCAGTCTAACATTAAATGAACGCCATGCAAATTGTATGCCAGTATCATGCAAGCCGACATATGTTATTTGAAGTCACCAGCTCAGGCATTTTTAAAAAATTAAGGGGAGCGACTCCAATGACAAAACTTCACAGAGTTGGGAAGGACCTTGGAGACTGTCTTATTCAACTCCCTTATTTTGGAAGAGTGAGAGTAAGGAAGAAGGGGAAAGGGAAATACAATAATGGATGATGCAGTAGGGTGGGGAAGAATTAGGATAGACTTTGCTCCTAAAGTTCTCTGGACTCCGAGAGGAAGGGGGTATGAATACCCCTCCTAAATTCTTTCTCCCATGTCATCATTTCCCCAGCACTCCCAGAAAGGATGGGATCACAGCAGGCACGAGGGGCAACTTTTCTCATGTGGAAGTATCCTGCTGAGCTGTTTGCTATGAACACATAATATAGACAGACACGCCAACACAGAAAGACATGCATTCATTCGACAACATTTATTAAGTGTGCAGCTATTTGCAAAGCAATGTAGGTACAGGGAGATAACAAAGATGGCTAAAACCTGGTCTCTGCTCTCAAGGAGCCAGGAATACATTGGTATACAATGATAGACACATGATGTTATATACACACAAACACATAATCACACACAAACAATGACACAGTGAAACATGGTAACATAGAATGACAAAGACAGTTACAGTGATACAAGATGCCACACAGACATATTATGAGAGATACACAATGGTACGCATACGTGGACACCCAGGCACTCAGAATGACGCTCCTGTGGCGCTGATCATCTGAGCCCTCATTTGGTCTTCACCATACACTGCTTTACAAAATCTGTTGTCTCTTTCCTGTATGAGCACTGGCTCCCTAACCAGACCATGGATCCCTCCAGAGTAGAGACTTTAGCTTCTCCTTCTTCTCTTTCTCCTTGTGGTTCCACAAGGACTTGAGGGGGAGGGGATGGGCATAGAGGGAGGAAACAGGAGGAAGGAAGAGATACTCAGTGAATGTGTCTTGATAGTTCAGCTGCACAGGGATGCACGACTTTTGCTGCCTGAAATATGTGGTGATACACCTACAGTCACACACAGTCCCATAGACCAAGTCACAGATACAGTTGAACATGCCCAAATAGCCATATCCACCCACACAGGTACAACACCCCCTCTATCCCACATCCCAAACACATATGTGCTCAAGTACACAGTTATACATAGGCACTTAAGGACCAGGTCACAGCCACACACAAAACAGAAGACTCATAAACACAGTCACATAGAATCACACATCAAATCACAAAATAGTCACCTACTCCCACAGTCTCCTTATTGTTCAGGGAGCAGACCAAGGTTTGATCCCATCTCTGTTTCCCCTGCCCCTGTCACTGTCCCCTGACATTTCCCCCACCCCCAAGGGCAGAGGATCGATTGACTGGTCTGGCCTTCTGCCCAGGGCTCCATTAGCTGGGGCTCTGGTTTCCCCCAGGCCAGATTGAGCCTGTGGTCTCCCTGCTGCCTTCCGGGAGTGGGGTGGGGGATGGGGGAGTAAGGAAGCAAGCCCGTAGGCTCTCGGTCACCTTATCCTTTCAAAGTAACTTATGGCCTCAGTTTTCTGTTCCATTCTCTCTGAGGGTGGGTGTTTAGGTAGGAGAGAACTGAAGGATCTTGGAAGAGTGAAGGACCATCTCTGGCCTTTAGGATGCTTGGGTTTTCCTATCTGGGAGTTATACGTCTCCTCAGCCAGCTCTGCCCACTTCATTTGAGTGATTTCTCTCCCCTGCTCTTCCTTTTTTTTTTTTTTAATCTCTGTCCTCATCACTACTTTGGGCTCCCGGAGAGGCACAAAATTTGGTAGGGAGTGTCACCTCAGAAGCCACCTTCTTTATTCACTGCTTCCAGATAGTAAGGCCCTTGATTCCAGCCTAAATATTCAGGGTTTATATAGATTTCTAGGGGTGAAGATTGGCCAATTTCCCTGTTTCAGTATTTTGCCCCAGTCCCCTCTACTTGAGTCCATAAGTTCTTGTCTAGGTTTTGTTCTTCCTGCTTCCAGCCCATTTGCAGGAAAAGGGCAGGTAGGACAGAGCTGAACCCAAGGGTGGAAGAGGGGCAAGGATTTTCATGAAGGGTGGGGGGAGTTCTAGTTCGGGCCATAACTCAGTCCCCTAAATCTCAATCACTTCTCCCTTCCTCCTAAGATCCACAGACACCTTTGGGGAATTGATTTCCCATCCATCCCATGCCTTAAGCTTGAAGGTCACTGCCTTGTAGGGAGATGAGGTGTCCTGGGGCTGGGGATGATGGCGGCTGGGGTAGCTCCACCATGAATTGCCCCCATGGAGATCAGGAGGGATTAGAGGTTATCCAGAGCTGGAAGGGACCAAAGAAATCATCTCATGCAACCCCTTCCTTTCATTTCACAAGTAAGGAAACTGAGGCACAGGAAGATTAAGTGACTTGCCCAAGAATAAGGTCACACAGGTAGTAAAAGTCAGAGGTGGGATTTGAACCCAGGTCCTCCAAGGTAAATTTTCCTTCTCCTCCCCATATAACCAGAATCCAGAGCTTCTGCTTCCCTCCCTCCACCCATGGATTCAAATATCCCAAAGTCCATGGACGTACCATTTACACGATGCACTGTCAAAGCCGTAGGACATATGACTTGTGAGGTGCAAATACAATCACAACACATAATTACACTCACAGTTACACACACAGTCACAGAAATCATACGTACTAGACAAGCGCAATCATACTCAGTAACATACAGAAATAACAGGATCTTGCCGATTCCCTGGTCTCTGACACTTCAGCCCTACTAAGGTTGGAATTGATTTCATCCTCCCAGGAGCCCTCTCATCATATTCCTTCTGTCTTGCAGCCTGAGCCTTGCCCCCCCAAACCTCCAGGGTATCCCCCATACTCTTCCTTATACACCCTCAAGCAGACCTTCCCCATGAACTCCATACCACCCTCACTCCTCAGCTCATTCATTCCTTGCCTCTAATTAGAGGGAAGGAAGGAGGTCTTTGGCTCATTGGTTGTGTTAACTAGTATAGGGCACAACCACCCAACTTCCCGCCTCCCCATCCCCCAACCCATCTCACCCTCCTGGCTCCCATTTGGACTCCTGGGTTACCTTCCAAGGAGACAGGCTCAAAAAGGCCAAACTGCTCCAGGACCTTGACAAATAGGGCCAGGACCACAAGCACAGCCACCATTTCCAGCCCCTCTAGATTCATGGTGGGGAAAGTGGGGGCATGGCCCCCTTCCCTGAACCCCCCAGCTGATACCCCCTGCTTTGCCTGCCCTTGTCTACCCCTTTCTCTTCTCACTCTCTCTCTCTCTCTCTCTCTCTCTCTCTCCCTCTCCCTGTGCCTCACCCTCCCACTGGCTTCTCTCCCCTCCCTCCCTTCCTTCCTCCCTCCGCCTTCCCCATCCCCCGCCCCGCACCCCACCCCCTCTCCCAGCCTTAGCCTGGGCCTCTTCCTCTGCTGGGGGAAGGCACTGTGGCAGGGAGTGCTTTGGCCCAATGCAGTCAGCCAAGGGGAAGGTCAGTAAGTCAGCCCTGATCCCAGCCATTGTTCCCTTTTTTTAGTGGGTGGCAATGGTAGGGAAGGGTCTTAGAGAAAGACAGAGAGATGGTAGTGGGGAGACAGATAAAGGGATGAGGGAGTCAGATAGAGGATTGGGGGCAAATGAGGGATAGACACAGAAAGGGAGATACACAGGGATACAGAGGAATAGGAAGCAGAGAAGATGGTAAATGGGGGTGTGGGACAAACGGTGGATTAAAGACAGACAGAAGAATGGGGGAGGCAGGCAGATGGGAATGAGAGCTCTTGGAGGTCAGAGACAGAGAGGGAGACTGATGGGGGTACCGACCAAGACAGATGGGGAGACAGAGCAATGGGGAGAAAATGAGAGGAATAGAGATAGAGCTGGAGACTGATGAATATAGTGGGGGCAATGGGAGGAGGGGCTATAAAGACTAAGTGTGAATGGGAGTGGCTACTCTTTGCAATCCTTTGATGGGAGGGCAAATCAGGGACAGATAAGAGATAGAACCAGAGGTAAGAGATAGATTACATTCTGCTATGTAAACGTACTTGTATCTGAATATGTGACAGTGACTGTTGATATGTATGTGTATGTATAATACCTACTATATATGTATCCTAGATATTGTATAGATATAAATAGAAAATCTACATATGTCTGTATAGACAGATTTTTGTCTGTAAGTGCCTTTGGGAATATGGGGAAAGAGGATGTGTATGTTTGTGTAGATGGGGGAAAGGGGGAATTAATTCCCTGATAGAGGTGGTGATGGTGATGATGATGGGGCTAGTTCAAGGCCTTTGGATCTGCTAATTATCCTGTTTATACCTGTTTCCTCTTAGGCCTCAGTTTCACCGTGTGTAGCAAAAGAAAGGCATCATTTCCCACCTAGCTGTCTCTTTGGCTATGGCAATCAATGCTGCTGATAGCCTGAGAGTAGACTGGTGGTATTATTGGGGGCTCCTCTCCTAGACACTGTCTGCCTAGACCTGCTCTGTGCCCTAAACCTAGGGAAAGACCTGAGTGAACAGAGTCTGGTGGGGGGCAGTTATGTCTAGTAGTGACCACAGTGCCTGGATCCCCAGGGCTTCTCTGGTTCCAGCTAATGAGCTAAAATAAAGAAACCTGAGCCCACTAGAATCATACCCCAATGGCTTCCTCTGCCATTCCAAAGAAATAGCTTTTCTGATATCCCTTTTCCCTCATATGTATGTAGTCGGGGTCATTAGAGAGAAGGTATTTTCATGGGGGAAGGGAGGAGAGAAATTATAGCCCCCCCCAAATAATGCAATTCATGAAATTCGGCATTGGGCCATGGCTTGAGGGTTTTAGCAATTTAGGATATGGCCCCTATCAAGCCTTAGCCCTGGAAACATGACTTAGGGGACCCACCCCAGTTTCTTCTTCACAGCAGTGTCATGGTGGGGAGAGCTAGGGGGCCTGGGTAAAGACTGTATCCTTTACTGGATCTCCCTGTGTGGGCTTACAGGGCTAGGGTCTCTATACTGTGAGAGTAGAACAGGGCCTGATGAGTGAATAAGAAGTACAGGAGTGCTAAAGAAGAAGCATTAGGCAGTTGTAACTCTTTTAATCCTGCTCTTGTGGTTTAACTGGGGGGTGGGGGGAGGGATTATTGAGGACTGGTAAAGGGGTAGGGGTATGGAATGAATATCCAAGCTTTCTTCCCAAGGGCTGAAGCTCCAGGTGCTGTAGTTCTGCACCAAAACCACTGGGAGTCACCCTCTTCCAACACAAGAGATCCCAGTCCTCAAACATTGTCTTATAGATGGAAGGGGGGGGAGGGTAGTTCCCATCTCCCCTCTTTGCCTCCTTCCTCCCAGTTTTGGGGGGAATTATATTTCAGACTGCATCAATGGGAGAACAGAGTTACAAACATCCATGACAGACCATCCTACCCAGTTTACCAACCAAGGAGAGCTGGTTACCACTTCCCTCTGGCATTAGAGGCCATCCATAACCTGCTAGTACTTACTTAGCCTTCCACTTACTCACCAAATCACAGAATCTCAGTGTTGGAAGGGATCTCAGAGGCTACCCAGTTCAATCCATACCTGAATAAGAATCCACTATAATAATAAGTAATTTTATATAAACATAAAAGTTTGTAAAGAATCACATCTACACCATCCAATTTCATACTAACAACCTTAAGAGGAAGTGTCAAAAGTATTCCTATTCCCATTTTACAGATGGTGAAAACTGAGACTTGGAGAAATAGTCACAGGCTCAGCTTGGTCACAGAATTGCTACTGTCAGAGATGGGATTCAAATCTAGATCTTTCCTGACTGCAGATATGGTGCTCCTTTTCCTGTATCATGCTAGCTTCTTAGAGACTCAGCAGATGGCCATGAGGTAGGAAGAGGAAGCCATTATTCCAGAGGCAGCCCTTTCCACTTTGGGATAACTGTGATTGTTTAAGCACTCTTTCCTTATGTGAATGATCTAAATCTACCCTTTGATAATTTTCATCCATTCTTACTAGTTTTGCCCTCTGGAACTAAACCATGGACCTAGCCAGTTTTCCATGGGACAGTCTTTCAAATAGATATCAACTTCCCTTGCCTTTTCTTTATTGTCAGTTTCTTCAAATGATTGCTATATAGCTTTATTGCCTTCTTCTGAATAGTCCCTGGCTTATCAATGTCCTTCCTAAATTGTGCTGTCAAAAATTGAATGCAGTCTTCTAGAGGTGGTCTGACTAACTCATGGTACAGTGGGATTGTGAGCTCCCTAGGCCTAGGTCCAATGCCTCTCTTAATTCAGCCTGAGACCTTATTGCCCTTTTGAATTGTTAATACAGAGTTGATTTTTTTCAGCTTATAGTGCTTACTAAAAGCTCAAAGTCTTTTTCAGATGAACTTCTGGCCAGGCACAACTTCCCATGACCCCACCTTGCACTTGTGCAATTGATTTCTCTAAATTTGTAGAATGTAAAATAGGTAGAACAAGGATTCTTAACCTTTCTTGTGTCAAGGACCCCTTTGGCTTCTTGGTGAAGGTTACAGGTCCCCTTTCAGTGTTTGTAAATGCATAAGATAAATAGGATCACAAAGAAAATCAATTATATTGAAATACAGTTGTTAATATGTATATATGTGTGTACATACACACACATATATATATGAATATTATATATATATATGTATATGTGTGGGGAGAGAGAGAGAGAAAGAGAGAGAGAGAGAGAGAGACAGAGAGAGAGAGACAGAGAGGGATTTTCCTAAACTCTAATGTAGTGGAAGACCTTCAGCACATTTGGGCAAATTCTTTAGGGAGGACTTATGAGAAAGCATGGTCAAGAATCATACTGGATGCCTGTATGGGCTGTGATTGGTACCATGGCATGGCGGATTCATGTCAAAGAGACCTCAGATCAATTGAAATACTACGGTGGTTTCCATAACTCAGGATTTATGCTAATTCTGATGTACTTTCCCATTAGGTTCCATTCTGGGTGCTATATTTTGAGGACATGGATAAGCAGAGAAGGGTGATCAAGATAGAGGGAGGGGTAGATCTCAATACCACCTCAAGTGAAAGATGTAAGCTTCTCGAGGGCAGGGACTTTCACTTTTGTTTTTGTGTCCTCTATGGCATATAGTAGGTGCTCAATAAATGCTTGCTGGTTGATTTAGGGGATAGAGTATATTTTGCTAGAAGAAGAAGATGATTATCTCCTGTCTTTTTTGGGGAAGGCAGTCAGGGTTAAGTGATTTGCCCAGGGTCACATAGCTAATAAGTGTCAAGCCTTCTGACTCCAGAGCTGGTGCTTTGTCCACTGGGTCACCTAGCTGCCCTGATAATTAATCAGCTCAGCTGAGTTACTCAAAGACCATTATCGGCTTAGAGGGAAGTGGGTGGCACAGTGGATAGTGCTTTGAACTTGGAGTCAAGAAGAAATGAATTTGAATCAGACCTCAGATACTAGCTATGTAACCCTGGTCAGGTCATTTAACCTCTGTTCTCAGTTTTTTCATCTGTAAATGGGGATATCTCCTAGCGTTGTGAGAATTAAAGAGATGATATTTTAAAGTACTTTGCAAACCTTAAAGTAATATATAAATGCTAGTTATTATTAGACCGAATGGCTGTATTATGGAATCAGAGCCATAAGAGAGATCCAAACAAAACCCTGTTACTTCAGAAGAGGGAGAGATCATTTTCAGCTTGGGGGAACAGGAACAATAGCCATAATCATAATGATGATAAAAATGTTTGTTGAACATTCAACAAATAAGTTTGTATCCCTCCTCATAATTTACAAACCTTTTCACCTATATCATGAAATTCAACCTTCACAACAAACCCAGGAAGCAGGAGGACAGGAACTATTATCCACATTTCACTAATGAGAAAACTTCAGCCCAGGGAGGCGATGTGATTTGCTTATCATCACACAGCAAGTACCTGCAAATACTCTTCATAACACCAGGGTTCTAATAATTTTTCTTGAACTTAATTGAATTCCATATGGGGTTGCTTAATATTTTAGGCTTGTCTGCCTTCACCATATTCTCCCTCCTTTTCCCTTATGGCTATCAGGCACCTGCAGCTCACTTCCCACCATTCTCCTCCCTAATCTCTGTCATCTAGACACAGTAGTGCCCTGGGCACAGATTCCATCATGCTTCTACCTCCTCTAGTAATTTCATGTTGTTTCAGCCCTGGATCAGTCTTTATCTTTCACTGCCTGTTCCTTCCATGAGATCCTTCAGAACCCTCATTCCATTCTTTTAGAATTAGAAGGGATTAATTGACTGTCCAATCCGACTTTTACCACCACCACCACCACCACCCCCCCGAAAATAGAGAGTTTTCCTTGACCTGTCTCCGCCACCAAGCTCTTACCCTTCTTTTCTCCTGTCTCTCACTGTTGAACATTTAGAAAGAATGCACTCACTTCTGCCTCACTACCTACTCACACTTCAACCACTTGCCAATCTAGCTTACTTCCCCATTCTGCTGAAACTCCTCTCTTCAAGGTCATTAATGATGTTATTGATAGAGCCAGTGCCCTCTTCCCCATTCTCATCTTTTTCGACCTCTCTGTGGCATTTGTACATTGTAGATCACCCCCTTTTAGGGTACCCTTTCCTCCCCTGCCTTCTAAAATACTGAGTTTCCCCTTTGCTCTCTGTCTCTCTTGGGGTTCCTCATCTTCCTTTCTCCCTTTAAATGTGGGTTTTTTCTAAGGTTGTCTCTCAGACCCATTTCTCTTTCCTCTCTATACTCTTTCATCTAATCCCCTCTCATGGCTTACAACCTCTATGCAAAGAATTGCCGATTTTTTTTTCCACCCTCAACTTCTCCCCACTGATATTTCCTATTCCTTGCTAGATATCTCCACCTAGATAATGATAATAGTAGTAGTAGTGCTAGTAGTAGTAGTACTAATTAGTAGTAATAGTAGCTAACATTTACATATAGCACTTACTATGTATCAGATACTGTGCTAATCACTTTACAAATATCATCTCATTTGGTCCTCACAACAATCCTGGAAGGTAGGTCCTATTGTTATCCCATCTTAAAGATGAGGAAACTGAGGCAAACTGAGGCTAAGCAATTTGCTCAGGATCATAGTAAATGTCTGGGGTCAGATTTCAACTCAATTTTGTCTGATTCTGGGCCCAGCGCTCTGTGCTCTACCACCAAACTGCACCTAGATGACCTGATGGCACTGGAACTCAACATGGTTCAAATTGAACTATTCATTTCCCACCAAAATCTCCCTTTCCTCCTAGCTTTTTAATTTCTGTTATTGGTGCCACCATCTTCCCAGTCTCCTTAGGCTTGTAAGCTTGGAGTCATATTTATTTTCTCTCATCTCCCATACCATACATACAATCAATTCCCAACTCCTCTGTAATATCTATTATATCTGGCCCCTATTATCTCCTTCCACTACAATCCTTGTATTACAGATTTCAAGTTTGAAGAGATCTTTGAGGTTACTGAGCCTAATTCATTCATTTTATATATGGGGAAAATAGTATATTAGTTATCTATCCTTCTTAGTTTTTGTTACGCCTGAAAATTAGAAAAACATAGACATTTCTTCATCCCAATCACTGATAAGAAGGAACACACCTTTAGAAACCTCAGTCACTCAGGTTCAGGACCTTCATAAAGAGTCTTCTAGTTGTCTCTTAACTGGTTATTTTGCTTCCAGTCTTTCTTCTCCCATGTTGGTCAACTGGTTGTCATTGGTGCCGTGTCATGGTTATCATCATCATCGTCATCATTACTGTTGTTGTCACCATCACCATTCTCATTATTAATCACAGTTAAAGTTTATATAGTGTTTTAAGATCTTCAGAGCTCTTGTGAATATTATCTTATTGTGATAGAATACATGTCTTTCCTCATGCTGTCCCCCATTCTTAAAATAAATTTCCTCCTCATTTCCATCTGTTGAAATCTCTACCTTCCTTCAAGGCCCAATTTAGAAGCCACCTCCTCTATGAAACCTTCCTGACCTTCTTTCATTGCTTCCTTCCTTCCCAGTTGGAAGTGAGCTCTTCTACCTCAGAAATCTTGTAGCACATTATCTGCTTTGCCTCTATAATGTTCTATCTTGTATCCTATTTACTTGTCTACTATCATAACTGCCAATACCTGTCGTGGACTGCAGGCCCCTTGACATAGTTTCTGGGTCCCAGTCAAATGGTGGGTTAATCTTATATTCTCAGTTTCATTCTCAGCCCTTCCTGCCCACCTGTCAAGGATTTTGTCTTCTTCTTTTCTTGGGTCCGCAAACTCATCCAATTCAACCATCTACCCCATAAATTTTGCCACCTACTCTTCCACTAATCTCTTTTCTCCCTAAATGGATAGTGCTTTTAGAGATTGGAAAACCATGGCCCTCTCCTTACAGTAGTTAATTCATAGAGTGGTGGATAAATGACTAGATTTGGAGTGAGAAAGACCTGGGTTTAAATCCTTATTAGTTGTGTGACCCTAACCAAGCCACTTAACTTCTCTGAGCTTTAGTTTACTCATTTAAACCGATGAAGGGTTTAGATTCAAAGACCAGTCATGTCTCTTCCAGCTCCACATTTATGATACAGATGATGATCCATTCAGGACAACTTGTCATTTGTCCTGCCACTGGACATGTAGTCACCCAGCCCTGCTTTCTACTTCTTGCTTTGGAAACAGTAATCACATCAATGCTATCACTGCTTCTGGAAAGGACATGACAGCTGACAATCCTTGTAACTCATTAGATGAAAACTCCTTTCTCTGCCTCTTACCTTCGTGCGGGGTGGGGAAGGAGGTCCTGCCTCACCTTTGTATGTGTACCCTCAGTCTTCTCTAGGCTACACTCTGAACTTCCTCTACCATATCTCTCCATTATACTTCCCCTTCACCTTTCAGGGCCCTTTTATGTCTGCCTTCCACTATTAGAATGTAGGTTCTTTGAGGGCAAAGACTGTTGTTCTTTCTACTTGTATTGTATTCTCCATTTGTATCACAGTGCCTGCCATATAGCAAGTACTTAATAAATTCTTATTGACTGGCCCAAGATCTATTAAGTAGGCACTTAATAAATACTTCTTTCACTCATTCAGTCCTTCAAATAGCACCCAGCACAGAATTGGCCACATAGTAGGAATCATTAAAAGAAAAAACATATAGATAAGTAGATTGAAGTTGTGCGGGGATGATTGTTATTTTTACTTTATGAAAAGTATTTTTGATCCTGTAAAATACAGACACGACTCCTTGAAAGATATAACAACTGAGACTTTGACAAACCTCTGCTTATTAAAATATGGTGAGGCAGAGAAAAACCAGGGGGACAGACATAGGCTCACCAAAGGTGTGTGTTATTGATATGGAGGATGTCCAAATTAAAGAAGAATTTCATGTACACAGTAAGGTTCTCCAGTTGCTCCTATTGGTAGATGGCATTGTACTAAATGCATCAAGCCCCAAAACCCTGCAGAGACTTTTAAGTGAGATCTGTAATAACTCAAATGAAGTTGCCAAACCATCCATACAAAGAAAACAAAGTGGAAGAATGTCTGTTGTTCCTGCTATGAGAATTATGCAGATCTTGGATAGATCTTGTTACCATTAGCTGTTTCTAGAAATGAACAGAAGAATGGGACCATAGGAGTTCTTTGAACAAAGGTTGTTCTAGTGGTGTTATATGATTGCAAATCCTGAGGAAGAGAGGTAGAGGATTGACCAAAAGGCAACAAAAAGTCATTTAGTAGGTCTGAGCAGGCTATAACACATTACAAGTAAAAGATTGTGAGGGAGAAGCAACATTTAAGACATCACCCAAGAAATATAAGGAATATAAGACTGCAGGGAAAAAATCTGGCAAGGGACAACCAATGAAGAGCACCTCTGCTCCACAGATATATATGATTTGGAGTCAGAGGGCCTAGGTTTGTTTCCCAGCTCTCTTTGCAAACATAGGTTTGCTCCCCAAATCTGTTGCTATCTATGTGACCTTGGACATGTCACTTCAACTCTGAGGTCTATTTCAGTTCTAAATCTATGATCCTATGAAATAGAGGGAACCATTTCCCCCTCTCCCTATGGAGGCTTAATAGGACATAATGGGTAAGAGTTATATAGGATTGGGAGGCACTGCTAGGTTATGATATGCTTTGTTGAATGAATGGATGAACAAATGAAACATAAATCATTTATTGAGCAATAACTATTAAGCATCCCCACTGGGGATACAAGTACAAAAGTTTGATAGTTCCTGCCTTCAAGAATACATTTAAATAGGGGAGACAATATATGTAGGGGAGGGTGGCCAAGGAAGGGAGTTTTAATCTGGGGAGACATAAGAATGGTAAGTAGAGGGGTTGTACCCCAAAGAGATCATAGAAGTGGGAGGAAGACCCATATGCACAAAAATATTTATTGCAGCTCTCTTTGTAGTGGCAAAAAACTGGAAATTAAGGGGATGCCCATCAATTGGGGAATGGCTAAACAAGTTGTGGTATATGAATGTAATGGAATACTATTGTGCTATAAGAAATGGGGAGGAGACAGTCTTCATATTCACCTGGAGAGCCTTATACAAACTGATGCTAAGTGAGAACAGCAGAACCAGGAAAAATTTGTACACAGTCACAGACACATCGTATGTGTGATGACCAACTTTGATAAACTGGACTCTTCTCAGCAACGCGTAGTTATAAGACAACTCTACAAGTCTCAGGATGGAAGGACATATCTACATTCAGAAAAAGATCTAGAAAGAATAGAGTTTAAATGGAGACTGAAGCAATCTATATGCTGTTGTTCTTTTTCATGTTTGGTTCTGTTTCTTTTTCCCCATTGTTCACTCCATTGGTTAACCCCTTCTATACAAACAGACTAATGTCCAATTTGAAAATATTTGTAGATCCAATACTTGATTGCATGCCACCATGGTGGGGTGGGAGAGAGGGTGGGGAGAAAATTCAAAACTCAAGAGATTATGGAACTGAATCTTGTAAACTAAAAGTAAATAAACAAATCAAATTTAAAAAAAAGAACGGTAAGTAGAGTCATAGGGCAATCTACTGTCACACCCTTTCCAGTAGCAGTGGTAGCATTGATTTGATTTCTGTTTGCTAAGTAAGAGCAAGGGGTGGAAAGAGAAAGTCCAAATGTAACAGCAGATGGTTTTGGTTTCTTGGTGGATGGCTGGATGGGATATGAAGCCGGTTAGATATTTCAGATTAGGGGAATTATGATTCCTTCACCCACTGATCAGAACCAGCTCAGCTATAGGGATGACCCACATCAATGAGATCCAAGATTCACTAGAGTATTGGGGGTATAAGCCTTAGTGAAAAGATTTGGGATAAGCAATCCAATTGAGTCTTGGGGTACATAAATGAGTTATCAAAGAGAACCTGGGGTAGTGGACAAAGCTGGTAACATTAGATTAGATCCTAAGTTCCCAAAGTGGGCAATATTACCCCCTAGGAGTCCTGGAATGATCCAGGGGTGTTGAATAAAAATAAGGGGGCCATGGAAGCATAAGGAAAGAAGAGAAGAAAATTTTGAAAAACCATTCATATGTGTTTCATCCATTAAGTGATAGAGTTAAAGTAGGAGTGATTACATTATTTTCCAAATAAACACACAAAATACAAGTCTGCCAAAAGGTCTTAATAAGCAAGTGTTGGCAGGTGAGCATGTGGCTCATTGTCTGAAAGTTCAGCATGCATGGGAAGGAATATATGAGTGTTATGACTTGTTTACAGTATGATACTATATGGTTACATGATGCAATATTGCATCATCAAAATTTCAGTGCAGGAAAAACCCCACAAATTTACAATAAATCATTAAATTTAAGATGCATCATTTTAAAAAATATGTATTTTACACTTTCTTGAAATGATGCACATTAAAAAAAATCATTAAAGGGCTAGAGAAAGCAGATTTCCAGGGGGCACTGACTAATTTTTTTTAAAGGGGGAGGTAGGTCAAATAAGTTTGAGAATCTCTGGGTTAGATTATCAGGTGAGTTTGGGACCTATCAATTATTTATGCCTTTAAATGAACTAAGATCAAGAGACATATCTCAGACAAGGAAGTGATAATTTTATAGGTAGGCTTTTAGGGAAAAAAAGTTTTTAAAAATAAGTTTTCAAAAATTTAACAGACATTTATTAAATGCTTACTATGTACAAAGTTCCAGGGATACAAAGATTAAAAACAATGACAGAAATAAAGATAGGTAAAAGATGTATAAAACTAGCCTTATTTTCTGATGATATGATGGTTCATAGCAGCATTTAACTTAGAAAACCTAGAGGAAGCATAAAGATACTGAGACAATAGCTTCAGCAAAGTTGTAGGCTACAAAATAAACCCTTAAAACCCAACAATGTATCTAATAACAATAATATTCAAGAGATAAGAATAGAAAAGGAAATCTCATTCCTAACAAATGCTAAATGCAAAAAATTCTTGGGAATCAACCTACCAAAATACACAAAATGCTTGTATAGGTTCAATTACAAAGTGACCCTTAAAAAAACCCAACACTTTAAATAGCTGAAGGAATATTCAATGTCCCTGGTTGGACTGTGCCAATATAATAAGAAAGATAATTCCACCAAAGTTAATTTATACTTTTAATGCTATACCAGTCAAATTATCAAATGTATACATTATAGAACTTGATAAGATAATAATAGAATTCATTTGGAAAAATAAAGAGATCTAGAATATCAAGGAAAATAGAGAGAAGAGGTAGCGATGAAGGGGGAATAGCACTTCTAGACCTTAAGCTATATTATAAAGCAGTAGTCATCAAACCATCTGGTATTTGTTAAAAAATAAAGGTAGATCAATGGAACAGACTAGACAAGAGAGAATCAGAAACAAGGGAACTCATTAATCCAGGTTCAATGAACTGGAAAATATAAATAACTTAAGAAAGAATCCCCTCAGAATTCTTAGAAAACCAGAAAGTGTTCTGGTAGGAATCAGGCTTAGAACAATACCTTATACCATGTTCTACAATACATTCTAAATGGAAATGTGACCCTAGTATTAAAGATCATATTATTTTTTAAAATGAGAAATAGACCATATACTGCTCACAGTTCTGAATAGAACAGTGGTTCTCAACCTGTGTGTTGCGGGGTCACCTAAGACCATTGGAAAACACTTTCCGATGGTCTTAGGAACCAAGACACTGCTCCTCTATCCGTCTCCAGGTGGATCTGCCCACATGCAGATATGCCCACATACAAGTATTAAAGGGCTGCGGCATTAGGAAAGTTAAGAACCACTGGAATAGAAGATTATTATTATTGTTATTATTTTGCCTTTTGGAATGGGGAGGGCAGGGCAATTGGGGTTAAGTGACTTGCCCAAGGTCACGTGACTAGTAAGTGTTAAGTGTCTGAGGTCGGATTTGAACTCAGGTCCTCCTGACTCTAGGGCCGGTGCTCTATTCACTGCACCACCTAGCCACTCCTAGAAGATTATTCTTATTCAAACAAGGGATAGAAGCAATTATAGAAGATAACTTTGATTACATGAAACTGAAAAGCTTCTGCACAAATAAAATTAATGTACTAGGCTAAGAAAGGAAGCAGTTAGATGGGAAGAAAAAAAAAACCTTTGTATCAAATTTCTCTGAAAAGTGTTTGTTGTCTAAGATATATAAACAATTAACATGCACATATAATAACTAAAAGTCATTTCCCAAAAGATAAATGGTTAAAAGATTTGAACCAGCAGTTCTCAAAAGGTCTGCAAACT
>CM053582.1:489529424-489561889 GCA_028627135.1 Pseudochirops cupreus
GAGGCCTTCTGGCCGGACTGCTTATCTCCCCCTTTCACAATTCCCATTCACAGCTGCTGCTAATCTGCTCACCTGAAGCTCCTCGCTCCTCCTGTCCAGCCGCCCCCGGGGCACAGCCTAGGCTTCAGGCCAGGCTGGTTTCGGTTCACAGTGCTGATATGGTTCCTCGTAGCCGAGCTGACTTTAGTGGGAAGTATCTTTGTGTGCGTTTTGGAGTTCCAGGATTGGTTTAGAGTTCTATTTTATGGGTATTGTGGGGTGGCTATGTGAGAGCTGCGATGTGTTGCTGCTGCTACGCCGCCATCTTGGCTCTGCCCCAGTACAACAATTTTGGAAAGGAACTTGGAGTTATGCAAATAAAGGACTAAAATGTCCATAACTCAGGGATTCCATTACTAGCTTTATAGCTCAAGGTGACCATTGATAAGAAGAAAGTCCCCTTATATACTACAAAATATTTATAGCAGCATTTTTTGTGTGTGTGAGAGCAAAAAATTTGTGAGCTCAGCTCATTTCTCTGTACTATTTTGAGATTTCTCTCACTGACTTCTTTACCACGCCCCAGGAAGCTCATTAGTGAGATAAACTCATCATCCTGTAAGATTTCATCTGCCTTAGTGCTACTCTACCTTATTACTCCCCTCAGCCTTTCTGGAGGGTGGGGCCATAAATTCCAAATCTCCATTTGTGCAGACAGCTAAGCTCAGACATTTCCTCATTTCTCATCTTGCTCCACTTTGAGATTTTTTGGACTAACTTCTCAATTCTCTCCCCTGCCCCCAGTGGGTACCTTCTACTTCCCCCACCCCTGCTTTTTTTTTTCCAGTTTCCTTTTATATCTTCCCTCATTAGATGGTAAGCTCCTAGAGGGCAGGGATGGTCTTTGATTTGTTTGTTCGTTCATGCATTCATTCATTCATTTAATTATTTAATTAAGTGTGTGTGTGTGTGTGTGTGTGTGTGTGTGTGACCATCACTTAGTACAGTGCCTGGAACACAGGAACTTAATAATGTTTATTTACTATTGACCATCAGTTGGGGAATGGCCAAATAAATCACAAATCATGGTATGTTAATATAATAGCATATTACTGTGCTGTAAGAAATGACAAGTGTGATGAATATTGAGAATCAAGGAAAAACCTACATGAACTAATGCAGAGTGAAGTAAACAAGCCAAGAAAATAATATATACCTTGAGTACGTCAATGTAAATGGAAAGAACCGCCAAAAAAATGAATGTTGTAAAATTATGAAGAACAAGTATGGCTTGAAAGAAGAGATATGAGGAGGTCTACAAGTGTTGGATATTGCACATATGTTCATACTTTTTTCATGTATTGATCAGTTATGTTGATTTTTTTACTCTTTTTCTTTTGTCTTGAAAAATACTATTTGTTCTATGGAATGGCTCTCTGAGATGGGGACTGAAAGGGATGCTGAGGAAATTATGGTTATGTAAAAAGAAACTCAAAAGAAATCAATAAAAACTTATTTTTTAAAAAACAATAGTATAGTCCTTGACCTCATGAGACTTTCAGTCTTCTATAATTTGGTGTTAGAGAGAGATGATGTAACAATAATTAATAATGATAATAATCTAATATTTATGTAGCACTTTTAAGTTTTTATATAATTTTCCTTACAACCCAATAAGGAGGCAATATAAGAATAATCCTCTTTTTCAGATGAGGAAGCTGAATCTCAGAGTGACTTGTTAGTAGTCACAACATTAATAACTGCTGGAGTCAGAATTTGACATCAGGTTTCTTGGCTCTAAGTCCAGTGTTCTTTGTAGAAAGTCTTGGGATAAAAATGGTGCCACTCTGGAGGTCAGCTACCCCTCCTCCCTGTAGATTAGGCATAAGTGCGCTCTTATAAGCATACTTCCCCAACAGATGGAAACAGACATAACAACTACCTGGTGAATGCATATAATTTTTTTAAAAAAGAAAATACAGCAGAACAGAGAAAAAAAATATCAGAGCCAAAAGTAGTATTTCAAGGAGCTGAAGACAACTCCAGCAGGGCACAGGAGATGCTACCCCTAAATTCCGGTGGCTTTCAGTTACCTCCAAGATCAAATATAAAATCCTCCATTTGGCTTTTAAAATTCTTTACATAAGGCAGCTGGATGGTGCAGTGAATAGAGCACGGGCTCTGGAGTCAGGAGGACCTGAGTTCAAATCCAACCTCAGACACTTGAGGTTACTAGTTGTGTGACCTTGGGCAAGTCACTTAACCCCAATTGCCCTGCCTTACCTCCTCCAAAAAATAAATAAAATAAAGTCCTTTACACTGGCTTCTTCCTAACTCTCCCTTCTTCTCATACCTTACTCCTTTCTACAGTTTCTATGAGTCAAGGACACTGGTCTCCTTATGTTTCTCAAATGAGGCATTCCACTGCCCAGTTAATTCCAGCATTACTCTGGAGATCTCCCGTGCCTGCAGTGCTTCCCCTCCCTATCTCTGCCTGACTTCCTTCAAGTCCTGGTTAAACTCTGAGCTTCTAAAAGAACTCTTTCCTCGAGTCCCGGTGTTAGCGCCTTTCCTCGGTTAATCATCTTCAGTTCTTCTGGTGGATACATTGTTTTGCACACAGTTACTTGCGTGTTGTCTGTCCCAATAGACTAGATTGTGCTCCTTGAGGGCAGGGACCGGTTGCTGTTGCTGTTATTGTTTTACCTTTGTGCTTCCCCAGAGCTTAGTTTGTCCTCCAAAACATAGCAAGTGTTTGATCAATGCTTGTTGACGTGAATAACTTAGGTATTCTCAGCAATATGGCGATCCAAGACAATTCTGAAGGACTCATGGTGAAAAGTGCTATCCACCTCCAGAGCAGGAACTGAGGGAGTCTGAATGTGAATCGGAGTCTACTTAAAAAAAAACAAAAAAACCAAACTTTCATTATGTTTCTTGCGTTGTTGTTGTTTTTTTTCTGGTCTATGTTTTCTTTTGTAACACACGGCTAATATGGAAATATATGTCACATGACTACTCATATGTAGTCTATAATAAATTGCTTTGCCTTCTCATGGAGGGGGAAAGGGAAGGAGGGAGAGAATTTGGACTTCAAAATTTTAAAAACTAATGTTTAAAGTGTTTTTGCATGTAATCGGAAAAAATAAAATATAAAAGAGTGCTTGTTGACTTGACAGCTTAGTAGGTCTGAGCAGAACAGCCTCAAACCTAGCGTAAGAATCTTGGAAAATAAGTAAGGGATGTGCTTTCTTTACCCAAGGACAGGACCCACAAGGGCCAGGGGGGCTGCAGAGCAGCCTAGAGTCAGAGAAGATAACCTGGGGTCTGCACTGACAGGACTTGGCAGAGGATCTGACCAGACCTAGTGGTGGTGCCAGCCCCAAGCCACCTCACACCAGAAGTGTGAGCGCAGCCTAACATCCAACCCAGAGGATGGTGAGGAGGAATAAAGATGGAGTAAAGAACTGGACATGTACTTGTTCTACCTTCACCCAGATCTGCCTCAGTCAAGTCCATCTGAGGCCATTCATTCATTAGTCTGGCGCCTCACATATGCAAGGCACAGTGCTGGACACTGGCCATGTCAAGTTACATACCACAAAGTCCCTGCTCTCAAGGAGCTCAGAAATCTAACAAGGGCAAAAGTCATGTCATCAATAGCTATGAAACAAAGGACAATGAAATGATGGTAATAACATCAACTGAGATTTGCCAAGTACATCACATGTATTGTCTCATTTGAGTCTCATTACACTTCTACAAGGTAAGTGCTACAGATACTAATGTGCCACTAGGTGGTGCATTTTCCCTCCTGACTTGGAGTCAGAAAGACCTGAGTTCAAACCCTGTCTCAGAGATTTGCTAGCTTGTGATCCTGGGGCTAAATCTCTCTTGACCTCAGTTTTCTCATCTGGAAAATGGGGGTAATAATAGCATCTACTTCTCAGGATTATTATGAGGATCAAATGAGATAATATGTAAAAATCACTGCAAATGTTACAGCACTAAATAATGCTGTTATTATTATTATCATTTTACAAAGTTCAAGAGGTTAAATGACTTGCCCTAAGTCACACGGCTATTAAGAAAGGTAGGTCAAGCAAAATGTAATACTCTGTTTGAGGAGGAAGTGGTTCTTTTCTCTTGGGAGGGAATACACTTCATGTAGGTGATAGTGCCAGAGGTGGAAGGAAGAAAAGGCCTACCACAGATGGAGGTGCTTTGGGAGGATTTCCAGAATGGGGATGGCATGAAAAAACCAAAGGTATGAACAGGGAAAGTGGCTGGATCAGAAGGTGGGACCCTGTTCATTTGACTAAAGCAAGCTCAGGTATACATGAAGATGAGCGTGTGACAAAGTGAGTTAGGGCCAAATGATAACATTGAATGTTATAGGGGCTTTAACCTTTATTCTGTTGACAACAGAATCACTGAAAGTTTTCAAGTGGAGGTGAATGTAGTCAGAGAGATACTTTAGGAAGAGACTTAAGGATCTATGAGAGACGGATTAGAGAGGGGAGAGACTGGAAGTGGGAACAACCATTTGCTATTTACCTAGATAGACAATGCAATTTAGGTGAGAAGAGATGTAGGTCTGAATAAAGCTGGTAGGCTTGTGGGTAGACAGGAGGAGTCAGATGGAAAAGACAGGAAAGAGGAGGATTGGCAACTGATTAGACGTTGGGGGTCAGGGAGAAGGAAGAGGCCAAGAAACTCCAAGGTTATATTGGGTGATGAAAAATCAGATACAATCCAGAGAAATAGTAACATGAGGTGCAGGTGATGGGAGGGTAAGAGGAGGGATTCATTTGAGGGGGGGTGGTCTGTATCTACTTCATTATATAGACTCTGTGATCAGTAATTTTGCCATCCTGACATTTCTGTGTTTACTTTTTATTCCCTGGGAAAGGATTCTTTGGGAAAATTTCAAACTTTGTAGTTACACCTTGGACAAGATGCCTGATGGGAATCAAGGGCAAGGAATGTGGAAAGTCCTGAGAGTTGGTGAGCTGAGTGTAGATAGAATCGACATGGAAAAGCTAGAGAAAGAATGAGGGGAAAATTGAGTTCTCCCCCTCATATACTAGGAACCAGCATGGCCTAATGGAAAGAGCACTGGCCCCAGAGTCAGAAGATCTCAGTGTAAATACTGTTTCTGATGCTTATTCCAAGTGTGGCCCTTAGGTAAGTCACTTGACTTCCCTGGGTATCTCTTTCCTCACCTGGAGGAAAATGAAAGCAATGGACTAGATAGGGGATGGGTTAGAGAGCCTCTGATATCCCTCCCAGCTTTAGATCTATGGTCATATGCCTATGATGTTGTATATACAGCCAATTCTTTCTCTTTTGGGGAGGAGGGAAAAGTATGTGTTCTGGGCTTTTTTCTTATTTCTTTATATTTTCTCTTGGTGGTTTCATCCACTGCCACAGACTCAAAGATAATTATAAATATAGAATTCTCAAATCTATATCTCCATCCCCAGTCTCTCACCTGAACTCCAGAGGTGCTCCTCCAAATACTTTGAGGACTTCTTCATGTTCTACTGACACCTCAAACTCTAAACTCCAAACTAAATTTATCTCCCCATCCTACTTCTGCATCTTTTTCGTTTGATTTCATTAGTCCTGGCAGTTATGGTATAATGAAAAGTACTCATAAGGCCTGGGTCCAAATCCTCATACTATTATTTACTACCTATGGCCTTGGGCAAGTCACTTCCCTGGACCTCAGTTTCCCCTTCTGTAAAATGATAACCTTAAGTTAGATGACCATGATGTTCCTTTTGGCTCTAAATTTATGATTCATTTACCCAAACTGACATCTGGGAATCATCCTTGACTGTTCCATTTTCCTTATTACCATCTCTATGCTGACATTTCCCAGATCTATTTTTCCAGCCCTAACCCCTATCTTAGTCTCTAGACTCTCATCTCCAAATGGCAATAGGTGGTATAGTAGCTAGAGCACTGGCCCTGGAATCAGGAAGATCTGAGTCCAAATCTGGCCTCATATGCTTATTAGTGGTATGACCTTGGATAAGTCACTTAATCCTTGTCTTCAGCTTTAAAATGGGAATAATAATAGCACCTATCTCTCAAGGGGGCAGCTAGGTGACACAGTGGATAGAGTACTAAGCCTGGAATTAGGAAAATTCATCTTTCTGAGTTCAAATCTGGCCTCAGACACTTACTAGCTGTATGACCCTGAGCAAGTTGCTTAACCCTGTTTGCCTCAGTTTCCTCATCTGTAAAATGAGTTGGAGAAGGAAATGGCAAACCACTCCTGTATCATTGCCAAGAAAACCCCAAATGGGGTCATGAAGACTCAGACATGACTGAAAATGATTGAACAACAACATTTCCCAAAGATGCTGTAAAGATCAATTGAGATAATATCTACAAAGTGCTTAAGACAGCGTCTGTCATATGGTAGCCATTTAACAAATGCTTGTTTCCTTCCTTCCAACTAGACATCTCAAACAAGATATCCCACAGACTACTTAAATACATGTCCCAAATGGTAGCCATTTAACAAATGCTTGTTTCCTTCCTTCCAACTAGACATCTCAAACAAGATATCCCACAGACTACTTACATACAACATGTCCCAAACTGAACTCATTACTTTCTCTCAAACCCTTTCCCATCATTCTCCTGGTCACCCAGACTAGCAACCTGGGTGTCGTCTTTGACTCCTCACTTTATTTCACTCCCTCCTCTCCAATCTGTTGCCAAGGCCTGCTGATTTTACCTTCATAATATATGTAGTATATGCCTTTTTCTTTCTCTGATGTTGCCCCCACCCTGGTACAGGCCCTCATCACCTCCTACCTGTTGGTCTCCTTGTCTCCATTCTCTACTCCCTCCAGTCTATCCTCTATTCCACTGTCAAATTAAGCTTCCTAAAGAACAGATCTACCCATGGCACTTCCCTTCTCAATAAACTCCATTGGCTCCCTATCATGCCCAGTATCAAATATAAAATCCTCTGTTGGCATTCTAAGTCCTTTCACAACCTGGCCTCATCCTGCCTTTCTTCTTACATCTTACTCTTTTCTACATCCTCTGACACTGGCCTCATTGCTACTTCTTGTACAAGATACTCCACCTCCAGAACCTGGGAATTTTCACTCTAGAATATTCTCCCTCCTCATCTCTGTCTCTTGGATTTCCTGGCTTCTTTTAAATCCCAGCTAAAATTCCTTCTACAAAAAGTCTTTCCTGATGACCCTTAATGCCAATGCCTTCCTTCTCTTAATTATCTCCAGTCTCTTCTGTCTCTATCTTGTTTGGACATAGTTGCTTGCACATCATCCCCATTAGACTGTGAGATCTTTGACAGCAGGGACTGTCTTTTGCTTGTTTTTTTTTTTTTTATCTCCTGTACTTAATACAGTGCCTGGCACAGAGTAGGCACTTAATAAGAGCTAGTTTACTGACTGACTATATCAGTCATATTTGATTGTTCCCCTTTTCTCATCACCTATGTTCAATCAATCCATTTCTACTTACATATCTTTTAGTCTTTTCTACCCTTCTTCCAGATTATTACCCCTTTCTAATATATCCTATGCAGTTGCCAGAATATTATCTTTAAAATTCAGCTCAATAATCCTACTTACCTGCTTAAAGACCTTCAGTTACTCTACTGTCTATAGAACAAAGTATAAACTCCTCAGATTAAAATTCAAAGCCCTTTACGATCTGGCCCCAGTCTATCTTCCTAGCTTTATCTCCTACTATTTGCTACTACATATTCCAGACGAATTGCATTGCATACATTTTCTCAAATATGCCTCAAGCTGGGGCAGCTAGGTGGCACAGTGAATAGAGCACCAGCCCTGGAGTTATCAATAGCTGAGTTCAAATCCAAATTCAAGTACCCTGCTTTCCCCCCTCCAAAAAGTAAGTATATCATCCTCTAGCCTGAATAGACTCTCCTACTTCTCTGTTGAAATCCTACCTGCATTCATTATATAGCTCCAATTTCATCTTCTTCATGAAGTTCCTCTCATCCCCTCAGCAAGCTGTGACCTCTCCTTCTGAACCTCCAGAACACACTGTCCTTCTCTTATGGCACTTAAGTCATGGATACACAGGTCTTAACTTCCTTACTAGATTGTAAGAACCTTGGGGGAATGCACAGTTCTTTATTATCCTTTTCAGTAACCATCAGAGAGACTTGTTTAGAGTATATCTTCAGAGCCCCTTACTGCAGGGACCCTCAGGTTATTCTCCCTCTATTACACACAGCTCCTTCCCTAAATATCCTATGATTCACCACCAAACTCTATTTAATGGAGGATAATAACCAATGCAAGGACTGAAACCCTAATGGTTGGCATCAGTGATGGGATGCTATTGCTATGGGAAGTGGGGAGGAGTAGAGAGGTACACTTTTACTTTCCTTTCTCCTGAAATCTCGAGTATTATGGTGTAATAGGAAGAATAATGAACTTAGACTCGGAAGTTTGAAATTCAAGTCCTGGCCCTTATATTTCCTTACTCAATGCTTTTGGAACTTCTGGCATGTCATTAACCTCTCTGAGCCTCACTTTTAAAATCTGTAAAATGGGAACATTAATACCTACATTACACACCTCATAGGGCTGTCGTGAAGAAAGTATTTTGTAAAGCTTAAATCACACGTACTTAACTCCCATGTACTCCATCTCCTACTCTGGGCTCCAGCTGGGTTTCTGTCATTGATCTAATCCCACACATCTCCAAGTTGGGAACTTAGAAGTCACTTTTGCTAAGTGGGGCAAGTTGGAGGAACACCTCTATCACTTAGATGAGATATTGGTTGTTCTGAGGTCCTGGAGGTGGGAGGTGATTAGGGAGTAGGGAGGGCCAGCTTCAGCTGTCAGAAGAATTTTCCCAGCTAGCTGCAGCTCCTTCTCTTCCCCTGGAATCTGGCTGTGGGAGCCTGAACAAGACTCCTGGCCCTGGAATCTTTGCAAAAGGTCCTTTGCCTTCCCTTTTTCCACCTACCCCTCCCAATTCTGGTCCCTCCCTCCTAGAACAGGGTAAGGCCACCTCAAATCCCAGTTGCTAGACTAGGTTATTAATGACCTTCCTAGATCGGTGGGGCTATTTTGGGAAGTCACGGCCCTGGTGATTGAGAGTTGGCCAAGCAGGGCTTCTGCCATCCATTATCAGCCGACATGCCCCAGTAAGGGGTGGAGAATGGGTCCCCAAGAGATCTCTAAGCACTCCTTGAACTCCCTGTTGGGGCACTAGGCAGCAGAAGCCCCAGGTACTGCCTGGACCAAAGGCAAGAATAGCTCTCAGGGGTCTCCAGGATAGGAGAACTCTGACCCCAGGTAACTTCCTGCTCTGAGATAGCCTGGAAACTCCAAAGCCCAGCATGCTAGGGACTCGACTGCCCTAATCTTTCCAAGAGAGGCAAACTAGGACATTTCGGAATTTGTAGCTCCAAATAGTAGATTAGGACAAAAGGAAACCCTTCAGTCCCCCAACTCTACATATGTCATTCACAACTCTATAAACCCAGTGGCACAAAACTTAAAACTTCCCATAATTGCCATAACCCAACACAACCCCAGGGCCACACAATGCAGGACTATACAACCCAATACAATCAGTACCTACAGTACCACACAGCCTCATGAATGTTATATAATTCCAGTCTTACACAACTTTAACTTTGGTGCTACACAATGCTACAAAACTCCAGAGCTGTATAACCCTCACTTCAGTGACACAGAAATCATCCCCTCCCCCCCAAACTCCCAATGAGTCTGACACCATATATTGAAAGAATGCTATACAACTTCCCACAAACTGCAATACAATGCCTGTACACATACAATACAATCCAACACATACAATCCTATTTAAAATCAGGGTTTCACAGTTCGGGCAAATTGCCAGGGCACACAAACCTACAAAATTCACCAACCCTGAGGCTGACGTCCCATCAGATCCTATGTTTCCAGCCCCATCTCCTGTACCCTCCTAGTCAGATATTCACCAGCTGAAACCCCAACTCCTAGAGGCTGGATGCTCTTAGTCCTGGCACCTTTGCCAAGGGTTCTACGGTCCCAGCCCCCCCACCTTTACTCCTTAATCCTGGTCTTTCAAATCCAGCAGTGGCCTCTCCCTTCCTCCCTCGAACCTGGCGCCAGTGTCCCGGTCACAAACTGGAATAGGGATCGGGCAGCATGTCCCAGGGGGCTCCGGCAGCTGCGGGGGCACCAGCTCATGCTGCTGTTGCTACCCCCGACACAGCCCATCCCTTAGCCGCCGGCCCCCCACAAAAGTGGGTGGCTCTGACCTCAGAGCCCTCCTGAGAGAAGAAAGGACTGACTGTCGGGAAGAGGGATCACTGGCTGCAGTGGGGGGAGGGCAGCTCTTTGGGGGAGGCGGAGCGTCTCCCGACACAGTCCCCCATCCCCCACTCCAGGACTTCAAAAAAAGTTTCTCAAAATTGGAGGGGCTCTGATTCTTCCCTCGGTGGGAATACATGGAAGGTGGCGGCTGGGGGTTGGAGTGAGGAAGACAGGGGGAGAGTGGGAAGTGGGAAGAGTTCCTTTTTTCCCCTACTCCACCTCCATTTACCCGGTTTCCGACCCCCTAGATATTTTGAGGTTCAGGCAGTGAGGCTTGGGGGCATCGCTGTTGTGGCAACACTACACCTCAGAACCAACAAAACTGGGGTGAAGGGGAGGTGACAGGTAATTTGCGCCTTTGTCAATCCAATCTCTCTGATTCTCTGACCCGTTTTTTTCTATGACTGTTTCCTTCAGTCTTTTGATATCTGTCTCTTTGGGGAAGATCACTACTTAAGCTTCTTGTGTTTTCCAGGGGCCTCCTCCCTCATTCTGAGCTTGCTCTGTCACCGCAGAACTCCCCTCTAACCTTGCTCCCTCCAAGCCCACTCCCTTCTCCGCTCCAAATTCACAACATTTCAGAAATAAGTCCTTGGGTCTTTCTAGCAATCCCACCACACCGACCTGCTCAAAGACTCTGGGCAACGCTGGTGGTACAGAATGGAGATTAGCGGTTCGCACTCAGGACCCCAGGCTCGGAACCACTTTTACTCCTTTTAATAACCAAGGCTCCTAACTTTATTCTTTTCCTGTCTGGCGCGCAGCCCGTCTGCCACACGAGGGCGCCTCATCCTTGGGAACGAATGTAATCACTACTGGGCAAAACCCCCTGGGGCCCTCTCTGTTGGACCTAGGATCTTTCATTTCTCTCTCCCCATCCCCCCACCCCCCACCTCCACGCCTTCTATCCTCCCCACTAAGGTGGAAAAAAAAGTCCGTTTCTCAAGGATCCAGGCGGGAACAGAGAAACATGAAGACTCAGGCAGGACAAAAACACTTCTCACTAGGGGGAGAGAGAATCTTCCCAGCACCCAAGGCAGAGACAAAGGAACAATTCCTGGAGAGGATACGGCTCTGGGATGGTAGGACAGAAAGACAACTCTAGGGAACTTCGAAAAGACACACACACATACACACACACACCCATAGACAAACACACACACCTGGGACAGTAGGACAGAAAGACAAATCAAGGGAACCTTACACACACACACACACACACACACACACACACACACACACACACAGAGGCAAATACACAGAGACCTGGGACAGTAGGACAGAAAGACAACTCCAGGGAACTTCACACACATACACACACACACACACACACACACACACACACACACACACACAGACCTGGGACAGTAACTCCAGGGAACCTCAAACAGATAGACAGGCAAACACAGACACTTTGGACAGCAGGATGGAAAGACAACTCCAGGGAACTTTGAACACACACACTCTTTCTCTCCCTCCTACCCTCTGTCCCTCCTCTCTCTCTCTCTCTCTCTCTCTCTCTCTCTCTCTAACTCTCTCTCTCTCTCTCTTTCTCTGTCACATAGACACACAGAGACACACACAGACAAACACACAGAAACCTGGGACAGTAGGCCAGAAAGATAACTCCAGGGAACCTCAGACAGACAAATACATAGAGACCTGGGACAGTAGGATAGGAAGACAGCTCCAGGGAACTTTGAACACACACAGATCTGGGACAATAGTACAGAAAGACAACTCCAGGAAACCTTGAACACACATAGACATAGACAAAGACACAGAGACCTGGGATAGTAGGAATGAAAGACAATTCCAGAGAACCTGGAATACACACACACACACACACACACACACACACACACACACACAGCTGGGACAGTAAGATAGAAACACAACTCCAGCGAACCTCAAAAACACATACACATACACACACACAGACAAATACACACAGATCTGGGACAGAAGGAGCAACGTCTTTCTTCTTCCCTCTCCAACCCCCAATCAACAAGGGAAAAGAAAGACATTCACTACCAGGACAGGGCAGGAGGAACAGGGAGCCTCTCCTCAAGGACTCAGTCCTAGGACAGAAAGATTTCCGCTGCTCCCACCTCCATCCTAAGACCTAAACAGAGACTAAGAGACTTTTACTTCCAGTCACAGATGGGGACAGAAAGTCAGTCCCCTCAGGCCCAAGTCCAGGACAGGAACTAGAAACCTCCCTTCACACAGTGATTCTGCTGCCCTTACCCCAGCCTAGTCTCCCAGTCAAAATCCAAGATACAGAAAGTCTCCCCCCACCCCCACCCCTTCAGATGGGGACAAAGAAAGTATCTCTGCCTCAGGTCTCTCTCCCCAGGACCTAGTCCTAGAACAGAAATCTCCTCCATACCCAATACTGAGACAGGTCCAGTCATGGAGAACAGACATCTGCCCAGAACAACAGAGCCTTCCTGTAACTTTTACAGAAAACTCAGAACCCCTCTTCTGTTCCTTGACCTAGTATTTCAGCACTGTGGACAGCGACAGTTTTGGGAAAAGTCAGTCCAAGAATTTCTACTGCATTCTTTTGTATTTAGAGTTTTGCCTTCATTCTTACTCTCCCAGTTACTCTTTCCACCCATGAACTTCCTATTTTACTTATTATAATGTACCCTATCAGCTATATCTTGCTAGTCCTACAGAAAAAATCAGGTAGGGATATTGTTTCCATTTTCAGAGGAAACAAGTCCAAAGAATAGAAGCAACTAGCTCAAGATCACCCTTGAATATGTTAAGTGGGTCCTCTTAACCAGTATATTTAACTCACTCTTGCCCTTGTATGTTATTCAATTTTTACAGGGTAGAAAGGATGACCCTTTAATTAATTGGAAAAAATAAATGATTAATAAGGTGGTAACTAGTCTTCTTCCATCTACCCCAATTTTTCCAAAACCCAGGTTACAAATAATAGGAGAGCAGGATCTGGGGTAAAACAAGAGGCACCTGGAACCCTGGATTCTCCTCTACCTTTCTTGGGAGACCTGACACCAGCCTGGAGGGGGAAATCCCAATATAGACCAAAAAAATCTGATAGGGTCCCAGGATCAGAGAGTAGGTATAGCTATGTCCTCCTATTCCTTAAACCTCTCTCTACGACCCCCTTTCATGATGCCTCATTTTTGTTTTCCTTCACAAAGCTCATGGTCATAGCCATTTTCTCACCTTAATCAGCTCTGCCCTAAACTCATTGAGATTACCTCATCCTAGTTTCTGAGATAGATGCATAAACATACACAAATATAGACATAATGTAAACAAATAAGAATATGTACATGGATAAACCTGCACACAATTGCATGCTTATTTATATACATAGCTGAATGTGTCTTACACTACAGGGATGTAAGCACTTATATGTACACCCTTCCCCCACACAAATATGTAAGCAGGCACCCCATCCATTCCAGACCTAGTCTTCAGGGTGGATGGTAGAGAGAAGGATGAGATGAACTCTGTGACCTCAAAGGTCCCTTGCTGCTCTGCAGTATATAAATTTATGGTTCTATGATACACATAGCTGGGCCCATCACCCACATGTGTATATATACACATGGAGGTACAAACCTTTCATGAACATGCACACTTCTTTCCACTTTGGGAAAAACAGGAAGCACAGCCAGCAAGGAAAAACAGTGATTAGGGCAGGGGGATGAGAAGGAAAAGGGTACAGCCGCACAAGACACTGTAGCTCTCCCAGACATGGATCCTCTATACCCCAGACCCCAGGACTCTGAGAAAGGGAGAAAAAACTCCTGATAAAAGGACTTGGGGAAGAAGGTTCTATGAAGCTCAGATTTTTGGTCCCAACAATCTCTAAGCACTTTCACAGGCTTGTGAGTCTGGACATGAGGGTGTGTGTGTGTGTGTGTGTGTGTGTGTGTGTGTGTAAGAATCTAGAGCAGGAGGAAAGTCATTGGGCAGCTGGGTGCCTGGGTCCTTTCTCTAGTCCCACATGAAATACTCTTAGACATGGGAGTGGAGTGGGGCAGAGAAAGGCAGCAAAGGCAGGACATACACATACACATGCACACACCCATTTACATTGTCACATAGTCGCACAATCACATCTCCTAACAGATAGACTGTGGACCATAGTCTAACAGATGTTAGAAAAGCTCGGAGCTCACACCACACAGTGCAGTTAGGCCAACCACACTGTCACACAGAAGTGCACAGTCACAAAGTTTTGTGGAGACAAAGACATCGCCGGCTCTCGTGGACACAATAGGGCCCCATGCAATCACATATATCAGCCAGCCAAGTCACCCTCAGACATAAAACAACATGCTCTGTCACATGGACCTCGCTGTCAGTCACCAGCTGAGGGCACATGGCAACCGGCTCTGGGGAAGCTCCGTCTTCAGTGTCACCGAACGGGCTAGCTGGCACACTCACACACACACACACACACACACACACACACACACACACACACACACGACACACAACCATTTCACACGTGCGCCTGCTTCTGCTGTCTGTCTCCCTCCCACCCCCACTCCCGTGGGATCTACTTAAAGGGACCCAGGCCCGCGATGCCCCAGCCACGGGGCGAAGGAGAGAAGGGGGTGCTGAAGGTCCGGGGTCTGGGGGTCAGAGCTCCGAGCAGCCCGCACCCACTGCCCCCGGCAGGGCCTTGAGCTCACCCGTGAGCTGATCGTAGGAGCCGTCCAGGTCTCGGGAATCGGACAGACTCTCCTTCCGGGCCTGGCCCCGCATGGCCCTCGGTGAGGCCGTTGCCCCCGCTCCGCTGCCCGCCCCGGCCGGGGAAGGGGCACGGGAGCAGGGGCAGTCCCGCAGCGCCCCCTGGCGGCGAGAGCGCGCCGGCAGATCCCGGGTCCGAGGCCGGAGGTCCTGGCTGCGGGACGCCCCCTGCTGGTTCCGCGCTCCGGCTCCCGCGCGCCCCTCGGCTGGGCGCTGTCCGCAGTCCTGGAAGAGAGTCAGGCTGCCGGGGAGAGCGGAGCCCGAGCCGGAGTCAGCCCGAGCCGCCCAGATCCTCCCGCCCCCTCCCCGCGGCTGTCACTGCCGCCTCCCTCTCTCAGCGCTGCTGGGATTGGTTTCCCCCGTCCCCCCACCTCTACAAGACTGCCCGGGGGAGGGGGCAGAGGACCACAGGGAGGTGGGAGGTCTTTAACGCCCCCGCTCCCTAAATCGTAGTCCCTCGAGCCGGGGGGAGGGTTGTGTGCCCCACGGGAGGCTCTCCCTCCGTGCCCTGCCTCCTTTGAGCTCCCCCTCACTAGGATGCCTCAGGTACCTCCTTCCACCTCAGCGGAGGCGGCCCAGGCGAGGAGGTGGGAGGTGGGGGCCGCCGGGGTCTCCACTCTCTTCAAGAGAAAAAGGCTTCATATCCACCAGTTCTGTCTTTCCTCTCTGTCTCTGCCGGTCCCTCTATCTCACCCGCTGAAAGTCTCTGTCTCTCCCAGGATGTCTATCTTTCTTAGTCACATCCTCCCACAGCCTCAGCCAATCCCACCCCCTCCTGCAGGTATCGAGGAGTGTGTGTGTGTGTGTGTGTGTGTGTGTGTGTGTGTGTGTGTGTGTGTGTGGTGGGGGTGGGGGTGCAGAGGAAAGCAAGGCCAAGCTTTAGCACTGACTCAGTGCAGACCAGTGGAAGTGGGCATTTTTAGCTCCTTTTCCCCAAGCTCTAGAACCACCATCTCCCCACTCCCTGACAATGGACACCCTGTACTCCAGTCGCTATACTGGAGAGCATAATATCCCACATGGAGAGATTACAGATAGCAGGAGAAAAGTGAGTGAGTCTCAGGTAAGGTATCTCAAAAGTTCTCTGCTTTGAATTCTTTCTCAAAGAGACCTCCTGATATATGCCTCATACTTTGCCATCTTCCAGCTTCTGCAACAGCTGCATCTGGAAAGGAGCACAGTGAGATGGAACTAAGGTGAGCCAGCCTAGAGGGAAGGAAAGAAGTCCTTGTTCCTTCCAGCTCAACCTGAAGGGACATTTCCTGAGTTCTCACTCTGAGATGCTCTTCTGTCCTTGGTTCAGGACCCAATCATTCCACAGTCTGCTCTCTCCTGCAGCTTAACTCTTCTGTTTAAATTTCCTCTGGATCTCCTTTGGAGAGTACCAGCTGCCCTGATTTCTAACCCCTTAAGTGGCACTGGGGACCATCAGTTCATCTTTGGGGTTCCCTGGCTTGGACACAGGGGCAATGTTCCTCAGGCTCAGACTCGCCCTGACTTTTTAGGGGGCAACTCCGCAGGGGAACTAAGAGAGATGTTGGAGTTCTTTACTGTTAAGAACTGGGGTTCATGTAATCTTTTCAATTGGATTCAATTTCCATCCACTTGATTCAATTAGCCATGGAGAAGGGAGTCTGGGGGTGGGGGGGAAGGCCATGAAAGGGAATTACAAGTAGGAAAGAGGGGGAAATGGTGGTTCAGGCTCCTGTTTTCTGTTACCATGGGAGCCCAGACCTAGGATCATTCCGGTTGGTGTAGTCAGCTTAGCTTTGGCTGCTAATGGATCTGACTTGCAGACCAGAGCCTCCATTATGTTCTTTCTCCTCTCTCCCTGCTCGCCTTCCTCTATTTCAGATGAAGGGTGGGTGTGTGTGTGTGTGTGTGTGTGTGTGTGTGTGTGTGTGTGTGTGTGTGTGTGTGTGTGTGTGTGTGCTGGGGGGGAAAGTAAAGAGAGTAAGAGGAGAGGGAAGAAGTACCTGTGCCCACAAATATAATGGAAACCCACGAAGACTGAGTTACTGATAAGGATAATTAACCGTAAGGGACTTTTAACTACAAGGCAGGTAAGTCCAAGCTGCTTTCACCTCAGGAAGGTAGCTTTGTTAAACCTGCTGCTGCCCTCCAGATCCTTGGTATGAGCTGTCCTGAAGGCTGGTAGACTTTCCCCAGACCTCATTCCAGTAGAGGGGAGAGGAGAGCTGTTCTTGAAGGAAAGGTAGGAGTCCTGGGCAGGATTTAGAGCAGGGTTGTAGAGGCAGAGACCTATCTGGGGGAGGAGCCAACAGGGCATCTATGGGATGTGAAACCTGGGCAGTAAGGGTTAGTTAGAGATTAAGAACCAAAGAAGTCAACCAGTAAAAATCAATTTTTAATATTTATATGCAGGCTTCCCCATGGGCTTCAGCCTGTTCTGGCAGCCTTTGATTATCATTCTTGGCAACAATGAGGCCCTCCTCCCTTGAAGTTAAGTCAGTGACCAGAACTCTGAAAGTCTCAACTCTTTTCTAGCTACTGGAGGAATCACTGGCAGATTCACTTAGCCTTAGCACCAAAGGGAGCATTCCCTTTGGTTCCATACTAATCTGAGCACCCAAGGGCTTATTTCCCAAAGAAGGCTGATATTCTCCTCACCCTCCAAGCAGAGGTGCAGCAGTTGCCCAAGCTAGTATAGTACTGTGGTGTTCCTGTCAGCTCCAACTACCCCTCCTTTGGAGGTGGGGGTCCTGGTTGCTGGGCACATAAATCGGCTAGACACGGCAGACCAACAGGAATGAATCTAAGAAGAGGAGCCAACTCCCACACAATAGTCCCCTTCCCACTCCCCAGCCTCCCAGTCCCTGGGATGGGGAGATAGCTATTCTAGGGCCTTGGGTGGCCAGGGGTGGGGATGGGAATGTGTGTAAAAACAAAGTGAAGAACAAAATAATCCTAGACTTCCAAGCCATAACTAAGGGTCGGAATTGCAAGGGTAGGCTCTCTCAAAAACAGAATGTTGGTCCTTCATTTGCCATTTTCTTCCCTTGGATCTCCTCCCACCACATTGGGAGGAAGAAAGGAAATGTGAGCATTTTTCTTCTATTTCTCCTTTCCAGATCACACCAGAGCGTAAATAATGAAGGATCTAGCTAACTTATCCATTCAGCCATGTTTGCTCAGAAGTAGGATGGCAGATTTTGACTAGGGGGCACAGAAGTGAGAACTTCACTCATACTTCCACCTTCCGTCCTAACAGATTTAGAAAGTGAGGACATTCAGTTTAGTAACTACCAAAGAAAATGGCAATACAGGACAAAAACTACCTAGGATTATTTTATTTTACATAAGGGGCTAGAGAAAGGAAAGAACAAAGGGGAAGAGAGGAATAAATTGGGTGATATTTCAAGTACTGGTTAAATTTCTCTGAACACTAGGAGATTTCTATCTTCTCTTCCCCACAATCCCCATACCCAAATACTCTGTTCTAGAGCTAAGGAGGAAGGGAGCCTGGATAGTTTATACTAAGGATTGCCAAAATTTCTCTGAGGCTAGGATTTATATCTGGTGTGGAAGAGTTATTGTTCAAGGAGTCCTTAGGCTGGTTGAAGGGCTCAAGTGCTATCCTCTTGTAAATACCCTTTCCCTGGCAGGGTCTCTCTTTCCCTCCTGCTGTCAGATCACAGCAGGAACAGATCCCTCCCCAGAGGAATTTCTCAACCAAGCTGGATGTAAACAACAGACGGGCACTGGGGGAGGGAGCACGTGTCAAACACATGGGTGGCATAAGGCATTGCTTTGGGAGGGGGTCCTGGGTGAGGCTTCTGTTGGAGCAGAGGGGAGGAAAGGAAAAGAAGCACCTGAGAGATTCAGAAAACCTCTCAATGTTTATTTCACATCCACAACCTAAAGACACAGAGTTTAAAACAGATTAAAAAAAATAAACTAAGTAGTGACCTTATTATGCTGCTGGGCAACAGCCTGGCTGGTGGGGGTGGGGTTCCAGCCCCCAAATCATGGCATAGCCTAGGAATTCGGAGGACAGATTCCAGGCCCCACCTCTACCAGGGACAATCCCCAGGATGGGGAAATGGTACCAAACCCTTAGGCTGGGGGACCTCAGCCTCAGGATAGAAGGAAACAAGGTCCTTTCCCCTCCCCAGTCCAGAATGAAGAAGCCAGTTCCTCAACTATGTACCCTCCATGCTGTAGCAGAGCCCATTGGTCTCCACCAGTCAGTGTACCTCAGCACCAAATTTCAGCCACACCATCCCTTCATATTTGAGACCCCAATCTTGGCAGCATTCCTCTTCCTGAAGTCCCTCCCTCCCTCCCACCAAATTACATTATCACCCTGCCTGAGCCCATGTCCAAACTCCACTGGCATCTAGATGGTCTGGAAAAAAGGACTGCTGTTCCAATTCTCTCTCTAGCTTCAATTGCAGGAGAAGGAGTGGTCAAATCTTTCTCTCAACCTTGAACCCCCTGGGAAAGAACACAGCCTAGGGGTTTTTCCAGGGGGAAAGGACAATCAATGACTGGCTTCCTAGACACAGTTTCAAGAGATGGTGGAGAATTCCTTTAGCAGAACCTCCTGGCTCAGGGTATGGAATGCAAGATTCCTCCGAACATTGGTGCTGATGGACCGGACCTGAGGAAGGAAGACAAGAATTGAGAGAACTACAGTTACAGGGAGGTGAGATTTGGGGTGGTGAGGAAGGGGATGGGGTGGGGTGTGACCTTGGTAGCAGCCCCAAGTTTTCACAGCTTTTGTGAAAGTTTTCCTTCTTATTATTTAATTGGTGAAAATGCTCTCTGGGGGGAAGAGACACAAACAACAGCATAGCATGACGGGAAGAGCACTGGGTTAGGAGTCAAAGGACCTGAATTCAAATCCTACATGTGTTACTACATGTGTGACCTGTGGCAAGTTACTTAGCTTCTGTTGGCTGCAGTCTGCTCAGCTGTAAAATGAGTGGGCTTAACTAGATAATGATTTGTAAGGTTCTTTTCAGCTCTTTTCAGATTGAGAATGGTGAAAGGGAAAGAAAAGGGAGGGAAAATTCAATGTATATGAGCAGCACTGGGATCCAGACTGTTGGAGGGAATAAGTATAGACAGAAAGAGCAGGAGGCAGGTAGGTGGCATGGTGGCTAGAGCACCATCCTAGGAGTAAGAAGGACCCAAGTTGAAATTCAGCCTCAGACACTATCGATGTGACCCTGGGCAAGTCACTTAACCTTGACGGCCAAAAAGAAAAAAAAAAGGGCAAAAAGCAGATCCTAGGTTTTTTCCACCTTCCTCCCCATCTATGCTGGGAAGAAGAGCTGGGATCTGGCAGGGAAAGTGAAATTTGATCCAGTTCCAATTAATAAAAAGATAAAATCCTGAGGTTTGCTTTTTCCAGCCATGGTTCTTAAGCTTCATCTTCCCTTTTGAGTCATCAAACAAGTAAGTCCTGGGACGAAGGAAGAGCGTTTGGAGAGAGAGAATGAGGACTGAGAAAGCCTAGGGATTACCTCCTTACTACTTAATGGACCTAGAGACTGCTGTAGCTGGACAAAACTCAACTGAGGGATAAAGAGTAGCCACCTTGAGGTAAGGTTGAGGATGCTGTTGAGCTCATAAATATCTGGAGTCTAGAATTCTCTCACTTCATCAGGTCTCCGGGATCAGAGCAAGGCCCACTTTCATACCTTTTGGCTAGAGAAAGGTATGTCCTTGGTCAAAGTAGAAATCAAATCCCAAGAAAAAAGAGGAAACTACAGAAGAAGCTCTGGGGCCAGGGGCACCCACCCTATCATGGAAACAGGACAAGTATGTAAGCTGGGGCTAAATAGGGTAGGTAGGAGGGAAATGGCTAGGGAACAGGTATTCCTTTTAGTCTAACTCTATAGACAGGCAGACTTGCAGGAATGATAGTTAGCCCCCAGAGAGGAAGAGGACAGAAATCTCAAGTGGCATAAGGTATACCCTCCTTAATCTGGGACGAAGTCCATGAGGGCTCCAGCCCCCACTGGGAGAAGGAATCACTGATAAAACCTAGGCAAACTTAGCCCCAGTTCCTCAGTGGGAAAGGGTACCACATCCCAGTGAGTTTGCCTTTGATTCCTGCTCGGTTGAAGGAGCCCTTAATGAAGTTGTCAGGTTAGGAATTAGGGAAAGGCAAACAGCAGGCAATTTAAGCTCATTAGCTCCAAACCTGGGACAATGTACCTTCATTCTCAGCCTGCCAGTAGAGAAAATGGTTCTGGAATAAGGGGTACAATTCTTAAAAGCAGTCACCAAATAGAGACAGGCTCTACTAGCTCTTCCCTTTTCATAGGCCTCACTCCTAACACACATATGCTCCTTCTCCAAGGGTTTTGTGGGCCAAAGTACAAGGAACATAACCTCACGAGGGGTCAGCACTTCTGTTTCATGCCAGGCACAAATCAGTATCTTCACCAAGGGCTCAGAAAATACAGGGGAGAAAACTAGGGTGAAGGAAAATAGATGGGAACTTTGAGCTAAGGTAAATTCTATTCTAGAGAAAGGGAGAGATGGGGCCAATATAGTGAAGTGATAGGAAGCAATACAGTCCATGAACTTCTCCTAACTGACCTAGAAAATGCAGCAGACTGATTTCCTGATGGGGAATCCAGAAAAATTCACACTGGAACCAACTGGCAGCTTTGTTGCCTACTACCCAGTCTGGGTCTCAGATCTTGGGCAGAGGGTGAAGGAGGCCTGTGCAACATAGCGTTGTTTCTGATAAAGAGACCCTGGGCAGTGTACTGAGAAAGGAAAAAGTTCAGAAGCCAGCAGAAGCAGTGGTGGTGGTGTGGTTCAGACCTCAGGCCCAAAGCAGGGTCTCACGAAGTCTAGCCCAGCCTGCATAGGAATAACTAGGGTGGAAATCCCAGACCGAAGAGGAGCCTAGAATTCTGCCACTCTGAGTCAACAGTGCTTTCTAGCTGGCTTCAGAGGTCATACCAGGAGTGCAGCAATTAGATTTTGCCCTGAATCAGACTATTACTGAAAGCACCAAAAGCTTGCAGGTCCCCTGCCTATCCCTGAGAAGCCAGAATACCATAACACTCAATACACTAAGAAAGCAGCAATAGACTCAACCAGATACAGAGTCCAGCCCTTACATCAAGTCCAAAATTAGGAAGTAGGTTGAGAGAATGAGTAAACATAAAAAGAACTCCTACCATAATGGGCTATTATGGTGGCAAGGATGCTGAAGATACAAATTCAAAAGAATACTTTTTTTCTTTGTTTCTCCAAGACATCTATAAGCATTGCCTCAGAGAAAAACACAGCTGGGGCATAAACTTAACTAGAATTCCTTGGAAGAAATGAAGCAAGAGTTTAAAAAATTTTTATAAATGGAATGAGAGTGCTTGAGGAAAAAACTAAAAAAGAAATTAGAGGTATGGAATATATAACTGTAAAGGAAATTAACAGCTTGGCATAACAGATACAAAACTACCTAAGTCAAAAGCTCCATGGAAATTTTAATGGATCAAGTACAAATCAATGATACCATAAGGCAACAAGAAATATTAAAACAAAATCCAAAGGCTGAAAAATAAGAGAAAACATAAGTTATCTCTAGATACCTTAGCAGTAAAAAAAAAAAACAAAAACTGACTGGGAAAACAGAATTAGGAGAAAACAATTTAAGAATCATTGGAATACCTAACACTATTACCAAAAAAAAAAAAAAGAGCCTAGACATCATGTTTCAAAAAGTCATAAAAGAAAACTGCCCAGATCTCTTAGAACAGAGAACAAGATAAACCCCCAAATTAAAACTCTTCCCAGGAACATTGTAGCCAAAACCTAGAGCTTCCAAGTCACAGAAAAATGCTGTAAACAGGGAGAAAGAAAGAATTCAAGTAGCGAGGTCCCACAGTTAAGGATCAACCATGATTTAGCATCCATTAGTATAAAGGAGCAAAGAACTTGGAAAATGAAATATGATTTTCCAAAAGGCAAAGAATAGGGGTTTTCAGCTAAGAATAACTTATATTCAGCAAAATTAAGTAAAATGCTATAGCGAAAAAATGGACCTTCAATGAAATAGAGGATTTCCAAATAGTCCTGATAAAAAGATCAGAGCTGAGGAGAAACTTTGAAGTATAATGATAAAAGGTCCAAACAAGGACAAACTGCTTACATTAAAAAATGAGATGATACCCATGTCTCCTCTGAATCCTATCATCATCAGGGGTTACAGAGGGAGTCTAATCAGACAAAACTTGGGAGTGGTTCTGTTAGATCTTGAGGTTCTTAGAAAACAAAAGAAAAGAAAAGAAAAGAAAAGAAAAGAAAAGAAAAGAAAAGAAGAAAAGAAAGAGAAATACACAAGGGAAAGGGAAAGGAAGGTTAGGGGAAAATCGTCTAATATATAATGAGCATGAGCAAGTGGTTATCTATACAAACAAGCAAGAAGGGGTGGGCACCTGACTTCACTCTCATCTCAACTGGTCAACACACAGATACACAGAGTTGAGTACAAAAATACATTGTACTCGATAGGAAATAGGCGGGAAAAGGTAGAAAGGGGAATTGGAGGGATGGTAGATTAAGAGGGAGATTAGTCCTAAGCAAAACAAATTCTAAGGATGTTCCAAAATAGTTAGAGCTCTTTTTGAGGTGGCAAAGAATGTGAATGTGAAAGAGTGTCCACAGACTGAGGAATGGCTGAATAAGTTATGGTATATAAATGTGATAGAATACCATTGTGCTGAACTCTCATCAGTGTAATGCCCAAACAGGATTCCAGAGGACTAATGATGAAACATCCTGCCCACCTCCTGATAGAGAAGCAAATGACTCAAGAGTGCAGAATGAGACAAATAGTTTGCACGACATGTGTCAATGTGGAAAGTTATTTTGATTGATTATACAAATATTTTGTTTTCTTGTGTACTCCGTGGTGGGGGGTGGGTGGGAAAAAGAGGGTCAGAAGGTGGATCTTGGCTGATTAAATCAAAATAAAATAAAAGAACACTTGGTAACTGATCAACACAACAATAAACCACAGTTCCTGAGGCCTCATCATGAAACATGCTGATCATCTTCTGACAAACGTGATGGACTCAGAGCACAGATTAAGACTTTTTTTCGATATGGCCACTAAGAAATTTTGTTTTGCTTGACTACACAGGCTATAACAGGGCTTTTGTTTTTCTTGTCTTCTCAATGGGGTGGAGGGTGAGAGGGAAGTGGGAGGGAGAGACAGGGGATCTTTGTTTGAAAATAAAATAAAACTTTTATTTAAAAAAAGAGAGAGAGAGAAAGGGGACATGGGAGAGGTGCTAGTCTCAGCCCTACATAGGGTACAGAGAAGTCTAAATGTAATTATAGGGTAGAAGGGCTATGATGAAAATAAACTTCTCCTGAGAACAGCTGTGGGTACAGAGTAAGAAAGGAGATACACAATCTAGTTAGTCAGGGCAGAGCCTCTCCAGCTAGAGACTGCTCTGACAATGTGGAGCAGAATGCTGGAAAAGGGCCCACTGACCCTGGGTGGCTAACTGTGGGGGCCTCAAAAGTAGAGCTATCTCAGAATTCTGCAGGGGGAGGTGGGGAAGGAAGTGCTACTATAGATTTTACAAAAATGATTAGGTAAGAAGTGAGGCCTAGGGAGGACAGCACACTATTAAGTGTCAGAATAAGAAGAGCTGGGCAGACTTATTGCTGGCATCTCTAAGGCTGAAAGAGGTATGCCAGCCCTCTTCCCACCTTCATAACCTATGCCTTTTCTAGCACTCTTGGAGAAATTTTTCTTTTTTAACCTTTCTGCACACAGGGTTTGGCCCTAAAAGTTTAAGGTTTGAGGTTGATTTATCACTTGATTCTCAGTCCTGAGATGGTGTGGTGCAGTGAAAAGAACACTAGATTTGGAGTCAGAAGACTTGGGTTCAAATCCTGATTCTGTCTCTTACTACCTCTATGCACTTGGTTAAGCCTCTGGGCCTCAGTTCATTCTTAAAATGAAGGCATTGTACAAGGTCTTTGATGTCCATTCAACCTTAAACCTATGATTCTATGGTCTTATGAGTCCTAGTGACTTTCCCTTTAATACTATGCCATGATCTGTTTTCTTGGATCTTACTACTTTCATGATGGCAAATTTAGACCCAGAGCTGTAACTGGGAATTCTTTTGCCTGGGAAATATTCTGTTGAGTGAGAGTGGATGGTGTGCCCAGTTTTTCCTGGACACAGTCATGACATGTGAAGAGGTGGCTTATTTCTTGGAGTCCAGGCCATCTGCCCATGGCACAACTGACCAGTTGCCATTCAACTGTCCCTTTTCCCACCCATTAGAGGCTGGGGAGAGGTGGCAGGTATCATGGGGGAAGGAGGATCTCGGGAGAACAGTACCATAATGGAATGACCCTGGGGGAGGTGGACCTAAGTATCCCACAGCCCCGACCTACCCTAGTAATGGTGCCCTGAGGCAGAGTCCTGGTTATTCTGTGATACTTGTAGTCTAGACTAGGGATCCTTAATCTGAAGTCCATTACCTTGTTTTAAAAATATTCTGAAATATTTAAATATTTTGTTTTTGAAAATATATATTTTGATATAATTTGTTTCCTTCATAATCATATGCATTTTACTTAGTGTGTTAAAAATACAATCTTAGCTCAAAAGTCTTAGTGCAGGAGTAAGCTTTAATAGCTAAAAACCACAGTAAGGCTTTTGGGACACTTCGTGTGATTCTGAGAAGGGATGCATGGGCTTCACTAGATTGCCAAAGGGGCCTATGATACAAAAAAGGTGAAGAACCCACCACATTCCTCTCAGATTCTTTCTTTCTGCAAGTGGCTGCGCTAAGCAAGTAGCTTTCTGCTAAATGGCTCACACAAGAGAGTGAGCTGGTATTCACTGTCAATTCAGGTGACTCTGGTTCTGAAAAATCCACTAGGGAGAAGAAGGGAGAGTTGGCTGATCCTGGAGCCTCCATCTGGCTGGTTACACAGCTAGGCATCCAGAAGAAGCTAGAATAAGCCCTTGCTGGCCCTGGCTCTTCAGGAGGTGCCATGATTAGGAAAAAAGACCCAGAGTAGGAAGAGAAAGAACCAGAAAGGGGTAGTAAGCACCCGGACAGCGTCCCTGGGTTTCCTCAGAGAGCTCTGTGTGCCTCAGTTTCCTTATCTGTAAAACAAGTATAATAACAACCCCTACTTCCCAGGACTGTTGTGAGGCTCAAATGAAATAAAAATTGTAAAGTGCACAGCACAGTGTCTGGCATGTAGTGAGTGCTATGTAAATGTTTGTTGTTTTTGTTATTGCTATAGGGGGTGAGGGTTGCTTACCAACTCTTTGAAGAAAGCAGCTTCTTTGTGCTGCTCTGAGTACCGCTCATACTGATCAAGTCCATCCTGCAGCTTCAGGGTTAGGGTGTCATAATTGGCCCGGACTACCTCCAAAACCTGTAGGGGGAAGGGCAACAAAAGAAGTCAGATCACAAGCAGTCTGGGCATTCACCTCCATGCTCTCTTCCTGCCTTGACCTGAGAGAATTCAGGTGGGAGAACGACAAGGACATACTATTCCTCCATGTCCCAGGACTGCCATGCTTGTCTGCAATGGATCCAGGAATCCAAAGTCTGTTTCATGACTGCCAACCAGAACAAACGGAGTAGATGGGGGTAGGAGGAAACAGTGGAGTTGCACACAGGACAGTGAGGAGGCTGAGAGTGATTTCCTCAGTTAGCTGGAATTTTTTGTAATGCTTTCTGATCACTCTGTGGATATATCTCTCCTCTTGAATTGATGGTATTTACTTGTGTGGGGTGGAGGCTGGAGGGAAGAAGATATAATGACCATTGTGGAGAAGTAGGTGGAGCCATGCCAATATGTAAGACTTACAGCAGCCAGGAGCCCTGGTTCAACGAGGTAGGAAAGACACTAGGAGCCTTCAGTTTTGAAATGGAAAAGAACAACACTGAGTTGATGCCTGCTGGAGAGATGCTGTAGCCTCCCACAAGCTCCTCCAGGGGCAAGATGTGATGAGGTCAAGACAGGGTGCTGGGCCAGGTGCCAGAGGTGGTTCATTAGCTCAATGACATTTTCCTTACATTCTTTTCAGATTAAGGCTAAGATTCTCATACTTTGCAACCTGACAATTCTGTGTTCACTGTAGGTTTCTTGCTTTTATTTTATCTTATTTCCTGAGTGTTAATCAAATCCTTAATTTTTTTTTACATACTGTTGCCAATTTTTAAAAAAGTCATGTCTCCCTAATTCCCCCATTAAACCCTTTTTATTTTCTTAAATAATTTTTTATATTGACTTCATTTATGAATATTTCCCTCTTCCCTCACCTACCCATCAGAACATCTCTTGTAACAAATATAAACAAAGAAAAAAATCAGTTCAGCAAAACTAACCAACACTTCATCCCAATCTGATAGTATATGTAATGTTCCACATCCAAAGTCCTCTTTGCCTATGCAAAGAAGGGAGGGAGTTGCATTTTCTCATCTTTTTTCCATTCCAGGCCAACCCTGGTCATTATAATTATACATGGTTATACATAAAACTCTCTTTTAACAAAGAATTAAGTAAAATCCACACTACAGCAACCTCACCTGATACATCCTCAGCTGCCACCATTCTACTGAGAAGAGGAAGGAGTTTACTTATCAGTGTTCCAAGACAGGTTACAATTCATCAGAGATTATTTCACCTTTGGCCATTTTCTTACTGTCCATTTGTCTTCTGCTGTAACTTCTAGAACACTGGACCTTGCAAACCACCCCACCCTCAAACAAATCAGACCTGCCATTGCTACTTTCCCAGAAAGGGTATAGCAATCATCTCCTTAATAGTCCCATTCACCATTCCTCCAGAGAGACTTCCCAAAGCAAATATCCCTCTAGGACTAACACGACCCCTGTAAGTATTATCTACCCCCACTAATATGCAAGTTATTTGATGGCAGGGACTATACTGATTTTTGTGTTTATACTACCAATGCTTAGCTAATAATAATGTAATAGCACCTAGCATTTACATAGCTCATTAAGGTCAGCAAAGAGCTTTCTACATGTTATCTCAGATCCTCACAACAGATGAGGAAGTTGAGACTGAGAGAGGTTACAGATCTGCCCAGAGTTACACATCAGATTGTGTCTAAGGTAGGAACAGAATACAGATCTTCCTGACTCTCAAGCTGAATGCTTCCTCCACTAACTGTTCTAAGAGTTAGCTCCAAGGGTGGCTCATAGTGCTTCATAAGTGCTGTTGTGTTCATTCATTTAGCACATGGTTCTCTTGCTGCTTCTTTCTTCACTTTGGCTCTTTCATATAAAGCTTTCCATGTTTTTCTAAATTCCTCCTATCACAATATTCTGCTACATTCACAATTTGCTTGTCCATGCTCCAATCAATGTTCCTCCATTTTGTTTCCAGTTTTATATGCTACCACAATGGGTGGTGTGGAAATACACACAAACACACACATATACACAAGAACATTGAGATGAATGCCCTAGTATGTACAAAATGTACATATATACAAATACATAATGTTATGCTATTTCAATAGTCCAGGAATGAGATGATGGCAGTGTCAGAAAACAGAAGGGGGCATACACAGGAGAGATATTTTGAAGGCAGAATCAAGAGGCCTTGGCAACAAACTGAGGGTGAGAAAGAGAGGAGGAATCAAGGATAACAGACATTCCATGTCCCAGTTATGACTCTGGGGGACTAACAGAATTGGGGTGCAAAGTACATTTTGGTATTTTAAAGCTACTTATTCTCTCTAGGGAGGAGACAATTGGATACAATAGGAAGAGTCCTGGATATTAAGTCAGAAGACCTGTATTCAAATTCCAGATTTTTTCATTTGCTAAACACATGGACCACGGGAAAAGTAAGAAAATTTTGGGGCCTGCAAAATGGAGATTTTGACAATTCTTGCACTTGATTTACTGTATTGTTGTGAGAAAAATTTCTTTGTGAACTGTAGAGCACTAGGTGAATGTGAGCTATTTTGGGAAAATGTTATAAAGAGATTACAAAATCACAGAACATCATCTTTTTTTATGCCACTGTTAACAATGTGTGCTTTGTCCTATAAGTACATAGTCTACATATCTGACATAATGTTGGTTTTGATCCTAAAGTAATGCAAGTTTTGATATATGACATACTCTTGTCTTAAGTCAGGCTGTTTGTGACCACTCTTTATTCTCCACAAAAATCTGATTTCCTTCCTTGGATACCAAGAGCTTCCCTAGTTCTTGATCATGTCTTTCCTTTCCTTCAACTACTTGGATTCAGTTTCTTGAGCATCCCAAATTTGTTATGCAGTGATTCTTGTTTCCTTCTTCTAGGGGTTGTTCTTGAATACTTGGTGGGGACCTTCACTTCATTTATGTTCCCTGTTGGGTCCCTTCGTGATTGGGGTGATGGTAGAGAGGAAAGGGGATAGACAGTTATCAGCAATTTCCCTTTCAGTCCATGGTTCTTTTCGCCTTTTTCCTAGTAAGCTCTGGAGAATCCAAAAACCCCTCTCCAAACCCTTTTATTTGATATTCTGTTACACTGGAATATTGGAGCTGAGACTGTCCTTTTAGAAAAAGAAAAAATCTGAGACATACATTTTAAAAGGTAAATGGCACCGAGTAAGTAAATTAGGTAGAATTGTCACTTTTATTATACTGAATCAACCTACTCATGAACAATAAATATTTTTCCAATTGTTTTAGATCTGTCTTTATTTGTGTGAAGAGCATTTTATAATTGTGTTCCTATAGTTCCTGGTTCATTTTGATAGGTAGACTCCCAAGTATTTATACTGTTTGCAATTATTTTAAATGGCATTTCTATTTCTATATCTTCTTGATGGACTTTATTGGTAATATATAGAAATATTGATGATTTTGGTGGGTTTATTTTATGTCCTGAAACTTTGCTGAAGTTTTAAATTTTTCTTTAAATATACGATATACCACCATATCATCTGCAAAGAGTGATAGTTTTGTTACATCCTGTCTTTGTCCCTGATCTTCTAGTGAAGGCTTCTAGCTTATTCCCATTATAGATAATGCTTACAGAAGGTTTTGGATAGATACCACTTATCATTTTAAGGAAAGGTTCATTTATTCCTATGTTTTCTAGTGTTTTTATACTAATGAGTGTTGTATTTTCTCAAAAGATTTTTGTGCACCCATTGAGATAATCATATGATTTTTGTTGTTTTTGTGATTGATAAAGCCAATTATATTGATAGTTTTCCTAACACTGAACCAGCTTTCCATTCTTGGTATAACTCTCTCCTGGTCATAGTGATAATACTGCTATAATCTCGTTGCTAGTATTTTATTTAAAATTTTTGCATGAATACTCATTAGGGAAACTAAGCTATAGTTTCCTTTCTGTTTTCATTCTTCCTAGTTTAGGTAGCACCAAATTTGTGTCGCAAAAGGAATTGGGTAGGATTCCTTCTTTAAAAAAAAAAACCAATTTATTTTTATGTGCAAATATATATTTATTTTATAAATTTATAAATATTCATATTTATATCTTGTCTCCCCAAGGTGGTGTGTAATCTGATATAGGTTCTACTTATACATTCATATTAAACATTTTCACATTAGTCATAATGTAAAGCAGAATTAGAACTAATGGAAGGAACCATGATAAAAAAGAAACAAAACAAGAGAAAAGGAGAACAAATAATGTACTTCTATATGTATTCAGACTTCAAAGTTCTTTCTCTGCATGTGGATAGCATTTTTTATTGTGACTCTTTTGAGTTGTCTTAGATCCTTGCATTGCTGAGAAAAGCTAAGTTTATCAAAGTCAGTCATTACATAATGTGGCTGTTACTGTGGATAATGTTCTCCTGGCTCTGCTCATTTCACTTAGCATCAGTTCATATACATCTTTACAGGTTTTTCTGAAGTATGCCTGCTCATCATTTCTTATAGTACAACAATATTCTACTACATTCATATACCACAACTTGTTCAGTCATTCCCCAACTGATAGTCATCCCCCCAATTTCCAATTCTTTGCACCACACAAAGAGTTGCTATAAATATTTTTGTACTCATGAGTCCTTTTCCTGTTTGTTTGTTTGTTTTTTAATCTCTTTGGAATACAGACCTAGAAGTGGTATTGCTGGGTCAAAAAGTTTTATAGCCCTTTGGACATAGTTCCAAATTGCTCTCCAGAATGGTTGGATCAGTTCACAACTCCACCAACAATGAATTAGTGTTCCAATTTTCCCACATCTTCTCCAACATTTATCATTTTCCTGTTTTGTTATGTTAGCCAATCTGGCAGGTGTGATGTGGTACCTCTCAGTTGTTTTTATTTGCACTTGTCTAATCCATAATGATTTTTTTATATGACTATATAGAGCATTTTTATATGACTATAAATAGCTTTAATTTCTTCCTCTGAAAGCTGCCTATTCATAGCCTTTGACCATTTATCAATTGGGGAATGACTTATATTCTTATAAATTTGACTCAGTTGTCTATATGTTTTTAGAAATAAGGCCTTTTAGGGGTGGCTAGGGGCGGCTACAGCACTAGCCCTGGAGTCAGGAAGACCTGAGTTCAAATCTGACCTCAGACACTTAACATTTACTAGCCATGTGACCTTAGGCAAAGTCACTTAACCCCAATTGCCCTGCCCTCTCCCCTCCAAAAAAAATGCAAAAAAAAAAAAGAAAAGAAATGAGGCCTTTATCAGAGACACTGCCTGAAAAAATTGTTTCAGTAGGGGGGCGGAGCCAAGATGGCGGAGTAGCAGCAGCAACATATCACAGCTCTCACATAGCCACCCCAAAATACCCATAAAATAGGACTCTAAACCAATCCTAGAACTCCAAAACGCACACAAAGATACTTCCCACTAAAGTCAGCTCGGCTACCAGGAACCATATCAGCACTGTGAACCGAAACCAGCCTGCCCTGAAGCTGCGGCTGTGCCCTGGGGGCGTCTGGATGGGAGGAGTGGAGGAGCCTCTCAGGTGAGCGGATTAGCAGCAGCTGTGAATGGGGATTGTGAAAGAGGGACATAAACAGTCAGGCGAAAGGCCTCCAGGGCAGAAAAGCTAAAGGCAGAGGTTTTGCACCCGCCTCTGCTTTGTAGCTTCCCGCCCCTGGCCTGCAGACAGCAAGGGGACTTAGCCATTGTTTTCAGGCCAGTGCTCTCACGTTGAGCGGCCTGGATCCGGATCGCCGTCTTGGGCCTCGGTCTTGGAGTCCTCGCTATCCAGTCAGCCAGAAGTAGATAGGAAGAGTTCCCAGCCTCTTTCTAAGAGCTACGGCAGCTGGGAGGACCCCAGCGATTTGGGACAGAGCTTTCCCTTCTGGAAGCAGAGCCCCACAGAGATTTAAAAAAAAATCACGGTCTGAACAACCATGAGTAAGAATAAGC
>CM053582.1:489562389-489583227 GCA_028627135.1 Pseudochirops cupreus
GACAGGGAGAGTCAAAATGGGGTTGAGCATGGAAGAGGCAAGAGAGAATTGTTACAAAAAAGGGGGAAAAGAGGAAGGCAAAAGGGAAAGAGTCAACCTTACTCTCACGGAATTTGGCTTAGGGAAGGAATGACATAAACTCTAAACTGGGCATCTGTATTTCTAAAGCAAAGATTTTCTCACATCATTCCTGTGCTACAGAAGTTCCAGTAGCTTCCTTCTGACACTAGGATCAAATAGAAATTCCTCTATTTGGCATTTAAAACTTCTCACAATCTAGCCACCATCTGCCCTTCTAGGTTTATGGCACATTACTCCCTTTTAAGCCTGGCCTATTTTCTGTTCCTCCTACAGGACACTCAATCTCCCATCTCTTTTCCTTAGAATCTCTAATTTCCTTCAAGACTCAGCAAAATACATGTACTCTTCCTAAGAATCATTAACCCGACTGTTTTCACCAAAGGATTCAAGAAGAGCTGGTAGGTCCCCTAAAGAAATTGGCTCTTCAAGGGACACACAAGGGTTGACCTAAGGAGGAAAAACAGGAAAAGGTCTAAAAAGGAGGAAGGAATAGCTGCTGCTATACTAATTTTAAAATGACCAAGCAGTAGTAGTTAGAAAATCTGAAGGCTTTAAAGGCTGTGAGAAGCCACCCCCAAGTTAATCTCCCAGGGAGAGAAACCTTCCTTATACTTTCTAATGCCTCACCCATGGAAGGCACTTAAAAATGTTTTTCTAACTGAATTGCTCATGATATTTCATGGCATCACTCTAGGCACTCACAAACAAAAAAATGACTAAACCAGTATTAGGGGCTAACTGTCCTAAGGATTTCCTTTAGAGATTGGAATTCTCCTTTGGAGTCTAAGGAGTCCAAATCTATGGGACGAGCTAAGGAGCCATCTGGGCCAGGCTGACAATGGGATAGATTATAGGATCTCTGCTGAGGTGAGCAGAACTAAACTTTTCTCCACTCCTCTCACTTCAGTGTTGTGGTGATACGATTTTACAACATACAGCAACAAACATTCTCCTGGGCACAGTTAACTAGCTGAGGGACACTATGGCCAGCTGTTTGGAAACTAGGCTTTCAGAGGCAGCACAAATACCAAAGGCTGCCGGATACTCTCAGGTACAAGGATAACAACTCCCTCCCTGACTATACAGCCACCTACAACTCATTTGATGAGGGTTTTCTTGTTTTTTTTGAGATGCTTCAGGACCAAAACCAATTTAAATTGCCAGTACTCCCAGTCCACACTTCTCCAACCTGCCACCAAAAGGCTCTGTGCTGCCCTGAGATTTATTGGTCTGACTGGCTGGATCAGCTTTTCAGCATGGTGGACCAGATAATGAACCTCACAGCGGGTGATTAGTGAGAGGCCATCAGCTGGCAAAGAAGCAGTAGCAGTGACTTCCTTTAATTTCCCTGGGCAGATGCCCCTACACTGTATGTCATTCTACCTCCTCCCGCCCTCTTTTACTGACTTTATTTGGTTTGAAGCCCTAGACGCTCTTTTTGAATCTTATCTTTGCAACTTGCTTCAGTTCTAAACAAGTCTAGGCCTCCGGACCTGCAGAATCATCATGCCCATTCTCAGTGAGTGACTATTAATGGGATGGGGGAAGAAGGGAAGCATGTGAAATGAAATGGAAGGAGGGGATACTGGATATAAACATGCCATCAAACAGTCTGCCTCCTCCGCTGTGGTCTGCTGGCAGTTCAGCACCTAGCCCACTGCAGACTCAGGCAAATATGTTCTTGTCCTGCTCTTTCCTTAGAAACATCACATCTCAAGGAAAAGAGACAGACAGCACCATCTCTTTGCTCTGTGCACATAGAGAATTAGACATGAAGTTTCTGTGTCAGTATGGTCTTTTCTGTACAAGTGAGCTAGTCATAGATTTGTTTCTAGACAGATATGCAGGTTTCAAGCCCCTCCACATGTTTCCTTAATACTGGCTGTTACAAAATGTCAGAAAACTAAAGTCATGCTTTCCAAAGGATTGAAAACTAATAGAACCACCAGATAAGATACAAGTTTGCTGAGGAATACCTCTAACCTCTGGTGTTTAACAAAACAACAAACCGTGCTCTTCTGAGCATGTCCAATGAACTTTGATGTTGAATCCTGGAAACAAGTTAGAATAAAAATAATAGATTCTAGGTTGGTCTCTTGGGCAGAAATTCAGTCAGTCAATAAGCATTTATTAAGCACTGGGGATATAAAGAAAGGAAAAGGACATAGCCTAACTGTGAGCCCACAAACTACTATGAGCCCACATGTAAACAACTATGTACAAACAAGCTCTAAGCTGGCTGTAGAGCAGATTAGAAGGGCCCTGATAGTTAACTTACACTCTCTTTTCAAATGTGGGAAAATTAAGGAAATACTTGGGTGCTTTGGGCCCTTTTCTCCAAAGATGGGAGGTGACATTTTGTTTTACCTAGGCTGTCAGTCTTCCTATGTATTGCTAATAAGGGGCCCTGTCCTTCCAACTGAGGCTGAGAAAGGATGTAGGGGAAATTTCTGGCTCACACAGAGCAGGAAATGCTGACAGTAGAATTTCTTTCTTTGTGGACAAGACAAAGTACTCAGAGTTTTGTTTTCACCCGTGACCTCTGTATTCACACTAACAGTTCCAGCTAGGTTGTGGGACATTAATTTTGATAGTGCTTTAAAAAAAAAAGTGATGGAAATGCTACTTTAAAATGGACAATTAAAAGTAAATGTGCCCCCAGGACCAAGTTCATGCTTTATCTCTACTGGTCATCTTCCTTATAGGATAGGATAGAAAAAAGGACCTCTTGCCTCTTAGGCAATGAAACTGCACCATGCCCAATGCCACAGGTTGGGCATTTTTTTGTCACTGCCAGGAGCAGTTCTTGTCTTTGAATTATAGAAATAAGTAACTTCTTGGAAAGACCCAGTGCCTGTGTCTTCAGAGCTCTGGTGAGCATAGCTTCTAACCCAAAGAGTGCTAAGAACAAATGAATTGAATCACACTTTCCTTTCTGCTAAACTAGGAAACCAAATGCTAGAATCCAAGCAAATTAGGATGAGCAGGCAGGGTCAGAGTTGTACCCAGGCATACATGTCTCTTCCAAGTCCCCCCCTTCTCCTCCCCGCAAGTGGATCTCCCAGGGCAACATTTATTTAGGACTTTAGAGGGGTGGCACAGACCTGTTGATTATAATGCAACATATAGTATCAAACATGGGAAACGTGAGTTATGGTCATGCAGCCAATCTTAAATCTGAGCTCTCTAATTTCTGTCACTGTCGAGTGAGGTCAATCTCTGCTCCACCTCCCAAAAGAAGTATTACTCTTCTGAGAAAACATGGTAGCTTCACCTTTGAGGTACAATCACAGGAACCCTATTCACCCACACAACAGCCTTGGGTATAATAATGACCTCTTCAAAACTGCAATGGGAAAAGGAGAAAATTCTCTACTGGCTACTTCTTTTATAAGGGAGTCACAATCTCTCTCTCCCTTTCCTTGAAATTTTCCAGGGGATTTCCCATGAAGCCCTTCTGAATGAAGAACTGGAACTGTGTTCTCCCAAAAGTCCTATACTTTGGAAGTGCTTTCTCAAGTCCTATCTTTGCTTCCTAATGGTATTTCTTTGGCGTTTGGTGCACTGTTGTTGTTTTAGTTGTCTTTTGATCCTGGCTGACTCTTCATGACCCCATTTAGGGTTTTTTTTGGCAGAGATACTAGAGTGGTTTGCCATTTCCTTCTCCACTCATTTTACAAATGAGGAAACTGGGGTACACAAGGTTAAGTGACTTGCTCAGGGTCACACAGCTATTAAATGTCTGAGACCAGATTTGAACTCAGGAAGATGAAACTTCCTGACTTCAGGCCCAGTGTTCTATTCACTGCCCTATTGGGTGCTACCCAAAGCTCTAGTTAAGTCACCAATATAACTAGGCTTTATTAGGGATTATCAGTACTGTGTAATTATTTGCGATGTCCCTAATCTGGGAAAAACAGAAGTTTATAAAACTAAACAACAGATAGCAGTAAATATATCATTGGTTCAAACTTATATCCCTTGGGCTGCAAATGACCATTCAAGCACAAAAAGATAAAGGTAGACTAGGACAGAACAAGGGTCTAAAGAATGACTGGTGAATCTGGTTCATGCCCTGACAGCTTTGGAGAATTGCAGATGTAAGTGAAGTGGTTCCAGTTTTCTCTCTGCTGTTGTGCTTGGAAATTGTATTCCCAGAGTATAGAGTACAAAGTCCTTGCAGCTCTATTCCTATCTACTGACCTAGAAGGTTTGTAGTCTTTCCCATATTCCCATTTACCCCAATTTACTCCACTACCCGCCCCCCCAATGAAGGGCTGGATCAGAAAGCTAAATCCCTTTCTTTTAGAGAAATACATTCGCCAGTGTCTTTGGCACCTGTAGTCCTTAGTTCCTGACTAAATATGCCATTTGTTGGATTCAAATCCAATCTCCCATCCTCACTTGAATGTGAACTGGGAACCTTGATTTTTTTCTCTAAAAGTACTCCTCTGGTCTTGTTAATTTGCTTTTACCTACCTCTTCTATCCACTAATGTTAAACAACTTTTTCACAATGCTGCTGTACCTGGCACTGGGAGGCTAAGCTTGGTATGAAACTTGAGCCCTAATGAAAGAAAACAAAGGGGAATTGGAACCTATGCAAAACCCTCAATGGAGGCTGAGAGAGTTCAAAGAGGTGGGCTGGCTTCCATGGCCTCCTTCAAATCCCTGCTAAAATCCTATGTATATGTATACTGGGCCTGGGGTCAGGAAGAATGGAGTTCAAATCTGATCTAAGTGACTTATTAGCTATGAGACTCTGGGCAAATCATTTAACCTCTGTTTCCCTCAGTTTTCTAAACAGTAAAATGAAAATAATAACCACATCTACCTCACAGGGATGTTGTGAGAATCAAGTGAGATAATATTTGTAAAACACAACACAGTGCTTGGCACATCACGCATCTTATATAAATGTTTCTATTCTTCCCTTTCCTTTAGAATGTTAGCTCGAGAGCTACGGTTATTTTCCCCCTTTCTTTGAATCCCTATTGCTTAGCACAATACCTGGCACAGAGTATGGGCTTAAGAAATGTTTAATCACTCAATTCCTCACCTGCAAGCCAGGAAGACTAAGTGGCCTCACTAGCCAATACTACAAATTCCTATAAAATCACTTTGAATCCCCCAAGTCCTCCCAGCCAGATCCCTTCAAAATGTAGTATAATACAGTAGGCATTTAATAAATGCTTAATAAGTGAAATTGCATTCATTGATATGATTTACTGGGGAAGCTGTCACCTCTCACTCAGACCCCTCCCTTCTCCCAACCAACTCATAGGAAAGTAAAGATTTTTAAAATTTATTTTTGATTTCAAATTCTCTCCCTTCCTCCACTCCTTCCCTTACCCATCGAGAAGGCAAGAAACATGATACCCATTAAACATATGAAGTTATGCAAAATATATTTACATAGTAAATTCTTAAATAAATGCTTGTTGACTTGATTAGAGGACTACTTAACTCAGTTTGATTCTTGGCCCAAATGGGGATGGTATGGGGTATGAGGCGGGGGAGAAAGGAGATCGAGGGGGTAAAGGCCCATTGAACTCTTATTCCTTTTCAGAAGTCTTATCTGAATCTAGTTAGATTCCTAACTCATCAGGAATGCCAAAGGCATTCTCTTTGACTTCCTAAGAAAGCTCACTAAGCTCCCCTTAGTAGAAAGAAATTCAGGTGAATTTCTATAGCCCACAATGAAATCCGAAAGGGATGTTTTTGGCTCAAAAGACAGTTCTGCTCAGAACACCCCATGAAGCAGGGGCATTAGGTACAGAAATTGGCTTCAGGCATCTAGAAAATACATGTGTGGAGATAACAATTTAGAAACTTACAGCTTCATCTTTCAGTCCCAGACTTAAGAGAGATAAACCTATTCAGGATCTAGCCTTAGAGAAATGTCTACTGCAAGGCTGGGATTTTGAGGCTTTTCCATCACCCCTTCACTATGACTAGCTCCCATCTCCTCTGACAAACCAAGTTAGACTGAAAATCTGTTCTAGTGGCTCTGACACGAAGATGGAACAAGAAAGCAGGACATAACATAGAGAGGAAACGGAGAGTGGGGTAGGAAATCAAGTTAGGCAACACCACTGACCAAGCACCAATTGTGCACAATAAAGAAATGCCTAGGACTGTAGCCTTGAAAAGTTCACACAAAGTTGAGTCCCCTTTTAGCCAATGCCTATTTCAAGTCTTGGTTCAACTGCTCCTCATCATTCTAACCCACAGAATTATCTCACTCCTATGAATTTAGAGGACTGACTAGCTACAATATTCATCTGACAGCAGAGATTATCTCTTGACATCTTTTGTACTACCTTGTAATGCTATTTAGTTTTCTGTGTTATCTCCCCAACAATACAGTAAGCTCCTTGATGGTAGACACCAGACCTTATCCTCCTACATTGCCACAACTCCATGTAACACGAAGTGGGTGCCCGATACTGTTAAATTGTGAAATGAATGAAAAGCTTTCCTAGGACACTGCATACAAGAAAGAGTGGGTCAATTATTTGCCTGCATTCCACTGGGTGTTTCAAAAGGCACAAAGATGAAAATGGACCTTGCTGAGGGCAAAAAAAGGACAGCTAAGCTCAAATCTTCTTTACTCTCCAGGGCTTACCTCATGAAAAGTCTTCTATGAAGGTCTGCTATTCAGCTTTCTCTTGGCTTACAAGTATGATTGGTGTTGATGCCAATCACTGTTTAATAGGATTTGAAAAACAAAACACAGATTGGATAGTTTGGCAGCAGCCGGAGGTCCTCAGTAGACATTTTTCAAAGATGTGGAAAAGAAGCAGCATGAGGCACCATTCAGAGCTGTGCAGCTCACTCCAAGCAACTCCACCACAAACTCCTGAGAGGCCGTCTCCAACCAGAGGGTGATATTTATATAGTGCCTTAGGGCTCACAAAGTGCTCTACACACACTCTCATTGGATCCTTATATCAAATTACTATAGGCATCATTATTCCTAAAGAGGAAACTGTGGCATAATTGGTAGAGAGCTGACACTGGAAACTTGAAGGCCTGGGTTCAAGTACCATCTCTGACGTCTCCTGGCTGTATGACCTTGGGCAAATCACTTAAACTATCAATGCTGTAGATCATATACTAAGACTTAGTTGCAGTGAAGATGTCAACCTGCATTGGAAGAGTAAGTTTCCCCAAGTCGGAGTTGTCTGAAATCACAGGTCTAGTCCCTATCCTATTATATATTCCCATTTAACTGATTATGAAACTGAGGCTGAGAGGTTAAAGTGACTTTCTGATGGTCACAGAGTAAGTACTGGAAGCAGGATTCAAATATAGATTTCTTTTGACCCAAAGTCTAGAACTAGAACTTTGCTTACATTTTTTTGCAATTTCTTTTCAAAGCAAAGCCATTAGTTTAGGTACTCTATACATCAGGATCTAAAAAGTCAGGGACTTATCTCAGAAAACTGCATGGATGAAAAGCTTCAGTGGTCCTGAAGATATATCTAATGCTGGGAGGCCAGAGACATGTTCTGCTGGGGGAATGAAAGTCAGTGCTCTGGGTGCTCCCAATGAGACCTGGACTTCCAAGAACAACTTACTGGTGGAGGTGATGACTTTCTTCCCAGAGTCATCCTACAATGTGATTGTAACATGGATGAATTGGAAACTATCCATGGGTAAACTGGTCATGGTCTCTTTAAAGCCTGGCCTGGTACCAAGAAGTAAATTATAAATTAAGGGAAAGAATGGGTCAGATGAAAGTAACTATACTACAGCTGGGCTGGAGGAAAAAAAATGTCCTTAGAAGACTAAAGGAATCAATGTAGATCCAAAAATTATCAAATCCAAAGCCTGTTAGTCTACGCTAACTACTACTCTTTGTCAAACCATGTGGTGGGATAATTCAACTGCAATATCCTTTGTCAAGTTATTAGGAGTAAGCTAAGGCCCAGCAAGCAAGCTGTGCCCTGAGCTTGCCATAACAACAATCCTTTGCTCTCACCCTCTGGCAAAATCCCACATAATTACTGTATTGCTCTGACCAGCACCAGATGTTCTCTGAGCTCAGATAAGCATCAGACAAACTTGGGAAAAGTTCTGGTCATGAATCCTGCCATGAATCAAACTTGTCACATTGTTGCTGTTACCCCTCATTGTCAGGGCCATACCTCACTGCATAGTCATTGGTATAAGCATGGAGATCTACCCACAAAAAAGCAGGTTCCCCCACTAGGGGCGAGGCCCCAGTAAATATGTCTAGATTCCCTTCTTGCTTGCAAGCCCTTTCCCTTAATTTGAAAAATTAAACTTCTGTTTGATTCCTGACTCTCTTGTCTCTAGCCTGCTCTGTTTGGCTCTGGTCATCCACAGGTTAGAGGCTAGTTTGGTCCTGTTAACACCTTTAAATGCTCCTTCCCTCATCTACTTGGGTAGAATTAATAAGAACACACTTCAATGGTTTTTTTCCTACTGAGGAAATAGTCCAAAGCCAAAGAAATCAGTAAAAGGAAATAAAGGACAGTATAAGATAAGAACCTGCAGCTACTGGAAAGGTGATTCCTTCAAATGCATTAAACATAAGACAAATAAATCAAATGTTGTACTGGGAGCTGTTTTACAACTCTTGGGAAAAGTCTTCTGTGTCTTTTTCATAATCTTTATTCATAAAGATATAGCATTTACAAGCAAGGGGTCAAAATGAGCAAGTTTCCCAACTTACCCCAGACAAACAGAACACCTGTGTATGCATTATGGAAACACATGCAATTTGTTAGGCTGAAAAATTCACAACCATTTGGTCATGCTGAGGGTATTAGCTGATTAGAATGCTTTGCCCTCCATGAATCTAAGAAGAATTAACAGCAAAACCGCATCCATCTTTTGGACATATGAAAAAGAGTCCCAGCATGGAAGCCTGGCTTTGTTTAGAAAGCAATAATGGTCCTAACAAAAGCCTCAATGAAATAGTGCAAGTGAATGAGACAGAGGAGGGCTCTATGCTTGAAAATTGTGTTTCTTGAGGCTATCAGAACTCAGAAATCTTTTCCCAGGACAAAGTGGAACATTAGGTAGGCACATATTAATAGGACAAAGATTTATCTACCCTAAGAATTACTGAACTCCCTAATTCCAGTTGCTCCTATTTATGGTCCTTAAGTTTTATTTCACTGTGTTTCTGAACACACTTGGAATTTTCTACCCAGTATAACTGTCAACAGCTCTAAGGCCCAACTGCACCTACAGCTATTATCCTTGTACAGCTATGAATAACTTTACCATTAAATGACAGTAACATTAATGTTCACAAATGAATGGGGACGGGGAAAGGTATAGTAGAGGAGGGGAGAGAGTTTAAGGGTGTGATAAAACACAGATAAGAGATAAATAAAGCAATCAATTGGCTCCCCTTTTCAGGTTCAAAGAATCTAACAAAATACAGTCGGTGATCCTCAGAGCCAGTGAGGAAGTAGCAGTTACAACACTTAGTAGCATTTGTGAAAGGGACCTTGGTAAAGCATTAACCATGTCAAAGGGATTGCCTCCATTCCCGTCTCAGATGTAGTGCTGCCCCTTCTCCTTAGCAAGGCTGACCCTTCTACATGCATCCTACATGCATCCCATACCCTCCCAACTCTTCAGCAAACTGTTTCGTGCTATCTTCCTCAGTATCTCTCCTATCTTCAATCACTCCCTATTAGTTCCATCTCTGCTCCCAATGACATGTCTTCCCCACTCTTAAAAAACCCTCACTCAATTCAATCAGTCCCACACTAGCTATCATAGAATACTTTTCCCCTTCTCAGCTAATAACTCCTTGAAAAAGCTATCTACACACACTCAGTGACTCCACTACCCTCTCCCCTTACTCTCTCCTAAATCCTTTGCAGTCTGACTTCTGACCTCATCATGCAACTGAAACTGTTCTTTCCAAAGTTACTAATGACCTCTTAATTGCCAAATCGAATGACCTTTTCTCCATCCTAATTCTTCTTGCCCTCTCTTCAGCATTTGAAACTATTGATCACTTTTTCCTCTCAAATACTCTCTCCTCTCAGTTTCCTGACACTGTTCTATGCTGATTCTCCAGTCTTCCAACCATTCCTTCTCTGTGTCTTCTGTTGATTTTTTATCATGCCCACTAACCATGGGTGTTGTCTAAAACTCTGTCCTGGGCCATTTTCCTTTTTCACTTTATTACTATCTCACTTGTTGATCTCCTCAGATCCCAAGGTTTCTACTATTATCTCTATGTAGATGACTTCCAGATCTGTAATTCCAATTATAGTCTTTCTCTCTGCTGAGCTAGTCACTCAATCACCAAAGCCCTCTCTTGGCCATCTCAAACTAGATGTTCCATAGGCACCTTAAACTCAATTTGTCCAAAACAGAACTCATTATCTTCCCTCCATCTCCCTCCCCCTTACCCTCCACTCCCCCGGCCTCTCATCCTCTTCCTCACTTCCTTATTACTATACCATAATCCTCACAGGTTTATAATCTTGGTATCAATGTTTTTTAAACATAAGTTTTAATTGATGTTTTGTTTTTTACATCATCATAGTTATCTCTAGTATCCTTCTTCTTCCTTCTCCCAGAAAGCCTTCTTATGTAACAGTCTTTTTTAAAGACAAAAAAGGAAGAAAAAATTCAGTCTAATTGGTCAACATATTGAAAAAAATCCCAAAACATGTGTAATGTATGATACCTGTGAATGTTCCCACCTCCATGAAGAGGTGGATTGGAGGTATCCTCTCATATGACTTGTCCAGGGTCACACTGCTAGTGTCTGAGGCCGGATTTGAACTCAAGCCCTCTTGACCCCAGGACCGGTGCTCTATCCACTGTGCCACCTCGTTGCCCCTGTGCTTGATCTTTAAAATTTTATCACATTCACTTTTGATTTTTTTGTGTGTGGTTATTCTTTCCATTTACACTGTAGGATTTATTGTGTATATAGTTTCTTGGTGTCAATCTTGACTCTTCATTCTCACTCATCCCACATATCCAATCTGTTTCTACCTTCACAACAACTCTGGTACATACACCTCCTTCTCTTCACTCACAAAGACACAACCCTAAACTAAGGTCCTCATCCTCTCTCATCTAGACCACTATAATAACATAACTAGTCTCCCTGTCTCAAGACTCTGTCTGCCCCAAGCCATCCTCCACTTAGCTGTGAAAGTGATTTTTCTAAAGCATAGCTCTGATCGCATCACTCCCACTCCTGTTCAATGAGCTCTAGTGGCTCCCTACTGCCTCCAGGATCAAACATAAAGTTCTCTGCATAACTCGACCCCTTCCTTCCTACCTTCCTGGGTTTTTTTCTACCTTTATTTCTCTCCACAAATTCTATGATCCAGCCATATTGGCCTACTTGTTCTTGACCAACTCAAGTATCACTTTCTGTAGCAGGCCTGTCCTAGTCCCTGAACCTGCTGATGTCTTTTCTCTTTCAGATTACTCACCTCTACCCTTATACATCTTCTGTGTTCTGAAATATTTATGTGTTGTCTATCATCAGAATGTGAGTTCCTTAGAGGAGGGGCGGTGTTTTTGCCTTTATTTGCATGGCTACCACTTCATTCAGTGATTGGTATGTAGTAAGCATTTAATAAATACTTGCTGACTGAGAGAGTAGGGAAATGAAGAGCTAAGGAGAACTGCTTCGAGATATTTCCCAACACTGTCATCCCTGCATAAAGCTGGCTTCTTCCTCTCAAAAAAGATAGCCTTTCTTCTTTGGCTTATGATATATCTACATTTGGGAGGAATATTTCACCAGCCCACTTTGTTTTGAAGGAAAAGGCCTGGATGGCAGAGGATGGATACTGAAAGCTGTGTGCTTCCTAATCATCTTTTTCCCAAACCACTTTGTTCATCAGAATAAATTTTATTATTGGCCTGCTACTGCCACCAGAGAAAGATTTCAGCCTGACATTCCTAAGCTCCTGAGGATGAATACTGTACATAGCTGACAGGAAAAAAGCTTCTTCATTTTCCTTAAAGCAACAAATTAACTGGGACTTAGTGTGGTAGCAAAGTTGCCCCCTCCTATTCATCAAGCTAGGCAAAAAGACACTGAATCATTTTAAATAAAAATCACACAATACAATTGATCTGAAATGGCACTACAAGGAAGAGAGAGCTCCACCTTACAGACAGCAAGTGCAGCAAAAAGAAAATGCGTTCAGTGGAGCGGGACCCATGACTCCTCTCTAGGCAGGATAGGAACAAAGAACAAGAAAGTCAAAACATCAAAGCAATTTAAATGCCAGGAAGAATTCTTGCAGTTCTCTACAGAAACAGGGACAATAAAGAAAGTAGAAGCATTAGGTGAGCACAACCCTGTCCTGCCCATCAGTTTAAAGTTAGGATGAAAGGAAAGAGCCAACAGTGGCACATTCTAGGACTGCTAGTTAGGAATAAAGCTCTTTAGGCCTGGTCTGGTGGCCTTGGGGAATGCCAAAGCATATGGCCATGCCACAACTGGTCAGCTGGCCAACCCAGCTCACAAGAGGCCACAGGAGTTGGAATGCAATTGAGGCCAGCTGGAAGAACATGAAGGGAGGAAATACAGCAACCTGCCTGGCTTATAGACTGTTATGTGCCCCTTGTCACATGAGCACCCAGGGACCACAAACTAGATGGGTATGGAGAGAGGGGGGGCACTGTGAAAGGGATGGCACATTTTATGATATAAAAATAGGGCTCACTGTCCCAGTCCCATACATCATGCTCATCGTCCTGCCATGCCAAAACCCCATCTGCACTCTTACGTAATCTACACCCAAGTGTAGGTGCCTTGGGAGCAGAAGAAATCAGGCCAAGTTCAGGGAAAACAAATACGTGCCTGTATTTGAATCCCTACTCAGCCAGCCTGTCCCATTGAAAACCTGCTCAGAAATCACTGCTCAGGGCCAAGCTATTTCAATTACTGTCCCAATGAGTGCACTGGTTTTAATGAGCCCAACTGCTGCAAATTAAGCTGAACTCAGGATTCCTCTAATTGGTAGTTTCATCCTTTTCCAAGTTCTCATTTCTTATTTTTGAAAATCAACATGACTATCGGCCTGGAGTAGGAAAAACACCACCCACCCTCAACAGGCCACTAAGAACACATTAACTTGTCACCTGCTTGTCTTTTATATAATCAAATGATGTGGGTAGCATAAGCATCTCTGTTTCTGCTTGCAGACTACAGGCTACTCCTAATTCCTCCCAGCAGTTGAATGATTGTTCTCAAACAGAGCACGCTCAGCTAAAGAAGCTCCCTTGTCCCCTATCACTCCCAGTCAGGAACAGAGAGCAATCAAAAGGTTGTGGTATTCCTTACCTGTTCCTCAGACAGCTGGGATATGTGATTCACTGCAGCATAGGATTCAATCTTGGGGTTAAAGTGGTTGATGATAGCTCTGAAATAAAGAATTGACATTAATAAAGTATTAGGTGCCAATAGAAGAGGCAGTAAGTCAAGATCCTGAATTTAATGCTCCTGGGGAAAGTAGGGTGTGTATATGATGAGGTGTTTCCACATGCAGGGAGGGATAAACCAAAGAAACAAAACAGATTGTCAATAAACTTCCAATGTACTATAAGTAAGAGTTGCTACACTTCTCAATCTCCATGCTTACTGTATTGGCAGGGCTAAACAGATCTACTGCTCAGAGGCCTATGGGATTCTCTCAGACTGGTTTAGGACATGGTAACCTCATCATCCTTAGTAACTGTGATAGGGAGGCTAGTGGTAGATCTGTCCTTTAAACTATCCTGTGACTGAGTCAGGCCTCTGCAGTTGATCAGGGTTTCCAGAGAAGCTGAAAGATGTCTTGCTGTACAGAAACTTGGGCAGAGAGCAAAAGTTCTTAAACTCCAAACAAAACTCCTCAACTTCCATCCCACAGAAAGTGCATATTATGCTGCTGCCTCTCCATGACTTTTATTTGGAAAGTCCAAGTACCATTCTGGTAGCCTCCCTCCTCAGAGATGTCAGAAATGAAGCACCTGGACTGAAGGGAAAGGAATTTCACTCTTCTATATAAGGAGCTTCTGAAGAAGCACACACATTTAATAGTATTTTGTTTTTTTTCCAATTACATGTAAAGATAGTTTTCAGTGTTCACTTTTATAAGATTCTGAGTTCCAATTTTTTCTCCCTCCCCAAGATAGCATGCAATTCAATGTAGATTATACACACATAATCATATTAATCATATTTCCACATTAGTTACTTTGTGAAAGAAGAATGAGAACAAAAGGGAAAAACCACAAGAAAGAAAAAAAAGGGAAAACAATGCTTCAATCTGCATTCAGACTCCATAGTTCTTTCTCTGGATATAAACAGCATTTTCTATCTTGAGTCTTTTGGAATTGTCTTGGATCATTGTATTGTTGAGAAGAGCTAAGTCTATCATGGTTGATCATCACACCATGTTACTGTTACTGGAAGCACACAGATTTTTGAAGGCTTCCCTTTCAAATTCTTTGTGCTCCCAAATACTTGACTTATTACTGAAAAGGATAACTGAATAGACAGAAGCCAGAAATAGGCAAGGTATAAAGATCAGCTTCTGGAAAAATTGTGAAGGACACGGAAGTTTTCATCTAACACATTTTCTTTCTGCATAATTATCCCATAGGCTGATTTTCTCCTTTCCTGAAAGATCCTCTGAGGTTGCTAAAGCACAAGTGTCTTCTTCTCCTCCCTTCCCTCTTCGACAAGTGACAGTCACAAAAACAGACTAGAGGAGGGCTGCTGCCTGATCAGGTCTGGAACAAAGGGTTAAAGTAGAAGAAAGGCAACAGGGTCTGCTTGGACTCTAGACCTTTTTGAAGGGGCAAAAAGGAAGTTTAACAAAGGGAAATTCTGTTGGGTTTTTAAGCAGCCCAAGTCTGAATGGAGGACAAGGACATACAATATAACCAGAAAGAATTTTGGGGCTAATAACTGGGTAGGCATCATGGTGTGGGCCCTTAGGAGGAAATAGAATTTTATTTCCCTTTAGATCTACTATATTGAGGCTAGTGATCTAATCTCAGCCCTCAAGTATCACCAACAAAGTCTAGTCATTGTTAGAAAAGAACTTTCTTACTTAAGAACATCTCAAAGGCAAGGAAGGGGAGGGACCAAGAAAAGGAAGGGAATAGAGAAGGAAGATGAAGCTGGAGAAAAATTTAATGAGGCTCTAGAGCAAAATGGGTAATAGATAAAAGAGATGGGATCTAGTTGCCATACTTCTAACCACAATGAAGGAAAAGAGGTAAAAGAGAAGGCAGGAAGAAGTAAGAGGAGATTTGTGCTTCGGTTTTAAGTTGAACTAAATGACTTCTGAGGTTTTTTTCTAAACCTGAAGATTCTGATAACTCTAAAAAGTCTACCTGGATGTCTTGAGGACATTTCAAACTCAACTTATCCAAAAGAGAACATATACTTCCCTAAAGCCTATCCCTCCTTCAAACTTCCTTCTCCATTTCTGTTGAGGGCATCACCAGCCATCTCCAGTCACCCAAGTTTGTAACCCTATTGTCATCCTTGGTCCTCACTCTCAGTTAATTCAAATTTTGTAATTTCTTCCTCTATAACATAGCTCATATACCTTCCCTTGTTTCCATTCAAAGAGATTCATCAAGTCATCTAGATTACTACAACGGCCTTTATTGTTCTCCTTGCTTTAAGTGTCTCTCTCCTCTTATCCATTCATTCTTCATTCAGTTGTCAAAGTGGCTTTCCTAAAGTGTAGGTCTGGCTATGTTATTTCTGTACTTAATAAACTCCAGTAGCTCTCTATTACCTCTAGGATCAAATATAAACTCGTCTGGCATATGAAGTTTTTCACAATCTTATCCCTTACTGCTTTGTCAGTTTTCTTACACTTTAGTATTCCCTTCAGTCCAACCACACTGGCCAACTTGTTGTTCTTCAGACATAACACTATATCTCAACTTTGTGCCTTTGTATCAGCTGCTCCCATTACCTGGAACACCCTCCCACCTCACCTCACCCTCTTAGAATACCTAGCTTCTTTCAAGACTCAGCTTAAATACTACTTTATTCAAGACACCTTTCCCGGACCCCCTTTACTAGTGCCTTTCTTTCTAAACTTGCCTTGCATCTTTTCTGTATGCATCTTGTACATACCCATATATGTACATGTTTCTGTCAATAGAACATAAGCTCATTGAGGACAGGAACTATTTTTGTATTTTTCATCATATCCTTAGTGCTTAGCACAATGCCTGGCAAATAATAAGTACTAAATAAACGTCTGATGATTGACTGAACCTCCATACAGCTGCCAAATTGTTATTTCTAAAACACAAATGTGATTATGTCACGTTTCTCCTTCAAAAACCTTCAGTAGCTCCCTATTCCCTATTAAATAATATAAAAAATCTTGAGTCTGGCAATTAAAGCTTTCCATTAATTTGGATATCACTTATCTTTCCAGTTTTATTTCAAATGATTCCTCTTCACAAATTCTTCTTTCTTATCAGACTGGTCTTCTAGCTATTCCTATGCTTAACATTCCATCTGCCATCTTAATGCCTTTGTGCAGGTGGCTGCTCACCTCGAAATACATCATCTTCCTTTCTCCCCTCTGCCTCTGAGCAGACATATGTCAGGTAACACCCCCTTCACGAGACCTTTCCTGATCTGGCCAGTCGTTAATGCTTTTTACCTCTTGAAATGACATTATTTTGTGTATACTTTTATTTGCTTGTGTATGTCCTTGTTGTGTGTCCCCTTCCCCTTTCCCAAGTATACACATGAGAGAATCTAAGGTCTTTAAAGACAAAGACACTTTAATTTTTCTTTTGTAGACCCAGCATATGTACATATGCCATGCACATGATATGTGCTTAATAAGTTTACTAAGTTGAATTAAATTTGTTGAAGGAGAAAAAGGGGGAAGAGGGAGGAAGAAGAGAAAGAAGAGGAAAGCAATGCCTTGGTGAATTCAGCAGTACTCATTTAGGTTCTGCTGCCTAGAATGAGTCTGCATGACATTCATGGGCCCTTGCTATTTCAGTCAGTTAACAAACATTTATTAAGTACCTTTTACGTGTTAACAATATTAAGCAATATTAATAATAATATTATAGAATAATATATTATATAATAATAAGTTAGCAATATTAAGTACTGGAGATACAAACAAAAGCAAACAATAGCCCCCGTTCACAAGAAGTTCATAGTCTGATGGGAGGAGACAACATGCAAACAATTATGTACAAATAAGCTATGTACAATGGAGGGTGGATCAGGAAAGGATTCCTGTAGAAGGTAGGATTTTAGCTAGGACCAGAAGTCAGGAAAGCCAGGAGGCAGTGAAGAGGAGGGACAGCAATCCAGGCATGGGGGTTGGTGAGTGAAAATGCCCATCCGGAGATGGAATATTTTCTTTGAGCAGCAGAATGGATACCAGTGTTACTGGGCCAGAGAATACACATACAGGTGGAAAGGCGGAGGGGAGAGGCAGGTTAGGAAAGGACTTTATGCCAGACTTTATATTTGACCCTGGAGGTGACAGAGAGACAAAAGATTCTTTGAGTTGGGGGTGAGGTAACACGGTCAGACCCAGGCTTTCAGAAGATTGCTTTAATAGCTGAGTGGAGAACAGACTAGAGTAGGAGAGTTTTGTGGCAGTCAGATCAATTAGCAGGCTGTTACAACAGTTCTGAGATGAGGTGATAAGGACCTACATTAGAGCAGAGGCAGTGTCAGAGGATGGAAGGGGGCACAAACAAAAGATGTTAGGAAGATGAAAGCAATAGGCCTTGCAAAAGTTTGGATATATGAGGTGAGATTAAGGAATCAAGAAGGACACCTAGGTTGTAAACCTGGATGTTGGGGCAGACTTATGGGGAAAGGAGAGTTTAGTTTTGGACATGCTAAGTTTAAGCTGTATAAAGAACATCAAGTCTGAGATGCCCAAGAGCAGCTGCAGAGTGGAGTCTAGAGGTCAGAAAAGTAGATCTGAAGGTCATCATCATAAGAGACGATAATTTAATCCATGGGAACTGATGAGAATCACCAAGTAAAATAATATGAAGTGAATATAAAATAAAGAAGAGAAGAAAATCTAGTCCTAGGACATAACCCTATGGGAAACCCACTGTCAACAGGAACGACCTGGATGGAGATATAGTAAAGAAGCCTGAGGAGGAGCATTTACATAAGGAGGAGACCAGGACGGAATGGTGCCCTAAAATCCTAAAGAGTATCAGGATAGAAAGGTGACTGATAGTGTCAAAGGCTGAAGAGAGGACCAAGAAGATTGAGGGTTGAGAAAAGGTTATTAGACACAGCAATTAAGAGATTACTAAGGAAACTTCCCTAAGGCTTGTGTATTTTGGGAGTACCAATGGCGGGAGGAATAGCAACTCACATTAGTTATGTTTCAAACTACTGAAGATCATGCAGCACATCTAGAGAGCACTCTGCAAAGAAGTACACTTCTAAAGCAGAAGGAAATTAAAGCACTGGTGAGACTATCATACTTGCATGCACATAAACAGGGAAAATCCCAGCTTTGCTGACCAGTCAGTCAACAAGGAGTTTAATTCTACATTGAGCACATGATGCCTTCATATGACATAGTAGATGCACTGAGTTGGTGAAATTTGGACAGCCAGATTTCAGAAGGAGCTTGGAATGATGCTCAGTCTATATTCAGTGACAAGTAAAGGAAGACTGTTGTATCAATCTCCTACTGAGTCTCAGTGAAAGGCTGGTGCTACCCACTTGGCCTTGCCAGAGGTAACTACTTAGGTGTAGGAAGTAGATTTAAAAGAATATGATCAATACTGGAGTAGGAGAGAGCAGAGAAGAGGAGGAGAATGAAAACAAGAAACCCAATGGGACAAGATGACAATTTCTAGTCAAAGGCCCACCCTCTCAGAAGTCAGAGTTTTGAAGTCTAAGCTCATGGGCAGGCCCAGCCCTGAAGCATTCATTCACCCAATCCACTGAATGAGCATGAGAAGGTTTTGTTTTCTGACAGCAAAGACAACTCAGAAGTGAACTGGTTTTCTCTACCAAAGAAGACTGTCACTGGAAACAGAAATGTCTGCTAAACTTTTCGTTCCCCAAAAACTAGAGGAAGGCTCTTGGAGTTTTTGTTTGATATTTCATTTCTACATGTAAGGTAGACAGGATGGGGGGAAGGACGGAAAACAAAGTTGAATCCTAGCACTGGGTCTCCTGGAACAACATAATGGCAGAGAGAAAAAGATAAATCCGACTGTTTTCCAAGGGTAATCCATAGAGCAGGAAACCTAGACCATTCTTCAACATAGTTCCTAAACTCTGACAACTGAAATTTTTTGAAATTAAACTAAACTGAAGATAAGGGTCACTTATACAAAATGAAGCAAAATGAAGCAGACAGATGGAACTGCAAGGCTCAGTCTCAAATTGGCTGGGGATTTCTCGGCCCATTTTTACCTTGCTCTCTCTGACTCATTCTTCCAAAAAGACAACTCTCCTTTCCATGGAGTTTGGGGGGATGATGGACAGGATATATTTTCAATATTCAAATTAACCAAGATGTGTACTGAAAAGTTTATTTAAACATATAGGTAGCTAGAACATAGAGGAAAGTGATTTTCTTCCTAAAATTCACTTATGAATTCAAAGAAGGGAAAAAAAGAAGAGAAAAGAAAAGAGATCCCATTCTAGAGAACAATTTGGAACTATGCCCAAAGGGCTATCAAAACGTGAATACCCTTTGATCCAGCAATACTGCTACAAGGTCTGTATCCCAAAGAGACCAAAGGAAAAGGAAAAGGGAAAGGACACACACACACACACACACACACACACACACGTCCTAGTTGGTGAACATTCACTCAATTTCCGGAAATTGAGAGAATGTCCACCAACTAGGACATGGCTGAACAAGTTGTGGCATATGATTGTAATGGAATACAACTGTATTCTTTATGAAATGATGAGGAGAATGGTTTCAGAAAAACCTGGGAAGATCCATGTGAACTGATGCAAAGTGAAGTGAGTAGAACCAGGAAATCACTGTACACAGTACTAGAAATATTGTAACTATGATCTACTGTAAAAGACTTAGCTACTCTGATGATCCAGGATAATTATGCCATTAATCTCCAGTGAGAACTGTTGAACTCTTGAGAGCAAATTAAAGTATAATTTCTCCACTTTCTTCATTTATCTTGTTTTTTTTGAAAACATGGCTAATATTGAAATATATTTTGTGTGATTTTTTAATACTTATTCTTATTCTAGAATTTATTTATTTTTTGGTTTTCAACATTCATTTCCACAAGATTTTGAATTCCAAATTTTCTCCCTATCTCTCCCCTACTCCCCACCCCAGGATGGCAAGCATATGATTACTCCTTCCCCCAGTATGCCTTCCCCTATATCCCCCCCTTCCCCCAACTTTCTTGTAGGGCAAGATGGATTTCTATACCCCACTGCCTGTATATCTTATTTCCTGACTGCATGTAACAATAATTTTTTAACATTTATTTATAAAACTTTGAGGTCCAGATTCTTTCCCTTTGTCCCTCCTCACCCACTCCCACTGGGAAGACAAACAATTCAATACGGGTTATACATGTGTAGTTAAGCAAAATATTTCTATAGTAGTCATGTTGTGAAAGACTAACTATATTTCCCTCCATTCTATTCCACCCCGATTTATTCTATGTCTTCTTTGAGCCTGTCCCTTTTCAAAAGTGTTTGCTTCTGACTACTCCCTCCCCAAGTCTGCTCTCCCTTCTGTCCACAACGGCG
>CM053582.1:489583727-489633829 GCA_028627135.1 Pseudochirops cupreus
ACTGGAAAATCCTAAACATGCATTCACTCACCCAGCACTGCACACACCAAAGGGCGGCAGGGAAGGTTCTTGTCTGCTGCTTTCTTCCTGTGTCTCATAGGCTTCAAATACACAAGGATGAAAGTATATCAGGAGATGCCTGAAAGGACATCTAATGCATCATCACTGTATTTCTCATACAAATAAAATGATCACCATAGAGTTACTGCCTTTCATTTGTGTGACCTGAAGGAGGCTGGATTAGACATGCTCCTCAGATGCCACCACAGAATTATGGCTGAAATGCAATTCACAGCAAGTTGACAGTCCCCCAAGGACTCTGGAGCAACCTTCTTGTAGCATGATGTTCACACACTGGGATACTGGCAACAAGGAGATTTTCATTCAACAATAAAGCATGGGCTAAGCTTGGAGCAGACCTATCTAAACCTCATCTCAATACTTTCAAAGCTCCCCTTAACTTCAGGTAAATCACCAAGTCTTCATATTTAATTCTCTCCACTGTACAGATTATGAGAGCCAGGCACCTCCCAAGCTTAGCCAACAGTATGAAAAGAAGACATCAAAACAATTCTTTCTATTTTACAAGTTTATATATTTTTCTATTTTATAGATGCACTGAGGGAATAATTGTCATTTAATGTATAGCCAATTCATCAGGGGTTAATGTTTCTCCACCTCCTGGTTCACATTTAAACATCATGACTGAATTCCTTCCTTCCCTCCCTTCCTGCCTCTCCCTCCTTCTCTCTTTTCCTCCTCTCCCTCTGTCCACATATGGAATTATACCCTTACCTGTGGTACTCTGCCCAAAGAAATATAAATTTTGATCACTGAAATGTAGCAAGATATGTTGAGTTGGGGAGGCTAGTGAATAGAGAATAGAGAGGCACAGAGAATACAGCACTGGCCCTGGAGTCAGGAGAACCTAAGTTCCAATCTGGCCTCAGACACATAACACTTACTAGCCCTGTGATCTTGGGCAAGTCACTTAACCCCAATTGTCCTGCCCTCCCCCCTCCAAAAAAAAAAAAGATATGTTGGGTTTTATGGGCTAGTTTTCTTTCCTAAGGCCTATGCCTTAAACCTAAATCACCCTGGCTCTTATTGGCCAACAATAGGTCCCAACCGAAGCCCTCACTTGGTCATTGTTTGGGCCCCCACAAAGGATCAGAGTGAGTATAAACAGAAATTGTTTCAGGTTTGACCAGAAACCCTGAGGATCTTCCCCTCCCAGATTGATTATTTTTTTTAACCAGCTAAAAGATGCTATTCTTTGCCTCATCTCTTACCTAGCCTTAATCACTGAACTGGCATTGCCTCAGTCAAACTGAGACCTGGGAAAGACTTTAATTTAAAAAGGCCAAGGTCTCCCATTGCATCCAGGGCTATCTCCAATCGTTCTGATCTATATCTTGCCAGTGGACCCAGATGTCTGCAGAGGAGTCAGGCTGGTGACTTTGCACAGCCCTCCCCTTACTTAAATTCAATTCACTTGAAAGTCATGGCATCACTTTCCTGTGTCATGGTGTTCTTTGAAAACAAAGGGCAAACAATAATCATGACTATAAACTATGACCACCTTAGTCCACCCTCCTCCCAATTAAGTCACAGTTCCAGACCTTGCTATGAAAGTCAGAGCAATAAACAGCCCCATTAAACATGGCATACCACACTAAGAGCCCAGTTAGCCAAATGCAAAGACAGCAGAGGGATTAAGAAAAAAGTCCCTTTGCATAGCCCTTTTCACCCTTTTCTACCCAAGAAGGCTGAATTTTACCCCTTCTTCCTTTCAACAACAAAGTTTCCCTTGGATGAAAAGTAGGAACCAAAAGCCTACCTACCATTCTGTGAAGATTTACTCGAAAATTCATGTTGTCATCATGTAAAAATGCATTAGCATACTGGTCCTAGAGTGTGTGGGGGTGGAGGTTAAAAGAAAAAGGAGAAAGGAATTAATCTAGCAATCTGCTTGTTCCAAGGCTAAAGGAACAAGCCAATGCCCACAGTGAACATTCAAGCAAGCAAATCTTAAACTAGGAGACTATATTTGGGTAATGTCTGTTCCTGTGTGGTCCCCCAACCTCACCTTCCCAAACTGTAAAAATTTAAAAGATAAAGCCTGAGATAAATACTGAGAGGAATTTATTTCCTAAATATCTCTTCCCTCACATCCACTGAAGCTATAAGTTCTATCAATGACAGCTCCACACAAGGGTACCAAAAGGCTATGCCAAGTACTGGGCTGGTCCCACTAGAGCTGCAATAACAGCTCACAGAATGACCTGGACCCCTGTACCTCCTCCCTCTGGCTTTGCCCTAGGCTGCCAGTAAATTACAGACTTTCAACAGAGATAAGCAAGAAAAATCTCTAGGCCCCCACATCTGACACTCCCTCCTAAAGAAATGACCTGCCCAGGGCCACCAATTAGCAAAAATCACTAAGGCTTGCAGAAAAATCCTTCTTTTGAAGATATTCTTGGAGATAAATGGCAGCCTTTGTAACAAATAAACCCTAGCCTGGAAGAAAGCAGGTCATCTTCATAGGCTGGAGGGGCAAGAAACATAGTCAATCCTACCTCAATGAAAACAAGGAAAGAAGAATAAGGGGTCTAAGGGAAAATCATTACTCCCTATATACTCTCCTGTTTTTGTTAATTCCTAGAAAAAGGGCAAGAATCAGAACAAGAGAGAGGCAGAGGAAGAAGCCAGGGCAGAAGCAGGAACAGTGGCCAAGCTAGAGGCAGGGATGGTGGCCAGGGTAAGAGGAAGGGCAGGGGTTAGGGTCAGGGCAGAGGCAGAGAGAAGGGAAGGGAAGAAGGCCAAAGCTGTCGCTTCAGTTACAAACTCAAGTCCTGTTCTTCTTACAGTCACCCCAAGGTGAATTTAAGTCTTAAAATAAATACCCATAGGTGCCTCTTTTAGTAAGAAGCATACTACTTCTGCTTTTCCCTAAGGCTCTTGCTCTTCACCAAAATCTAGAATCAGCCCAACCTCATTTCTGTTTCACTAAGGCTTCTCTTCCCCGTCCATGGCAAACGAAGTGCCTTTTTCCTTTTTGCTAAGTGCAAAAAGCCCAATCTGGTCCTCTCCAAAATAAGATGACTTTCTTTCCAAGCCCAAAGGACCTTAACAAGAGGAAGAGGATAGAAGGATACAGAAGGAAGCAAATACAAATGAAAGACAGAATGACTCAAAGGCTGGGGGAACCCACCTCGGCGATGCACGTGAGGATAATCAGACAGAGTTTGCCACTGTGGAGGCGATGCTCATCTGCAAAGGGACAACAAATTCTTCTCAGACCCGCCCAGCTCCTGGACCCACACCCCCAAAGTCCCCTAGAGAATGAGGGAACAATATTTGTTCCTATCACAAAAGTCATAAAATAAAATTCCTCATTTGCTTCTTGTTGTCATAAAATCCTTAGCATGAGACAAGGTCTTTGGGAATAAAAATCAAGAAATCTCTACCATCATTCTTGCTCATTTTCTAGGCATAGAGAGATCCAAAAGACTTCAGGATAGTGCTTGCAATTGTTCTGACATTCTAATTAATAACTATCTAAGCCATTTCCTCCCTGTAGCAGGCCTTAAAGCCACAGCCATGGGTGGTTAGTCCCAGACACACTGGATCTCAAATAACCTGCTACTTAGAGGGGGCCTTTTTTGTCCATCCTGCCCCACTGTCAATAAGCATTATGATCACCACCTAACCCCAACTGAAACCTTTAGGGTCCCATGACTTGTACAAAGAATATCAGAGATAGAGCTTGACAGGAATACTGGGAGTTTCTTACCTCAAGCCTTGGCTCAATCATCTTATTAGACTAAGACCCTCTCTACTGTGGCTGAGAGTACCAACAGTGATCCACCATCCAGTGGAAGAAGTCTCTACAACACTACTAGTTATCAAAATGTTAAAGTTCGTGGCCCTGAAGAGTAAGAAGAGGGGCACATCAATTAATCATAATCAGGGACACCTGACTTTCTGGTTTAGTCCTGGCAGCACCTGGATGGAAACTTATTCTTTACTGGAAATTTATTCTCTCAATAGATTGCACCATTATACTAGCTAACCAGTATCTTCTGCTTTAACATTTACCTGTTTCTCTTATAAAGACAGAAATTTTTAACAAAAATTTAACAACTCAGAAGTATACTGGAAGCTGCTGCTGCATCACATTCCTACCCACCACAGACAGGCAGTACAAAGAGGGTTGTGATAAATTCCTTCTATGGCATTTGTCCTAACTCACACAGAAATCCTAAGGAGTGAGAGAGTACGCAGATACTGTGATATGACTTGCCTGGGCAAAGGCAAGTGTGAGCTGCCTCTCTGCTCTATGACCCTGGCTACAGAACTGCTCCCTGCCATGTCCCACACATCAAAAATAGAAGATACCCTTCCCAGAAGCCCACAGCCCATCTTCCAGGGGGAACAAATACTTCTTTTGCAACAACAACAAAAGATTAGAATAGGAACCCCTTAAACAAAACTTCCAAAAGGGTCACCAGACCTAGTCTTTCTTAGAGAATAAAGAAGGGTTTGTGGCCCAAATAGTGCTGTAAGCAAGTATTCAACAGTCGAGCAGAGAAATCTACCAATAGAACAAAGGCCCAGTAGCTCCTTCTGAAATCAGCTTCAGACTACACCCAGCCTGCCTCCATTGCCCATTATTACACATTCTGACTGCCTGTTAGACCTGCCCCATCCTAGGCTTGAGACACTCCCTGGAATCCAATATATTATAGTGAGTCAGCTCCCAGTTCTGCATTTTATTTTATGAATCCAGAGACTGGGGCAGAAATGCTTATGTAATCATTAAGTTAACAATGAGATACAGAGACCTGAATTTCATGGTGATATCTCAAGCAAAACTAAAAGTTCATTTTCTGGGTCACATCTATGCTGATACTCTCTTTGGCTGCTATAATATTTCTAGGGAAAGGTTACTGGTTTCCGTAAAGGAGAAGCAACCGTCCCAGGAAATTCTTGTGTCACAAGTCTTGTTATCCTGGGCCTGTTGGATCTCACCTGCCATTCCAAAGAGGTTATTTCTGAAGTTCAGCCATCTCTGTGGCTCCCAGGGAATCACCTGTGTTATGATATTGTAACACTATTAACACTTTTTCCATGTTCTCCTCGAAATGAAAATTCCCTGATAGAGTCCTCAGAAACTTACAGACTATTAAAAAGGCCCTTATTTATAGGTGAATGAGAAAAGAGGGGAGGTCCAAAGTAAAAGCCTCTGAAAATTAACCATAATTTAACATAGTAGCTCCCTAACTACATCTGTTCAGATTCCTCCCAGTCCCAGATTCAATGTCCCAAATTCATTTTCAATATTTACTCCCTACCTAGTCTGGGCACTGTTACAAGATTGTTTTTTACCTCTTCATTTCCTACTAGGTTCCAGATGCTATTCCCTCCTCCATCATCACTTCTCCCTCTGAATCGCACTATCTTATCCTTCCCTTCCCAGAGCCTTAAAGATCTCCCTACAAAAGTCATAGACACTCAATATTGTAAAACACGTTCAAAACTGAACTCAGCTTCCTGGTAGGAAACCTACTCCCTCCCCAATTTCTCTAATTCCGTTGAGGCCACCCTCACCCTTCCTGGTACCCAAGGTTGTAATCTCAGTAATCTTTGCCCCTATCATGTCCAAACAACTACTAAATCCTCTTGATTCTACCTCCATCATCTCTCTCAAATCTGCCCCTCATTTCCATTATCATTTTATTTTAATTTTTAAATACTATTTTCTTTTTTCCCCAATTACATGTAAAAATAATTTTTAACGTTTTCAAAAATTAAGTTCCAAATTCTCCACCTCCCTTCCTCTCCTCCCCTCTCTGAGATGGTAAGCAGTTTACTCTAGCTTTTACATGTGTAATTACACAATTTCCATATTAGTCATCTTGTGAAAGAACACTCACAGAAAAAAACACAAAAAATAAAGTGAAAACTAGTATGCATCAATCTGCATTCAGATTTTATCAGTTCTTTCTCTGGAGGTGGAGAGCATTTTTCATCATAAGTCTTTCAGAACTGCTATGGATCACTGTGTTGTTGAAAATAGCTAAGTCATTCACAGTTGATCATTACACAATATTACTATATACAATGTTCTCCTGGTCCTGCTCACTTCACTTTGCATCAGTTCATGTAAATCTTTCCAGGTTTTTCTGAAAGCATCCTGCTTATCATTTCTTATATTCCATTAAAATCATATACCACAACTTCTTCAGCCATTCTCCAATTAATGAACATCCCCTCAATTTCCGATTCTTTGCCACCACAACAAGAACTGCTACAAAATATTTCTGTACAAATAGGTTCTTTTCCCTTTTAAAAATAAAATCTCTACAAAAATGTTTATAGCAGCTCTTTTTGTGGTGGCCAAGAACTGGAAATTGAGGCAATGCTTGTCAATTAGGGAATGGCCAAACAAACCATGGTATATGAATGTAATGGAATACTATTGTGCTTTAAGAAATGATGATCAAGTGGACTTCAGAAAAACCTGGAAAGACTTATATGAACTGATGATGAGTGAAGTGAGCAGAACCAGATCATTGTACACAGTAACAGTCACATCATGTGATGAACGACTTTGGTAGACTTAACTCTTCTCAACAATGCAAGGACCTAAAACAACTCCAAAAGACTCATAAAGGAAAATGTCATCCACATCGAGAAAAAGAAATATGGAATCTGAATGCAGATTGAAGCATACTATTTGTTCTCTTTTTTTGTTTTGTTTTGTTTTGTCTTTCTTATGGTTCCTCCCATTCATTCTAATTCTTCTATACAACATGACTAATGTGGAAATATGTTTAATAAGAATGTATATGTAGAGCCTATATCAGATTGCATACCATCTTAGGGAAGGCAAAAGAGGGGAAAGTGGAGAAAATTTAAAACTTACGGAAGTGAATGCTGAAAACTAACAAGAAATACATTAATTTATTTTTAAAAAATTTTTTAGAGTAAAAAAAAATCTCAAGAAAAATTTTTAAATATAAAATTAAAAAATCTCTTTGGGGTACAGATCTAGTAGTGGTGTTGCTGGATCAAAGCATATGCACAGTTTTATAGCCCTTTGGGCATAGTTGCAAATTGTTCTCCAGAATGATTGGATCAGTTCACAACTCCACCAACAATGCATTAGTACCCCAATTTTCCCATATCCCCTTCAATATTTCTCATCTATTATCACTTTATTCTCTACCTCCCTCCCTTTCCTCTTCCCCTCTTTGAGATGGCAAACAATTCAATATAGGTTATACATGTGCAGTCATGCAAACCATATTTCCATGATCCATTATCACTTTAAGAACCCCAAGTCAGGTCCTCATAACCTTTCACTTGCACTATTATAAAAGTCTCTTAACTGGTCTTCTGGACTCCAATCTCAAATCTCTCTAATCCATCTTTCACACTGCTGACTCAAGCAATCTTCCTAATACATTGCTCTGATAATACAAATTATTCAAAATTCTTCAATGGCTCCCACTGTCTAACATATAAAACTTAACTCCCTATCTTGGCATTCAAGACCTTCCCACCATTTGGCTTCAACTTGCTTTTTCACCCCCATATCTACTATTCCCCTTCATATAATCTATAACCTAGCCAAAATGACAACTCACGAAAACTTAATTTCTAATCTGGCCCACTCCCACATGTGTAGGATTTCTTCACATTGTCATTTTTCCACCTATGCTTTACAAAGACTCTCCCCTCTCCTCTCCATTTCAGGTAAACCACCTCTTTGAAGCCTAAGTCCTCTCAAGTTAAAAATTATTTTCCTTCTCAAATCTGTCATCATATTTTGTCTGTACCTAACACATCTTTCTATGTTACCTGTAGTGAACTGTATAGAAGGCTTAGCCTCCCCATCAGATTTTAATCTCCTTGGGGGTAGGAACTATGTCTTATTTTTATTTTTGTATCCCCAGTGGCTAGGATGGTGTCTGGTACACAAAAGGTGACGGTTTAATGTTTGTTGGACTGAATTAAAAGCAGCAGCCATCAAAGAGTACCTAGGGAGGGGAATCTAGAAGGCTGGCCTCTCTTTAAGGGAACTCTATGCTACCTTGCAAGGGAATAGTTTTTCTCCTTGGGAAGAAAGATTCCAAAAACTACAGATTTCCTAGGAAATTGCCTCTAAGAAAACTTGCCTGGAAAGGAAATATAATGTTTGTTGCTTTGTCAATTAGAGCTAAAAATTTAATTTTTAACAAACACAATGCTTGTTCCCAAAACAGAGCTAAATAAGTCCTTCTGAAAAGACCCTTATAAAAATGCACAGTGCCATTACAAAGCAACAAGGTTATTTGGAGGAAACCTTAAAGCAGCTAACCACTTGATGAAATTTTGCTAACATCACTACTCTTCTCACTGCCCCCCCCATCAATTAAAGAACCCCTTAAAATCAATAACAAAGAAAATGCAGGATATTCAGTCATAAAAATCAATTCCCCAAATCCTGCTACCTCCACTCTACCCAAATACCCTCCAAGTAAAGGAATTGCTGCTTCTGTAGCTATCAAAGAACAAAATCCCCAATTATTAGTTCACTCTGTCTCCTCTGTATAGTTAGCATTTAATGCGTACCACAAATTCATACTTTTGGCACTTAGAAAGGAGTCCTCTAAGGATTACTTCTATAGCCCACTTTCCACAAGGATTTATTTTATTACCTACTTAACCTCTTAGAGACATATAATTTATCACTGTCTCAAGAAATACAGGTCCTGGTTATCATATAACAACAATTTAATCCCAGGTCCTATTCTTGGTCATTTTCACGCCAATGCCCATAGTGAACAATTCCCGCCAGTTTTCATCCTTCCCAAGGCCACCTAAGTGCCATGTATTTATGAGAAATCACTTCACCAACTCAGTGTCTGGGAGGATCTCTCTCCACTGAAGTTTCTGATAGATTTTCTTGGGCAGAGATATGAAGAAATTCAGTGCTACTCACCACACATCTGACAGTCAGAACCATCATACTAGCAGGACTTACCTTTAGTATCTTGCATGACAATGGAGCTGTACTTTAAGAAGGTTATTAGTAGGTTACTGGTCTGAACGTCTGCATCCAGTGGGAGTTCCACAGAACTTATAACTGGAATAAAATGGATAAAGTATACTCAGCACTATAACATACTCCAACTCAACTTCTCCCCACTTATTAAACAACAATAACTGAGTAAGTTATCTGCTCAGGAGGACAAGAACTAAGCTGACTTCTAATCGCACAATTTTTTTCTTCTGCTACTCTAAGAAGGACAGGTGGATCCTACTCTCAACTGAACCAAGAGAGATCAGAACCCTTTTTCAAGTCCCTTTCATTTGAATTTAAGAGGAAAGAGCTGGTACTGAATGCATAGAAGCAGACAGCTTCTGCCAGTTAATAAAGGCTCATGATAAAGAAGAACTCTGCTCAGTTTTCAGAACAGTCTTTTAGGTTATAAATGCCCCAAAGTGAAAACAAACTGAGACAGAAGTCCCCATGGTGACTCTCTCCCTCAGCTTCTCTGTACATTCCTTCTCTCCCAGGGAGGGGTAAAAACTGGGTATGGGGGCAGCTAGGTGGCACAGTGAATAAAGCACCAGCCCTGGAGTCAGGAGGACCTGAGTTCAAATGTGACCTCAGACACTTGACACACTCACTAACTGTGTGACCTTGGGCAAGTCACTTAACCTCAATTACCTTGCCTTCCCCCCTCCAAAAAAAAAAAAAAGCAAAAACCAGGGTATGAAAGGCCTGGAAACTAAACTTTATACAACCAATGACCATTTCCCCAAAGGAAACCCAAAGAAAGTAAGACCATCTTTCACTAGACCACAAATTACATAGTCTTCTTTGTGCAGGGCAATCTTTGTGCAGATTAACCAAGATCCTACTACCCTGAATTAGAGCCCTGACATTTTGCTAAATGCTTTAATTTGAAGAATCAAACAAAAGCAAAAAGGGTTCTATGATGGCCCAAGCAAGCAACGAAGTCCTAAAGTCTCTCTACTCCATTTTGCACCCAGGAAGACTTAGCTGAGTTTGGGATATTACTCATAATATGTATTCATAGCCATAATGAGTCCCTCCAGAGCTGTTATGATGTATGCAGAGAACGTTTATTAACAATGGAAAACATTTGCATATTATGGATCCATAATACACAGCAAGCACAGCAAAAAACCTTATGAGAAGAAATTAACACACCCAACTCTTGGCTGTTTTCCCACAGCTCAGCCCCTAAGAACTCATAAAAGCTAAATATATTTTTATGTTGAAACACTAAAAGGCCTTAATTCATGTTATGGGTTAATGACCTAAGGGCTCTCATTTCAAGCCGTGAGCCTATTTTGAAGCTGAGAGCCCACAATCATTCCACTATCCAAAAAGGTACCTAACTGGAAAAATGGGATTTCTTCCTTGCCTTCCCCCTCCCCCCCACAGCAGTCATTTGAAAACTGCCTTATGTAATATGTGGAAATATAGATGTGTATGTATTTTTAGTTTACCAGAAAGCCCTCTCATGCCAAGGCTGAGTTGTCAAATGTCAAGTCTGAACTGAGAACAAATGTTACAGCTAAACTGCTGGCTCTTAAAAATAATAGCTCCAGTGACATACCTTTAAATATAGCAAGGCCACTGAGCACAACTATAATTTTTAAAATTGAAGTAAAAAAACAAGGCTAGAGAGCTTAGGAGCCCTGCAGGGTAAGAAAAGGACTGGGAGGAGGGAGAGAGAAAGCATCATAACAGTGGCAGGAACAAAATCCCTCCCAAATGAAAACCTCCTTCCTCAGGGAAGAACCATTCCCCTATCTTTGGCTTCATAATCTCTCCCAGCAGCCTTTGTGGAAGGAGACAGTGCTGGCTGTCATTTGAAAGTGGGCTGACTCGTTCTTCTCATTGGAAAAAATAAAAGCACACTGTTTGTAGGTAAGTAAGCACAAGTCCTGCTATTGCATAATCAAGTGTGTGGGCAGGAGTGTTCACAATGAGCCGTTTGAAAGGCAGCTCTCTAAAGCACTGAACCCCAGCTATCACATGGAATTCGGCTACAGACACAGAGAGGTATTATATATAATTTACTGAGGCTTTTGATATCCATGGTAACAGGCAGGCTTCCTCCTCACATAGAAAGAAGCTTTTCCACTGGGATATGCAGTGACCTGAATAGCAGAGACAGACGGGTAATCCTCCCTACTTGCTATTTCTTGCTCAGAATATTTGGGAATTTAGCTCTTTCAATTCCAGCCACTTCCATTTTACTCCAGAAGACTTTCAGCATCAGTGGCACTTCCCTTGCCATACATCTGCCCCCACTCTACCCATGCTGCCCTGAAATGCTGGGTAACAGGTGTCATGGAAACATCTAACAAAGAGGGAAAAGAGAACATACTTTACAGCTGGAGCACCACAGACCAATGGCTTAATGTATATGGAGTGAGCCACAGATAACTTCAGAGTTCAGCCACTCTTCCCGTAAACAAGTATATACGTTAGAGTCACAAATATATTCTGTTTACAAGACTATGCCACAAGTTGCAATAAATTTATTCCACATTACTGAAAAAAAAAACCCCTCATTTTAAAAATTCCAGTCAGGCAGAGGATTTTATTTATTTGTTTTTATAGAGGCAAGACACTAGAGTACTGGAACAAGCAAACCATACGTCATTAGTCAAACCCAAACCCAAACCCATTCATTTCTGCTTGGAGGGTTTTGGAAAAGGGGAGTCTAAGGCACAATGTATATGACAGAAGCCATGAGAGACAGAATAAACAAAGGGTTTTGTGTCTTAGCAATAAAAGACCCAAGTTTCCTGACCACCTCTAACACGAGGGATACATGCTGAGTTTCTGTAACCTTCCCAAATACTTGTCTGCATGTGACTTTTGACTGACTAGCTTTTCTCAAGTTTCCTTCTGGGCTCCAAGACACATTTTTTTTTCTTTTTTGGATGGGGGAGAATTAGGAATGGGGGAAAACGTTTCATCTACCTTTCTAAAGTGAGAATTAAGTGCTTTGTTCTGCCCAAAAGACCTAAGTTTCCCCTTCTAAGCCTCAGTTAGTGTTTATCATTTGGTTTTGGTAGCCGTTCCCTCTAAAAGACCTGATCTAAAAGCACAGTTCACCAGCTCTCAAAACCCCTCTGCAGGAGGGCTCACCATCAGAGGAAGGTGGTGTGGTTCCTAGAGGTGTGGCAGGGGTCGTTGGAACAGGGCTGACAGGGGTGGTCACCAAGCCCATTTCAGGATGGCTCTAAAGAAAAACAGAAACACCTAAATATAAAAAACCAAAATTTGTTTCCCTCCCACCACTATCTGGTTAGCCTTTCTCTGTACAGGTACAGTAGTCTGTCTAATTAAAGTGAAAGCCCACTAAAGAGGGCTTCCAGGGTCTATGTAGAACTGAACACTGTTGGTACTCAACAAATGTAAACCAAGAGCTCTGTGAACATGTTTTCTCCAGCATTTCAGAACTTAAGAACAGGCCCTCATTATATAAGTCTCTCTGCAGAACCACCCCAAAAGAAGCAAGAATATGCAAACACACAAGATGATGCTTATAACAAGTAGGACAGTGGCAACCCTGTCTGGGACTAAAAAGGGACCATTTTTACCAGAACAAGCAAAAATGTACATCTACATCATGTTTTTATAACTATATGACTCACAAAATCAGCCAAATAATGCAGGTGAGTCAAAAGACAGAAAAACCTATGGCTTTATGACCCTCTCCAGCTTTGTGGAAAACAAAGATGGGCTGGAGACACAGGGACCAAGAGAATCCTCTTAGTCAGGACTGAAGCAAAGGAGTCAAAAGGCCACATGTAATCCCATCACTTCATCAGCTATGGGGAACCAAATAAAACTGCTGCCACTGCTATCATGGCCTTGAAAAACAGGTCTAACTGATCTTAGGACCTTGGTGGGAACAGTGAATCAAATCTCCCACATTAGTCACAGACAAGAAAGTCAATCTTTAAAACAGTATCTTCCTGAACAAAAGCACTAGTTCAAAGAAGACCTTATTTTTCTGAGGATGCACAATGTAGGTTCTGTAAGCAGCTGCCTTAGAAGGATTTGAGATATGGTCCTAATAATTTAAAAAAAAAAACTCACTACAAAGGAGAAACTTTCTTTAAAAAAAAAAGCCTACATACATATTTTAAGCGGCCTGACTTCAGAATAAAATCACTTTATCAATTTTTAAAGACAGTTTTCACAGATAGCACTTGAGTTCTCAGTCCATTTTGGTTCCTCCCGTATGCTGACCAATAAGAACATCCCTCTAGCACAGTGGTTCTCAACCTGTGGGTTGCGACCCCTTTGGGGGTCAAACGACCCTTTCACAGGGGTCACAGGGGCGACGTCGCCTAAGACCATCAGAAAACATGAATTTCCGATGATCTTAGGAACCAAGACACCACTCCTCTATTCATCTCCAGGCGGGTCCGCCCACATGCAGATATGCCCACATATGAGTATTAAAAGGTCACGGCATTAGGAAGGTTGAGAACCACTGCTCTAGCACATTGCCCTGTTTCCACGTGCTTGTGGTTCCTTGCCTTCAGTTTTCAATAAATTACCTTGTCTATTAATAACAATGTGCTCTACTACCCTAACCTTGTGCTAGATGAGATTTCCTCTATTTCCTTCTTTTGAAATTGGTGAGATCATAGATAAATGATTTAGCCTGTTTTATCTCCTACTGTAATTCAGTAGTGATTTGGAAAGATGAAAAGAGTGAAGCAAAAATCCAGATGGGTAGATAATACCATAGGATTTCCAGTGAGCAAAATGAAGTAATCCCAATTCGTTTGGGTTAACTGGATCAGCAAACTGGTCAAGACCATTAATCACTCATTTTAGCAAGCCCACTTCAACATTAGATGGAAACATACACATTTGGGGATACTGTAAAGCAAAAGTAACTGATAAACTCTAAATTACTATCATTCCCAGAGACCAAATAATATTTAAATAGGCTAGTCCTAAAATATAATATAGCCAAAAGGGTTTTTCTGTGATTGGCCCAAACTGGCTTCAGGAGAGAAAAAGGACTTGTGCTTCCCTTGCACCAACCAACCTGTGCTAATACTGTGATGAAATTCCGGTTTAAGTGAACAGCTTCATAAAGAGCCAGAAGAATAGCCTCATTCGTTCTGAGAAAGGAGAGAACAGATCAGAGATCCCTAGCTTGAGGTTAATCAACTTAAAACAGCTCAACCTATACTGATGTTTTTTCCCATCCCACCACCATCTATCAGTTTCCCAGGGTTCCAAACTTCACAACATTCTCATTCACACCAGTCCCCTCCACTTGCATACCTCCCTTATTCCTGGCCCACATACCACTTTCTCCTCAACTTATGTGTCCAGAGACATACAGATAGGTTAGGTCACACAGTTCAGCATCCTAAAGGACTCTGCTTATCATCTTTATTTACCTATCTCCCTTTCTTCATCCCTCTCCATTTCAGCAGATCACAGGATCATAGATTTAGAGCTTCAAGGGACCTGAGAGGCTATTGAGTCCAACTACCTCATTTTACAGATGAGGAAACTGAGGCAAAGAAAGGTTAAGTGACTTGCCCAAGGTCACAAAGCTGGTAAGTACATGAAGTAGGGATCTGAACACAGGCATTCCTGACTATAGGTCCTGGGACCTATGCTCTTAACCCTTTCTAAAGCTGCTGTCCTTCAAAGAACCACCAAACTCTAAATCCTTCAGCAGCTTAGCTCCTCATCCCTGCTTCCACTTCACTGTCAAGAAAGCGTGGAGCAGCTTTAGAACTTCCTGAGAAACAATGGGCATCAAGCCAAGGAAGAACTCTCTCAGGGCCTGTTATTATCCAAAACCCCAGGAACATACTGATGAATCACTTTAAAAAAAAAAAGTTTGAATCCTGGAAAGATTTACAAGAAGTGACATTTTGCATTTCTAATTCCAGCTGGCAAGCCCACCACTAAAGCCCAAGCCACTTTGAGAGGGAATGTCAATGTACTTACTGAACAGAAATGTTCTCATGGGCATCTGCTATGAACATGCTGCCCACCTGTGGAAGAAAGGAGAATTGCAGGATGTCAGAAAAGACAAGGCTAGCCTTAAGCATCCCTCCCCAAAGAAACAGCAATAGCTGACATTTACAAAGTGCTCTAAGGTTTGCAAAGCACTTGACATATATTATTTCACATATGAGAAGTCTTTCAGTTCTTTTAACAAGAAAAAAATCGCTAGATCCTCTATCTAAAAAAAGAAAATTCCCCAAATCCTCAGGCATTTATTTAACTCCTATGACCTAAATATATGAGTTCTCAGACCAAGTAGACAATAAATATCAGATAATCATACCTAACCCTAGGTGAAAATGGCCAACTACAAACACCCTCTGCAGTAGCCTATCTTTCATGAGAGTAATCACTCACTCTAGAGGTTAGTAATCTACTCATTCAAAAAGAGCTTCCCAGGAGCTGCTGGTCACATCTAAAACCCAAGCCCCAGGGGCTACCCAAAAGTGCACAGGCCACATTCATTTTCTGTTTCACAATTCACAAAGAGTCATAAAACACTAGAAAAGAAACGGACCCTACTGCAGAGGAAAAAGACCCAGAGAAATAAGGTGATTTATCCAAGAGAATAAACAGCTTCCGACTCCCAATAGTGTGCCTTCAAACACTATACTGTACCACCTCTCAGAGAACCAGAAATATCTTAATTTATGATCCCAGTCACAGAAGCTTCATGGGTAGAGGCAGCTTCAGAGGCATGAACAAGCACCATCTGCCCCCTCTTCCCCACAGACAGACACAAACACACTCACATACACAACATTCACAACCTGATCATTAATGCCTGAAACTCTACAATTAGGGCTTCATTCCTGAATCTTAAGATTTCTTATCTCCTATTAAAATGCAAACTATTGTGACAACATGAGGTCTTATGAATCAATTGTAACTCAATGCTAGTGAATTCATTAACCTTACTGCAGACCAGGTTCTGAAAGCGAAGAGAAGAGGCACAAGCTTAGAGACACTGGGTACCTGAGGAAGAAGCAGGCAAGTGGCCTTGGAGGGGAAAAAGAAGAAGTGTGAAGGAAAAAAAAAGGCCAAGGGCACAGCAAGGCAGAGTAGAACAGCATAAAAAAAATGGAATGAAAACTCTTAAGAACTGAGGTCTAGTCCTGACTACTAATAATTAACTGCATAAACTTAGTCAAATATTTTCCCTTCTTGGAACTTTGATTTTTCCATTTATAAAAAGTGGGACTGAAATTGGGTAATCTCTAAAATTTTGTCATTCAATTTTATTTCTGTGATACACATTTTGCCAATTTTATCCCTGATAAGGACTCCAAGAGCTCCCCCTACAATTAGGACTATTTATGTGATGGATACTCTAAAGGACAGAGCTTCACAGTTGTTAACATTTGAGGGGTTGCTCATTCAGACCCCCTTCTAAACTTGTTTCTCTGGCTAATATGGATATATATTTTGCATGACTGCACATGTATAATATATATAAAAGTGCTTACTTTCTCAAGGAGAAGGAAGGGGAAGAAAAGAGGGAATTTGTAACTCAAAAATTATTTTTTTAAAAAAGGGAACATTAAAAATTGTTTTTACACATAATTGAGGAAAACTAAGGTGTCTTTAGACTTGTCTCTCAAAACTCACACACACACACACACACACACACACACACACACACACACACACACTGCCCATGGGGCAGCTAGGTGGTGCAGCAAATAGGGCACTGGCCCTGGAGTTAGGAGGACCTGAGTTCAAATCTGGCCTCAGCCACTTAACACTTACTAGCCCTGTGACCTTGGGCAAGTCACTTAACCCCAATTGCCCTGCCCTCCCCCCTCCAAAAAGCAAAAAAAACCCATCTATTTTGTTTTACAGCATTGTTGCTGTAAGCAATCTCTCTCACTGTCCAAGGACCACATGCACTTGCAATTCTGTAGCTTGATGTCAGAAGATGGAGTATCGGGCAAGGAGTCGGAAACTGGAATTCATATCCTACCTCCAACATTTACTAGCTTTGTGACCTAGGGCAAGTCACAACCTCACCTCAGTTTCCTCAGTGCAAAATAGGGATAACAATAGCACATATCTCATGAAAATGTTACAAGGATCAAATGATACAACACATATAGAGCACTTTGCAAATAGTAAAGTATGAGATCAATGCTAGCTATTATTATTTTTATTATCATTATTCTGCACAGAGGGTTGGCTACCTGTCCAGACGTCATCATCTATTTCTGAGCAGTGATAACAAGTCAGGCTTACCATGTTAGTTAGGGCTGAGAAAAAGCCACTCTGGTGTTCTTCTTCCTTATCTTTGTATTGCCTGAATAAGCAAAAGAAAACTCCATTCGACTTTGTTATTAATTATCAAGTGAATGGTTCTGTCTTAGTTACTCTGAGCAAAGCAAGGAAATTAGAGCATGAAATTTCTTCATGTAAACTGGCCAGTTGTCTTTGGAGAAAACAACCATAGTAAAGACCTGACCTCCACAGTTGCCCCAGCTGCCCCAAAGTTATAATGTGCACCAAAATGCATGTTCTCTTTGGGAAAGGCTGGGAAAGAAGGAATGAGGAGTGTGAAAATCCTACACCATATGGGTGATTCCGTTATTTCCCAAACAGACTGTTACTTGAAAACCGTGACAGGGAAATTACTTTAAGACCATTACTGTGAAAATCTTGTTTGTCTTTGAAGGTAAAGGAAGGAGATAAACTATTTGTGGTAACAGGACATTTCTGAAATTCTAACACCCAGCTTTTTGCGAGGAAGGCATGGACAAGAGCTGGGAAAACCCTGACCTGTACAAGTGGGAGCTCTGATGGCCTGTGCCCACTAATATCAGCTCCTCTCACATTCACATGGAGGGGCAAATCTATAAACAAGTCCTCCAGAAAAGAGACTATGGAAAGTTGCCATTGATTCCTGCTACAAAGGAAGCACCTTTCACAATTTTTAGTCTCAAAGAGAATTATGTTCACAAACTTAAAATGTTCTTTTCTTGTTTTTGTAAAATGTATATGGAAGTACCAAAGTTTGCAAAGGAGCATTTTGAGTGGTTAAAACCAGAGACATTAGGGGCGGCTGGGTGGCACAGTGAATAGAGCACTGGCCCTGGAGTCAGGAGGACCTGAGTTCAAATCTGACCTCAGACACTAAATACTTGCTAGCCATGTGACCTTGGGCAAGTCACTTAACCCCAATTGCCCTGCCTTCCCCCCCTTCAAAAAAAAAAAAAAGACATTAAATCTGGAAGCTATAAGCTATCATCCTGTTCTCACCCTCCTCAATTCCACAATTTTGAGAACTGATTCCTAAAGTAAAGGAAACTTACTATCACTTGATCCAGGAGATCAGCATATAATAGCATTTTCTTTGCAAGCTGGATCCCACTGTATTCTCAGGGTAAGAGAAGATGAAACCACCCACATTCTCTACTCACCAAGGTCTCTGATGCAAACCTGTTTCCAACTCAGTCAATTAATATTGGCTGAGAACCAGAAGCACATCTGGAAAGGTGGACTTACCTGTTGTATTCTGACAAAGCCTGAGCAATCACAAGCCCCATTCCCTGCAAAAAGACAAGATTACACAGTAGGAGAGCAAGTAGCCCTTTAGGATAAGGAAATCACTAGACATACTACTCCTAGCACAAGCCCAGCAAATTGCACCTAGGAGTTATCACTGAGGAAGAGAAATTGTGTGAGCTAGGACATGTCCAGAAGTAGAAAGGCACTTCTTCCAAGAGAGATTTTTCAGATCTCATTTTCTAACTCAATGCTCCCAGACATTATTAAAATACAGTAACAAGGAGTAAGATAGACTAACCCAGATCATTGTCAGTTTCAGTGGGAACATTTTTGCCTTAGAAGCACAGATTGAGTTAGACTCTTCAAATAAAAAGCTCTTAAATGTTTCCAAAACAACCACAACGTGTGAGGCAACGAGTCCCATGACATATGAGAGTGTATGTAGGACAATCTTCTTCCTTTTAGGCCATAGGAAAACAAAAGTACAAAGTGAAAGAAATCTGATGCACCAGGTAGTTTACCATCCTTCCTTGGAGACTTCCTGAGTGAATAAAAAGAATTAACTAAGACACCCAGAAGGGGAGTATTCGAGCACAAACTTTACCTAAGGGAAAGTCAAAGCTCATGATGGGAAGATAAGGAAGGGACATAATCTAGGTGTCTGGAGTCCTGTTTTCCCCCTTTAATTGACACTTCCTCTACAGAGAAAGAAAAAATATTACTCTCATTCTCAAAATATAAGTTAGACATGAGTCCTTTCTGGCTAATTCTCAAAATACATAAAATACATTGAAAATATGTATTTTCTGACTAATTCTCAAAAGGAATCTGTCACTTCTTGGTCTCACTACCAGACCACCAGCCCTGTTTCTAGCTCATTCCCTGAAGCCACTGTCTAGAGCATCAGTTCTCAACCTGTGGGTTATGTTCAATGTAAATACATCCTGCCTATCTGATATTTACATTACAATTCATAACAGTAGCAAAATTACAGTTATGAAGTAGCAACGAAAATAATTTTATGCTTGGGGATCACCACAACATGAGGAACTGTATTAAAGAGTTGTGGCATTAGGAAGGTTGAGAACCATTGGTCTAGAGGAACAGCCCCTGTGGAGAAAGAGCCTACCATCCCTGTTACCACCAACACCAATTACCAATGCTGGGGCAGCAAGACAACCTAGCCAGAGCAGTAAGTCATCCTGAAACAAAGAAAATATGTGCCAAGCATGTCAAACCATTGCTACAACCATCACAGCATCAGCTCCGCCACTAGCCAAGCCCCTGGAGCCATCAGATGCTGTAGTACCCAGCTCCTCAGCAGTCATAGAAGGCCTAAAGTTACTAAAGACCCAGAAAAGAAAATTCTCACACCCAAAGTCATTAGCATCATCAAATAGCTCAACATTAAAAATCACATGGTTTTAACAATACAATGAAATTACAGAAGAGGCATCACACTCTGCTTTGCCATTACACTTTAATGACCATGGAGCTGCTCTGACTTGAAGCTGAGACTTCCTATACGTATTGTCTCTCCCTTTAGAATGTGAGCTCTTTGTGAATGGGGACTATCTTGCTTTTCCATTTCTATCCTGAATTTTGCACACAGTAAACATTTAATCAATGATTTTTCATTCAATCATTCCTTTGAGGGAATTGAATATAATGAGCTCAAAACAACAGGTAGCCATAGTCATTCAAATGCAATATCAGATGGGCCATTTTGCCAAGACCAATAAATCTCTTCCTCCAAACTCTAGTCTTCAAAGAGTTCATGGTTCTAAGGTCCCAGGAGTGGGGCTCAACAAAGAAATATAGTTTCCCTTTAAACAGGGCCATATGAAATGCAGACAATAAGGTAGGGCTGTTAAGAAATGCCTATGACACCAAACACAGAATCAAGCAGAAGAGACAGTATAAAAGGTGCAAATACTCACATTGAGAGTGGCTTCGTCATCCACAATAGACAGCTTTACAATATAAGGGTTCACGGACTGTTAAGCAAAAGAAGAAACTCCAGGTTAGTTTGGCCTAGTTTAATAAAGAGCCCATTAGCCATTTAGCAAAGCACTGAACTAAAATGCTTCCACAGGGACTTAGTTCTCTGTCTCTGTCAATGTATAATGCTTCTTCCCACTGCACCCCAAGCCAACAGTTTCAATCCATCCTGCCTGACCCCCAATAGCAAGTGACCAAACTTTCAGAACATAAATACACACACACAAATCTTTCTTTCTCTCAACTGGACTGAAACAACTAAGGACTATAGTCAACTCCTCCACTGCACTATTAGTTGTTTTTAAGAGGTGCATGAAAACTGCAAAACCTGCTTGGTCTTATTCTGTCAACAATTTGCTGAATCCATGGGGACAGCTGACTCTGAGGATCCATAAGCATCCTCTTCCCCAGCAGGTACTTTTTTGTAAGTTGCTAACTTGCACTCATAGAGTATTTTCATCCCAAAGGCTCCCCAACCATTTCACCAGTCACACACAGGGTCTGATTCACCCACCCATGAAACAAAGCCACCTTGGGGGTGGGAAGTGGCAGCTGCTTAACAGTCAGAGAAAGGCTGTTTATGGATCTAGTACCCAAATAACACTGCAGGGGGAACTGAAGGAAACAGGATGTAATTACCCAAACTACAATCTGGACAAGGACACTGGGACTTAGTGATTGTCCCATCACTTGCTGTACTGGAAGATTTCTCTAGCACCTCCAGACCTAATCCCAGCTTGGCATCATATGAAAATAGAGTCAAAATGACTAAGCTGTTGAACCAACACCTACAAAATTGAACAAGCACCAGTGACCAGTTCCCCTGATAATATCTACCCCTGGCTATTCAAGGACCTCACATTGGCTTAGGTATCTCAGTAAATAGTTTTTGAAACCCAAGGGGATCAGGGAATAATAGTTTTCAGATAGATGGGTTTTACAACTACCAAGAAAACCCATTATTGAAAGGCTTAGAAACCTTCTGTGAAAGGCATTGCTGTAACCAGGGCCCCTTAACTGAACAGCCTAATCCCCACATAGACCCTATTAAAACTAGTTTCCAGGAGCATCTTTACAATCTTAGTAGGACACAGGGAAAGCTAACATTGCATTATTAAAAACCTATATTGTAAAAAGGCTTCCTGGATGAAAACTGAAAAGGGGCCTGGGTTCATTTCACTGGCTGCCTGTTTGATCTCTCCAACACTTCTTCCCACAGTTAACAGGCAAATGCTGCTGCTCATATTACAAGCTCCAGATGAAGTCCAAGGGCACTCAGCGCTCAGAAAGGCAAAATCAGCACTAAAATGACCAGGAAATGCTGCCAGGTTTGATGACATGCTATCAAGAAGGAAACTCTTACCCTGCCCAGTCTGGGCTGCTCCATGTGGCACAGCAAGATTTTAGGATCACAGATTTAGAGTTGTAAAGGACCTTAGAAGTTATTCAATCCAACCTTCTAATTTTACATATGAGGCCCAGATAGGTTAAATGACTTGCCCAGTGTCATGAGCAGGATTCAAAACCAGGTCTTCCCAATTCCAAGTCCACCAGTCTACCCGCTACAACACACTCATTGCCTCTAAGAACATGGGCAGCACCTGCCTTGAGCCTGACTTAAACCAGCAACCTAAAAATCACCATGGTCTTGTATCTGACAGTCCACCATTCTACCAGCTGAGCTACAGAATGTTATACCCATGTTAATAAGGGATAGAGTACACTGTAACCATTGTTGAAGAAGTTATTATAGCATGAACAAAAATGTTCTCTCCTGTGAGACCCACTTGCTTTCATTCTCTAGTTCAAAAGGAAACTCTTTTAAACAAAAAAACAGGAACAACTTACAAATAGCTATAAGGAACAAAATTAAGTTCTGGGAGAACTTCATGCTAAGGACGGTAGCTGTTACGGACTAAGCTAGTGTTTTATCCACAGAAAGGGAGCCAGGCCCATGTGGCCAGGGTCTTATATGCCACAAAATAATAATAGGTAGAATTTATTAAGGGTTATAAAGCACTTTAAGTATATTATTTCATTTGATCTTCACAATAACCCTTTAAGGTAGGTGCTATTATTTCCCCCATATACAGATCAGGAAACTGAGGCAAATAGCAATGAAGTAACTTGCCCATGGTCACACAGGCAAGATTTTAATTCAGATCTTCCTGATGGCAAGTCCAGTGCTCTACCCACTGGAGTACCAAGCTGCTGTAATGTGCTATTCCATGGGCACAGATCATGATATACACCTGTTTCAGCTTGTTGTTCTTTTAGCCCCAGGACCTGACCACTTTTTATACCATAGGGCAGCATTAAAAAACACAGGGAGCCTTCACAGAATCATTCCAATTTATAGGCTAATAGTTAAAAAAACCTAAACAGGACTTATTTTTACTCCCCTTCTTGAGACTCTTTTTCCTTTATCCCTTTCCTGGCTCTGCAGAGGAGATAACCAAATGGGAAGCATTATTCCAAGTGAGGGTGCATATGTAAGAGTGCCCTGACAGCCCTCCCTTCTCAGAGGCTGGTCAGGCATCAAGCCACTCTGCTGACCCAAAGACCTTTCTTGAGAGGTTACAGCTTCTCCAGAACACAGAACAGGGAAAGCAGCAACCACACACACAGTAATTCAGACTGGTTTACATGGAATTCCATCTGCTTTGTGTTACTGACAACCAATTGGTTTTAAGTCCATCCGGAATTCCTCACAGTCTTGTCCAGCTCCCTTGCCCTCCATGGTTACCAAGCTGCCTTAGTAGCTTCTGGTGAAAGATTTTTACTAAAAGCTGCAGAGCCCAGATAAACCTCGCCCATCAGCCTGCCTTAGGCCACCACTTTTAACTCTTTCAGAGTCTTCTAAAGAACCAAAACATAATTTAGCTAAGAAACCGTTTCTCTTTTCTCCTCCTCTGTAATGTTATTCTTTGTAATGTTCATTCCATTTCAAGGGATGGTACTGGATTAAGCCAGGGCCCAATCCCCTCACAAAGAAAGCAAGCTTACTGCAACACAGTCACTTACATTCAAGCAGGATGTTTGGGGATGGATTATCCCTCTCATGGAAAACTCATCTCCCTTCAACTAATTCCAAAGATTTTTTTCTACTATAGTAAGACTCTAGAGTAGGTGTTAACCTAGGGTCCATAAATTTAGCTCTTTAAAAAAATGTTGATAACTCTATTTAATGTATAATTCCATTTAATGATAACTCCATATAATGTATTTCCTTTCCTAAGCTTAGGTATTTTATGTATTTTAAAACTATATTCTGAAAAGGGGTCCTTAAGCTTCATTAGACTTTCCAGAGAGGCCAATGACACAAAAAAAGTTAAGAACCCCTACTAGAGGCATGAGAAAAATCAAAATGGTCATCAAGACAGGCCAAGTTTTATAACAGGTATTTGTGATCAATGACATATTTATCTGTAGCTCTGTCATTCCATTCCTTTGTTCCTACACCCTTCTCCAAGAGAAGCTACTGACTCCTGGGAATTTATGACTAACTAATAATGGTCCAAAGGTTCCAGTCCATCTTTAAACACCAGACAGTACTCCCCAGTGCTACTTTTCTACCCCAGAGAGTGAGTCCAGTGTTTGGACTGTTCATAAATTTTCTCCTCAACTAGAATGAACAAAGGCCGACAAGCACTGCAAAACAGTCCCCCGGCAAACAGTCAGAAGAGCCTGGAAACTGACAGCTCTAGTTCACTTCAATGGTTCTGTTATTTGGGTAAAAGGAATCAGGGTACCTAGAGAATGGTTCCTTGTTGCTGTGCTTGACAAAAGGCCAGTACAATGAATTCCCTCTTCTCCTATACATTGTTCTATATGTGTCTCTTAATCTTTCCTAAGTGGTCGTCCCCATCCCCTCTCCCACCATCTGTGCGTTCTATCTTTTGAAGTAGATGAGGCTGATGCACTGGCAAGACCAGCATATCTGGATTTAAAGAAACTGGAGACTAAAAAACAATAAATTAAGGAGCTAATTAATACAAAGAAAAAAAACTACAGCTCCAAAATTAATGTGGAAAAAAGGTTTTCAGCGGCTACATGTATGTAGTCTAAAAACAATGCATAAGAACCTCCAATGGCAACTCCAATGTTTTAAGAAATCTGCTAAATGAAAATCTCAATTTATTAAACAGATAAATTAGAAATCAAGTACCTTACAGAAAGATTCGCTATGGGGATTCTTAAAGAGCAACTTCCCCTCATGGATTTAAAATAACATTCAATGTACCAAAGATTACACACAAATTTTTAGAGACACATCTACTTCATAAAACAAGATCTACCTGGACTATGTGTTACAAGGACTGTTTCTTTTCTTTTTTTCCCAATGGAAGGGGAAGGAGTTGAGGAAAGTGGACAGGAATAACAGGGTAATAAAAGGAAAAGAAGGATAAAAGGGTTATTGAGACATCATTTTTTAAAAATGTAGAGAAGAGATAAAAGCACAGAGGAGCAGGTCAGCTTTGAAAGCTACAGGCTGAATACACTAAATACTGAAAATAAAGCAAGCTCTACATACTTGCAATCTGCAGATTCATGTACAGTCCTTTTCTGCTGCCACACTATGTACATAGAAACACCTATTTTATTTGGTGTATCTTAACTTCAGAATACAAATACATTTTTTTTCACAAAATCTACCTGCAAAAGATTAGCCTGCAGTGAGAACACAGGGAGATGGGAAATTAATGTGGCAAAAGAAACAGTCTACATAAAACAATATTTCTCAAAAAGTCCGACACAGCACAACATAAAAAAGTCTGAGGATGTGTGGTGCAGGGCACTCTCACCTCATACTTCCTATAGTTCACCAGCAAAGCCAGAAGGACAACAGCATCGTACCCATGCTCCCTGCGACTTGGAGGGTGGGAAAGAATCTGCAATAAGAATCAGAAATGCAGGGTAGTGCCAGCTCCTGGTCCCTTGAAATTCAGACAAGAGACCCCATGGGAGGAGGCTCATCCACTCATCCACAAGAGGAAATGACCTACCTGTAAAATAGCTTCAAAGATGCTATTGATCATTACATATTCCAGGATAGTGTTTTGACTGATGTTATCTGTCACCTGGAAGCAAAAAAACAGTTTTGTAAAGTCTGCACTGAGCACTGAGACCTGATTCTTCACATATATTTCCCAATCGCAGGGGTTTGAAAACACAGAAATGTTAACTTAAAAAGAAGAATATTAACTTCCTTGTAATTCAACAATGATTTACTAAGCACTTGCTGAGTGCAGGGTACTGTGCTAGATGCTGGGAGAGATAAAAAGTTAGAGAAGACATAATCTCTTCTCTTGTAGTGCTCACAGTCTAGGAGGGGTGTGTGTGTGTGTGTGTGTGTCTGTGTGTGTCTGTGTGTGTGTGTGTGTCTGTGTGTGTGTGTGTGTGTGTCTGTGTGTCTCTGTGTGTGTGTGTGTGTGTGTACACAAAGAGACAGATAGACAGATGTAAATGGATTGTAAGGATCCCTGATTTGGTCCATATGGGAACTCTCTCCACCCAGGTAGACAACAATGCGTCATTTACTTCACATAAGTATAATCATGCTATAAACAATGCATGATAAATGGAAAATAGTAATAGCTACATTTTAATAGCACTTACTATGTGGCAGGCACTGTGCTAAGTGCTTTGCAATTATTATATCCTTTGATCCTCACAACTACCCTGAAAGATAGGTGCTATTTTCATCTTCATTTTACAGATGAGGAAACTGAAGTAAACAGAGGTGAAGACCCTGTGACTTGCCCAGGGTGACAAAGCTAAAATAGCCTGCCCAGTGCTCTCTGTTCTGCATCACTAGCCATTATGCTGGAGGGAAGGGAGTGCATTATTACCAACTGCAATGATCAGGGACAGCTTCAAGGAAGAGACTTGAGCGGGACTTTAGAAGGTAAGCTGACTGAAGATGAGGAAGAAGGAACAGAGTGAACCACAGGCATGGGAAGTAGGAAACCACAGGCAGGGCACATTCAAAAGACAGTACAAAGTAAGGTTTGGTCATAGAACAAAGTCTGTCAAGATGAATCACAGGAAATAAAGTTGAAAAACAGAGTAGTACCAGATTGCGAAAGCCCTGAATGCCAAAAAATTTTTAAAAAAATAAAAAGGAATATACTTTATTTACCCAGTAGACAACAGTGAGTCACTGAAGGGTTCTGAGCACAGAAGTGACATGACTACATAAAGAAAATTAAACTGGCTACAATACAAAGGATGAATTTAGAGGGGGGAGAAGAAAGACAGGAAGACCTGTCAGGTTTCTCTGATTCTCCAAGGAGGGGGTAAGGAAGGCTTGAACTACAGTGGTGGCAAATGGAATAGCAAGAGGGCAGACTGATGGGATATTGTAAAGGCAGATTCAATAGCAGCTAGACAGAAGGAGCTGACAGCAACAGTCCGGGAGAAATTTGAGAAGCGGCTGAACTAGTGAAAAGGGCTAAGCCAACTGATTAGGTACACGAGCTAAGGGAGAGAGAAGAAGCAAAGGTAATCCTGAGCATTTCAAGCATGGAAGATTGGGTGAATGGGAGAACAGTGATGGTGATGAGAAAAACAGTGAAGTCAGAATGATTTGAAGAAAAGACAATTTGTTATTCAATGTCTAGCAGCCCAATAAGATACACATTCCTCACAAGGACAATGCCAAAAGAGAAAGGAATTAGCAGACCGGAGGTTCAAGAAACTGAGAAGGATTCATTTCCCTCATACTCCCAACAAGAGTTTGGGCCTAACGGTTTCCTGGAATTTGTTTTTCCAATATACCAGAAGAATACTGCATCAAAAGGTCTAGAGGACCAGGAAGGAAAGGTGGAAAGAGGCAACACACATAGGTAAAAGTGACCAGATATGTGGGACCACAGAGTGAGAAGCAAATACAGAGACTGGATTAATCCAGCAGAGAGAAAAACTGACAGAGACAATAAGGGGTGCAACATGTACTCCTTGGTGAGGTATAAGATGGTTAAGATGGCAAGATACAAAGGGACAGACAGGAGTCAAAAGTGGGCAGAACCTAGACCTAGTATAGAAATAGGCTAGAAGAATGAGCAAACAAAAGAAGAATCCCACCATTAAAAAAGTACTACGGTGACATGGAAGCTCAGGATACAAACATGGAAAAAGAAGAATGACTCCAAAACACTTACAAGCAAAATATCAAAAAAAAACACAATTTGGGCACAAGTTCAGCTAGAATTCTTGAAAGAGAGGAAGAAAGAGTTGGGGGGAGAAAAAGATTAAAAATGTTTTATAAATGAAATTAAGAGTGCTAGTGGAAAAATTTGGAAAATAAATTAAAACAATGGAGGAAAGAGTTGGAAAGGGAATTAACAGCTGAGCACAAGAGGTACAAAATTTTACCCAAGCAATAAGTTCACTGAAAATTAGAATGCACCAAACAGAAGATAATGATTCCATAAGTCAACAAGAAATATTAAAACAAAATAAAAAGTCTAAAAAAAAAGAAGAAAATTAAAGGCATCATAATAAAAACAAATGACCTAGAAAATAGATCAAGAAGAAATAACTTAAGACTCAATGGACTATCTGAAAACCATAATAAAAAAAGGCCTAGACATCAAATTTCAAGAAATCATGAAATAAAAATGCTCAGATCTCTTAGAACTAGCACACAAAGTAGAAACAGAAAAAATCCACCTGTCACTGACTGAATCAAAATCAAAATTCCCAGGCACATCATAAACAAAATCCAGATCTTCCAGGTAAAAGAAAAAAAACACCACAAGCAACCAGAAAGAAAAAAAAAGTACCAAGGAGCCACAGTCAAGATGATATATGATTTAATAGACAACACTATAAAAGAGTTTGGAATATGATATTCTAGAAGTCAAAGGACATCAACTTACAACCATGAATAATTTAGCCAGGAAAAAGTATAATCCTACACGAGGAAAAAAAATGAGTCTTTAATGAAATAGAAGGCTTCCAAGCAGTCCTGATAAGAAGACTAGAGAAGCATGGAAACTTCAAAATGTAAACATGCGCATCCAGGGACATAAAAACGTGAACATGAGTGAACAATCATAAACGACTAAACAAGGATAAATTGTTGACATTCCAATGTAGGGAAATGAGATATGTTCCCTGAAAACCTTATTCTCATCATGGGTCATATAACGAGTATCATTAGAGAGAGCGCTTGTCAGTTATACTCTGACAATCTTAAAAGAAAGGAAAGAGAAGGGGAAAGAAGAGGGGAAAAAAGGGAGATGAAGGAAAGAAAAAAATCATCTCCTATAATCAGGGGATGGAAGCAGAAGTCTACACAAAGAAGAGGTAGGCAAAGCAGGTATCACTTGAAATTCACTCTCATCTGAATTAGTTAAAGGAGAGAAAAATGCACACACACAGTTGGATACAGAAATAAATTTCCTCAAAAGAAAAACAGGAGGAAAAAGTAAGAATAAGAGGAAGGACTGATTAAAGATTAATTAAATTAAATTAAATTAATTCTAAGCAAAACAAATTCTAAATAAAGATATGTAAAAATATTTATAGCAGCTATTTTTGTGATGGCAAAGAATTAGTAACTGAGGAAATAGCCATCAACTGGGAAATGGAAGAACAAGTTATGGTATATAAATGTGATAGAATATTACCTTGCTGTAAAAATAATGGAGAGGATAGTTTCAGAAAATCTTGGGAAAACTTGTATGAAGTGAAGTATAGCGCAGTGAGCAGTATCAAGAGAACAGTTTATACCAGTGATTTTTAAAACTTTTTGGTCTCTGAACACCTTCATACTCATAAATATTATTGAGGACCCCCCACCAGGAGCTTTTTTTTTTGCTCTATCAATATTACCATATTAGAAATTAAAACATTGGGGTGGCTAGGTGGCGCAAGTGAATAGAGCACCAGCCCTGGAATCAGCAGGACCTGAGTTCAAATCCAGCCTCAGACGCTTAACACAAAACAAACAAACAAAAAAATCCTAGCCATGTGACCTTGGGCAAGTCACTTAACCCCAACTGCCCTCCAAAAAAAAAAAAAGAAATTAAAACATCTTAATATTGTTAGAAAAATCTGACCCCGAGACCCTCTGAAAGGGTTTCTGGTGCCCCAAGAGTCCCTGGACGATACCTCAAGAACTGCTGTTTTATGCAACAGCAACAATGTTACAAATACAAACAACTTTGAAAGACTTAAGAACTCTCTTCAATATAATGTCCAACCATGACTCCAAAAGACTCACAATGAAACAAGCTTGCCACTTCTTCATGAGGGACTCAGAGAACAGACTGAGACATTTTTTTAATGTGGCCAATGGAGAAATTTATTTTGATTAACTACACACGTCTGTAATTACAGTGTGTAATTTGTAGTTTTGTTTTTCTTTTTTTCTCAATGGAGTGGGGGAGAAGGGGAAGCAGATTTTTCATGATTAAAAAAATTAATTTTAAATACATATCCATTTCTAAAAGCTAAAAAAACCCTAGGAAATGAGAAAATATATAAAAGGAAGGAGCAGTCAACAGTGTCAAAAGCTACACAGACATTACAGCAGGCAACAGATGAGAAAAGGCTATTTGATTTGGCAGTTAAGTAATTCTTGGTAACCTTGGACAAAGCAATTTCTGCTGTACCATAGAGTCAGAAGTCAACTGCAAAGGGTAGAGAAGTGGGAGATGAATAAATGGAGGCAATGAATATTCAGCAACTTGTCAAAGGACTATGGTTGTGAAAGGGATAATAGATATAAGATGATACTTGAGGGAATGGAAGGGTGAAGTGATCTTTTTTTTTCATCTTTTAAAATTTATTTATTTTTAATTTTCAACATTCATTTTTTTTTGAGGGGGGAAGGCAAGGCAATTGAGGTTAAGTGACTTGCCAAAGGTGCCAAAGGTCCTCTTGACTCCAGGGCTAGTGCTCTATTCACTGTGCTGCCTAGCTGCCACTCAATATTCACTTTTATAAGATTTTGAGTTCTAAATTTTCCCCCTTCCCAAGAGAGCATGCAATCTGATATAGGCTACACATGTACAATCATATTAAACATATTTCCACATTAGTCACATTGTGAAAAAGAATCAGAACAAAAGGGAAAAACCACAAGAAAGAAAAAATAAAAGAACAACAAGAGAAAATAGTATGCCTTGATCTGCATTCAGACTCCATGGTTTTTCCTCTAGATGTGGATAGCATTTTCATCATGAGTCTTTTGGAATTGTATTGATCACTGATTGCTGAGGACAGCTAAGTCTATCAAAGATGGTCATCGCACAATGTTGCTATTACTATGTTCAATGTTCTCCTGGTTCTGCTCACTTCACTCAGCATCAGTTCATATATGTCTTTCCATGTTTTTCTGAAGTCCATCTGTTCATCATTTCTTATACAGCACAATAATATTCCATTATATTCATATACCACAATTTGTTCAGCCATTCCCCAATTGATGGGCATCCCTTCAATTTCCAATTCTTTGCCACCACAAAAAGAGCTGCTATAAATATTTTTGTACATATGAGTCCTTTTCCCTTTTTTATGATCTCTTTGGGGTACAGACCTAGTAGCGATATTGCTGGATCAAAGGGCATAGTTTTATAGCCCTTGGGGCATAGTTCCAAATTGCTCTCCAGAATAGTTGGATCAGTTCACCACTCCACCAAAAACTTATTAGTGTTCCAATTTTCCCACATCTTCTCCAACATTTATTATCTTCCTGTTTTGTCATGTTAGACAATCTGATAAGTATGACACGGTACCTCAGAGTTGTTCTGATTTGCATTTCTCTAATCAATAGTGATTTAGAGTGTTTTTTTCTATGACTGACTAAAGATAGCTTTAATTTTTTCATCTGAAAACTGCCAGTTCATATCCTTTGACCATTTATCAAATGGGGAATGACTTGTATTCTTATAAATTTGACTCAGTTCTCTATATATTTTAAAGATTAGGCCTTTATCAGAGATACTGGCTGTAAAAATTGTTTTCCATTTTTCTGCTTCCCTTCTAGTCTTGGGTGTATCAGCTTTGTTTATGCAAAAACTCAAGTGCTCATTTTTTAAGAAAAAACCTAGGCAAGATTCAGAACACTCCCAAGGCTTTCAAAAGAATAATCTGAGAGTCTTTTCCTCAACAATCAAGAAGTCAATCCCCTAAAGAGGTATTTTTAAAATAACACTGTGACATCATATACCACCTGGCCAGAAAATACCACTTTCCAAGGATCCAATTCCAGAATGTCTTTATCCCAGAACCCCTCTTCTGCACACCCAGTTCTACTGGTGGTCCCAATCTAATGTATTTTTCTTTCATTCTTCCTTATTTGAGTCTCCGTTTTTAAGGATGTTTACCTCTAATGGGAGTATGGATTACTATTTAACAGATAAGCAAGTAAGGTGTGCTACTTACAGTCACCAAACAAAGAAGAAGTTTCAAACATAAACTCTTCAGACTTTCAGAACCTTCTGCACAAAGCAAGGAATCCAAACTCTCCATCAAATTCTGGTAAAAAGATTCATACGTACTTAATCAGAGCAAAACACTGACTACCCCAAATGCCCCACACCTCCCTTACCAAGCTCCTGCTTATGCTACAAATGGTAAAAACTCACAATATTCAAATAGACAATTAAATGAATGCCCCATCCCCAGGCCCTGTCACATCAAGAGACAGGAAGAGATAGTATGAAGAGATACCTCTGAATAAAGCTCATTTGAAAGATGCTTTAGAACAGCTGTGCAGAGATAAATTAATTCAATAGCCTACCAAATGAATTTATTCACAGCAAATCCTTCCCATAGGCTTAACTCTCCATATTAGAGTGAAATGAGTAAGAATGGCAACAATTTTTCCTTAAGACCTATCATACACTCTTTCCAATTTCATGAACTAACCAATTTAGGATGCTTTCATTCATACCCACAGGTCTGCATAGAGCCTGGTATGCTGGCACACCCTAGGGACTAGCAATACTGATATTCTCTCCCCTTTGTTCACACTACCTATCGCCCTCTGTCACCACCCCAGTAGAAGTCATCCTTTGCTGGCCCCCCACAGAGAAACTCAAGCTATTAAAGTAAAGACTCCCTCAACCCCAAGCATGGAAGAGAAAGAAGCAAAATGTTCAAAATGTACATTACTGAGTGACACCGGGGAAGAATATAATCAAAGCTAAGTTAATGAACTCAGATGAAACAGAAGAGAGACAGCAAAGAACTAAACTAAGAGCATTTGATAAGAGTTAGGAAATCTAGGTTCAAGTCCTGGCTCCCCCATTTACTTGCTATCAGAGCTTAAAGAAGTCCCTTAACCACTCATAGTCAGTTTCTTTATACATGAAATAGGGACAATAATACACTATCCACTTTAGAACTTTTATAAAGAAAATGCCTTAAAAACTGTAATTTAAAAATGTTTTAAGCACTACATAAATGAGAACTGTTGTTATCAAGTATCTGATATCTCAACATAACTGTATGAATTGGAAAAAGACTTATGTTAAAACATGATTTCAAGAACTTGAATTATTTGTATGTGTACATACATTGTTTCATGTAAATGAAATGTTTCTTTTACCTAACTACATTAAGTATTCTAATTTTTGTTACAAAGAATAGGAATAAAGTTTTTCTGACAATGAGTTATGGGAAATTACATCTTCAAAAGCTGACATGATGATCAATAATAATTTACTTTGTAAATGAAGGGTGAAAACTATTTATGGGAAATGCATAAGAATGTGAATTTTATGAAGAAAGTTTCACAGTGTTTAATGTTTGGAACTAAAGATACAACTGAATACAATCTAGGAATATCTTATTTCATCCCATAAAATCCTATAAATGAAAGACACAAAAACATGAAGTGGTATAATAATTCCAAGATTTACCAGGTCAAAAATTAAAACAACAATGTCTCAATTATACACATAATTGAAGGAAGGGCTATTCACAGCTAAATTCTGGATTTTAAAATGTCCTCTGTTCAAATAAAGCAAATAAAAATTTCCAAATAATCTAAAGTAGTTTCCACGTACAAATCTTTTAGCCCACTTGCCTCAAGATGGTCTCCATCAAGTGCAACTGTTTAGTGAGCAGCAACAGCAGCCTACAAGCAACATCTGTAGTAAGTCTCACCTTCATGCAGAGTTCTGCCTTGTCAAAGCCCATCAGCATGTTGATAATGTCAAACCCAGAAGTGGGCTTATTCTTCTGATGGACCCCTCGGATAAGCGCACACAGGGTCTACAGAGACACAACAGAAAGAACCGTTTCCAAATAAGAGTGAATAAAAGGGAATAGCAAAAAATAAGGCTGAACAAATAACCCAGCACCAGAGAATAGAAAGCCTTGAAAGGAGAGGGAAAGGCATTTGAACTTTACCTTGGAAAGCAATGAGAAGGCATTAATGATTTTGTGGAAAGGAATGACGTGAACAAATACGTCCATAAGAAAAATCATCCTAGCAATAGCACAAAAGATAGAGTAAAAAAGAAGAGTGAGTGGGGGCAAACAGGCCTGCTTGCAGCTCTTGCAACAGCCCAGGTCCTACAGGCAATCACTGCACAAGCCTAAGCTTGAAAAACATTCACACTCAGAAAGAATAACAGCAACAGGAGCAGCAGTAACTAAGATTTTTAATAAACTCTCTTTTTCTAAAGAGCTTGCTTATCAAGAGGACTGCCTCCCTCCCCAAGTCCATGACAAACATGTGCTGTGTCCATCTGGATCACCTCATTACCATGTGGTTCAATGTGGCCTGCTAAGCAAAACCAAAGAACTGACTAGGATATGACAAGCAAGCAAGCTTGGATCTCAAGACACTCACATCTCAAACAACTGCTGCCTGCACAAAAGTCTTTTGTTTTCCCTTCCTGTACTCTAGTCCTCCACCACCCAAATGGGCCAGGCACCAGTACTTCCTGGCAGTCACCCGCCCTCCCTCTTTTCTTATTCTCTGCACACTCCTGTTCTTCCCAGTGCCCACACCAAGAGATCTCTGCTCCTCCACTGGAGAGACTAAAGAGGGTCACTCCAGTGGGTCTTCAATACTAGCATAGCTGAACTAGAAAGATCACCATCCAACACTCAGAGGCCTTACCCATCACAACAGCAGCTACTGCCATTTTTAAAAAAAAAGTCATCTTTCCATAAAAGCAAACAGTACTGGGGCAAGCTCAACAACTTCATTTGTGCTGAACTGAGAACTTTATCACACACCCCAACTGCAATTACAGGAAGTGTAACTTCTCCCAAAGTATCCCAATAAAATTCTTTGTTCTCTTATTGACTATTTCTTCTCTCATCTTCTTGAAGAAGCTCAGAAATGGGCTGCCATACTGAAATAGGATCTCCCCTCAGGATCATGGTCAAAGGAGGGACAAAATAACTACCAACAACCTGAGAAAATTCTCCAAAATCCTGTCTGATTTTATTACTCACTGACTCAGAATATGCAATGAGCCACTCTCTGGGCCTCAGATTACCCCTTTACATTCCTTAAGAAGACCTGACAATTCTGTTAGAGGCTATGCCTTAAAATCTGAGATCCAATTGTAGAGATTAACAACGTACTACTGTTAGGATCAACTTGCTTTAACTAGGAAGATTCCTAGACAAATATGGCATATACATGACCATTTTTTTAAATATCCCAAACCTACAAGTGAGTCTAGACTGAACAGAATCCCCCACACCTGTAACACCTCCCCTATCTACTAAACAAGAATCCTTTTTTCTTCAGCATTTTACCTGTAATGCATTGACAACTCGAATTGGGTGCTCCTCTCCCAAAGCCTGGATACAGTGTTGGAACAAACAATTAATGTTATCCTTGATCTTCATTAGTTCTTCTCCATCCAGAGATTCCAACTTGCCCTCAAGGTAGTCAAGATTCACCTGCCAGCAAGATAGCAAAGATCTGAGTATATTTCCTGTGCAAAGCTGAGAGGGCAGTCTTGGCTACAGGGAAATTAGAAAAGGCATAGTCCAGCCTTACCTTCATGAGGAAGAGCTCCTCCCAGAATCGAGGGCTGCATTTACTAGGGTCCTCTGTCTGAAACAAACACAGATAGGGTTCAGCCTCCCCCAAAATACACCTTTGACTAATAGTATAGTTGCAGAGGGAATCATACAAAGTTTGGAGACCAGCTTTTAACTTTTAACTATTTTTAACACTTTTGATCATTTTAAAATATCTTAATAGAGAACAGGGAAGTTCTTTCTCAAATTGAACTATGTGCAAGAATATTTCTTCCCTACAGATAGTTCAGAAATAACTGAAAAGGTTTTCCTCAGACTTTTTTCTCCATTCCCTCTCTCAGAAAACTCGTGGACAGTTAAGTTCTAGCCCAGTTGTAGAGAAGAGGAGAATGACATCCAGAAGTTAAGTGACTTGCCCCAACTCACAGAATTACAAAGTAATAAAGCAAGAACTAGAATCCAGTTGTACTACTTCAAAATTCAAAGCTTTTTCCATGACACTTGAGCCCTATTCTATTTGTGCTCCACTTCTGCTTAACTTTAGCATGCTTGGCTTTCAAAAATTGTGACGTTTGGAAACTATTGTTAAAAAATTTGAAAGTTTGCTCAAAGGTCCAGAAAACCAAAAACTTCTGGAAAATGTGTGAATTATAAGTATCTATCATTTTTCTGGCAAGGATGACTTTAATGACCTAACAAAGTCCACCAGCCATTGGACTTAGATTGCCTTACCTTAAGGATCCCTTTTAATGATCTAAAGTAGTAATAGGGCCATCTTTTCCAGAACCAATGAAGACTGACAAACAGATCACAAGCTCCCTCATTAAGGCTTTATACTGACTCTTGTGTTAAGTAACCAGGCACCAGGTGATTCCTCCTCCTTTCTAGCTGTTTCCTTTTGATTTCTGCCCCTGAATTCGACATCTTGAGTTCCCATGTAGCTGCCTTCTTCTCCCAGAACCCTTATATTGCATTAAACCAGTTAAGTATACAACAACTCAAAAATGGCCTTCAGGGCTGCCTAGTACCTGTTTATTCTGTCTGCATGTCTACTTACATTCTGATTCTGAATAATTGACCTAGTAACTTAACTTTGGCATCTTTTTAATATACATTCCCCCTTTCAACTCTTAGAATCCCTATATCCCTTTAAAACATAGCTCTAGTTCTCACTGCTACATGAAGTATTTCATGATAACTCTCTGGGTTACTTTTTACTTACTCTGCATATACTTTGTATTTAATTATGTGGATATGTGCTATTTCCCCCAATAGAATATAAACTCCTTAAAGGCATTAACTATTTCATTTCTTTCTTTGTATCCTGAGCACATGGTTTCAAAGGCATAGGACACATGTAAGAAATGCTTCACTGACTGAACTCAATGACTTATGGTTTTTATTATTGTCAATGATCACATGCTAAATTTTGTAGGGTTTATAGCCTTTTGATGCTCCGTTGTTCAAATCTATATCCCCTTCTCAAGAACCAAGGCCCCTCCTTTTCTCAGGACACCTAATTACTCCAATCTCATCTGACAAAGTATATTTTAGGATGTCAGGAAGGGATACTTGGGTTTTTTAACCCTAACCTGTGAAGCACTGTATTAGCTCCAGACATCAAAGAAATTTCTGATCTGTTTTCTAATAATACATCAATTACCTTATATAGTTGGGAAATATTCTACATAAATACTTTTTCTCAATAATTGAAGGCTGACCCTTTAAGCTATTCGCCCTAATCCTTTTGTTTGTTTGTTTGTTTCAACCCTTTCTGACAAAAATCTTTCTAAAATGTCCTGCTCTTCCTTCTTGGTATAAAAAGATTATACTACACATAACTTTTTCTTGATAACTCATGAGCAATATTACAATTGATGTTTGTGCCACATTATATTTCCCACAGATTTAGAACACTGGGCTAAAACTACTGACTCCCCCCAAGAACTCAACCCTGCAACTTAATGTTTCTTTTAAGATAAATTCCTATTATCAGTGTGATTCCTTAGTATTTTGCTTTTTGCTAAAGAGATTAGTACATAACGCTTAGAGTCAACTCAATAAATATTTATTATGAGCTTACTACTGTCCTGGGTGTTGGCAATACAAAGAAGAAAAATATAACCCCTGCTCTCAATAAGCCTCTACTCCTTGACCTCCTGGGTGTTATGTAGGTTAGCAGTGTACACAATGGCAGCCTTTTCCTAAATTGTCCTAGTGCCCCCAAAATAAAGTGATCATCTTCACTCCCTCTATCTATATTCTTTGACTATCATTCAATTTTTTGAAATTTTCAAATCAGTAACCACTTTATGTCTCTGCCAGTTAGTTTCCTTACAAAATTACTTGTGGTGACAGGTTCTGAAAAGGTCATGAATGAGACTTTGGAAGCTAGGAGGGAATTCAGAAAATGTTTCCCCAATGTAGTTCAGGTAAATAAGGCTCTCTAAGCAAAATCTGGCAAAGAGGATTCCTTAGTTTTCCCTGTTCTTTTCTTTATTTGTTCACCCTCCCACTGTTTCACAAAGCTTCTTCTCAGGAGTAGGAGTAAATTTAAACAAAAGGTTTAACTACCAGGATGGACATCCTCTCTCACATGAAAGGAGAAGGGTAAAGGGGGAATTACTACTAGCTCTTGGGGTAAGGAACAAAGGGGTCAAAACTATTTTCAAATAGAGGGCTCTAGGCCTCACCATGAAGATTTCATCATACATCAGCACCACCTTCTCCTTCAGTGGTTTTTTGGAGGCTGAGGACTTGCGAAGCAAACCCCCCCTCTTCTCCACTTGGGCCATGGTTCCCGAGCCTGTGAAGGAAAAGTCAAGGTCAGTGATTGAATGCTAGCCTAGACATGCTCCTGTCTCCAGTCAGACAGCCTACTGGGATATTCTTAACAGGGGGAAAATTGTTCAGAGAGGGAATTAAATATAAATAACCATACTACAAACTTTGGCATGTCTCCAACTCAAATCTAATTTAGGGGACTGTTCCCCAATGTGGGTAATGGAGGGCATTTAAATCAATCCTTGGCCTGGGGCACACCACTTTTTAGGTATCAAATGCCTAAGCTGAGAGCAGCAGAGTATAACTATCATCATCTCTAATGGACCAGGCTGTACTTGTGAGGTGAGAGGAAAAATGTAAAAAGCATAATACCCACAAACCAAAACTGAAGTTAAGTTTCCAGTATTGATTGAGGTCTGAACCAGTAAGGCAGGAAGTGTGCTATAAACTGATGGGCTACATTGATTTCCCCAAATGAAGTAGGTCCATATCACTGCAAAGTGCTTGACCTTCACTACCTCATAAATCACAGCACATTTTTATCCCCAGAAACTCCTTTGTGAAGGGATTCCAAGAAGAAGATAGAAGCTAAAAGTCCAGAAATAAAATATGATTTTAAAGTAATAATCAAAATTTCTGATTAGTACTACTTCAAGGTTTGAAAAGACATAACCACATATGTATTTGATACATCTGTGTAATATAGATATACATGTGTATGTGTGTTTGCATATTCCTGCATGCATTTTGTTTATGCAGGTATAGGTACATACATCTATCTATATAACATGCAATTGCTGCACACCAGACTTCATGTGTTTTCTGAATATGTAAAAATAATTTTTCCCTTACCTTCCTACCTTGAGATGTATCTCAAAGAAGTTTTTTCTACAAGTAAGATCTCAAAATTCCTAGAACTTCTTGGTGGGGTTACACAGACCCCCAACCTCCCACACTCTATTTCAGAGTAACAATTCCCTAGTTCTCTCTCACCTTTCTGGCCAGTTTGGTTTATATACAAAATCCTTGATTCCTTTCTACCTCTCTAGCTCTATTTTACAGTTGACAGTTCCTTTTAAAATTCTCAAACCCCAACCACATAATATCTATTTATCCATTGACAAAGTACTTCTTATTGGGAAAATGCTATTTTGCTCTCCAAAGAGTATTTTCTCAAAAGTCCAAGATAATTCCAATTCTCCAAAGGGCTATGGGAGGGGCAGCTTGGTGGCACAGTAGATAGAGTACTGACCCTGGAGTCACAAAGCCCTGAGTTTAAACCTGGCCTCAGAAACTCAACACTTGCTAGCTGTGTGACCCTGGGTAAGTCACTTAACCCTAATTGCCTCAGATCCCCCCCCCAAAAAATTAAAAATTTTTTTTAAAGGGCCATGGGATAGCACAAAGCTTCTTAACCTTTTCTGTGTCCTTAACCCCTTTGGCAGTCTGATGAAGGCTATGAACCATATCTCAGAGTAATGCATTTATATGTATACCCAAAAAAATACATAAGATTACAAAGGAAACAAATTAAACTACAGTCACTAAAATATTTTTTTTAAAAACAAGTTCAAAGACCCTAAGGCAAGAGCCCCTGGCATAATGGAAATACCAATGGACTTGTAGAAAGTCCCAGGTTCAAGTTTTACCTCCACCATTCATTGGCTGTATGACATCAGGCAAATCACTTGGCCTCTCTCTAAGGCTCAACTTTGTCATCAACAAATCAAGAACAATAAATTACCATCTCAAGGGTCTGTTGTGAAGATCAAGTTAAAAACAAAGCAAATAGAACACCCGTTCACGATAAAAACACTGGAAAACATAAAAATAAACAAAGCCTTCCTTAAAATGACAAGTGATCTATCTATCTAAAAGCGAGAGGCAGCATAATCTATAATGGTAAGCTAGAAGATTTCCCCATAAGACCAGGAATGAAGCAAGGATGTCCATTATCACCATTACTATTCAATATCATACTAAAAATGCTAACCATAACAATAAGACAAGAAAAAGATATTAAAGGAATAAGCACAGGCAAAGAGGAAACAACATTATCACTTTTGCAAATAATGTGGTAGTTTATTTAGAGATCCAACTGAAAAACTAATTGAAACAACTTCAGCGAAGAAGCAGTAGATAAAATAAACCTATATAAATCATCAACATTTCTGTATATTACCAACAAAATTCAGCAGAAAGAGATAGAGAAATTCCATTTTAAAAACTACACACAATGTAAAACACTTGGAAGTTTACCTGCCAAAATACACACAGGAACTCTTATGAATACGACTACAGAACATTCTTCAAACAAATAAAGACGATCTGGAGAAATATGAATTCCCCATGGGGAGGTCAAGCCAATATAATAAAATTATTATCTAAATTAATTTACTTATTCAGTGCCATACCATCCAAATTACTTAAGAATTACTTTACAGAGCTACAAAAAATAATCACAAAATTTTTCTGGAGGAACAAAAGGTCAAGAATATCAACAGAATCAATAAAAAATCAGGGAAGGATGAAGGGAACCTAGTCCAAATCTCAAATTATACTATAAAGCTATAATCATCAAAAACCATTTGGCACTAGATAAGAAATAAAGATGCTGATCAGCGGAACAATTAGGTACCCAACATACAGAAGCAAATTAACACAGTAACCCAGTGTTTAATAAACCCAGAGATCCCAGCTACTGGGGCCAGAATTCACTATCTGACAAAAATTGTTGGGAAAACTATTCAGCGGCACGGCAAAAACTAGGCACAGACCAATATCTCACATCATACACCAAATAAGTTCAAAATGGATACAAGATTTAGACATAAAGGGCAGTATCATAAGCAAACTAGTAGAGCAGGGAAGAAATTACCTGTCAGATCTACATATAGGGGAAACATTTATGACAAAACAAGAGACAAAAAGTTCATAGGAGGTAAAATTGATCATTTTGTTTACATGAAATTAAGTTTTTGTACTAACAAAAACAATGCAGCTAACATTTTTTAAAAAGCAGGAAACTGGAGGGGAAATCTTTGCAGCAAGTTTCTCTGATAAAGGTCTCATTTTTCAAATACGTAGGGAACTGAGTCAAATTTACAAAAATAAGAATCATTTCCCAAAGGATAAAAGGTCAAAGCATATGAACAGGTAGTTTTCAAAAGAAGAAATCCAAGCTTCCAACAGTCATATAAAAATAGAGAAATGCAAATTAAAATGACAGAGGTACTATCTCACACCTATAAGATTGGCTAAGAGAGGGGTGGCTAGGTGGCACAGTGAATAAAGTACCAGCCCTAGAGTCAGGAGGACCTGAGTTCAAATCTGGCCTCAGATACTTGACACACTTACTAGCCATGTGACCTTGAGAAAGTCATTTAACCCCAATTGCCCTGCCCTCTCCCCTCCAAAAAGCAAAAAAAAAAAAAAAAAAAGACTGGCTAATAGGATAGGAAAGGAAAATGACAAATGTTGCAGGGGACGTCAGAAAATAGGTACACTAATGCACTATTGATGGAGTTATGAACTAGTCCAACCACTCTGGAGAGCAATTTGGAACTATGCCCAAAAAAGCAATTAAACCCTTTGACCAGAAATATCACTACTAGGTCTATACCCCAGAGATCAAAAAGGAAAATGACCCATAAGTACATAAATATTCATAACAGGTCTTTTTGTAGTGGTAAAGAACTGGAAACTGAGAGGATGTCCATCAGTTATGGAATGGCTGAACAAACTGTGTGGTACATGAATATAATGGAATACTACTATGAAATGACAAAGGGGATGACTTCAGAAAAACCTGGGAAGACTTGTATGAACAGATGCAAAGTGAAGTGAGCAGAACCAAGAAAACAAATTATACAGTAATAACAATATTATAAAATCAACTGTGAAAGATTTAGTAACTCTGATAAACACAATGACCCATGACACTTCCAAAAGAATCATAACGAAAAATGCTATGCAGATATGCACCTCCAGATAGAGAACTGACAGACTTAAGAGTATAAAATGAAGCTTTGGAGGGGGAAGGGAGGGAGAGGACATAGCTAATGTGGAAATTTGTTTTGCCTGACTTCATATTTGTAATAGATTTTATATTTCTTGCCTTCTCAATAGGGTAGGGAATGGATGAGCGGAGGGAGATAATCTGAAACTGAAAATTAAAATTAAAAAAAAAAAATCAAAGTTGCTAGTGACCCAAAAGGCAACTGAGGGATGGACATTAGGCACAAGTCACCCGCAACACACAACTAACCATTATCTACACATAATAAGTGACACAAAGGAATAAATTCCTGGAAAAGAAAGTGGGCCAGTCAGGTTGTGAAAGCAAAGGCTGCCCATAAAATATAAATAGTACTGTAGAAAAAAGTCTAGCATATTGATTGGGCAGGTCCTATGTAGAGGAACTATGGAAAAACAAATACATGAGCTTCACAAGATAAGGTACAGATAGGCTGTGATCTACACCAATGGGGACCATACCCACATACCCATAGGCCTGGGTGTTTCAGTATAACCATTCTTAACCAAACACCAAGAGAAAGAAAGGAGGCAAAGGAGGAAGAAGAAAGCAGGGAAAGGAAGGAAGGACAGGAGGAAAGGTGGGGGGGGGGTGGAGAAATGGGGAAAGGATGCAGGGGGTCAAGGGGCAGAGTTTCAGGAAAGTTCAAAGGCCCCAGAGATAAGCACGACAACCTGGAAAGCTATGTGTTGAAATTATACTTAAAAGTAAGCATTACATAATAGAAATTTACAATTATAAAAACAATCCTTTCCTTCTATTCTAAAAGGCATATAGAAATATTCATCTTATTTGGTGTTTCTCAAGCTAAGAATTTATTTTAAAATGAGAAAAAAAGGAGTCAAAACTAAAGGAATTTGGAAGCAGAAATAGGATGACCTATTAGACAACTGGTCACTTTCAGTCCTGTCTGATTCTGTGACTCCATCTGGAGTTTTCTTGGCAAAGATACTGGAGTGATTTGCCTTTTCCTTCTCCAGTTCATTTTACAGATGAAGAAACTAAGACAAAAAGGGTTAAGTGACTTGTCCAGGGTCACACAGCTACTAAGTGTCTGAGGCCACATTTGAACACAGGAAGATCCACTGTGCCACCTGGCTATGACCATTAGACAATTACTAGGTTACTTAAATAGTCCAAGTAAAACAAGGGTCTGTATGAAGGCAGCAGTAACAGGAATAGAAAAGGGGAGAAATGTTAGAAATATTACATAGTTAGAATTAATAAGATGTCATAACTTATTAGATATTAAAGATAAATGAGAGGGAAGAGTCAAAGCTATCACCAAAGTTTCCTACGTGGGAAACAGGATGAACTGTGGTACCACTGATGCAGTGGTGCGCAGTGGCTAGAAACCTGGGCTTGGAATAATGGGTAGAAAGCTGGGGTTGGAATCAAAAAGAGCCTAGTTCAAAACGTAGTCTCAGATATTTACTAGATGTGTTATCCTGGACAAATTATTTTATCTTGGGAATCAAATGCAAAAAAGTTATAGACAGTTGAATCTGCAGTTATACAAGAAACTGTTAAAGTAGAATAGAGAGAAGAAGAAGAGGGCCAAGGACAGAGCCTTTGGGAAGTTATCTATCTTAAAAGGTCAAGATTCAGTAATCAGGGAAAAGACATAGAGATGTGGAATAATGTAGCATCTCAAAACCCAAGGGAGAAGCAAACTAGCCAGTATTAAACAGCAGAGGTCAAGAAAGAAAAGGGCTGAAAAAGGCCATTTACTTATGAATTATGAGGTCATTGGTAACCTTTGAAAGATCAGTTTCATGTAGTAGAAAGAAAGATTGATTACAAAGGGCGAAAGAAGGAGTGGGTGGTAAGGAAATAGAGGCATTAGGTAGAGACATTTTCAAGAAGTTCCTATCTTAAAAGGTAAATGGAAGACTTGAAAGATTGGGGAGAGACTTGAACATATTTTGAGACAGTTAAAAGAAACCAGCAGAGAAAGAGAGATCAAAGACAAATGACAGAGAGGGGAATAACTGATGTAGATGGGAAGAAAAGGGATCAAGTAAAAGGATTAATCTTATTGAGTAGCAATTACTCTCTTCCTCTGAGAAGGAAGAATATGAGTGATGATATACTGAGAAGTGGTAACCAACAACAACAAAAAGTAGAGGAAGGGAGTTAAGGGACCTACAATCCACTTAGCCTTGAGTGGTCTTTGTTTGTAAACAGGTTTTATAAGTGGGGGGAATTATTTTGCAAATTGAGGAAAGAAGGAAATGCTAACTGTGAGGAATGGGATAAAGAATTAATAACAGAAATGTATGTCTATGTATACATACACATATGTCTATATAAGAGGGTATATATGCATATGAATATGTGAGTGCGGGTACTTATGTGTATGTAGACAGAGGGCACAGGATCAATTGAATAGGAAGGGATGATATTTTAAAAGGTGTAATTAAGAGATGGGAGAGGAATAGAATGAGAGGAGACAGGGAGAGACAGAATGGAGTTAATCATCTCATATAGAAGAGGCAAGGGATAACTAACTGTTTCAATGGAGGGGAAGAACAAGAAGGCAAAAGGGAATGGGTCACTCTTACTCTCACTGAATTTGGTTTAGGGAGGGAATGACATACACATTAAATAGGGTATCTTGCCCTACAGGAGAGTAGGGGGGAAGGAAATGAGAAGGGGGAGGATGGAGGGGAGGGCAGGATGGGGGAGAAGGATGTTAGAAGCATACATTTCTGTAAAGGGACAGGGACAAAGTAGAGAACAGAACAAGGCGAGGGGTGGGGGGGGGTATAGGAAGGAGGGAAATACAGTCAGTGTTATACAATATGTTCATTGTGGAGATGTTCTGCATAACTACACATGTACGGCCTGTATTGAATTACCTGACTTTCCAGTAGGGGTGGGTGACAAAGGAGGAAAGGAAAGAAGCTAGAATTTAAAGTTCTAAAATCAAATGATAAAACTATATATATATATATGTATATATATATATATATATATATATATTATTATTATTATTATTATTATTATTTACTTGTAGCTGGGAAATAAGATATATAGGCACTGGGATAGGGAGATCCCTACTAGAAAGTCAAAGGGGTGATGGGGGGAGGATATGGGAGAGAGCAGATAGGGGGAGGGGGTATACAGTGGGATCGCTATTTTGGGGTGGTGGGTGGGGGAGGGATGAGGAGAAAATTTGTAACTCAAAATCTTGTGGAAATCAATGATGTAAACCAAAAAATAAAAAAATGAACAAAAGTTAAAAAAAAAAGAATAACAGAAATGAACCTCATTGAAGAAATGGACCATGACTTACAGGGAGCTCAATTTCAAGATGTTCTGCAGAGACCATATTATAACCTGCATTATTGTTATTTGTGTATGCTTTATCCTCTCAATTAAATTATAAGCTCCTTGAGGATAAAGCTATATCACTACATCTTTCCTTAATAAATGTTTAACTGAACTGAATAGCAGGTCTTCGAAAAAGGTTTGTTAATTGATTGGCTGATTGTGGCATAGGTAGGAAAAATTTTTAAAAAGAAAAGCTGAAAAGTTCAGTCTTATAAACTTACTTAGGACTAACTCTACTAAGACCTCACTAAGCCCTCAAATCCAATTATGGGCCAGAGAAAAAGAGAAAAAACAGAACAGAGAGAACATTGCTAGGCAATTTACATCATATTGATCATGGCTTTGCCCTTAAAGCATGAAATACAACCCCTGCTCAAAACATCTCTGTGTCTTTTAAATAGGTTGTCATGAGGAAGATGTTCTTATCGGGGAAAAATAAATTGGAAATCAAGAGGATCCTATAAAAATAAATCAAAAGCAATGCAATTCCAAGCTTGTGGATATATAGATCTTGTGTGCACTCAGCTTCAACCAGTTGATTAGCAGAAGTCACAAGCCCTGAATTGGAAAGTACGAAGGCCTGTTTACAAACATGCCTCTCAGAGGATTTATAATTGGATCACAGCTAATCAATGTCCATGGCAAATTTAATCAACTCACTTTCCCTATTCAGGAATCAATACATTCTAATAAGCTGAAGGGGATGGAAGGGGAAAAAAACACAATTCAATACAAAGCACCAAATTTCCTACAAAATGAAATTCTTTTCATCACTTCATTTCCATGTGTAGGTTGATGAGATTCAGCCAAGGGCTTCCATTACTTCACTGGTCTTAGTCATTATGTCAGATACCATATGGCAGAGCCATGTGTTTGGGGAGCCATAAAAGAAGTGCTTATTCTCTTGTCCCTACCCAACTCAAGGTTTATAGAATAAGTGTTTCTGGGACAGGAGAATAGATAAGGTAGAGGGGAATCCTTTCCAAAGTTTTGTCTCAAGACCCAGAAATTGAACATGCCTCTCGGACATAAAGGTCAAACTTTAAGGGGCAATAAATTCTAGTCCATTTATCCCACAAGCATATTTTCAGCCCTTTTCAGGATCTGGCACTGTGCTAGGCAGTTGGGATACAAAAATGAGAACAAAGCTGTCTTGCTTCAAAGAACTTACGGAGGGGGCAGAGGGGGGAAGGATATGAAAACAGATAAGTAAATACAAAATAATTAAGAAGAAAAACAAAATAATTTCTAGCAGAGAAAACATTAGCAATTGGGATGATCAGGAAAGACTTCCTGTAGAAGTGTCATGACATTAGACTTGAAGGAAACTAGGGATTTTATGAGTCAGAGACAGAAATGAAGTAAGAGTGCATTCCAGTTATGAGACAAAGATAGAGACAGGAAACAGAACACTGTGAATGAGGAAAAGCAAATAGTCTAGTTTAGGGGGAATGGAGAGTGACTGAAGGAGAGTAATGAGCAATAAGTATGCAAAGTTAGGCAGAAATCTGACAGTAAAGAGCTTTAAATGCAAAACAAGGAATCTGAATTTGTCCACCACGAGCTTCAAGAGCAGAACAGTAAAATACTCACACCTACGTCTTAGGAAGGTCAATTTGGAAATTTAGAATAAGGATTGGTGGGTGAAGGCAAAAAAAATTGTAAGGTTTTTGTAATAATACAGATTACAGGTAAGAAGGTTTTACACTAAGGTGATAGCCATGTGAGTGGAGAGAAGGGGACCAAAGTAAGAGATGCCAAAGTGACATCAACAAGACTTGCCAATTGACTGGTTAGAGGGGTTTGAGGTGAGAGGAAGGGGTGAAAGGTGAAGGAGAGGGACAAGATGTTTCTCTGAGTCTACAAAACTGGATGACCAAAAGGATGGGGGTACTCTCAATAGCAACAGGGAAATAAGGAAGGAAGGAAGGAAGGAAGGAAGGAAGGAAGGAAGGAAGGAAGGAAGGAAGGAAGGAAGGAAGACAGCTTCCAGGGAAGGAGGGGTGTGTTGAAGATAATGAGTTTTGCTCTGCACACAATTAAGTTTAGGATGCTGGCAGAACAGCCAAATGCAAATATCCAGTAGGCAATTAGCAGACTTCTGGACTAGAGTTGAGGAAAGACAACAAGGATGAATATATAGACACAGAAGTCATATTTCTATATACTATCTGCATACAGATAATAAGTAAACCCATAGAAGGTGATGAAATCACCAAGGAAGTAAAGAGAGAGAAAAGGATCTAGGACAGAACCCTGGGGGATACAGGCTTACACAGAGTAAGCAGAATGGATGACAGTCTAAGTGAAAAAAGACTGAAAAGGAATAGTCAGGCAGGAGGAGGGATCAGTGTCAAGAAAACCAGGAGGAAGAAATTTCCAGAGAAAGCGGTGACTGACATCAAGAAGGATAAGAAAGGCCATCAGATCTTGTAGTTAAAAGATCATTGTTAACCTTGGGATACAGCAGTTTCAGTTGAGTAATGAAAGCAAAAAACAGATTACAAGAAGTAAGAAGTGAGTGAGAAGAGAGGAAGTGAAGACAATGAAAAGAGAATGCTCTTTCTAGAAGACTGGCTCTGAAAGGAGGAAGAAATACAAGATGATAACTTGCAGGGATAGTAGGGCAAGGTAAAGGGTATTTTGTTGTTTTGTTTTTAGCTACAGGAGAGAAACCTAGGTACATTTTCAGGCATCAGCAAAGAAGCCAGTAGATAAGAGGAGGAGATTGCTATAGGGATGAAGTGCTAGAGAAGATAAGAGCAATCAAATCGAGGGCATTAGGAGAGAGACAGCCCTAACAGGAGGAGAGGAGCCATTTCTTCATCAGAGCCTGGAACAAAGGAGAGAATTAAGATATAGAGGAAAAAAAGAAGTTCATAATGAATGGCCTCAACTTTCTCAATAAAGCACAAGGTGAAGTCTCCTATTAAGAAAGAGAGGTTGGTATGAGAATCTTAAGGGGAAAAGAAAAAGTTAGGAATAGTTATCATGGAAAAATACAAAAGTAAATCAGTAAAATGTACAAAGATTGCCTTCCAGCAGTGAGTTGGAATTAGATACCAAATTTGTAACACATACTATCAGCAGGATCATCTAATTTTTTGACTTCTTCCAACATAATTCAGCAGCAAAGGAGTAAGAGAAGAGAAGGTAAATGGTGGAGGTTGGGTTTGACAAGGAATGAGTGGTGATAAGGGAACAAGAGATTCTAACACAGAGAGGGCAGTGTATAGTTGATAAAAAACAACTTTGTAAGGTATATACTACATGTATTACTATCCCCATTTTACAGGTAAGAAAATTTAAATTCAGAGAGACTTGTCCACAGTTAGACAGCTAGTAAATTTCAACGGCATGATTTGAATCCAGGTATTCCTAACTCGAAGTACAGTATTCTATCCACACTGCCTCTTCTCTCCCCCAGCAGAGATGGAGATAGTAGTGGCACTTGCAGAAGTCAGTCAATGTAATAAAAGAAGCAGTAGAATGAAAGTCAAGAGATTTCAATTCTTGTTCCCCTTCCCTACTGCCATTAATTTGCCATTCAACCTTGGATTCAACTTGACGATCTCTAAGGTCCATTGCCAGTCCCCAAATTCTGTAATTCTATGCTCTCTGGTGAATTAATCAGGTGAATTTGCTCTCTGAAAAGAAAATTTTTCCTGTTAAAAAAAACCACATATAACAAAGGCACTGGGAACTGGAATATAAATCTTGGGCTATCCTTAAACATGTTTACCAAGTACTAAGTCAGAAAGTATAAAAGAGATCACAAAAGGCAACTTTTCAAGAATACCCTGACTTCTAGTCAAACCTCTAAATGTTTACAAATCCCTAAGGAAATGAAAAGCAAAAAATGTCTTTCATTTCCTGGTAACCTCAAAGATCTTAAGTACAACCTGCTAGCTGGGGCCTATGTAATAAAGTCACTTTCTTGAACACCCTACTCAGTCAGATACTTATCTTATAGAGTATAAGTCACATGCCTGCTGAAGACACTAAAATCAATTCAATCCAATAAACATTTATTAAGCACTTTTATGAACAAAGTACCATACAAGGCCCATGAGCTTTGCAGACAAAATGGCCCAATCCCTACTTTCAAGGAGCGTACTTTCTCCCAGGGAAACAAAATATCTACATAGATGAGCAAACGCATGATAATTAGAGATGAAGGGAATAATAATAAGAGGGGATGTGGAGAGGAGCAGAGCAGGGCAAGAATCAGAAAAGGCTTCCACAAGAGATAATTGTTACAATAGAGGGGGAGAACAGGAAGGCAAAAGGGAAAGAGTCAACCTTACTCTCACGGAATTTGGCTTAGGGAAGGAATGACATAAACTCTAAACTGGGCATCTTGCCACACAGAAGAGTAGG
>CM053582.1:489634329-489666015 GCA_028627135.1 Pseudochirops cupreus
ATATATATATGCAATTATTATTATTATTATTGACTACATCCAACTGGAACTTGAGATACACAGGCACTGCAGTTGGGAGATCCATCCTGCCCTACCGAAAAGTGACATAGGAGAGAATAGACTGGGGGAGGGGGTACACACTGGGATGGCCGTTTTGGGGCGGTGGGTGGGGGAAAGACGGGGAGAAAATATATAACTCAAAATCCTGTGGAAATGAATGATGCAAACTATAATAAAATTTAAAAAAAAAAGAAAATATCAATAAAAATTCATTAAAAAAAAAAGAAAAGAAAAGGCCTCCATAGGGAGTAGCACCTGAGCTGGATGCTCAGGTAATGGAGGCAAAACTGGCAAAGGAATGGAAATTAAGGATGGAGCATCACTTGATGAAGGGGAGTGCTATCAAATAAGTCTGGAAGAGTAGGTGAGAAGAAGACTGTGGAAGGTTTTAAATACCAGCCTGAGAGGTTTGTTGATATGCACATTTGGGAGTTATTTTCATAAAGATGACTAATTGAGCCCATGGGAGCTAATGACAATTTCTAGAGAACAGAAAATAGCCCATGAAAAAGCCTTTGAGACACCTATGCTTAGTAAGCAGGAGATAGATAATGATCCAACAAGAAAGACCCAAAAAAGTTAAAAGATTGGAGGAAAACCAGGAGGAACAATCTCACAAAAACCAAGGGAGGAGAGCCACTAAAATGACAAAGGTCATAAAGAATTAAATTAACTCCAATGTGTCAAAAGCAAGAGTGAAAGTCTTCCAATATCCAAAGTATCAAAAATATTGGTTGCACTTAGCTAGTAGAGTATTTACTTAATATGTTATCTTCTTTGGTATACAAGATATTTCACTTACAGGATGATTCATTTACTAGAAATACACTCTTATTACTTCCTCAAATTGAGTCATCCCAACAGTTCCCCAAGAAAAGTCTTTCAGGAAGCCCATTCTGTAACAGATTATTAGTAAGCATCCCCCTCACCTCACAAGTAAACCAGACTTGTGGTACTCAATGATGTACTGCACCTCCTAGAATTCCTCCACTAAAAGGAAATCTAGGAGTGAAGAAGAGAGAGAAATAAAAGGTAGAAAAAGGAGATGGATGGGAAGAGGAGACAGTACAAATGGGGGAGTTTATAATCTAGAATTAGTAAGCACGTACTTAATCTACAACACTGTTTCACAACCAGAACTTCAGAACTCTAGTGAATGGTGAAGACAAACTTCCCAGCTACCATGCAGAGTAGGTACTCACTTCAATACATACTTGTTAAATAAAAGAACAATTAATCTTGGTACATACACATTTCCTATCTAACCTCACCCCTTTGTAGAAGACAGTAATGATGGGGAATATAGAAAAAGATGTCTGAGATATGTATATATGTATGTATGTGTGTATATATATATATATATATATATATATATATATATATATACACATACACACACATATATATGTTCTTTGAGGGGAATGGAAAAAAAGTTGGGAAGGGGGACAGTCAGGATAGCTGTAGGAAGAAAGGAAAGATGGTGAGGAACCTACCTACGTGACTGGACAAATTTACAAGTAAATCATGGACTAGAAAAGGTTGGGAAAGGCTGACCTCACTTATGCAACACAACTATCAAGTCTTTCTTTTATGAAAAAGCTTAGCCAACAACAGGGACAGATCACTACAGGGATTTATCATTTTCCTCTGAAAAAAAATGGAACTATCTTATTAACAGACCAAACAAAAGGAGAAGTCAAGTATGAATACACGCTTACTTTTGCCTAGGCAGCAAAAAACCTATGCCACAGGTTTAAGACTGGCTTTGAAGAAAAGGAAATAAGGACTTAGGTGGAGCAGGACATTCCAAGGCTCTTCAGAGGACCTCTAGGAATGACACGGAAGTAACAGCCCCTTCTATCAACCTCACAAAAACACCAGAGGGAACTCTGACTGCAGTAATTTAGATTTTCTGGAATAGCAACTGGAAAACATTTGTACTTGTGTGTGTACAAGGATAACAGCTAAGTGTCCAATAAATACTATGTACCCAGGAAATGTATACTGAATGAATAAACAAAACAAAGTGAAACTTGTTAACTCTTCTACCGCTTCTTTACACCTCTCCTTTCCTCCTCTAGGAGCTTTTCTTTTTATCTTTTTTCCTTATATAGAGACCACCTGCCTTCTTTCTGCAAATCAAAAGACATCATTTTGGGTAAAGAATAAATACTAACAACATAAGCATCATTCCCAGTTTTCTCATGGGGAAAACAAACAAACAAAAAAGACACAGCTGATTGACGATAACACATGAGCTACAAGGAGGCAGGGACCTTATTTTACATGAGCTTTTGTGCAATGCCTAGCACTGTGTGAGTACTTAAACAGTTATCTGAAAGCAGTAGCAATTAAAGTGTTTTCCCTATGAGTGGTAGAAATGGTAAATAGGCTCTCATGCTGGATGTATATTATACACCCTACCTACAACTGCACCGGTTTGAGTAATAAGTACCTCAGAGAAGAGAGAAGTCAAGCCACAGCCCATCAATTGCTAACCATCAACTTACAGGAATTTTTTTAACTGCTATATTTTTTGCATTGAAATTAATTTAAATGTAAATAGCTACTAAGCAAATTTAGTTTGTGGCATTTCTGTTCAATATTAAGTTTTAAATATTTTTCCTTATATTAAACTGAAATTGCCAATTTGCATTTATTGATCCTACTTGCCCTCTAGGATCAAGTCTAACTCCGAAAGACAAGAAGAAAGGCAATATTTACACCTTCAAAAAGGAAGAGTTTCTGACATCTCCCAGGATGAGAATTCAAGGCAAGATCTCTTGTAGTAGCAGCCTCTTTTAAATTAATAATATTTCCAGCTCAGGCCCCAAATATCCCCAGCAATTCAGTTCCTTCCTTACTTCCAGATATGAGAACAAGATGAAAGATAAAAGTGAAACTCTAAGAATCCTTAAACTTTCTAAAACTACATAAAGGTGACAATTATACCATTGTAAAAATAGCTTGCTTCCCTTTTGCTTTCTCTGTCCTCTATTGTTGGGCCTATTCTGATACTTTTCTAAGTCACACAGATATTTTTCAAGCCCAGATTTTTCATATAACCAAAAGTCCATTCATCTACATACAATGTCATGGAGAGGAATTTAAGCTCCTTGGGATTTTGTGAAGTTTACTCAGTCCCATCCTCAAAGAAAAACAAAATTTCAGAGTTGAAAGGTCCCTGGGGAGTAGTCTAATCTAATCAATACCTGAATAATAATCTTCCCTACAACCTATCTGACATGTAGTCATCGAAGATTTTCCTGATGATCAGAAGGGAAAATCACTAACATCCATCCAGGATAGCTCAATCATCTTGTAAGATAGATCTAATTGTTAGGAAGTTTTTCCTTATAACCAGGGCACTGAAAATTCTACCCCCTATTACTGGTTCTGCCCTCTGAAGCCAAACAACATATTTAATCGTTCCTCGATTTTATAGGTCTTCAAATTCTAAAAGACAGCTATTATCTCCCCTTCAAAGTTTCTACATTTTTTAAACATCCCTACAAGAGTCCAATGAAGGACTCTCACTATCTTGGCTGCTCTCCTTTTGAATTTCTTTTGCTTAGCAACATCTTTCCTAAAATATGTCACCCAGAACTGAATAAAATAATCCAGATCAGGTCTGACAGGGAAAAATGAAGGCAAAAGGGCTACCTCCGTATTGCTGGATGCTATGCCTTTCTTAATGAAGCCTAAGCCAGCACTAGCTTTCCTAGCAGCCAGATCACACTACTGACTATTATCAAGCTAAAACTCCCAGACCTTTTTTAGGATGAACTGCAATCTTAGTGATGCTTCTCTCATCTTGGACTTATAAAAATGATTTTGTATTCCTGGGGTGGCTTGGATATGAAATCCTAAATCAGAAGCAGAAGGAATTATATTTTACAGAATCATCAAATTTTAGAGTTGGAGGGGACCTCAGAGGTCTCTATCCAAAAGGAAAAATTTAACAAGAGGTCATCTACCCCAGAGGTATCAAGCAGCTGCAGCCTTCCAGAGTAAAACCCAAATGAGATTAAAATATAATTGGAAAATATTTAGCAAAATAAATAAAAACACAGTAGAACATGGATAATGTTAACATGTGATCTTCTAAGTCAATACGCCTTCAGGAATCCCTATGTAGATTTTAGGGACTCCCATTTCTATTTGAGGTTGACATCACTGATTTAGTCTCTGCTGGAAACGCTTCTATGAGGGGAAACCCATAACCTCCTGGGAAAGCTAGTTCTACTTCTGGACCTCTCTTTTCATGTTATTTGCATTTTAATGCCTGGAAGAATCCCTTAGATACTCAGTACAACAGAAATAAAAAAATACATTGTCTGGTCTAGGAGTGTCAAAGATAAAGATTCTATAAAGAAACAAAGCCGTATGTAGGAAGGTGAGAAAAGTGGGGAAAATAATGAAAATAAAAATAATAACAATAACACTAGCTAACATTTATATAGTTCTTACTGTGAGCCAAACACTGTGCTAAGCACATTGTAATTATTATCTCATTTAATCTGTACAACAACCCTGGGATCCAGGTGCTGTTATTATCCCCATTTAACAGATGAGGAAATTGAGGCAAACTGAGCTTAAGTGACTTGCCCAAGGTCACACAACAAGAAAGCATCTGAAATTGGTTTTAAACTTAGATCTTCCAGACTCCAGGCCCAGCACTCTATCCACTGTGTAGCCAAGAGGTTCAAAAAAAAAGAAAAAGAAAAAAGTGTTTATGCTGAGAAGCCCTGAGAGTTGGAAAAGGGAGGGTTGGTTACCTGGAATTTCAGAGACCTGATACTAGTTGCAGACACATCAGAGAAAAGCAAATCTCAGACAGATCTGAGGCTGGTAAAAATGAAAGTCCTGATGCTCTTTCTGTCTAGAGAAGTTTCTTTCTGGGTTGACTAGCATCATCATCCTCCTCATCACCACCAACACTATTACCACCATCATCATCATCATCATTTATATAGCACTTTAAGGTTTGCAAAGTGTTTTACACATATTATCTCATGGTATCCTCACAACAACCCTGGGAAGCAGGTGCTGTTATTATCCCCATTTTAAAGAAGAAGAAACCAAAGCTACACTAGAATTCAGGTCTTCTGGACTCCAGGTCTAGCATTTTATCCATTAAACCAACTGGTTGGATCTGATCTCTAGTCACCACTAACTCTGAAATGACAGGATCCTGCTCATAGAGAATTACCTAGCATAAGGATACTTTTTCCTTTTTGATATCCTAACAGATCAGGAACTTCCTAGAAAACCTACTTCATCCTGTTATCCTGAAAGCTTTCACATCGGAAGTCTGCACACCAGCTCAACAGATGGGCAAACCAAAAATATTTCCAATTAGGACAGGCTAAGTTTAGTGTAAAGACATGGAAACCATTATTTGCAATGATTTTTGGGAAATGTATTTACAGAAACAGTGAATTTCAGAGCAGTAAAGGCAGTATTCTTATTTAGATAAAGCTATCACCTTAAAGATGTATATTACAAAGCATTTTACCAGATACATCATTTAATCTTAACAAGCCCAATTTTGTGGACAAGAAACCGTGGCTGGGCAATTGATTAGCAGTTAGCTGACTTGCCCAAGATCATACATCTACTAATGGAGCCCAGAACTCAAGTCATCTGACTCTCAGTCAACTGTTCTTTCCACTTAACTTTTTTAAGAGCAAGAGATCCTGGGAGGGTCTGATAACCCTATGCCAAGAAGCCTCCCCAGATATTCACTGAATTAAATCAAATTCGTCAAACAGTTATTAAGCATCAATCAGATGCAGAGACCAATCAAATCTCTCATAACACTCTAGCTGAAGCTCTCCTATGTGTTTATATTCTAAATTCAGATTATAGTTATTTGAGTGTGTTTTAATCTTCCTACTAGATTAAGTTCCTTGGAGAACAAGAATCTTAGGATTTAGAGCTGGAAAGGATCTTAGGAGATCATCTACTCTGATCGCCTAATTTTGCAGATGAGGAGAGTGAGGACCAAAGGGGAAATGTCTTTCCCCAGATCGTATAGAAAAGTATCGACCCAGGGATTAAAACCCAGATCTTTCAAGTCCAAATGTAGGGCTTTTTCCACTACAAGGAGATGTCTCATTTCATACCTGTGTCCCCAAAGTGTAGCACTGGAACTTGTTTGTACATATGTAATAAACTTTGTTTAATGAACTCTCAATGAGTACTTTTCTGAGTTCTGAACAAGCTCCCTTATCTCTCTGCTCCCCGACCTCTGCCAAGGGAAAAAACTAAGTCTCATTTACTTAGGACCTTGCATCAAGTTACCTAACTGAAAACTTAAATCGATAATATTCTGAGGAAGTAAGCAGGTAGAAGGCCCACACAAATGCTAGGGAAAAGTCACATAAGGTTCAATCCCTTCTTAAGAGAAAGAACACAGTGTGAAGGTGCCCAGAAAGTATATAAATCAAATTCCATTGAGCTTTCCTTATCACCTGACCCCAGAAGCCATGACTAGGTCGAAAGTCACCTGGGGGAGGAAGCAGACAGTAAAGCCTGATTTAAAAAGCCAGGCATCATTGGTATGGCAGAGAAATCAGGGGTCAGTTCCAATGCTGAAAAGGGTGTCAGGGGTCAGTCTCTAAATCTAGGTTCCTTCTCCCCCACACACTATGCTCCGTGGAGGGAGCTAAGAGTTTTCTTCATTGCCTGCTCCTCACCTCAGATCCTCCCAATTTCTACATCACAACCCTCTCCTCAAATACTATTTTAAGATTCCCACACACTCTCTCCTTGACTGGGGGGAGGGGGTGTTGGAGAAGAGAGGTACAGGACAGCACTTCAGAGTCTTCTCCCCAGGGATGCTGCTCATTGAACAATGTCTCCTCGTTCTCAACTGATCTCTCCCTACACAAATCGCTGTCTCCTCTTGCTCCCAATATTCTAGGACACCCCCGGGTATTTTCTAAACATCACCAGTCCCAACACACACACAGAGACACACACTCTCTCTCGTTCCTTCCCCGGGCACATCTCCTACAATCCTCCCCACAAAACACGTATTCTCCTAGGATATACTCACGCTGACACATCACCCTGCATTCCCCCCAGGGCACTTTCCTAGGATCTTCTCTCCTCCCCGGACACTTTTCCTAGGACCCTCTCCCCAAGCTAATCTCTTTTAGGTCCCTCCCCAGCACCGCTTATTCTCCCAGGACCAGTCCAACACCTTTCCCCACACCCCCGGATCTCCTGACTGCCCCACCCTCCTCAGACTCTCTCCTAGGGCCCCTCCCCCATTAATTTCTTTTCCCCCTCGGACTCCTTCCTCCTGAGACTCTCTCCTAAGTTCCCACCCTTCTTGCTCCCCACCCCGCTCAGACTCTCCCCGAGGTCCCTTACCCCCTCAAACTCCCTCTTGGGTTCCCCCCACCACGATCCCCCTCACAGTCCCCACCCCCCTCAGACGCTCCTCCCCGCTCCCTCCGCAAGGGGAGGCCCCGCCCCCAGGAGGCCAGGGCCCTCAGAGCCGCCTAAAGGGGAAGGCCTGGTTCTGGCCCCGGCCTGCGGGATCCCTAATCGAGGCCATGGTTTTGCAGAAACCAAGAGCCCAGGCCTCCCGGGGGACGCCGCTCACCAAGCCCTGCTTCTTCGGGCTCCACTGCCACCGCCCGCCGGCCCCTGCTCGTGCCCGATACTGCCGGATCGGGCCCAAGAGCGCGCTCCCGCGCCCCGGTAGGGTCCTAGAGGCCGCCTCGTGCCAGCCCCGCCCCCTCCCAGCTCCTTCCGTAGCCCCGCCCCCTCGTCAGGACTAAAATTCTCAACAGACGCCACAACCCGGGGACTACAACTCCCAGCAAGCAATGCATCTCGCTCTGTACGTAACTGCTCCGTGGTGAGAAAAGGGTCAGGACCTCCTGCCCTCTTTTGGCCCCGCCTAGGCCTCACGTGCCCTTCTGCTTTCCACTCTATGAACTCCGGAGATTCACTCGCTGAATGGGGCGCTTTGCTTGCCAAACAATCCATAATCAATTAACTTTTGCCTGGCCACGATGTTGTCCTGTGTAGCCTAAAGACCTATACCTCCTCCATGAACTAGTATACCCTGAAGCTGGCTGAAAGGCTTCCCGGAAGAGATGAGACTGAATCTGAGCCTTCAAGCATAAGTGAAAACCAAGCAGCCCTTCCCCCGTGTGCAGGCTTTACAAGTAACAGTCTTCGCATCCATTGTTACACTGAATCTTTGGGACAGAGGTGGAAACAATCTTTCCCCTCACCCCCACGTATCATGTCACGTCACGTCACGTCATCGAATCAAGACATGCCCTAGCATTAATAGTAAACCCCTACTTATTTAAACATTTAAAGGTTTATAAAAAACGTTTTTCACCATAACCCCGTAAGTTAAACATGAGAATGGCTACATAGAGATGAGGAAACTGACCCAGAGAGACTAAAGGACTTGGTCACAGCTAGCTAATAAGTGTGAGGAATCAGGTTTCTTCAGGACTTTTCCCACTATATCCCACTCCCTCATGGCAATCAGTTTTAAATCTCTTTCTAATGCACTTATGTATTCTTGTATACTATAGTTATCTGTAGAGAAGCTACCTAGTTAGCGGATAGTTCAGAACCAGGAATCAGACTGAAATTCTTCATTTGACATTTACTATCTATGTAAGGAAAGACCAGTCACTTAACTTTTCTCAGCTGCAGGCAGTGCGCCAAAGGCTAAAAGTTATTAAGATGTTGTGGCTCTTATGTAATAGTTACTGTCTTCGTGATTATTATGCCTTTACTAAATAGTAAGCTCCAAAAAGAAAACATGTCTTATCTGAACTTTTTTTTGGTTTCTTTTTAAATTTTTATTGACAATTTTTGTCTTTTCATCACCTTTATTTCAAAATATCTCTCTCTCTTCCTCCTAGGAGAGCCATTCTCTCGGTAACAAAGAATATAACAGAAAGGGGGGGGGGGGGGAGTTCAGCAAAACTAACCAACTAATCAGCCAGGTCTGACAATGAAGTATTGTTTCATACCCATAGTCTCCACCTCTACATAGAAAGGAGGGAGCTACATTCTTGAACCTTTTCTTGGGGGCCAAGTTTAATCACTTAAAAGACAGCATTTAGTTTTAAGGGGGGTTGTTATTTCCTTTCCATTTGCACTGTTGTAATTGTGCATTTTGTTTTACTTCATTTTTCATCCTTCTATGTAAGTCTTCGGTGCATCTCTGAATTCATTATATTTGTTTCTTCCAGTACAGTAATATTGCATTAAATCCATGTACTACAACTTGTTTACCAGTTAATGGGTTATGTTCTCCAACTGATGGGCATCTACTTTGTTTCCAATTCTTTACTATTAAAAAAAGTGTTGCTATAAATATTTTAATGTATATGGCTCCTTCTTTCTGTCTTTGTGCTTCTCTGAGTACTGCCTAGCAGGGGGATCTCTGAGTCAAAGGATATGGATGTTTTAGTCACTTTGGGGTAATTAATAGTAATTTAGTCAATTTAGTATAGTGTAATTTAGTCAATTTAGCATAATTCCAAGTTGCTTTCCAGAATTGTTAGCCCAATCCACTGTTTCACAAACAGTATATTTGTGTTCCTGTCTTTCCTAAATCCCTCTAACAATGACTCTCATTTTTTTTGGTCATCTTTGCTAATTTGCTTGGGAGTGAGGTTATCTAAATTTTGTTGGTGGTGGTTTTTTGTTTTTTTTCTAAGCAAAATAAAAGCCCCAGAACCTCCCAAGATTCATACTGGTTATTTGGTCAATGTTGAATTGAGTTGAAGGAAATCATTGCTTCTCAAGGCAGAGGATATCACCACCAGAGCAGCAGTGGGTGCATCTCTCCCCCTTCCTGTTCTTTCCAAAGGACAGATTGATGACTTCATTTGGGATGGAAGCTGAGAGTCCTGGGTTTGGGTTTTTTGTTTTGGTTTGGTTTTTTTCCTGCTATTACACCTGGCTTTTAAACTTATTCCTACCCCTTCTCCTTTGCCTTAGCCTAAACCTGTAGGTGGGGAAAAAAAATTTAGGAAAGCAATGGTCTGATTCTGCTTCTTCCACTTCTCATTACTGCTGTGACAAGCAAAAGCAATCGACATATGAATGTAATGGAATACTATTGTGCTATAAGAAATGGGGAGGAGACAGTCTTCATATATACCTGGAGAAGCTTATACAAACTGATGCTAAGTGAGAAGAGCAGAACCAGGAAAAATTTGTATACAATCACAGACACATCATATGTGTGACGACCAACTTTGATAAACTGGACTCTTCTCAGCAACACACAGTTATAAGACAACTCTACAAATCTCAGGATGGAAGGAGATATCTACATTCAGAAAAAGATCTAGAAAGAATAGAGTTTAAATGGAGACTGAAGCAATTTACATGCTATCGTTCTTTTCCATGTTGGTTTTCTTTCCTTTTTCCCATTGTTCACTCCATTGGTTACAACACTTGTAATGTCCACAACCAGACTGATGTCCAATGTGAAAGTATTTGCAGATCCTATACTTGATTGCATGCCACCATCGGGGAGTGGGGGAGAGGGAAGGGAGAAGATTTGAAACTCAAGGGATTGTGGAACTGAATTTTGTAAACTAAAAGTAAATAAACAAATCAATTTTTAAAAAAAGCAAGTGACAGACTTTCTGTGCAAAGGAAAATCTACAAATTATATAAATAAAGAAATAAATAAACTCTTATCAAGTAAGTCTAAAGATCAACTTGGTGGACTCTAATCCTGAATATCAGGAATCTTTAAATCATTTAATAGCCGTATTCTGTGGTTCTAAATATCCAGCAGAGAATACAGAGGGAAGTCTTAAACTCTTTTGTAGTATCTAATAGTGGAATAATGGGGAGCCAAGCAAAGCAGGTTCCCCAAAGTGAGAGGAGATAGACATATAGTTCACAAAGTACAGTACTTCCCTCACAACAACCCCATAATCATTCAACAAGCATTAATAAAGTCTTTACCAAGACTTGAGTTCAAAGTTGGCCTCAGACACTAACTGTATCACCTGGACTAGTCACTTAACTTCTATTTGCTTTAATTCCTTAGAGAAGGAAATGACAAATCACTCCACTATCTTTGACAACAAAACCCCATGGACAGCATTGGTGTGCTACCAGATTCTCTAAGAATCAGACACCACGGAACAACAAAATACAAGGTACCAAATACTAAGCACCAGAGGATAGGAAAACAAAAGTAAAAGTAAAAAACTTGGTACATACAAGATATACACAAAGTAGATGTAAGATAATCTTGAAGGAAGCAGAGCAAATCAAGAGGCAGCATTACAAGCATGGGGGAACGACCAATTCGAGGAGAGGAAGTGTCATTTGAAAGGAACATTAAGAAGGTCATTGTTGCTAGAATGTAGAAAAGGTAAGACTGGAAATCTGAGAAGGAGCCAGTTTATAAAAAGCTTTAAATGCTAGACAAAGGAGTTTATATTTGATCCTAGAGAGTTTATATTTGTTCCAGAGAGTGAATGGAGCTCATTATGGGAGGAGAGTCAGACCTGTGCTTTAGGAAAATCATCTTGGCAGCTGAGTAGGGAATGAATGGAATGGGGAAAGAGAGTGGGTAATGTAAGAGTTATCCCCATTTTATAGATAAGGAAACCAAAACTCAGAGAAGTTGAATGACATGCCATGGTTCACACAGGTAGGGTCACCTAGGGCAAGGTCTTAATCCCATCTTCTGACTCTCAAGTCCACTACATACCCCATATTATCTCTCCCACTACTCCCTCTCATGTACTGTACACTCCAATCAAACTGGGATCTCCCCCCCAATTTCCAAACACCACAGCAGTTCCTGTGCCCTGCTCACACTGTTTCAGCATTCCTGGAATGTACTGCTCTGCCTCACCCCACCCCACCCCCATCACCAGTCTGTCAAAATACCAGCCATTATTCAAGGCCCAATGAAAATTCCTTCCCTGAATTCTCTCCCTCCTCTTCAAAAGTGATCTCTCCCTCCTCTGAACTCACATAACATTTGGCTTATATTTGTTTTACAGCATTTGTACCATTTTGCTTTTTATTGTAGTTATTTGTGTTTAGGTTTCACCTTTCTCCCTAACATTGATTTCTTCTAAGGGAAGGAACTAGGTCTTATTCACTTGTCTGCTCCAGATGCCCAGTGCTCAGCCCTCAGCCCTGTTCACAGTATAAACTTTAGTGAAATCACATTAACAGAGCCCCAGAATATTCACAGCAGCACTTTTTGTGGTGGCAGAGAATCAGAGTGGGTGCGCATTGATTGTGAAATGACTGAAGAACTGGTGTTATATGAATGCAATAAAATTTCTTTGGGCCTTCTGTAAAAAATGAAGAATACAGGAAAAGATGGAAAAATCTGAAGCCATGAACTGATGCTGACTGAAATAAGTAGAACCAGGAGAACAATATACACGACTACAATACAACAAATGAGAAGATTCCTAAAAGTAAACCTGACTAATTGCAATGTCCAAGAGAACAGCCATAGCTCCTTCATCTGACAGTGAATGTTAAACTTGTTGTCTGCCGGAGTTGGTGGATCCTGGCTTTTACTTAGGCGATTGTTCTTGTTCTTGTTCTTTATACCAGGGAGGGTTCAACAGTAGGGAGCGCTGTATCTGGAAATGACCATGATATTAAAAAGTGCATAAAAAATCTATTTTTCATGAAAATTTAAAAATGAATGAACTCACATTTTGTGTTTCCTTTTGCTGATGCCAAAGAGGAGGTTTAACTAGAAGGATATCATATACTTTGGGGAAATGACAAACTAAAGTGTGGATAGGATGTGGTAAAGTGGGGACTTTTTGGCTTGGCTTTCGGGAAGTACTAGGTTTTAAGAAAGGGTATGTTGGAGGAAGAAAGAATGGGGAGGGATAGTGGTCTCCTCTAGAATATGTGGGTTAGAGGCAAGTGTGAGGGGTGCACAGATGAGGAAGCCTCCACGCTCCAAGGCAGGTTGGGGGATCAATAAGTATACTAGCTGGAAATATAAACCAGATACAAGACTGGGGAAGCCCAGTCCGAACAGCGAAAGTGTGGGGGCCAGAGCAGAGCGAGGACTCTGCTGGCTCCGCCCCACGGCGGACTCCCGAGCCGCGATGCGCCGGACCCACGCAAGCCTTCTGGGCGGGGCTGACTTTCCTGCCCCCAAGTCCCCAGCACACCTCATCCGCCGGGACGGAAGTCGTAGAACTACTCTGACGCCCTCCTTCTCTTCCGAGCCCCGTGCCCTGGCGGACCTGAACAACCAGACCGTGGAACCCAATAAAGTCTGACTCTGTTCAGCGGCGTCCCGAGTCTCCCAGAGTGCGCCCTCCAACCTCTTCCCGGGCCGGCGCCCTTCGCCCCTGGGGCCATGAAGCGGGCAAGCACTCTGCGTCTACTCTCTGACCTGAGCGACTTCAGTAATGCGAGCCGGCTTCGCGAAGTGCTGGCAGAGGAGCCTTTTGCCCGGGTCCGAGCCAGCCCCGACGGCCGCCACCTGCTGCTTCTGCGCCCTCCCGGCTCTCCAGCCCCACTGCTGCTAGTGTCCAGGAAAGGGGCGGGTCTGGGGCTGGAGCCCTCTTGTCCAGCTGGCCAAGGCCCATTGCTAGATGCCTTCTTTCTCCAGTGCCCAGGCTGGGCCGGTGGCCCACGTCCTTTGCTTGCCTTGGTGTGGGCAAGTGGGCGGGCTGAGGTGTGGGGCACTGGAGTGCACCCAGGATGGCAGCTGCTGCAGCAGGCCGAATTGTGTGTGAGTAGCAAGGCCAAAGTGGTAGCTGCAGCGGCTCTGGGAAACCGGCTGGTGTGGTGTGAGAAGCGGCCAGCCAGCATTGAGGTAGCAGAAGGATCAGTGCAAGCTGCCTTCAGTCACTGTGTGTGCACTCGGGCCCTGGAGCCCCACGGGGAGACCAGTGCCATTCTGGGTGCCCCCAAGACCCTGCTACACCACTGCCCTCATTTTCAGTTGCTGGCCTCCCGTTCTGACTTCTTCATGGTGCCCACAGCTACCACTTGGCCCAGTGTGGCCCACATCTTGCTCATCTGGTACCCAGGTAAGGGCAGGGTAACTGTAGCTGTCCCTGCTCAAAACCTTACTCATAACAAGAACTTGAGCCCTAAAGGCAGGGACTCCTGGGATTTCAGATCCCTCCTTCAGAGGGTACCAGGACTGCTGTCTGGTGGGGAGCCCCTAGACATCCACACCTGTGCAGCTGCCCAGGGGAGCCTGTTGTTGCTGAGCCCAAAGGGGGCTGTGAGTCTCATCTGGAGGGATGGAGGAGCTAGAGCAGTGGGTATCCTGGGGTATGGACTGCTTAGCCAGGGGGTGCCAGTGTCCTTGGGTGTCTTCAACAACACTTTGGCCTGTGTGCTGGGCTCTGGACTCGAGTTGCTGGACATGGGCAGTGGACGGCTTCTAGAAAGAAAGATCTTAAGTACTGACCGAGTCCACTTGCTAGAGATCTCAGCCCCATGGATTGATGAAGAAGAGGAAAATAAAAGCGGGCTTAGGCTGCTCTCTGCAAGTGGCCTTTTCTGTGTGGCCTGGGAGGTAAGGAAAGAGGTTGAGTGGCTAAACTCTGAGGACTTAGTGTTTGAGGAAGCCTGTGGCTACTACCAGCGCCGGAGCCTACTTGGAGCCAGACTCACAACTGATGAGTTGAGAAAAGGGAGCACTTTTCAAGCCCCTCTGGCCCTAGCTTCTGTTCTCCGAGGTCACCAACCGCCAGCCAAGCTGCTGACTGCTTTGCAAGCTGAGCTAAGGGACTACCATGGCCTAGAGCGGCTCAAAGCACGACTGGTGGCAGGGGATGGGCAAGAGGAAGGCTGGACAGAGCTGGCTGAACGAGAGGTAGAGCGGCTGCTACGGTCAGATCTGACAGGGGACAGACTGTCCCAGCTCAATGCTGTCTTTTCTGTCTTCCCTGCTGCTGCTTGGTGCTCCACCCGCCGAGCCCTACAGCTGCAACTGGATGAGGCCGGCCAGCTGAAGTCCCAGGCCCCTCCTGACTTGTGGAAGAAGGTGCTAGTGGACACAGGTGCTGATGGGGCACGACCCCCCTTTGAACTGCTGTGTCAGTGCCTTTGTCGGCTGGAGCCATGTTGGTTGCCACCCTTTGTAGAACTGGCACAACAGCAGGGGGGACCAGGTTGGGGGTTAGGAGCTGGAGGCCCAGGACCACCCTTATACCGACGTGCATTAGCTGTGCTAGGTGACTGGGCTGGGGCCAGGGCAGGGGCTCTAGAGCTAGAGCTGCTCTTGGGAAGTGGTCGGCCCAAGGCTGTGCTCCAGGCCATAGGGCAGCTAGTTCAGGCTGGACAGTGGGAACGGGTGCTAGATGCAGGCCTGGCACTGAGCCCATCCAGCCCTTTGCTGCAGATGGAGATCTTCACTGTCTTACTAGCCGAATTTGCTCGGCATCGCCAATTAGATGCCCACCTGACTCGCCTGCGCCACCTGTGCCCACCAGACTTGACACCCACAGACCTCCTGCTCTTGCTGAAGAGGCACCTGCCAGATGAAGAGGAGCCTCCAGCCCCATTCCCTAAGGTGGGAGCTGACCCTCCACTCACAGTGGGGCTCCTGAGAGGCCTGCTGGAACAAGCCAAGTCCAAAGCACAGACTCCAAGCCCCTATGAGGATATCCTGTGGGACTCTGGTGCCTGCCCTCCCCGCACCAAGAGCAGGCACTACCCCTCACAGGGCCAGAGTAACCAGAACAAGGAGCCTGGGGCCCGGAATTCAATGGAATTGACTCAGACTGACACTTGGGGTCAAAGGGTATAGTGAACTTGAGAGGAAGGCGTCCAATCAGTTTTTCCCACTTCCTTATAAGAGGGAGGAGCTCAGGATTCCCTTCAGATGCAGAGGATAATTTATGTTATGGTCCTTTTTTCCCCAGTGTGTGCAATACTTTTCTTTCCTGGAAAGATTTTAAATATATACAGGTAAGGGAAGCAAGAGTGATAGCATCTGTATGTGACTGAAGAGGGGTGGAGGGAATGATGATCTGGTAAATTGGAACTGTAGCTCCCAGGCCACCATCTGCTCAGTACATCTCAGGGAGCCTTTCTCTGACCCTCCCAACCCCTCAGTGGGGTTTGTCTTCTCACCCACTAATGGCACTGTCCCTGGGAGGGGGAAGGGAGGGTGGAAACCAACTAGAGAGGGAACGAACCCTTCCAGTAGAAGCTTCCAAGATGAATGTGGGCTTGAGGGAGGTTATTGTCTTGCACCAGAGGAATGAGAAAGGAATCTTGCTACTTTCAGCAGTAACAGGGATTCTTGGAAATCATCACCAAGTTCATAGCTGTCCCAGAAGACAGAAGCAAGGCTCTAGAGTTGCTGAGCCCAGTTACAGGCCTGAAGAGTGCCAGTTTGACAGGAACCATCATGGCCCATCCCCTTGCCTACCTCCCACCTCAGCTCTTAGCCCCAGAACATCTGACTGCCCCTGGGTATGAGATCTGATCACAGGGATCTTGATGTAGAAAAATCACTAACTAAGAAACTATAAGTGCTAGGATCAGAAAAGTCACTAAGTGTCCCAAGCTCCACTTAGGCCTGCCTCCTCTAGGTGGTACGATGAATAGAGCACTGGTATTAGAATCAGGAAGACCTGAGTTCAAATTTGGCCCTCAGACAATGACTGTGAGACCCTGGGCAAATCATTTAATTCCTTCCTGCCTCAGTTTCCTCATCTCTAAAATGGGGGTAATAATAGCACCTACCTCCCAGGGTTCTTGTGGGGATACAATGAGATAATACTTATAAAACACTTCGCAAATATTAAAGCACTATGTAAATAATATTATTATTATACCTGACCTCTGATTCTACCACCTTCCAGACCTGGGTCCTAAGAGCTAAGGCATGGGGAAAGAGGATAGGCCCCTTCCCTTAGTTCCTGGGGCTTGAAACAGCACTCTGGGGAGAAAGATCAGTAGTTTCCTTCAGTCCTGATCCTAAGATTTGGAGTGGGAGGGCAAAATCTCTTAAATGTAACTAATAAGAGAAGCTCTACAGCACCCTCGAACCTTGTTACTTTACACTCTTCTGGGGTAGAACACAGGCAGGGAGGGGAACACAGCTTCAATGAATGGGTGTGACCAGCACCAATAGATAGAATAACACAGAATCCTATGTGTTATATACACAATGAAGGTTATAGAGGAGAGGATTTATAAATGACCAGAAACGAATTTTAATCCAAAAGTCATTTATGGTGGGCTTTGAAGCATATCCTATAGATAGTTTGAATCCTTTAGCTTTTGATATGAGCTGTCCTCATGACTGACTGCTGCCAGAGAGGGGCTAGATGAGTAGCCCCCAGATGGAAAGAACTAATTCGTGTAGACGATGCTAAATGCATTCCTGTTTGAGAGACACTATGCATTGGTCCAAGTGGAGGCTAGGGAAGAGCCTTATGCTGTGCTGAGTCTGGGGACAGCATCATTTGTTTCTCATGATCTGGTTTAGGAAACTATATACCTTGGGACTGCTCTAGAGATATGTTCATTTGGGCTTAGGTAAGGGGAGGAGGGGAGAGGTTCTATCATCAGGAAGCCCCTTCTGAATATTCTTTGCCACAGTTTCCTCATCTGCCAATCAGGAAAGACACTCTTAAGCTCTAGGTTAAGGTATGGAATTGAAGAGCAAGGCTAAAGGACAAAGTGTCTTGGCCATTTCGTAGGAACTCCATGTTTCTCTTGCTCCTCCCGCTAGGGGGCACCAGCATTCCAAGACTTGAAAAATTGGAGTGGAAGACTCCAATGGAGGAGAGGAAAGGATTCAAAAAGGTTCCCCCTTTTAGTGCACAGGATCCCCCTGGTGGTCACTTTCAACACCGACAGCTCTTTTCCCCTATCTCCTTTACTAATAGAAGCTCAAACAATTCAACATGCTGCAATTTAGTGTTTTCCCAGAATTAGAAAGAAAAAGCACTTTGGTACTTAACTGTGTTCCAAGCATCGTACTGACATTCTCGGTCCTCAGAGATTGGGTTTTAGAAAGTTGGAAGAGAAATGAGTGGATCCACAACGGAGTAGATTGACACACCCCATCCAGGAACAATGTCAGAATTGATTCAGTTATGGTTCAGGGTTCCAGGACTGGAAGGGGTGGGAGTGGAAAGGGTATCTGAAAAGGAGGGAGTAAAGTAAAGCATTGGTGGCTAGAGTTGCCCTGAAGTTGAGATCTGGGAAAGGCTTCACTAATCAGGGAGGTGGGATCCCACAGCACAAATCTATAATCCTGGGATTCTTAACCTTTTTTTGTGTCATGGATATCTTTGGAAGCCTAAAAAGCCCTTTTCGGAATAATGTTTTTAAATATTTTAAGGAAATGCTAAATTTCAGTTTGAAATTAGTGAAAATAAAGATGTAATCTCTTTCTCATCCAAGTTAATGGACCTCCTGAAGTCTATCCATGAATCTCTTGAGGGATTCTTAGACTCCCAGGTCAAGAATCCCTACACTAGGGCATCATCTCTCATGTAGTCAGCCAGATGGAAGAAATGTCTGGAGAAGACAGAGTGAAGAGAGTGTAAATCATTAGAGGGGAGATTGTGGGGAAGGCAATAGAGTTATTGAAGGAGGAAGGGGATCTCTCTTTCTGGGACTGTCCCTATCCTTTCTTACTGCAAACCACAGGGGATCAAGCAGAATTTTGTCAAAAGATGGGAACTGGCCTTAACAAACCACCTTAAAAGTATTCTTGTCAAGTCCAGCTGGAAGAAACTTGGTTCTAACCTGAGAGATGGATCATCATTGGGAGTCCCGTAGGAGAGCCAGAAAATTAGGTTGAGATCAAAATCAGGAATCACAGTGAGGGTCAAGGACTTAGGTAGATGTCGGTAGGGAGAGTCACAATTGAGTATTTCTCTATTTTGAAGCAGAAACTATTCATTTTCATCTCCTGCAGCTCCAGCTACACATTTGGTTTCAAGAGACATAGATTGGGGATGGGGAGGGATGACAGAAACTAATAAAAAAAAAACAGATGAGACAGGAATAAAGGCATCTATGGGGAGGGGAAGCAATTCTCAGAGCAGGGGTGGTCCTCATTCACTTGTTAAACTGAAGCCTCAGCCTACAGGCCCTAATTTATTGTCTTTCCCCCACTCTCATGGCACATGATTGGGCTTGGAGTGGGAGAGGACGGTAGGAGCCGAGCAGGAAAGGTTTGAATGAATTCCTCTTTCCTCCCTCACCAGACTAGAGATTATCCAGCTAGTCAGCCACCTGAGTTAGGTACTGATTTGAGCTCCTATATACCCTCTGTGAAGGGAGGCAAGTAATGTGGATGATTCCCCTCAGCAGAGGGAAATATGGGGATTCAAGGGAAAGGGGGATGAAGAGAATGGAAGGCAGGAGGCCCAATCCTCTATCAGATCCAGTGAGATTGAAGGAAAGTAGTGAAGGGGAGCCTTTTCCTTGGTAAGAACCCCTTAGAACAGTGGTTCTCAACCTGTGGGTCGAACAACCCTTTCACAGGGGTCACAGGGGTCACCTAAGACCACCGGAAAACACTTATTTCTGATGGTCTTAGGAACAGAGACACTGCTCCTCTATTCATCTCCAGGCAGGTCTGCCCACATGCAAATATGCCCACATACAAGTATTAAAGGGTCTCGGCATTAGGAAGGTTGAGAACCACTGCCTTAGAAGATTTAGCTCCACAAGTTGGATCACTGCCTTAGGGCATTGCTAATTTCAAGACTCAGAAATGAAATGGAACCAAAATTGAAATTATCCTCAAATGTGATCTTTTTTTATTTAAATCACACAGAGGGGAAACCATACAAAATGAGATAGAAGGTGGGAGATGGGGATAGGGCCCCTCATAACCATTTTTCCTTCCCATCATGGTACCTCAATGGGACTGAATAGGGAAGAGCCGCTAAGGTCCCCCTTAGCCTCCCTATGGATTTGGTCTCTGGTAGAGGAGGAAAGGGAAAAGGAGACTCTTATCTGAGTGATGTTGAAGTAGGTGTCTAAGGAGACAAATGAGTGCAAGTTCAACTGCCTGAAGAGACTGATTGTTCCAGGAGCTACTTCAGAAAGAAAAGGGAATGAGGAGGGGTGACTAGGTGGTGCAGTGAATAGAGCACCAGCCCTGGAGTCAGGAGGATCTGAGTTCAAATACAAACACTTACTAGCCATGTGACCTTGGGCAAGTTACTTAACCCCAATTGCCCTGCCTTCCCCCCCTCTGAAAAGCAAAAAAAGAAAAGGGGATGAAGAGATGAGACATCAATGAAGTAGTAGGACAGACAACTAGAAGGCCAGAGTGAAGAAGAAAGTAAGCTTGCATGCCTGGGAGGTTTTAGGGGAGCCCTAGAAAGGACTTTATGTGTTATGGAGACTGAGCACATGCCGTGGGCCACCTGCTAGCCACCATCAGGTGTGAGCTGAGACGTGAGATAAACTGGGGCCGGGCCAGGCCAGGTGGGCAGTTCAGGGTAGAACTCCGAAATCTGTTTATTGATACAATGAGCAAGGTTTTTATAAAGCAATGAGACAAAGAAGGTAACTATTGGTCACTGTGTTTTACATTACTGTTTTGTTTAGTTCCATGATGGCAGGCAGATGATGGCAGGCAAATCTTGAAGGCTATCATGTCCATACTTTATCTAGTGTTCCTGTTTCACACTGGATGGGCTGTATACTCCCTTGTACTTAGTTCCCTTTGCATCACTACTATCAGGGTGAGTAAGAATTCAGGGTGCTCTGTTCCCTGCATGTTACAGAGAGTGGTGAGCCAGCTTCTGGTTGGCCTGGGAGCAGCTACAAGAAGCTGTCTGCTTCTGCCTGCCTAACTGGAGTTGGCCCTCAACAGGCACATATATTTCATGTTAGGGAAAGGGACCATATCTCTGGGCACACATGTTCTGTGTCATGAGTCCCTGAGTAATCTTCCCCCATGCTCACTCATAGTTGCCGTTCATGTAGATAGAAATGTCCAGATCCCTTATCTGGAACAAATTGAATGAGGAAAGCAAATCCCTGGGGTCAGTAATCTGAAACTAAGGGAAGAGAGAGCTAGCCTCTGGTATTATCTCCAAGAATCAGGCCCCCAAGATTCCCCAGGTGCTTCCAAGAGGAAATGAGCCCCTTAAAAGACCTGTTCTCAAAGTCTCAGCCAAGGCTTTCTTAACTTTTCTGTACTTCATACTCAATCCCATTGCTGGTACCACTTGTAAGGAAAGGCCCCAAGTGTTCCCACTTGGGAAGCACTTGCAACTGAGCCCCAGATATCACTCAGGGTTTATTACTCCCAACGGGCTTCCTTACCCCTAGCAAAGGAGGGATTTCTCTCTGTATTGCCACCAATTCCTGCCTAGCCTGTGCAGTCTTCAGACTCTCCTAAGCCTGAGTAAGGAAGGAGCAAAACTCTTTCCCTTCCCTTAATCCCGTGGAGATATGGTAGGGTTAAAAGACAATTCCAGTTGTCTAGGTAATTTTGTGGGGGGGAAAACACCAAGCAAAAAGAAAATACAAAATTTAGAATGATTAAGTTTTAAACTGTACATTCTTTGACCTAACTCTTTATCATTTAACTTTATGCCCTTTCTCTGGCAAAGAACCATTCTCCACCCTCCTCATCTTCCCCCATCTCAGGCTTTAAGCTGAGGTATCACACACACACACACACACACACACACACACACACACACACACCCTCTGAAAGAGCCACCTTGGATGCCAAGATGGAGGATACACCCCCTTTCAAACATCACTTCTAACAACCAAAGCATCTGCAGCCACCCAAATGGGAAGTCGAAGCCTGAATCTCTGGTGGTGGGAGGTGCAAGCAAGGTTCAGTGTTAGGCCTGATTAGGCCCACTTCCTGCTAAGTCTCCCTTTTCAGTAATCACAAGAATCCCTCTTTATACCCCTAACCACATCTTCTTGCTTTTGCCCTTCCCTGCCCCTACCCCTGATCCTTGCACCATGAGGAGAGTGCCAGGGAAATAGGCCTACTTGGAGGGTGAAGTGTTGTCCTGAAGTCCTAATAAGCCCAAAGTTAGCACTGGAACATTACAGAGGATGTTGAGGGGACAGCAGTGCAAACCACCACAGGGAGGGATAAATTACTAAGTTCCCTCAGATCCCCTAATGAGTGATTGACAAGCAAGGTGTCAATCCCCGGTCGGTCTTTCTATCAACTTCCCAGTTCAATCAATCAACATTCATTAAATATGTGCTATGCACCAGGTACTATATTAAGTGCTAGGGCTACAGAAAGCAGCAAAAGGCAAATCTCAACCCTCAAGGAGCTCACAGTCTAATGAGGGAAACAACAAACAAGCCATAAAGAGGAAACAATTGAGAGGGAAAGCATGAAAATTAAGAGGGGTTGGGAAAGGCTTCCTATAGGAGATAGGATTTTAGTTTGGACATAAAGGAAGCCAGTAGGCAGAGAGGAGCAAGGAGAACCTTCTAGGAATGGAGAATGGACAGAGCTGAGAGATGGTGTCTTAAAGTCAGCGTTACTGGTTTGAAGAGTATGTGATGGGGAGTAAAGTATAAAAAGTCTAGAAATGTAGGAGGGGGTTAGATTATGAAGGGCTTTGAACACCAAACAGGATTTTTGCATATGATCCTGAAGGTTATAGGGAACCACTGGAGTTTATTGAGTAAGGGGATGACATGGTCAGAACTTCACTTTAAGAAAATTACTTTAGCGACTGAATGGAGGGTGGATTGGTATGGGGCAATTCAGCACACCAGCAGGCTATTGCAGTAATCCAGGCATTAGGTGATGAGGACTTGCACCCCTCTGACCCAGCAGCACCACTACTAGGTCTATATCCAAAGACATCAAAGAAAGAAGAAAGGACCTATATGTACAAAAATAATTATAGATGCTCTTTTTGTGATGGAAAAGAATTGGAAATTAAGGGGGTACCTATCAATTAGGTAATGCTTAAAGAAGTTATGTTATATGACAGAATATTATTGTGCTGTAACAAGTGATAAAGAGGATGGTTTCCAAGAAACTTACAAAAACTTGCATAAATTGATCCAGAGTGAGGTGAGCAGAACCAGAAGAATAATTTATATGATAACAATTTTGTAAAGACAAACAACTTTGAAAGGTTTAGAAAATCTAATCAGCAGGATGATGACCAGCCACAGTTTTAAAGAACGCATAAGAAAATGTGCTACCCACCTCCAGACAAAGAGGCGAGGCAATGGACTATGTACAGATTGACATTTTTTAATATGACCAATGCAAGAATTTGTTTTTGCTTGACTTCAATATATTTAAACGAGAATTTTGTTATTCTTGCTTTCTCGGGGGGAAGAGGGAAAGAGGTGGTAATGAGAGAAATTGGATCTGAAAATAAACTTTAATTTAAAAAAAAGTCATGTGGAAAAGACAAAAACAAGTATAGGTTGAATACAATGTGTAGCCTGATTCTGTCAGAAGTGCTAAAACTTAGTATGCACTGAAGTTGACAATTAATGCTAGGGACAACACAAAGGTGGGAGTTGTTTACATTATGATGGAAAAAATATGCAATGATGTTGGGGAGAAAGGAATAGGGCCAGTGCTTGGGGGTGGATGGGATAATGATAACAGATACTAAGGAGAAGATAGAACTTAACTCTTCATTTGTTTTTTTTTTCCTCTGCCAAAGAGAATGACCTCTGGGCTAGGAATGATAAAATAAAAATGGCTAATAGGACACTGAGGCTTAAGATAAATAAGCACCTAGAATTTTTAAAAATATATTTTTGATGTTTCTTTTTCAATGCACATAAGAAAAATATATAGAAAAGGACAAAAAGGAACAATTTTATTGATATCATATAACACACATACACACACACATATATATATAACATACAACATGTTACTACTATATGTGTGTCTGTGTATATAATAATATTAGGTATAGAACATCATCTCATTGTTCAATAAGATAAACTTCAAATGGATACATGATTTAGACACTATAAGAAAATTAGAAGAAAAAGGAAGAAATTAATTTTCAGGTCTGTGGATATGGGAAGAGTTTGTGACTAAACAAATGATAGAAGACAAAATAGACAATTTTAATTGTATGAAATGGAAAAGCTTTTTCACAAACAAATCTAATGCAGTTAAAAATCAGAGGAGAAACAAGTAAATTGGAAAAAGTTTTGCAGCAAATTTTTCTGATAAAGATAGCGTGTGTGTATGAATCTAATTCAAATGTTTAAGACTAAAAACTATTCCCCAATAGATAAATGGCCAATTGATTTGAAAAAAGAATTTTCAAAGGAAGAAATCTAATAAAAATCATTAGTAATTAAAGAAACACATATTAATTCTGAGATTCCACTTCACATCTGTCCAATTGGCAGACAAAAGAAGAAAATGCCAAATGATGGTGGGGCTGTGGGAAAAAGACTTACTTGAGCATTGTTGACAGAGCTGTGAATTGGTACAACCACGCCAGAAAGCAAGTTGGAACTATGCTCCAAAAGTTACCAAACTGTGCCTTCCCTTTGACACAGCTATACTACTAGTATGCCTGTACTCCAAAAATGTCAAAGAGGAAGCACCTACTGGGCGTTGGTTAAAAAAATTGTGACATCTGAATGTAATGGAATATTTTCTTACCTAAGAAATGAGGAAAAGGGTAATTTCAGAGGAAACTGAACTGATGCTGAGTGAAGTGAGCAGAACTTGGAGAACAATGCACACAATGATTGACAACGTTAGGGAGAAAACAACTATTATTGTGTAGCAAGAACTGATGAATATGATGAATACAGAGAAACATGGACTTCCGTCACCTAATGCAGAGTGAACAGAGGGAAAAAAAATACCTTATCTAAAATAATGTGAATGGCAAGAACACACACATGAAAGTAAATGTTCCAAAATTACAAAGAAGAAACTTGGGCCCCAAAGAAGATACATGACAACGCACCTGTTCCCACTCCTTTGCAGAGGTAGACATCTATGGATGTGATATGTTTTCAGTCCTTTTTGATGTTTTGACTAGTTTTGCTGATTTTTTCTCTTTTTATTTTTTTTCTCCAAAAAATATTACTAGTTATATGTTATAACTTTCTGGAAGCGGGGGGAGGGGGCCACCTTGGGAAATATAAAATACAATTGGTCAATTAAGAGAAAGAGAAAATAATTTTCTGAGGTCTATCGGGAGGTGGGAATGGGGAGAAGAAGTAGTCTGTCTCTCGTTTTCACTCCTTCTCAGTCCATGGCTCCATCACCACTTGAATTTGCCTTTGGCCTTAGTGTTTTACGAGTCCCTGAGCGATTTGATGATCACATTGTTTTCCTGGGTAGAGGAGGTGGTGTCAGGAAACTAGGGAGGGAGGGTCCTTGAGAAGGGAGAAGGAGAATCACTTTGGTTATGTCCTATTGGGGAGTTCCCTGGGGAGCCAGGAGTGGGAAAAGCCAGGAGGGGAGGGGTATGAAATCTTGTCTCAGAGATCTCTAAGGTTTTAAAAGTTTAAAGTGACTGGGACTGGGAAACGTGCCTGAGGGCTGGAGTTGAAGAAAAGTCACAAACTACTGCACAGTAAAGACAAACGAGAAAGATTTAAGAACACTGATTAATTCGTTGATCAACCATGATTCTAGAGGTCTGATGATGAAACATGCTACCCATTTCCTGAGAGGTGATGTACTTGAGATACAGAAAGACACATACTTCGGACGTGACAAATGTAGGAATTTGATGTGCCCAACTACTCAATTTGTTATAAAGTTTTATTTTACTTTTTTTCCCTCTCAGTGGGGGGATGGACAGAGGAAGGAGAAAAAAGTAAATGCTTGTTAATTATAAAATAAAGCATAAAGTTTCTTTTTTAAAGAAGAATTGAAGAAACTTTGATGGAGCTATGATTGTGAACTAATACAATTCTACTCCCAAGAGAAGCAATACATATTTCTAGCCGCAGGGATGGAGATTTGGGTAGAGGTGGGTAGCTTAGAGGGGGGACAGTGGGAAGCTGGACGGGAAGCAGACTGGTGGGGCCAAGACAGCCCCTTAAAGCAGGTAGGTGTGGTTAATTCATATATAGGAGGGGCACAATCATAAGCACAAGACCCGTGGTGGGAGGAAGGGGAAAGAGCTATTGTTGATCAGCCAAAGACAGAGTCTGAGGTCCAGTTTGGACCAGGGCATACTGGTTTTGGGGAGTTGCAGGGCCCATTTGAGAGTTCCAGAAATGACAGAAAATAGCAGGCTTTCAAAGTCATATGGGAGTGTGGCTGGGGTTGGGTTCCTGTACATTCACCACCCAAAATCCACCTCTTGGCATCAGCAGAAACCCAGTATCATCGATAGAAAGACAAAAAGCTGGCTAATCAATGAACAGAGCAGGAAGCTCAGCTGGTAATTCAGTGCCTGGGGAGCATCTCCACAGTAAGTACAGCCTAACTGGCCCTATCTCCTGCCCACTTCCCTCCCTCCTCCTCCCTCCTACTCTTGCGTGAGGATGGAAGGTGAAGGGGGTGAGAGTGGAGCAGGGATTTCCTTTAAGAATTCTAAATTTGATATATGATCCCTCTTCTTTTTTCTTACTCCTCATTTTTAAAATTTAAATTTTTTTTATCATGCACTTAACATGACCTTGTCAGTATATTAAGAACAGAAAGAGGATTCTGTTGGGGGTTTTAAAGTGTAAATTTAACACAATAGTGACAAAACTGTTCTGCTTCTATGTCCCCTTCTGAACTTCCTCTTGCTCTCTTCTTGATTTTAAAATGTTTTATTGATGCTTTTTTTGGTTTCTTCTGTTTTTCATCACTCTCACTTACCCACCAGCCCCCTCTTTCACCCCCCAAATAGAATGTAATAGACATAGCCAATTGAATTGGCCTAGAGGGGCCATAAAGTGAAGATTCCCTAGTGGGAACTTCCTCTACTTCTCCTCTCCAGTCTGGAACACCAGGAATTCTGAACCATGCTTAGAGTTCTCATTCCTAGTTCTCATTGACAACACAGGATCTCTAGAGCCTAAGTTTGACCTTGTGCCTTAATGCTAAAAAGCTTTTGTGTTTTGGTATGACATGGCAAACCCTGAGTAATCCATTGGTCCTTCCCTGCCTCCCCCCCTATACTAGGCAGATCTCGTCTATCTATTAAAAAAATATAACTTCCAGGTCAGTCTCTCTTCTTTTCATTCTCTAGGTGGTATTATGTAATTCTGAGACTTTCAGTGAGGAGTGATGAAAGTTAAGTCACCTCAGAATCTTGGTGATCATACCTTTGTGGCAGCCAGTACACAGAGACTTAACTGGCTGAACTTGTACATGGCCCGTGATTGCCCTTTCTACCTTTGTGTTTGTTCTTTCTTGATCTCAGGATATCAATCCAGAGATGAACATGTGCACTCTTTGTGAGTTCAAAAGGTCCGGAAATCCTGAGTCCCATTGATTGGGAATTGGTTGCAAGGGAGAAGTTCTTGGCAACTACTCTAGCTCTCTTGTCAAAAACAGCCACCAACAACAGTATTGGCCTGACCATTTTACCAGTACTAGGAGGTAAAATTTAAAATACCTAATTTTATGAGTTCTGCAAGATGAAGTTTAAGTAAGCCTCCTAGTAGACTGTAACAGTATTTGTTACTGAATGCTGTTTTAAGTTATTCTGTTAATGAGTACTGAATCTTTTATGTTTAGTATTTCCTTTGTGAATTGAAATAAATTACCTGTCCCATATCTGATCAATGTTATACATTGAATACCATTTTTTACACCCTCTTTTTTGAGGAAACTCTAGCCATGAACTACAACATAAACTATTCTGAGACACCTGAGTAAGAAGTCAATGAACTTAAAGAGGAGGCTAACTCCCACTCTCATTAGAGGCCAGGTTCCCTGGAGTACAGAACTCAATTCAAATGGCATGTCTAAATCCAGAAGAGAGGGAGGCCTGTTGGTAGTGAAAGGAATGGCACAACATCCCAGACCACATTGGGCTAGGCAGAAATTCCCCAGTGTTAGTCAGAAAAGTATAGTCAAGCAAATTCACAAAATGACTGTCTGAAAATATATGTCTTGCTCTGCAGCCCTAGTCCAAGAGGCAGAAAGCACACTTAACCGTCAGTGTTCCAGCTGCACAAATCAGAATTCTTAAGTCTTTCCAAGTTGTTTTCCTTTATATTATTACATTATCACATTATTTTACTTGTTCTCCTTGTTATGTTCACTTTGTTCACTCTTGATCAGTTCATACAAGTCTTCCCAGGTTTCTCTGAATTTATACCTTTTATCACCATTTTATTTTACAATGTAATAATATCCCAGTACATTCATATACCTTAGTTTATTCGGTCATTCCCTAAAATTTTGTGAAGACTTGTAGACCCTCATCATCAGTGTATCAAAATTGGATTAGGTTAGGGGTGGCTAGGTGGCTCAGTGAATAGAGCACCAGCCCTGGAGTCAGGAGGACCTGAGTTCAAATCTGGCCTCAGACACTTGACACACTTACTAGCCACTTACTTGGGCAAGTCACTTAACCCCAATTGCCCTCCAAAAAGCAAAAAAAAAATGGATTAGGTTATAATTCTGGGTGACTTTAATGCAACAGTAGGCACAGACTACCAGACATGGCAGGAAATCTTTGGAAGGAATGGAGTCAGAAACAGCAACAGCAATGGTTAGTCACTATGGAAGACTTGTGAAGTTCATGATCTTCCCATCACCAACACTGTCTTTCATTTACCTAAATACAAGAAAACTTCATGGATGCACCCTTGCAGCAAGCACTGGCATTTAATAGACTGTCATTGTAAGAAGAGACAAGATAAAGAGTGAAGAAGGTGATGTGTGGTGCAAAGTGCTGAACTGGTCCCAGACTAATCCTCTCCAAGCTAAATATTCCCATTCAATAAAAGTGGAGGCCCCAAGGCAAGATGACTACCAGAAGACTTAATGTCAAGATATTAGAGTACTCCTACTAGAGGAAACAAGTTGTTGCTAACTTGGAGGGAAAACTGAACCAACACATGGTTGGCAACAGTGGAACAGAAAAGGAGTAGACAGCTTTCAGAGATTAGGTGTACAGTACTGCACTTATTCACCTGGGCCAGAATATTCACAAATATCTAGACTGATTTGATAAAAATGATGGACAAATTCAGAAGCTGTCAAATATAAAATGAGAACTCCACAGGGTTTACCAGTAGAATAGTTTGTCCATCTCTATGAAGGCAGTGTTCGACTCCATTAAAAGTAAAGTGAAAGTGAAACTTAGAGAGATGCAGGATTTTTTAGCTCAGAAAGAGTGCAGTTGAAATTCAGCTTTACACTGATAGTAACAATCCAAAGCACTTTTATGGTGCCCTGAAGGCTATGAGCCAAAGACCTATGCTACATCTCAACTACTCAGTGCTGATGGATCCACATGGATTAGTGATAAAGACATGATTCTGGAGAGTTCTCAACAGACCATTGACTGTATACCTCAGATTGAAGTCAATCCCTCTCTAGTCAAACTTCCAACTGAAGAAGAGGTTTTCAGTACCATTAGGCTCCTCTCATGTGGCAAAGCACCTACCTGGTACTGATTCTATTCCAGCTGAGATTTATAAGGCAGGGGGTCCACTGCTCATACAAAAACTGACTGAAATTTTTTGGATTATCTGGCAACAGAAGGTTATTCCCCCAGGAGTTCAAGGATGCCTCCATTGTCCATCTCTCTAAAGATAAGGGAAATCAATTGTCCTGTAACAATCATGGGGATGGGGATGGGAGAATCTCTCTTAATCAGTGCTGGCAAGATGTTTGCCAGAGTCCTCCTTAATAGGCTAATCCTTCACCTGGAAGATGGTTATCTGCCTGAGAGCCAGCATGGCTTCAGAAAAGGCTAAGGAATGGCTTATATGGTGTTTGCTGCCCAACAGCTCTAGGAGAAATGCCAGCAATAGAACAGAGGATTGTATACAATGTTCGTGTTTGTCAATCTGACCAAGGCCTTTGATACTATCAGTTGTGAGAACTTGTGGAAGTTTATGGCAAAATTTGGTTGCCTGGAGTTCATCAGTATTGTATGTCAGTTCCATGCTGGCATGCTGGCCTGGGCTCTGGATCATGGACAGGGCTCTTGAGCTTTTTGAGTAGCCAGTGGAATGAAGCAACGCTGTGTGCTTGCTCCACGTTTTGTTTTGTTCTGTTTTGTTCATCCTTCGTTTTATTTTTGTTCTTTTTATTTTTCAACATTCACTTTCACAAGATTTTGAATTCCAAATTTTCTCCCCATCTCTCTCCTCCCCCCACCCCAAGAGGTGTGAATTCTGACTACCCCTTCCCCCAATCTGCCCTCCCTTCTATCACCCCTCACCCCTTCTCTTAACTCCTTCCTTGCTCCCCTGTTTTTTAGCATATTTTCATCATTCTTGTCAGATGCCTTCAACAAGGATGAAAATGGCATCAAGGTTAGCTACCACGCTGATGATAAATTATTTAACGTGAAAAGGCTACAAGTTAAGACTGAAGTGGAGGGAAAGTCAGTGTGTGGTTTTTTTGTTCACAGATGATTGTGTACTCAATGCAACCTCTGAGGTGGAGATGCAACAGAGTATGGATTCTCTGTTGTTTTGCTAATTTTAGCCTAACAATTAACACCAAGAAAACACATTCTTCACCAGCCAGCACCACATCATCCGTACACGGAATCTCTGTTTACAGCAAATGGAGAAATATTGAATGATGAGGATGTGTTCATTTAACTTGGCAATATACTTTCCAGGAATGTACATGTAGATGATGAGGTTGATGCATACGTTGCCAGAGCTAGCTCATTGTATGGGAGGTTCTGAAGCAAAGCATGTAAGGAGAAAAAGTATTAAACTGTCTACCAAACTGAAAGTCTACAGAGCTGGCTGACCTCTTTGTACGCCTGTGAAACCTGGACAGTATACTAGCGGCATGCCAGGAAACGAAATCAATTCCATTTAAATTGTCTTAGGAAGATTCTGAAGATCACCTGGCAAGACAGGATACTGGACATTAAAGATCCTTTCTCCAGCTAAACTGCTAAGCATTCAAACTCTACTGCAGACAGTAAAACTTCAATGGGCTGACCATGTTTTTCAAATGCCAAAAGTGTGTTTGTCTAAAAGACAATTTTATGGAGAACTCACACAAGACAAGCATTCACACAGAGATTGGAAGCTATACAAGGACACTCTCAAGGTCTCTCTGAAGAACTTTGTAAACGATTGTGAGACATGTGAGACACTGGCACAGAACCACCCAGAACAGTGTGCCCCCATCAAAGATGGTGCTTTTGTTCTATGAGGGAAGCAGAATTGCAGTAGCTCAAAAGAAACACTAGATGTGCAAATTTAGCAACATCTCCATTCCAAGTGTTCATGTGAACTATTTGAATTTGACTTGTGGTAAAGCCTTCCAAGCTCATATTGGTCTAATCTATAGCTGGACACACTGTACCTTGACCCCAACATAATGTCATTTTGGTCCTCTTCAAGAAGAAAGGAGAACCAATTCATAGGCATCCATTTTATTTCCAGTTTTGTTTCTCTTGCCATCTGTGTTTGTGTTTCAAAGATTCCACCCAGCCCTGGTGTTTTGGGCAGGAATGTTTAAAAGTCTTCTATTTTATTAAAGGTCTTTATTTTCCCTTCAAG
>CM053582.1:489666115-489754550 GCA_028627135.1 Pseudochirops cupreus
TATATATGTATATATGTATATATGTATATATATATATATATACATATATGTATGTATTTTTTTTCCTGATTTGCAGCATTTTTTTAAAATTTGAAAGCTCTGGACTTTGGCTATATTCCTGGGTGTTTTCAATTTGGGGTTTCTTTCAGGGGGATACCCATTAGATCATTATTATTTTTACTTTGTTCTTTGGTATTAATAGATCTGGGCAGTTTTCTTTTCTAGCTTCTTGAAATACAGTGTTTAGGATTTTTTGTTTGGTCATGGTTGTTCGAGACCCTCACCTTTTTATAGGCATTTTCCTACTCAACTAAGAAACTCTTGAAGTCTGCGATGCAGAGGGTTGAGGGAATATCTTCTCTGCTCCCCTGTTCCAGTCCTGAATCATGCCAACATTCTCATGTTGACACCCCACACCCCTTTCCCCACGGTCCTGTTTGTCAGGTCCCAGAGGGAAGGGACCATAATATGATAAACATTGGAAGGTTATGGGAGCAGCAATGGTTCCCTAGTTTACTGCCAGACTCACATTCCCCCCCTATTCCACTAGGATAGTTTTCTTCTTTCTTCACCTCCCCCGAAGAGCCTATTGCTGTGGACTCATTCCCTTCTCTGTTTCATCTCAATCCTCATGGGCTTCCTTTTTTTTTTTCCCATTATAAGCTTTCCAGGGATTAGGTCAGGCCAAGAATTGAATAATAGCTTATCTACCTGAAATCTCCTTTGCCTCTCTCTATTCAACTTCTTCAATCTTTTTCAGTCAGGAGTTCTTCTCAGTCCCTCCGGCCATAGTTCAAGTCTAGGCTCTCTCCCTTTATCTAAAGATGACCTTTGCTTCTCCTCAGGCTTTTCTTTTGGGTCACCAAACTAAGTTCATTTCAACCCCACACATCACTCGCAGTCCTAAGACTTACTCCTACTATTCATCTTTCTCACCAAGCCTTAAGCTGTGCTGGAATAGGAGACAGATACATTTATCTTTCCCTCCACCAGATAAGAGCTTATTGAGTCCCATGGCTTTGCTGTAGCCTTCTGACTAGAGACAGGAGGGAGGGAGCTACTAGGGAAGGAAGAGGTGCCTACCTCCAACTATAGCTTCAAGCTTTATCATCTCTAGAACACAGTAGTTCTAAGTTCAAATCCCCTGAGAAATAGTAGGCCCTGAGTTCCAATCCCTTAGCAATGGCACCTCCAGGACATCCCCCAGTGCCTTCTTCCCATCTTGGCCCATCTCAGGACATGGTTGAAGAGCCTGTGGTTGTGTGTGGTGTGGGGTTCCACAATGACCATGTCCCTGTGCCTTTGTCTCCTCTTCTGGGTACAAACACTTCCCTAGATTTCCCACATCCTCATTTTACTGCTAGACTGGAATGAGATAATTCCTTTGGGGAGGAAGAAAAGGAACCACCTATGGCCCAAATTTATTCCTCCCCAGCCAACCCTTACTGGAATGACATAGTCTTTCCCCAATCCCTGCCACCATCTGCCCAGAAACAAACCCTCACTGCCTATTCCCAGAGTGAGACTGTCCCTGTCTATTAGTCATGTTGCAGCCCTCCTCCTCATCAGATTTGGGATTCAGCCCGCCCTGTGACTTCTAGGTTGCCTGGGCCTAGGCTGAATTGAGAGGAGAAAAAGGTGGAATCCTCCTTTGCTGGCAAGTGACAGCTGGGGAAGTAACAGTCTCCACTGGAGAAGGGCCTTAAGGACGAGAGGTCAGTGAGGTAGAATTAAAGGTCCCAGAGTGAGATGAGTAGGATCACACTGAACAGAAAAGTGAAGAGGAGAGAAGGGCTTCAACCATGGAAAATATAGGGATTAGTGGATAGAGGAAGCCTCAAAGACATGAGAAAGAGATAGCTGAGTGGAGTAGGAGCCTGTGGGGTCTGGAAGAGGGGCCCCAATGATTTGAGAGGTTAAGAAGATGGGTCTAAGCTAGGAAATGGGTTTCATGAGAAAGAATGAGTTAAGGAGAAATAAGGGCATACAGTTGTGGGATAGTGTCAGACTAGGTGGGACACATATACAAATTTGGAGAAATCAGTGGGGCTTTTTCTGGTAGATCCTTAGGTGATGGGGAAAGGTTAAAAAGTGATGGTGTTGGCAGTGTCAGTTACCAGTCAGGACAGAGTCAAACCGAAAAGTCTTTTTTATTGATCGGTACCATACAGGACTCAAATGGCCAAAACAAAAAAAGGCATTACAGCTGGGGAGCTGGGAATTGGGGTCCCTCTCTCCCACCCCTGCTCCCTCCAGCTCTGACTACACTTTGAGCTGGCTGTGGCAAATGGGTAGGAGTCACTGGAGATGCAAGGAGGTGTATAAAGGCAGAAGGGACCCACAGGTCTCCACCTGCCCATCTGGGAAACAGGGTTGAGAACCTCTGTCTCTCCATCTTCCCTCCTATGAAGAGTGTGTTGTGTGTATGTGCATGTGAGGGCAGCACAGAGTACTGGGGGATAGACACCCGGGTGCCAAACTGGCCTCAGTCCTACCCCCAAAACTCAAGGAGATAGTGGACACTATTTCCCCAAAGCTGACTCAGAATGCCACCTAGCGGCTCCACCCCAGTTAATCATAGGCATCCCTTCCTTCCCCTCTCTGGGAAGGAAGAGGTGGGATTGGTTAGGTTAGGGTGGGTGGGTAGGGGTGGGTCCTCCCTCAATCCCATACCTCCCCTCCCTCCTAACAGAGACAAAATGCAAAATACAATGACAAACACATGCCCCTCACCCCCATCTCCTAGAATGAGCCCCTGCAGGCACCATGGCCCTAAGGGTCCTCCCCATCACCACTGCTCTAGGACTCAAGGTTGAAGACATGGAGTGTGTAGGGGTGGAGGGAATGGGGAGAAGAGGGAATTCCAGGGCCATTCACAAGCACTAGGTACAGAGAAGAGAAGATGAAGGTCTGGGGAGTGGGCAAGACACAGTACATGGTTTACAACTGAGGGAGTTGAAAAACGGCCAGAGAGGTCCACCCCTTCCATTTCCAGCCATCTCCAGAGGGAAGGAAGAGATGGTCAGTGTCTCCTTGGTCTGAAGCTCAAAAGGTATAAAACGGCCCAGCTCAGACTCCTGCCTGCCTGGGGGTGGAGTAGAGGGACAGGGGTGCTGAACCTAACACAGGGTGGAGGGAAGAAGGGGAGAGATTGGGAGAACTTTTTTTTAAACTTACATTTTTAATAATATTATTGTTTTTTAAAAAGTTGAGGATAGAAGGTGGTAGGAGGGAGCAGAGCTTAGCCCCTTGGCTGGAGGAGAAGGAGGCTGGGGTTTGAGAAGAGGGAAGGGGCAAGGGAAGAAGAGGGTGGAGAAAGGCCTTGTGGCCAGTTCCCCCTCCCCCTGGAGCTGGGGGTGGGTAGTTCATCCCGGCCCCCAATTGAGTCCCTAAGGGCAGTGGGCACGGAGACAATGCCCCTGGGCTCTGCAGGGGTGAAGGTTAAGGGAGCAGAAACCAAGCATCAGGGGCACCACAGCTCTGGGGGAACGTCAAGACATTTCTTAGAGGCCCGACCATTCCCCATTCCCCTGACTTTCCAGTCCCTCCTGCAGGTAGATGGACAGCTGTAGGCTCAGTCTCTGGGATGCTGGTCCTCCCTCTGCTCCCAGGGTGGGCAGGTGAAGCCCTTACTGGGAGGCCTGAGATGTGGGGTTCTCCGACTTGCTCTCCTGGCTTGAGGGGGGTTTGCTGTTCCAGGGGCTGTTGGCACCCAGCGCTGGGGAGTTGTTGAAGCTGTCCTCGTCGTCGATGCCGTTGGCCGCATCAAACTGTGTGTTCTCCAGACGGGTGATGAGTCGCTCGTCCTCGTCCCCGAACTCCCCGCCCATCAGGGTGGGCTCCCCCACCACCATCACATCCTGAGAGCGGCGGAGGTCCCCAAACATAATCGGGGCAGCGGCATGCCTGGCCCCAGCAGGCCCTCACCCACAGGGATCCTGACCCCCCCCCGAGGACCCCAACTTTCCCTCAGACCCAAAGGGTTCCAACCCACCCCCCAAATCTGTAGGGACCCCAACTAATTCCAAATCCCCCAGATTTCCCACATTGGCAAGAACCCTAATTTCCTTCCCCCTATCCTTATCTCCATCTCCAACACAACTATTCCATCTATCCAATCCTCTAATCCCTTTGTCTTATGCCCAACACCTCTGACCTTCCTCAATATCCCAGATGCTCCTCTAGTACATGCTCAGGTTCCCCAAGTCCCTGGACTCTGAGAATCTCAATGGTGGGGGCCCCCCAAACCAGGTCTACATGTTATAGGGAGAGGGGAGAGGCCACAGACCTAGGAGGGGTGGCCAGTGTGCATCTGCTTCCGTGAGTGTGACTAGGTGTCTCTGCATGTGTGTGTGCCCAGTATCCCCGCATGGCCATATGCCTGTGTGTGTGCCCATGTCCACAACTGGAGTCACTGCACCCCAGGAGGGGAGGGCGGAGCTTCCTGAGGGGGCCAGAGAGAAGAGAAGAGAAGAGAAGCCGAGATGCTTACAGGTACCTGGCTGGAGAGCGCGAAGGTGCTGGCAGGGCTCTTCTTCTTGCTGTTGCTGTTGTTGGCATTGCCGCCCCCTGAGCTCATTGTGCTGCCACCCGACATCTTCCGTTTCCGCCTCTTGCTTGGCTGTTGCCGTGCTGGTTCCGCTGCAAAACCAGCAAGAGAATGGGAAGTGGGTGAGACCAGGCTAAAGCAACTAGACAGAGCCTGGGCACATGTTAGGGATTCATGCTTCAGAGGGGTGAGTAAGCCAATCCCAGAAAACCCCTTTGAACTCTGAGGTTCTATGCTGAGATGGAATAAGAACCCTAAAATATTTTTCCATAAAAATGGAAAAAGAACCCCCTGCTGGGACCTAAAGAGCCCTGTCTCTGGCTGAGAAAGACCTCTCTTCTCTGGGGGTGGTAAGGTCAGAGTTCAGCTACTTGAGGGGGAGTCAGCACTGAGAAGAATCCAAAGTTCTACTCTGATACCTCACTGAAGAGACAGATGACCCTGGGTTTCTGAAGGCTATTCCAAGGGAGAGCTGGTTCCAGCAGTCTTACTAAGCAGTTTAAGTTAAGTCTGAAGAAGACTATCACAAGGCTGAGCATTACAAAATTAATTTTTTGGCCATAGCTACACAGAAAACTATGTCCAAAGCAAGAAGGGGTTGCCACCTGTTACCGAAGGGCAGAGAGCCCCCACAAAAATCACAGACTTGAAGCATAGGACCAAGAGCAACACACACTGGGGTAGAGGAACTCACCAGGGGGTGCAACCATGCGCTGCCACTTCTGGAAGAGGCAGGTCTTGAGGCAGTCACGCGGGCTGAGGCTGTAAGTCTTGTGGCGGGACATGAGCTCCTGCATGGGCTCAAGGATCACACAGAGCTGGGGGCACATGAGTAGAAGGGGAAGTCAGAACTAGAGGGGCCAATTCTTAACCAGCTAAAGAGGCAGAAAAAAGGGAGTGGGGTGGAGAGAGGATTATGCACAGCGCTACTCAGGGTACAGGACTTCGAGAGCAAGGAGCAGGGTGCAAACTCACTCGGAGGTAGTTGAGGGTGGAATTAGACAATCCGCACCGAGTGATGTTCTTGGATAACTGGTCCAGCATCTGGGGGTCCTGGGCCTGGAGAAAGGCACACGTGGGGGAAACAGTCAAGCATCCCAGAGCACAGCACAGAGTTCCACTATTCCAGCAGTCTTAACCTCCCAAGACTCACATGCATGGCCAGAATGCTTCGAGGAATAAATTCACGATGCTGCCGGATGCTGAAGTGCCACGTCTTTATCCTCATCATGTCATCAAACATGAACTCCAGGTACAGCCGGCCCTCCACACATACCTGAGGACACATCTGTCACAAACCTGCCTCCCAACCGCCATTCCTCCACACACACAAGGACATATCTGCCTCTTTCCACATCATTTATTCTCTTTTAGATGCTTTCCAGGTGACCAGAAAAGTTCATCTGTGTGGGGGTGATCGTGATAGTAGAAGGGGCACAGGATTATCGACACACCACCTGTCTTTTGAACTACAATCCCAGATTACTGCCTTGTGAATTCACTCACTCTTTGTATTTCTGTCTGTCACACACCAACACCCACACTCCCCCCACCACAAACCCACACACACACAAAGTGCCCAGACCTGGGTGAACATGGGCTTGCCGTGCTGAGTGATCATGCTGCCCTGGTCACAGTCGAGGGACACAAAGTTACTATGGAAGGCTTCCTTAGGGTGCTTCAGCACATAATACAGTTCTGTGGCGCCTCCCTCAAAGATGCTTCGGAAGTATCGGGGGATCAGGGTCCGGCCAATAGCTGCAGAGGTAGAAAAGACCTCCTCAGAACAAAAGGACTACCCCCACACCCAGGTGGAGCAAACCTCTGAGGTTAGAAGCAAACCCTTCACCCACTATTACCTGAAAACCCAAACCCCATCCCAAGGTTCTGATACCCACTGTATCTCTTTGGTCCATCTTCCAAACAGAAGGTGATGGTTAACATGGCATCATCCTCAAAGAACTCAGTTGTGAAAGCATCCCACCAGAGATTGTCACACTCCTGCAGAGGATGGGAAAAGGTCACTGGGATCTCAAAGAGGCTTCCAGATTCACTCTTAGTGGCTATATCTTTGCCTACCCCCAAGAACTGGGGAGGAGACTTCTGGAAGATAGCAGGTTAATAGAGTCTTCTGACAGAAGTGGCTCCTGTCTCTAACTATGCCCATCCCCCCTTTAAATCCCACATCCCTAACTGCTTCCCTCAGGCCTCTGCCAGATAGAGTAGGCCACCTCCCAACTACCATCCTTAAGTCTTTCACACACACACAACCCCAGGCTGCCCTCTACCCCCAGACATACCTCTGTCCAGTTTTGCAGCCTCTTATTTAACTCGAATATCCTGTAGTCTGTCTGGTTGCCATACGGCGTGTGCCTCCTGGAGGGTGGGAAGGTCAGGATGGTCCCCCCAGCTCCCCTACTCATGAGGCTCCCCGCCCCCCCATCCCTTGCCCAAAGCCAGACCATTCCCATCACCAGACTCTTACCCAATCCCAGGCTCCAGGTACGTAGGCGGGTACATGGGAGTTGGGCTGTGGAGAAAAGGGGCCAGGAGAAATCTGAAGTAAGAAATGAAGATGTCAAATAGCCTCCCCTAGCCCAGCAAACCTTCAGCAGAGGAGGCTGGGGGACCAGCCTAAAGACAGTGGGACTTAGACAGGAGATCTGAGGTCTGAAGGGAACAGTGGATCTAGGACACTTACCCCACATCCCGATCCAGCATGGTGCCCGGGTGGAAGGGGGGGAAGGCGTTGCCGTTCGGGGGCTCCTTCGGCGAGTACAGCTTGAATGACTTTGAGGAACAACCTGGGTAGAAGGAATTACACTCAAGGGTCTAAACAGTGAGAAGCTCAGGTCTGTCTGGCTCCCAGTCTCTCTTTACTAAACCTTCTCTGTAACCCCTGTTCTGCCAAGTGAAAGAAACCTGGGTTTAGAGAACAAGTAATTACACAGCAACCCTGGCCTCCCCACCTTGGGGAGGGAAGCTCCCAGAACATGCTACTACTCAGCACAATCATGCCCACACGCTAGCTCAGACATGAAGGCCATCCCCCTCCCCAGCAAGAGACTCAAATTACAAAGGGGCTGTGGTAGAAAGAGCAACTTGGGCCTGGTCTTCATGTTTTTTTTATTTTTATGAATAAAAGGGTAGGGGAAAGGGAGAGATCCTCATTCTTATTCTCATCCCTCACCCCACCCCCCTTTATAATAACAGACAAGTCTAAGATGTCTCTAGTCTTACCCTACCACCATCAAAAGAAGTAAACTTAGAGAGAGGGCCTGGACAAGTCCCTTCCCTGGGCAGCAAGGGGGAAATTCTTCAGTCTCCACCCACCAGATAAACAGTTGTACTCCCCCTCCCCCCAACGGCCTCTCTCTTATCAGTCCTAATCCCTCCCCTACACCCAGGGCAGGTGTGCCCCCAAACCAAGGACTCAGCCTAAACCCTTCTCCTCTAAGACTTATCTCTATTAAAGGCCCTCCCATTTTATACAGAGGAATACTCAGTTTTGAGTCACGAGGAGGGGTACCCTGAAATCTTAGCAATGGGTAGAATAGGTCTAGGTGAAGTATACATATGTATATGGGAGGTGTTTCCCCAAAGATATGCATAATGCTAGACAGCATCTTCCCTGGGTGGGATGGAGAGCTGGGAGAGAAGCAGGTAACTCAGAGATTACACATTTTGTCCAGTAGACAGGAAGAAAAACATGGGCTCTTGAGCTAACAGTCTGGTTACTTCTAAGGCATGATTAGCTATGCTTGGGCTCACTTCCGTAGCTGTGGATGAGGAGAAGCAACATTCATCCCTCCTGTCCATCCTCAAGGCCCAGTCTCCAGGAGAGACAAAACAGTACCAGAGCTAAGGCTGAGGGCCCAGGAGTTTTGAGTTTATATAAACTTGCTTAATCCCACTCTCCCCTTCATCTGCCTTTAAAGAAAAGAAGGGTTACCCCAAGATAACCCCAAGTCCCTCTATTTCTGAAACCAAGCCCTGTGTGTGCCATTGGGGAAAGGCACTGAGAAAGGAGAGGATTCTATCAGACCCTATCCCAGCCCAGAGCTTTAAGGGATCTCCACATTCCATGCCACCCTCCCACCCCCATTCCCCAGGCCTGTGCAGGTCAGGTGCTGCATATCCTGTGTACATATGTTCATACACCCTGCCCACCCTGCCTCTGTACCCAGCTCGCCCCAACATGCCTAACACCAGGTGCAACAGGGCAGCCCCGGGTAGGAGCAAGGTATAGGAAGCATAGGCACCATTCCCCTCCCCCCACAACATGCTCCCATACAAAGTATACAAAAGCTCCCATATGCTAGTCTGGCCCAGGTGGGTTGATCCAGAAGGGAACAGAGTACCAGTCATCCAGATACCACCATTTTATGACTCCTCCCTCCAGCCCCCCAGAAGGCTGTTCTCTACTTCAAAAACAGGTATGCGAAGGCCCTGATCCAGGTCCAAGTAATAGAACATGAAAGGTCAGAGGCTGGACCAAGATACAAACCAAGTAGTCAAGACCCCCCAGTCCCAGGATCCCCTAAATGTTCAGGAAACATCTCTTCACATCCAACTATCCTCTTAGTTCCATGGGGGCCTTCAACAGAGAAAGGACTCCTAGTTTTCTCAAGAGATCAGTTTTCCTTCTTGTGAACTAGGAAGAATAATCACCTACTTATTTAGTATCTGGGGTCAGCAAGCGGAGACAGGGCAAGATGAGATACCCTCAAACACAAAATGGTGGGAAATGAATTAAAGGAAACCTTCAGGATGGACTCCTGTCCCCATCTCTGGATAATGGACACAACCTCAGACTCAATGACCTAGCAGGCCCACGGCAACTCCCAGCATACCAGACCAAAGGGGGGGAGGGGGAATCCCTGGTGGGGGTAAATCACACAGACCATCTGTCCCTGTTACTCCGACCCCCTCACTAGCCAGAATAGGAAAGGGGAGAAAAGGGTGAACCAAGCTTTGAAGACCTGGGAGGAGGGGAGAAATGGGGGAGTAGGCTTGGTCAAACCCAAAGGCTGGCAAGTATAAGGTGCTGATCTCTGGCCTAAATCCTTTCTAGCCTGGAGTAGGTGCTAGGGAAGCAAAACATGGAGCTGGAAAACTTTTCCAGGATGAAGATTCTATGGTTGGGAGGAAAAGTCTAGCTAAAGCCAATTCCATGGGAACTAGTCTGACAGCCCTCCCTCCGCTCCCACCTTAGGGCAAGGGGTCATCAGGCCTAGCCCTAGGAGGAAGATCTTATGTCCCAGCAGGACCAGACACCCATCCCTCCCATATCCCCCCACAATTAGGCCTACGGGGACTTACCTGGGAGAAGTAAGGGGACAGTGTGGGGTGGTAGGTCCTGCTCTCAGCAGGGAGAGGGCCAGCAGGGTGGGGGTGGGGGTACTCAGCTGCTCATCTCCCTGGCCAGCCCTGCTCTACTCTCGGCCAGAGCCGAGGGATGGCAGGGCCGGGCCAGGCCAGCCCAGCCACACAAAAGCTCCCACACCCCTCAAGCGCAAGGCACAGTGGGCCCCAGCCCAGGGGAGAAAGTTCCTCTGGCCAAGGGGCCCTGGGCCAGGGGGCTGGGGAGCTGGCCCCGGGGGCAGGGGGCTACCGAGAGGCCGCGGGGAGCAAGGAGCTCTCTTTGTTTGCAAGATTTCCCTCAACAATGGCCACCGCTTCGCTCTGCTCTGCACTCCTCTCTCCTCCTCCTCCTCCTCCTCCTCCTCCTCCCGCTCTCCTCCCTGCTGCCGCTGCTGATCTCTGCCTCTGCCTCCAAGCAGCCCACCGCCACCGGCCCGACCGACTTCCCCTCCCTGCTGACCAGGCCTGCAGGGCCCCTGTGTGGGGGCTCGGGGGAGAGTCACAGCTCAGCTCCAACACTCACACAGACACACAGTCACACATAGACACACACACCTCCCGCCTGCTAGCTCTCTCCTTCCTTCCCTCCCTTCCTCCCTCCCTCCCTCCCAGTGTCTCTCAGAAAGAGGCCCCAGGGCCGGAGGAGGGTGGAGCTGGACTCCACTGGCTCCACCCTCCCCCAGCTCCCACAGCCTCCACTCCTCTCCCATGAAAGAGGAAGAAGGAGGGAGGAGGGACTGCTTGGGCTGAGAAAAACAAAAGAGAGACAGAGACTAGAAGAGAAACAGAAGGAAAAAAAAAGACACGGCAAGAGAGAAGAGATGAAAATGATTCCAGGGCAAAGAGGGCAGAGGAGGGTCAGGGGGTGGCAGGAAACCTCAGTGCCTGGCAAGGGTGAAGCTGACAACAGACCCCCAGTGTCTCCTCCCCCATCCCTCCCATAGCCTAAGGCCGAGGAGGGGGCTTGGCTCCCTCCCCCCCATACTCAGGAGTGAGGGATGGAGGCCCCAAAGGGGTCATTTCTGTAAAGGGGTCATTTCTGTTGGCTTTGGGCCCCACACAAGTTCTGACTGGGACCTGAAAACACTTTCACCTCAAGACTCCTAGCTTCCAGGACCCAAGCCCAGGCCTCTCATTTGGTCTTTCTAGACTCCCATGTCCCTCTTTCCTAACCCCTATCCTCCACCGGCAAAGTGAAGAGCCTGGACTCCCCTTCCCAGTTCTCACAGGTTCCTCCTCTGGTTATTACTGCCGAGGTACCTGCCCAAGCATGATCCCTCACAACAGGAGCCTGTAGTGGTACTAGGATGCCAGAGGGGCAGGTCACTGGTTGGAGGGTGAGGAAGAGCAGGAAAGAGGAGAGTGCATATTCCAAGGGAGGCCAGGACATACAACCCTACCTGACTGCAAACAATCTCATCAAATGCCTAAACTCACTCAGGGGGCATTAAACTTGCATTTTTTCAAATAAAGCTTCAAATTAGATCTCCAAGATGTCTTTCCACTTTAAATCTGTGATTCTGTAACCACTTGGGATTTTAGGGACAGTACCTAGAACCCAATGTCCTCAATTTTCTTCCAACCCAGAGCAAGCAAATAACTCTAAAGCAAGAACTCAATCCAACTTATCTCCCTGACTGACCTCCACTACCCCAGCAATGTCTCACAGAGCTGCACAAAGCAGCCTGCTAGAGAGCGCTCTCCCTAGTTACACCTACTAAGCCAGTGATGCCCACAAGCAGTCCTGCAATATACAAGCCCTAACCCTGTGTATATGTTACACACTTCAGTACCAGGACACAAGAAGCCTGAAGAGACCGCTGGTGCTTTTTAACTTGAGGAATCAAAGCAGATCAGCCAATCCATTATCTTAACGGGCCTTTCACAATGCCCCTGAGCAGGTAGTAACTATCATCTGCATCTTACAAGTGGATGAAACAAAGACCACAAGAAGTGACTTGCCTAAGGTCACACACTCTTTCTCTCTCTCTCTCTCTCTCTCTCTCTCTCTCTCTCTCTCTCTCTCTCTCTCTCACTCACACACACAGTGGTAGAGCTGGGAATAGAAAGTAGGTCCTTTGACTTATTTCAGGGTACAAAGGGACGTCTACTCCCCCCCCAATCCTCGTATGATTGTGATTCTACCACACAGGGGGCAGCCATCCCACAGCCCACTCCTTCCCACCTAACCTCACCCCTTTAGGGCCTCGATACTCCAAGCCCAGCCCCCTCAGCTGCTACCACCATCACCACCCACTCCCATGGGGCCGATTCAGGAGCTCAGAAATAACCAGGAAAGGGAAAGGAGAGGCACTTTGGCACATTTTCAAAAAATTCAGCCCCCCACTCAGTTTACAGTCTTCCCACCTCAATCTAATGAACTGAACCAGGAGATGCAGAGACAAGGACAAGAGATGAAAATAAAATTAACAGGGGAAAGGAAAGAGGGATCAAAGGAGCCGTGTGCCAAAGTAGAGGGCAGCAGGAAGAACAACGTCCCCCCATCCCCCAGCTACTAGGCAAGAGTCTGGTGCCCACAGCTCCCACCCCCCTACCCGGGCCTCCAGGCTGCCCTGACCCCAGCCCCCTCTCTCCTTTGTCTTTGCCCAGCCTCCCGCTGGCCTGGCACTCTGCCATCCCCTCTCCCTGGCGCCCAGCCTTGGCCTCAGCCTCCTCCTCCCTTACTCCCCATCTTAACCCTTATAGGGCAGATATCACCACCCCTAGGACTGACTAGGGGATATGCTCCCCCCACCACCACCTCTAGGACACTGCAGGGGGCAGAGCTGCAGAGAGGAAGGGGTCTCTAGCCTATGTTTATTTCCTTTCGAGTGTGCATGTCTGTCTGTTTCTGGTTTTGCCTGTGCCTGTGTGCTTGTCTCTGTATCTATGCCTTGGTGTGTGCTCTGTGTGTGTGCTCACTATGTAAGTCTCCCAGGCTCCTCTCAGTCACATGTGTGGGGCATGTGCTGTCTCTGCTGTGCTGGGGGAGGGAGGAGGAGTCGGAGACACAGACCTACGTATGCACACAAAGGAGGAGGAAGCTTCGGAAGGCAACCAAACCTGGTCTGCCCAGCCTGGGAACTTAGGTGCTGAGAGCCTCTCCAGGCATTGTATACTTCTAAGGCTGCAAAGAGCAAATGTTTCTTTGTGTTTCTGTGACTGAGCTTCCCTGCATCCTTCTTCCATATGATATATGTTTGTGCGTGTCTCTGTACATGTGTTTTTCAGCCCATCTCTTTGGGTGTATTTCCAGCAGTCTGTCAGCTCATACCCTAAACAAATTAATCCTTTGTCCCCTGGATCTCCTAGGTCTGAAGACTCATAAAATTCAATACTCAGGTCCCTCTTATTATTCTCCTGCCTCCAGACCATTCTACATTTCTACCCACCTGTCAATTCAGGCCCTCCCTAAAGTCAAACTTGTAACAATCTCTTCTGAGAGACTTCAAGACACCAATGGTAAGAGCCTGACCCTTTCCTCTGGTCATATGAAAAATTCAGGGGAACACACAAATGTGCCCTCCAATAACCAGCCACATGTGACAAGTATAGTAGGGTATATACTAGGCCCTAAGGTCTCTATTAATACTAATACCCTATGGGATTCTATCCCTTCCTGGCGCCAAAACTGTAGTGACAGCTCTCAGTCATCTATCCTGCCATCTCAACCCTTCCCTAGGCCAGGTAGAAAGGGAGAAGGGTAGGGGAAAGGAGGACTGGAGCAATAGGACTCATGGGTTCATCCTTGGGTTTCCTCTTCCACTTTGGGCCTGGATTTTCCCTGATGAAAAAGGAGTAAGGATACCAGTGATGTCCCTTGGGAAGGAGTCAGAAGTGGTTAGAAGGAAAGGTCAGAGGTAGGGGAAAGTGCAGAGGCCAGAAGTGGAATCCCCATTATAGGAAAACAATTCTTCCCAATATGAGAGGAGATAATTTTGCTTCCCTTTTACTACAGTCTCCCAAATTCTGTTGGGACAAGGAGTCCTTTCTTCCCCTAGAGGAATAAGTTTCCTAAGTATGTGAGGATCAAACACTGACCCCCCAACAAACTCAATCAGGGCTGGTCATCTCATCTCTGGAGACATCAGGCACCTAAAATGTTTGACTAACTGCTCAACCTAAGGATCATATGACTCTTGGATTCCCTACAGAGATGAACACAGACTGATGTGGGTGGGATAAAGCACCCTCTGCTCCTTGGATATCTGAGAGGACCTCTTGGCTTAAGACCCCCTCAAGGCCACCATCATCCCTCCAGGTGACACCTCCTACCTTCACTGGTAGTATTCTCTCAACCCAGGGAAACAAGGAAAAAAAAATCACAGGTTATGCTAGATACAAAGTGGCCCTTACATCTCAGGTGTGGGACCCTGAGGGCATAAGCCAGACATAGAAGTCAGATATCTTGAGGTGGCAAGAGGCACTTTCCTCGGGATCCTTCTTTGCCACCCCTCCTCCAGCCCCTTGGTCTTCCCTTCACCCCTACCCCATCTCCTGAGCCTATGTAAAAGCAACCTTGGTGACCACTTCCTTGGCATGCCTATATTCAAAATCGTATTTACAGACCACTCCTGGCAGATGGAAAAGACACTCAGGAATACGATAAATGACTGGGTTCTGGGTCAACTCTGTATCCTCTCACCCACCCCTCGGTGCCTCTACTCAGAGCCTCATTTAGTGGGAGAGGGGGTCAGAGAGTACTTCCTGGGTTCTCTTCTCTCCTCAATCAAGCCTTCCCTATGACCCCAAGACCCCAACTCCGAATCACAGGCAGAGGAACTGGACCCAGGGGTCCAATTACTGCTAACCCCAGTGGGGGCACACTCCTAATGCCCCTCTTGGGGGCAGCTGCCCCTGGCAACAGGCAATGAGGCCCAGAGGGGAGGGGCCCCAGAAAGTACCCCCCCTTTCAATGCAGCGGCCCCCACCCTAGGTACCCAAGGGAGGAAAGAGCAGGGTCAGACAGAGGGGATAGTACATCAGGGAGGGCTGGAGTGGGGGTGGGGGGGGCAACCTGCGCTGGCCAATCACAACTCTCTGATGACCTGGGTGGGGGGGGTCAAAAGTCCAAAGCCACTTCTGATTGGCCAACATCCTGGAATTCTGGGAATTCCACCCCCTCCCCTTGTCGCACCCCCCCACCCCCTCCCACCCCCAGGCGCCTCTGGGCTGCTGCGCATTTTCGGGGAGGGGGGGGAGTCCCTCCCCAGGACAGATAGGCCAAGCCCCCTTGCCCCAACTCAACCACATCCACAATCCAACAGCCCCCTTCCTCCCCAGCCCAGCAAGTACAAGCGAAACAGGGGCTTGCTGCGCTGGGTGAGGAGGGGGGTGGGGGTGAGGTGTCCACTCACCAGGGCAGGCGCAGCCCACTGACATCTTCACATCGCCCGCTGCGGGGGGCCCAGCCGAGTCACGGTGCCCGCCGCGCGCGGGTACAAGCTGGGCATGGGCCGCCGCCGCCGCCGCCTTCTCCGCCTTCTCCTCGGCCGCCGCCGCCGCCCACAGCCGGAGCCCGAGCCCCGGCCTCCGCGCCGGCCTCCTCGCCGGCCCCGGGGTCCGCCAGCCCCTGGCTCGAGGGGCCTGCAGGCTGGGCAGGAGACAGGAAGGAGACCTGTCTGTGCGCGCGTGTGTGCGAGGGTGCGCGCGAGACTGTGCGTGTGTGCGCGTGTGCGGGTGCGTGTCTGGGGCGCTCCCTCCCCGCCGCCGCCGCCGCCGCTGCCGCTCGCTGGCGGCCCCGCGCCCGGCGCCCCGCTCCCCGCCTCGCTCGCTCGCGGCTCCCTGGCTCCCTCCCTCGCTCTCTCGCGGTCTCCCCCCCCTCCCCGGCGCCGCTGGGTTGGGCTTTATTAATATGCTAATTGAGGCGCGGGTGGGAGGGGAGAACTGAGCCGTGTGTATTCGTGTGTGCGTGCGTGTGTGCGTGTGTGTGTGTGTGTGTGTGTGTGTGTGTGTGTGTGAGCGCGCGTGTGTGTGTCAAAGTGACCCGAGCCGGGGAGGGGGAGGCTTCAGGGAGAGGGCATGTGACGCAGCTTTTAAAGAAGGAGAGACGGGGATCTAGACGGGGGGAGGGGGCTGTGTGGGGAGACAGGCGCTGAGAGCTCCCGAAGGGCCAGGGTCCCCCTGCGACCTGGAGCTTCGGGGGGGGTCGAGGAGCTGGGGGTGGGGCGCGGAGGAGTGGCCGGTCCGCAGGTCTGACCCACTCCAAGAAAACCAGCGTCTGCCTGGATCCCTGAAAGGGACAGGAAAGCCCAGTCTCCCAGCCTCCTGGTGTCCGAGACAGCATAGCTGCCCAGGGCTGAAAGGGTTAATGAACCCCGAGCCATCCTTCGCCAAAGCTCCAAGTCCTTTTTTTGGGGGGGGGAGGGAACTGGTTGGAATGGGAGATTCCATAAGCTAGAGCTGATGGGAAATCCTGGCCTGGATGATGCTTCTCACCTGACAGAAAAGACGAGGAAAGAGTGTGTGTGTGTATATGTGCGCGTGTGTTCGTGTGCGTGTATGTATGTATGTGTGCGCGCGCGCGTGCATGTGTGTTGGAGGGTATGGGGGAGGGTTACTAAAGACCAGGGACTGGTGTTAGGCAGGTATCGGTCTCTTAGGTTAGGTCACAAGATGGCAGGTTCCCTGATTGGGGGTAGCCACAAGGTCAATGTGTACACCCCCCCCCCCAGGGTGGGGACCCTCGGCCTCTCAAGGCCACTCTTTGGCAGCTAGATATGGTCATCGGGTCTGCACGTACTGTGCCCTAGCTCCTGGGAATAACTTGGGGATTCTGTGCATATGTGAGGGGATTGTTTTCAAGGCAGCCCCCCCCCCACAGGCCCCAGGCTCAGCTGCTGCCCCAGTTTCATAAACAGGAAATACCTATTAGAGTGAGGGGAGGGGGCCGAGGTGTATATAAGAGGGAGTTGGCCTACCCTTCCCCCTCCTTCCTGGGGGGTGTCTCAAACTGCCTGCCCTTTCCCTTGATTTCCGGGTTGGGGGGGGAAGGCCTTTGCTTGCCCTCTGGGGAATATTTGTGTCATTCCTCTTTATAATGCCTCCCCTTAGGAAGGAGGGGCTTAGGCCCTGATACTTCTTCCCCTGGCGCTGTCCTCCACCTTGGTGAGGGGAAAGGGGTTCTTACTGATTTGAAACAGTTCATGGATCTACTTAGAGCCCCTCAATCTCATCCCATTTTTATTTGGGGCAAACAAGGACCAGATTAGCAGGCACCAGAGTTCAGCTTTGTCACAACAAGATCTGCCTTAATTACCTTTCTAGTGCCAAAGATTGGCGGGGGCGGGCGGGGGGGGGGGGGATTGAGAGCCAGCAAGGGGGCAAGGAAGACATATGCTCCATCCAATTTAGTCCCTCCCACACATCCTCTTCTTCAGCCAGGTCAGTCTTTTCCCCCTTTCCTCAGACCAGTCTACTCTATCATTCACCAGAGACTAAGTAAAGAGGACTGGATTAAAGTTAACCCCATCCCCCATCCTACATGGTCCCATCCCCCACTATGGACTTTCCCTTAGAATCAATCTCTCACTTCTCTTCCCCAGCCTACCTTAAAGATCTCATTGAGCCCTAGTTTTCTCATGTTAAATGAAGGTATTAGACTCTATTATCTCCAAAAACCTTTTCAACTTCAAATTCTATGATTCTTTGAACATGTCATAAATACACTGGGACATTTGAGAGGAATTGTGCCATTTTGAAAAGCTCAGGCTTCAGCTTGAAGTCTTGACTTCATTTTATGACCCCAAAGCAATTTCTTGATTTCAGGGGCTCTACTATAACAAAATTCCTAACTAAGGTTCTGCTTCTAGCTCAGACATTCAATAATTCTGAAAAGTCTGATTCCAAGAGATCCCACCCCCAACTAGTTTAAGGATTTGGGGAGTGGTGGGGTTCAGAGAAAGGTTTGGTGATGGAGATAAGGAAATTGGCCCTAACGCTTCCACTCCCCCAGCCACCTGACCACCTTCCCCTTTAGGCTATTCATTTCATCCAACTAACTAGGTCAGATTCCTGGAGGAGGGAGAGTGTCTCAAGGTGGTTTCCCCACCTCACTCCTGCCACACAGCCTCCCCCTACAAGTGTAGAGGCTTCCAGCTGTCTATGAGACCCAGATATTTCTGTGTCTGGGTCCTGAATCCCATAGAAGGGGGGAGAGACAACCTCGTATCCAGAAAAGAGCACTCACTACCTTGGAAATCAGAAAATTTAGGTGCTAGTCCTTGTTCTTCTGGGAAAGGTGATTGGGGCAGAGCTGTTGTCCACTTTTTTGGAGACACCTGGTAACGAGAATTGTGTATGAGTGGGCAATAAATTTTACAAGTATAGGGAGATCTCTGGTAAGGAAACTCCCTTTACCAATGAAGTTGGACAACTGTTCCTCAATTCATAGCCCTATTTGCCCAGTAAAGGTTAATTGACTTGTTCAAGGTCACACTACCAGTCTGTATCAGAAACTGAATTTGAACTGACTCCGAGCTCCTCTCCCTCTGATGGGAATACAGTATAGAAAATGAAACAATCTTTCCTCTCCCTGTACAGCATACATATGATCTAGTAGCCCTCACAGGGACAGCTAGGTAGCAAAGTGGATAGAGTGTGGTGCCTGGAGTCAGAAAGATTCTTCCTGAGTTCAAATCTAGCTTTAGACACTTAATAGTTGTGTGCTGCTGAGCAAGTCACTTAACCCTGTCTGCCTCAGTTTCCTTATCTGTAAAAATGAGCTGGAGAAGGAAATGGCAAACCACTCCAGTATTTTTGCCAAGAAAATGAGGTCACAGAGTCAGATGTGACTGAAAATGACTGAACAACAATAATATGGGATTTTGTTTTGTTTGACTATACATATTTGTAATGGTTTTGTTTTTCTTGCCTTCTCAATGGGGAGGGAAAAGGGAGGTAGAAGGGAGAAAATTCAGAATTGAAAATAAAATTTTATTTAAAAAAAGACAGTTGGGAACAAAAACAATTATCATCCACAAAATACACATAATCTGTGCCAAAATTTAACGAAGTTACTCTCTTATTAAAAAAAAATTCAGTGGTTCCCTATTGTCTTTAACATGAAAAGACAGATTCCTTAACCCAGGCATTTAAAAACCTTTACGATCTGGTTCCAAACTACCTTTCCAGCCTTATTACTCCTATTAATGAGATTTTCATTCCAGTCAAACTGAACTAAAAACTATTCTCTGGATTGGAAAATCTATTTCCCTAGTCTGAATTTGTGTAGGCTATTCCCCATGTTTGTAAAGCTCCTTTAAAAAATGTCTTATTGACATCACTGTTATTTTCTACTGACTCTTCCCAAAGCTCTAAGAGAACTCTCCCGTGTAACAAGTGAATGCAGTTGGGCAAACAAATCAACACATTAGCTATATTTGAAAATGTGTACCTTCTTCCAAAACTATGTCAACTCTTCTCTTTGGAGAGGTGGGAGGAATGCTTTATCCTGGAACCTATAGAAAGGTTTTCCTTATTGGAACGTGAGCTACTAGAAAGCAGAAATTAGCTTTTCTATTGGTATCCCCAGAACTTAAACCTGTGCTCTGTGCATAATAATTGATTAATAAATGATTTTGCCTTTATTTATCATCAGTTCTCTTTGGTCGTGATTGGTCACTGAATTGATCAGAGTTCTGAAGACTCAATGGCATTTAATAAATACATATTGATTATTGTGGTCATTTTGTAAGTTGTTTTCTGTTTACTTGATGCATCAGTTCATATGCCTTTCCAAGGTTCTTTGAATTCTCTATATCCATCATTTCTTATGACTTAATATTCCTTTTTATTCAAATATAATTTGCTCCATAATTATTCCCTAATCAGTGAACAATTTCAGTTCTTTGCTACTACAAAAAAGTGTCACAATTAATATTTTTGTATATATTGAGATTTTTTTCCCTCTTGTCTATGACTTTCTTCAGGTACATATCCAGTTATAGTATTGTTGGGGCAAAGAGTATCTATAGTTTAGCAGGGAATCTTTTTTTAGTATAATTCCAAATTGTTTTCCAGAATAGTTGTGTCAGTCCACAGCTCCAACAATAATACATTGGTGTGCTTCCCTTTGTACAATCCCTAAAACATTTACCAATTTCTATATTTGTCATCTTTGCTTCTTTTCCAAGTGTGAGATGAAACTTAAGTGTTAAATATTCATTTGAAAGCATTTCTTCATCTATACCTCTAGAAATATTTGTCTTCTTTCGCTGTCTAGCTTAGGTGCCTTCTCTGATCCTTCAGGTTATTTCTCTCTCCCTTAAGTCTATATATGTGATACAGTGGAGTAGCAGAATATAAACTAATTGAGGACTGGTTAATTGTTGTCTCTGTATCCTTAGCGCCTAGTCCAGTGACTTATGTATAGGCGATTTTAATAAATACTTATTGAACAAATGCATAGGAAAAGTCAAAGAAGCCTGAGTGATTTTTTTTGGGGGGGGGGGGGCAATCAGGATTAAGTGACTTGCCCAGGCTCACAGAGCTAGTGAGAGTCAAGTGTCTGAGGCCGCATTTGAAGGCAGGTCTTTCTGACTATAGGGCCAGTGCTCTAACCACTGCACCACCTAACTGCCCCCTGAGTGATTTTTAAAGAGAAGAGTCCTTTTTTGGTGGTAATATAAAATGATGGGGATGAAAATGTAAGGGAGATTCTGTTAAAGGCATGGAGAGTGACATCAAATGAGGAAGGAGAGAGAACTAGGCAAGATTGGGGATATAAAGTAGTCTAGTCCTGTGTGGATGGATACTTGAATAGATGGATCAAAAAAGGTAGTTTAGAGCTATATTGTGGAAGGCCTTAAATAGCAGTTTGAATTTATTAATCCTGGAAAGAATAGGGATCCACCGAATGCTTGATCAGGATTTGATGAGATCATTTGAAGGCTTTTAGGGCTGGGAATGATATGATCTGACCCGTGTAATAGAAAGGGAAGTATTGCTGTGGAAGGCTTAATGGAACTTAATGACTAATTGGAAGTGAGCATAAGGAAGAAGAGTCCATGATCCTGCATGGGGATCTCTCCAGCTTAGGGGGTGTTCTGTCTCTATCCCATCTCCCTGTCCTTAGGAACTCCCATTTCCTTTGTGATACAGCCAGGGTTGATAGGAACACCAGAGGCAGCTTACTGGTGCAGGAAGTAGAATGCTGGGTCCAGAGTTAGGAAAATCTGAGTTCAAATCTAGCCTCAGACACTTAGTAGTTGTATGACCTAAAGCAGGTCACAACCTCTCTGCCTCAGTTTCCTCATTTGTAAAACAGGAATAAAAAGGCACCTACTTCACAAGGATGTTGTGAAACCCAAATGAGATAATTGTAAAGTACTCAACACATATTAGGTATTTATTTTCTTCTTTTGAGTAATAGAGTCAGAAAGGTCCCATAGATGACTCTGCAGTGCTTTGTGGGGCTTAGTGGCAATAGGTGAAATTATGGATTGACTATTAACCCAGGTCTTTTTTTTTTTAACAAGTAAGCCCTCCCCAACTAGCTATCACCTTGAGTCACCACCCCAGGGATGATCAGTCAAAGTTGATATAATATTAATAAGAGATAGGGGAACCAAGGTCTGATGAAGAAGGGGTTTAGGGAAGGGTTAGTGGCCTAATGGAAGAAAGGAACAAGCATTTATCCTCACAAAAACCCTGGGAGGTAGGTGCTATTATTTATTCCCTCCATTGTGACTTGCTCAGGGTTATTACACAACTAGTTAGGTGTCTGAGGTCCTATTTGAACTCAATTCTTCCTGACTCTAGGCCTAGCGCTCAAGGTCCCATGCTACCTAATAATATCTGTGTACTTACTTTATACTGTGGGAATGCTCCAGGTAGGGAAAGAGATCTTTCCCAAAATTTCCTATTCCAATGGCTATCGATGTAGTCTCCTGAATGTGAATTTTTAGGTCCTCTCTCTACTGTTCTCTTCTCCCTGGGGCCCTTCTCCATATCTCTTCCAGCGCTTAGAACTTAGCTTGGTGGTATCCTTTCTTTCTTCCCCCTCTTTTCACACTTCTGACACCTAAGGCTTCCTCTAATACTTCCTCCATCAGAACTCCTCCACAACTTAGCACTGGATCCTAAACTATTCAAAAGCATCAATTCTTACTTCTAATTGGGTGTCTATCTAGTCTTCCCGATTTCTCAAATCAGCAAACCTCCGTCTAGTCCCTGCTATGAGGCTTGCACTGTCACTGTGTATTGAGGGTATATTGTTTGTGGTTGTTCAGTTGATTTTTGAGTAGTATCTAATTGTTTGTGACCTCATTTGGAGTTTTCGTGACAAAGATACTAGAACAATTTGCTATTCCCTTCTCCAGCTCATTTTACAGAAGAAACTGTAGGCAAACTGGATTAAGTGACTTGCCCAGGGTCACACAGCTAGTAAGTATCTGAGGCCAGATTTGAACTCAGGAAGATGAGTCTTCCTGATTCCAGGCCCAGCACTATATCCACTGTGCTACCTACTGCCCCTTATGTTGGGGATATAAAGAACTGCAAAAAACAGTCCTTGCTCTCAAGGAGGCTACAGTCCAATGGGACTAAAATAGTCTGTCAACTCCCCTGAGTGGAGGAAAGACAAATATCTACGTCTTTGTACCTTGTTTCCTCCATGCACACAATTGATATTTGTTAATCTGATATTTTTGAATGGCTAGGTCCAGTTCCTTCAACCAAACTATGGTAGGAGTCCCTCAAGGGCCAGGTCCCAGTTGGCTCAGTGCTCTTCCTCACGGTGTACACCGTGCACAGCTGAAGCTCAGGAAACGTTTGACGAGAGTAACAACAATAATAGCTTACATTTATATAGGTTTTAAGATTAACAAAACACTTTATTTCCATTATCTCATCTGATTTCACATTTCCATGAAGTAGGATCACATAGCTAGTAAATGTTAAAAAGTTGCATGTGAACCTAATTCTCTGATTCCAAGACTAGAAGCTTAATAAATGCTGGTTGATTGATTGATGATCAGTTTATCCCCCATCTTGACCCTAGGAAGCTCATTATTGGGAAATCCTCATTGTCCAGTAAGATCCTATCAACCTTGGTACTCCACCTCATCACTACCCTCTGGTCCTTCAGATTGGAGGGTGGAGTCATAAACTTCAAAATTTCCATGTAAGGTGGGGAGCTCAGCTGAGAACATCTCATTTCTTGGGAGTTTGATGACTTTTACTCATGTCCTCAAATTGGGTACCTTTTCCCTCCCCCCTCCCCTTCCCCTTTCAGCTTCCTTTTGTGTGTTGTCTTCTCTAAATAGATTATAAGTTTCATAACGGCACAGACTATCTTTTTTCATATTTATATCTCTAGCACTTACCACAGATTCATACCACTTACCATAGAGTCATTGTCCCTACTCCCTTACCTAAGTACTACCCTCCTTCTGGGGTCACCTAGTAGGTGGAGTGCTGGCCCTGGCGTCAGGAAGACTATTCAAATCTTACTTGAGACATTTACTAGCTGTGTGACCCTGGGCAAGTCATTTAATCCTGCCTGTTTGCCTCAGTTCCTTACCTGTAAAATGAGCTGGAGAAGGAAATGACAAACCACTGCAGTATCTTTGCTAAGAAAACCTCAGATGGAGCCATGAGGAGTTGGACATAACACCAATAACGCCCTTAGAGGCTTCTCTCTTCAGAGGAAGAACTAGGATTTGAGGGAGTCAATGATACCAGGAATTGTGTGTGTATATGTTGGAGAGTGGCTATAATACCTTATTTTAAAACTAATTCTTGCTAACTAGTTTCTAAACTTAGTTTTTTCTCTGCATGGCTAAAGGAGTTTAAGTCCCAGCCTTTTACCTTCCAAGATCTGTCTACCCACCCAATTAAACTCAATTTGAGAAAGAAACATCTATAAAGGACCAATAAAGAACAAGTCTACATTTAGGCTCTGGAAAAACAAAGATAAGTGAGGTTTCTGCTCTCGAGTTTATAATCTTGAAGAGCATAGTAAAGTAGTGCATATATTATTACAGATGAGGAAACTGAGGCTTAAAAAAGTAAGTGAATTGTTATGGTCACACATTTAGTGTCAAAGCCAGAATTTGAACCTAGGTCTCCTAACTCCAAAGTCCAGTGCTCTTTCCATTATTCCATGCTGTCTCTCAAATATAGAGAAATTCAATTTAAAAATTAAATATATTTATTCAGTAAGGAATAAAAGAGACCTAAGGGGAGGAGGGGTATGTATGAAGATAACAAGGAAGTTAAGGGATTTGGGGCTTCAATGAGAGTCATGGTGTCCATAGTGTTTACCTTAAAGAACTCACAGAGGATAAAGTACTTCCAGAACCAATGTTTATATAGGACCTATGTTGGGCAGCTAGGTGGCACAGTGGATAAAAATGTTGGGTTTGGAGTCCTGAAGATTTGAGTTCAAATTCAACATCAGATGCTTACTATCCGTGTGACCCTGGGCAAGTCACTTCACCTCTATTTGCCTCAGTTTCCTCAAATGTAGAATGAAGATAATAATAGCACCTAGGGTTGTTGTGATGATAATATATGAGATAATATATGTAAAACACCTGGCACATAGTGGGTGCTATATAAATGCTAGCTACGATTATCATGGGAGCCATAATATAGACTGTTAAGTATTCTCACACCAGAAGTCTAGGAAATAAAATAGTCCCTACAAGGGGCAGAGGCTTCAGCTGGCCCTGGAAGGACCCAAATATAATTTGGAGGAGTAGGGGAGGTAGAAAGATGGTTTAGGTGGGAGGATAAGGACAAAAATTCTAGGTACAGTATGAAGGAAACCCATTGAGAAGCCAGCAGACCAGTCAGACAGAAAGGTTGGGGCAAGGGGCAGGGGCATCAGTTTATAAGCTTTTATCAGGAGCTTGCTATACCCAAGGAATAATGCTAAGTGTTAGGAATACAAACAAAAACAAAAATACGATCCCTGCCTACAAGGAGCTCACATTCTAATGGGGAACAGAAATTGTACCTACAAGATTGGTATATAAATATATAGTCTAACTCTAAATGGAAGAATCTCAGTGGCTAGGCCCTAGCCATGGGGTGGACTGGGAAAGGACTCCTGTGGAATATACAATTAAACTGTTTCAAATGAAGCCGGGGACCAAGGAGGTAAAGGTGAAGAGAGAGAGTTTCAGGTATGGGAGCAAAATCACTGAAGAGGGAGATTGGGTCAGTGGGAAATAAAGTTGGTAGAATGGAACTAGACTAGACTTTGGAGACCAGCCTTGAATGGGAGGATCACTCAATTCAAGCCAAGTCCACAAACATTTACCAAGTTCCTCTGCATTCCCAGCTGGGGAAAAAAAGAAAGGGAAAAATAGTCTGTACCCTCAAGGAGCTCATAACCTTGTTTATCTTTGCTCTTTTTTTTGGAAGGCAATTGGAGTTAAGTGACTTGCCCAAAGTCACATGGCTAGCAAGTGTGTCAAGTGGCTGAGGCTGGATTTGAACTCAGGTCCCCTTAACTCCAGGGCTTGTGCTCTATTCACTGTACCACCTAGCTGCCCCACCTTGTTTATTTTTAACATTCATTTTTTAAAATCTTGAGTTCTGAATTCTCTCCCTTCCTGTCACCCCTCCCCCACCAAGAAGGCTAGTGATGTGACATCAATTATATGTGTGAAATCATATAAAACATTTGCACATTAACCATGTTGCAAAATAAAAGCAAGAAAAATTTAAAAAGTGAAAAAATTGTGCTTCAATCTGCTCTCAGACTCCATTAGTTCTATCTCTGGAGGTAGATAACAATTTTCATCAAATCCTTTGGGATTATCTTCAATCATTGTATTGATCAGAATAGCTAAGTCATTCACAGCTGATCACTGTATAATATTGCTATTATTGTGTAAAATGTTTCCTGGTTCTGCTCACTTCACTTTACATCAGCTCATGTAAGTCTTCCCAGGTTTTCCTGAAACCATCCCCCTTGTCATTTCTTATATCACTATATTATATGCCACAACTTGTTCAGTCATCCCCCAATTGATGGGTATACTTTCAGTGAATAATTCTTTGCACTGCAAAAAGAATTGCTATAAGTATTTTTGTATACATGGAATTTTTTCCTTTTTCTTTGATCTCTGAGATACAGACCTAGTAGTGGTATTGCTGGGTCAAAGGGTATGCACAGTTTTCTAGCCCTGTGGACATAGCTCCAAATAGTTCTCCAAAATGGTTGGACTTAGTTCACAACTCTACCAAGAGGGCATTACTGTCCAATTTTTCCTACATTCCCTACAGCATTTGCCATTTTCCTTTTCTGTTGTGTTAAGTTAGCCAATCTAATAGGTATGAGGTGGTAGTTCAGAGTTGTTTTAATTTGCATTTCTCTATCAATAATGATTTAGAACATTTTTTCATATTAGATAGCTTTGATTTCTTCTTCTGAAAACTGCTTGTTCATATCCTTTGACCATCTGTCCATTGAGGAATGATTTGTATTTTTATAAATTTGGCTCAATTCCCTATGTATTTGAGAAATAAGGCCATTATCAAAGAAAGTTGCTGTAAAAAATCCCTCCCCCTCTTCCTGCTTTCCTTCTAATCTTGGCTGCATTGATTTTGCTTGTGTAAAATCTTGTTGTTGTTGTTGCTGGTCAGTCATGTCTGAATCTTTGTGACCTCATTTGGAGTTTTTGTGGTAAAGATACTGAAGTGGTTTGCCATTTCATTCTTCAGCTCATTTTACAGATAAGAAACTGAGGCAAACAGGGTTAAGTGACTTGCCCAAGGTCATACACAGCAATTAAGTGTCTGAGGACAGATTCGAACTCAGGAAGATGAGTGTTCCTGGGTCCAGGTCAGCATTCTATCCACTGTGTCATCTAGCTGTCCCCAAAACTTTTTAATTTAATGTAATTAAGTTTAACCATTTTATTTCTTGTGATTCTGTCTTTTGTTTGATCATAAATCCTTCCCTTATTCATAGATTAGACAGGTAAAATTTTCCATGCTTCCCTGATTTGCTTTATGTCTAAATCATATACCCATTTTGACCTTATTTTGGCATAGGATGTGATATATTGGTCTATACATTTGTATATATATATATGCATATATATACAAATATATATACAAACATACACACATGCACACATATACATACACAGGCATATTATGTATGTATTTGTATATATAATATACATATGGAGAGAGAAATGATATATACAAAATGAATTGGAGATAATCCCAGAAGATTACTAGCTAACTAGCATTAAGATAGACCTGGAAAAGCTTCTTGTAGGTAGTAAGATTTGAGCTGAGACTTGAAAGAAGCCAGAGAAGCCAGGAGAAGAACACAAGGAGAGAAACAATTCCAGGCATGAAGACAGGCAGTGAAAAGGTAGACATTTGAGAGACAGAGTGCCATGTACAAGGAGCAGCAAGGAGGACAATGCCATTGAATTTCAGAATGTATGAAGGGGCATAATATGTAAGAAGAATGGGAACTTAGGAAGTGACCTGGTTGTAAAGATCTGGAAAACCAAGTAAAAGATTTTATATTTGATCCCAGAGGTAAGAGGAAACCACTGAAGGGGAAATAACTTGACCAGCACTGCTTTAGGAAAATCACTTTGACATGAGTGGCGGATGAACTGAGGTGGGAAAAGATTTGAGTCAAGGAGACCAATCAGAAGGCTAATGCCATAGTCTAAGCGAGAGAGCCTGGACCAGGGTGGTGATAGTTTCAGAGGAAAGAAGGGGGTTTATTACATAAGAGGAAGAAATGGATTGGATAGGAGAGGTGAGAGAGAGGAGTCAAGGGTGACATCTAGGTTTCAAGCCTGATTGAGTGGAAATATGAGAGAAGTTAGGAAGAGGGGAGGGTTGGGGGGAAAAGATAAGGAGTTCAGTTTTAGATACATTGTGTTTAAGATGTCTCCAGGACAAACAGTTTGAGATCAGGGGTTTGTTCTTTATCCTGTGGGTAATGAGAAGCCACTGAAAGTTTCCGAGCAGAATGACCTGAATGAAGTCCTGTTTTGGAAGACGAATGTTTGGAAGATTCATGGGGTTGCATAGGGTAGGGGTGGATATTGGATTTAAGGAGAAGAGTGTGAGGCTTGAGGGAGTATGTGTGAGGATAAAAGAAGTTATGGGATTTGGAGTTTCGATGACTGTTAGAGTGTCCGCAAAGAGGAAGGCGATTCTTCTTTCGACTCTGGTCAGACACACTTCAGGAAGGACTGTGATAAGTCCAATGGACCGTGACCAGGTTGGTGAGAAGACTGGACACCATGTCAAACTTTAGATCATTTGAAAGGAAATAAGAATGTTGAGCCTGAAGAAGATCACTTAGAGAGAGGGGCCGGATAGTCGTCTTTAAATATCTGAAGGGCTGTCAAGAGAACAGTGATTAGATTTTCGCTACTTGATCCCAGAGGTCAGAATGAGGCAGATTTCAGCTCCACGTAAGGAACAACAGTTGAGGGCTGTCCAAAAGTGGCCCAGGATGTCTCAGGAGACAGTGGGTCCTCCTTCACCGGGAGTCTCCGATCAGAAGCTGGACGGCCACCTGTAGAGGGGATTCCTATTCCCATATGGGTTGGACTAGTTGAAGGCACTCTAAGGTTCCTTTGAACTCTGGTATTCCATGACTTTGAGGACACAGTGATACGAGAGGTGGGGAACGGGGACGATCTGGAGCTCATGAGATGTCGAGGCTCAAAGATATAAATATATATTTTTTGTAACAGAGGGAACTGAACACCCATTACTGCTCTCTGCCCGGACCGCACACGTCCCCTCGCCGCAGCACAAGAACAACTACAAATCCCAAAAGCGCTTGCGCTCCTACTCCGGGGTAGAGGCAGGCTCTCAGCCGGGTCCATTGGGAGTTGTAGTCTCGCTGAGCTTTCTGGGCATTGTAGTTCTTCGCCTCTACAGCCGGTAGGGCGAGGCGGCGCTAGTGCTTCAGAGCCGCGCTCTGAGGCCAAGATGGCGGCGCGCCGGGGACTGGAAGACGGTGCCGCGCCGCCCCCAGGAGGGGGCCCTGGACCAGGCCCCGGCGGCGGGATGCACGGTGGCAAGCGTGGGTGCAGCATTCGGAGCCTGGCGCCCCCAGGAGCCGCGAAGAGCCCTAGGGGCCGGCAGCAGGTGAGAGCCGGGCGGGCGGCCGGGAGGAGGCAGATCGGCACATGCCGGGCGGTGACACGTGGAAGCTCCCGGAGCTGGGGTGGGGAAGGAGGAACGGCGGGGGTACCCAGACAACGGAATTTGGGAGGAGGGGGCGACCTTGGTTCCAGTGTGTGGGGCTGCCTCCTTAAGCTTGAAAAAGCCACTGTCTCAAAGGAGGGAGCGGGGGCAGGGAGGTTGGTGGAGCTGCGGACCCCGCTTATCCAGGGCCGGAGCCGGGTCGTTGAGGTTGGACTAGGGAAGGGGGAAGGATGGAGGGGCTAGGACATGGTGGGGCAGGAGATTTGGCCCCACCGCCCTCTTTCCATCCCCTGCAGCCCTCTCCCTGGCTTTTCTGTAGCTCTCCTTCCCCCACAGCCTTTAGGGACTCCGAGTCCTGGGGGGCCGGGGTCTTCTTGAAGTGAGACCCCCTCAGCCTCGCCCAGCCCCAATTTTTTCTTGGCCACGTGGGGGTCTGCGTGTGAAGGGAGGGGTGAACATTTTTCCCGGGAGAACTTGATCCCCGCCCAGCCCTTCCCCTTCTTGTCCTCACTGCAGTCCCCGCATCCACGTGGATTGGGCCCGGCGCGGGGACACCGCCGGGGGGATGGGGGGTTGTCCACGTGGCCCCCTGCCCGCACCACCTCTCCCCCTCTTCCTTCCCCCCTCCCACCCCCCCCCTTCCCCGGCCGCCCGGCGGCTTATCGGCTGCGGGGGCCGGCGCTGAGGCCATGCTGCCTGGAACTGGGTGTGTCTGGTCCGCAGGTCCCTCTCCTAGCGGCTAGCCCTGTGACCCCTCTCTTCCCGCACTGGGGCTGAGGGTTGGGGGCTGAAGGCTGGGGCGGGGGTGTGTGTGTGGGAGGGTTCTGGAGCTGTGTGGCCCGAGAGGCCTCCTCCACCCCCCAGAAAATTTATCTTGCTGCATTCTAGCCAGCTGCGAGAGGGAAGGGTTTTTCCAGATGTGGTTAAGGATTCTGGGCTCCATCCTGCTGGAAGAGGGTTACCCCGAGCTGGAAGTGTGGGGCGCCACTGCCCTTGGCTTAGGGAAGGAGCAAGGTTTAGGCTTGAAGTCTTCTGTCCGGTTGGGGGTGGTGCAGGGGTGAGTCATAGGCACCTGCGGTGTCTGCTCTGGGATGGGCATGATTTTGAGTGAAGTGACCTCTTCCCCCAGTGGGTGTCAGTTTTAGGGGGTCACCGAGGGAACTTTCCTGTTCTCTTCTGCTCCCTTTCTACCACTGCTCAGAAGCAACTCTCTGGTCTCTCCTAAAAAGGTCTCTCCGTCTCCCGAAACCTCCAGCAGCCCTAGTGAACTTTATAGGACTTTGGGGTCCTCCTAGGTCAGGAGCTATCTTGTCTTTCGAATCCTTCATCTATAAGGGTGGCTCTCCCCTCTCTCTTCCTGGGAAGGGTGGGCTTGTTATTTTGAGTCCCTGAGGCAAACTGGAGAAGTGGCTGGTCTGAGGTAAGCTCCTTAAGAGTAGGGACAATTTAATTTTTGTCCTTTTAACCCAGACTTACTGGTTGAGGATTAATGTTTCTTAATTTAAACTCTGACCCCACAGACTTGGTACCTAGTCTGTATTTAATGTGACACTGTGCTTCCTCTTTTCCCAGTTCCTTTCCTAGGACAGCTGGCTCTTGAAATTAGCGCATCTTGCTGATAGATGCCTTCTTGCTTTCCTGGGAATGGATGGGAGAGGGAAGAAAAATTGGTATCAAGCTCCCCTTAGGATCAGATAAACAGCGCTTTGCTAAAGTGTGAGCTTCAAGATGGCAGAGCTAATATTTTATTTAATTTTTGTATTCCCTCTAGCACCTAGAACAGTGTTCTGCAGGTGCTTTGTGCTTAATCAGTGTTGAAGTTTAAGGAGTCACAGTATGGGAAGTAGGGAAGGGGTTGCCTTAGATTGCCAACCTTACAGGGTGTTTTGAGAAAGCTGATTTGCAGACTTTAAACCACTTTTTAAATGTGAGCTATTATTGGCATTGAGGGAAATGGGTCCAGAAAGAAGTTGAAATGAGTTGGGGTAGGCTGTGGTCCAGAGGTAGCAAGGATGACCTACAGGTAAGTGAGTATTTGTCCTGGGAATGAAATTTGCTGGCTGGGGGTCTGTGGCTGAAGTTTTCTGGGTAGTGAGGCACAGATATAACTCACCCTGGGAGTGTTTGCTGAACCAGCTGAGATCCCAACCAAGATTCAGCAGGTAGTTCTAATTACAGGTTTTTGGAGGGCTGGGAGGAGTTTAGTGCCTAATGCCCGATTACCCTTAACACTATCCTTGTACCTTCCCTTAAGTCATTCCTTCTCCCTCTCATTCTAGGGCCATTTAGTCCTTCCCAGTTAGAAAGGGGGAAAACACAACTTGTGTGTGGTGGTGGGAGATAAGAGAGGGAGCTCATGAGGAGGCAGGGAGCATCTGCTTAGTTTTCTTCTGGCCTTGGCATCTGCTTCTCAAACAGCAGCAGAAGATGCCCATCCATTTGGCCCAGCCTGACTCTCTTAGGACTAGCCTCCCATGGTCCTCACCCACGCCCACAGCAGGCCCAGACTGGTGACTCCTGCCTAATGAGGCTGACAGGGACTGTATCTGCTCCTTCCCAGTGAAGTTTGGGGTGTGTCAAGACCAAAGCCTCCAAATATACACTGATCTTGCTGCTTTTTTCAGGTTCTTTTGTGACCTTTGGAATCAGGGGGTCATTTCATGTCAGTTCCTTCAGAGTCAAATCACACAGAGTAAGGACATTTTAGAGATGCCATCTCAGTTGACAATATATTTTGTACTGTCCCATTGTATAGATGAGGAAATTGAAGTTTTGTGAGAGTATAGTAGCTTACCAAGGGCAGCGTAGTTAACAGTAGAAACCTCCTTTCAGTGCCTATCAAGTCCAGTGCTTTTCCTATTATATCATACTATTTCTCTTCCTGGATGCCTGCTGTGTGTCCAGCCCTTTGCTGGGGGTGGGAGGGTGGTGGTGGGGGCAACAACAGAGGAATTCCATTAGGAGCCAGGACATCATTGTATGAAAAGTTACGTAATATGTGCTAACAGGTTGTTCTGAAATGCACAGTGAACATATATAAGTGCTGGAGGTGTTTGGATAAGGGAGAGTTCACTTAAAGTCTCCCTCCCAGAAAGGTGGTCTTGAGGGAATAGTAGACTTTGTTTTAGATGATAGGAAAGGGAGAGGCTAGATTATTAAAGTAACCTCAAATTACTGGTCACTCTGCTTTTAATCCCTCCTTCCAATCCATTTTCCACCTACCATCAAACTAATCCAAATAGGGTATTATGACCCTGCCCAGACTGCTTTGATCCTGGCTTGCCTTCCAAAAGAAGTCCTAACATCTGAGTCCTCTTACAGTCTGGGCCCACCTTGCCCTCTAGCCCACTCCTTTGTGCTTTAGTTTAGTGGTCTAGTATCTGAAGAGATGCATTTCCTTCACACACCCCCACACCTCGAACTCCCCACCTGGTTTTGCCTCCATTATTTCCACCTAAATTCCTGAAGAACAAAAAGACAACGGCTAGGGGAAGAGATAGGTGGGCTGTGGTCAGCTGTCTTTCTTGTTTCCTAGGTTCTGCTGGAAGAGGAAGAGGAGGAAGAGGCTGGCTTTCTCAGCCTGTCCCAGCATGATCTGTTTGACCTGGATGGAGATGATGAAGCGGGAGATGAAGAAGAGATGTTCCTACAGGATGAGGTCCTGTTGGAGACCATGCAAAATTATATGGATGCCTCTATCATCTCCATCATTGAAGACTTAAGTGGTGCTGGAGAGGTGGGCTTATAGTTTATAGGGTGGTTTCAGGGAGAGGAGGAACTCCATGTTCCTGGGAGGCCAGAGAGTAGAGGGAATTGGCTTATGATAGAAGAGGGGCCTCTAGGAAGGACCTTGCTAAGTTGCCAAGGTTCCTTGTCTCTGGAATTGAAACTTATGGCACTTCCCTCATGGCCCTTCTGTGCCTTGGTCACCTGGGTCTGAGAGATAGAGCCCATGTGGAAGTATAGAGGAGTGAGGCTAGAACAAAATGTCTTTTCATTTGTGTAGTTTGTACACACCATGGAAATGAATCTAGCAAGTTTAGTTAGTTATTTGATGTTTGTTTTTGGTACCGATGGACCTCAGGATTTAGGAGGGTGGCATATTTTGTAGAGAGGGCCAGGAAAAGATCTAGAGCAGGGGTTCTTCATCTCCGGAGTCCGTGAACTTGTTTTTAAAAACATTTTGATAACAATTTCCATATAATTGATTTCCTTTGTAATCTTGTATATTTTATTCCTTTAAAAGCACTATTCTGATGGGGCAGGTAGGTGGTGCAGTGAACAGAGCACTGGCCCTGGAGTCAGGAGGACCTGAGTTCAAATCCAGCCTCAGATACTTAACGCTTACTAGCCATGTGACCTTGGGCAAGTCACTTATGCCCTGCCTTTCCCCCTTCTAAAAAAAAAGCATTATTCTGAGAAGGATCTTCACCAGGCTTCACCAGCTTATCAAATGGGTCATTGATGCTAGGGGTTCAGAACCCCAGTTCTAGAGTCTATAGTGATTGGTTCCAAGTGATAAAGGGATGGATGTATGGTTACATAGGAGAAATGGCGGAATAGAACCTGGGAGAGTCCTTGTTCTCAGACCCATCTGCATCTGTTCCTGTACCATTCATTCATTCATTCATTCATTCATTCATTCATTAGTGGGATTGACTTGGGAGGCAGGGGAAGTGAATCATTTGGATTCCACGAGTGACTGACTTGGGGAATATGTAGCACATGAGCATTCAGCTTTGTACCTTCTCAGTGACTAGCTGATTGTAACCAACTCTGTCAATTTCTTCCTTGGGAGCAGAGCAAGGTGACCTCGGAGGACCAGAATGAAGTGTCTCTGCTCACAGCCCTCACTGAGATACTTGACAATGCTGACTCTGAGAATCCGTCCCCCTTTGACACCATTCCTGACTCGGAGTTGCTTGCATCTCCTCGGGAGAGCACCTCGGTCAGTGTTGGGCTGTCAGGATTTTGGGTGTGTTGCTCCATGGTTACAACAAATGCTCATGGTTGGGATTGTGTGTCGAATCTCATTGTGGACCATTTCATGACAGATTTAGCCCCATGTTCCCAGAGGGTCCTGGTCTCTGAATGTGAGCCAAGTATATCTGATTGCTTCATTTTCTGTCCTTGGCAGGAAGGGAACACAGAAGTGGGGGTGGGGGCAGCTGTAGTGGCAGAAGAAAACAAATCTAGAGTGATTGGTTCCTTGGTGGCCATTACCCTTATTTTTCCCCACCTTTCCCCTACCAGGGACTGATTGACTTTCTTTGTACCGCTTTAGTTGCACAAACTTCTGGGTTTCTCTCGATCATCCCTGGAAAGTGATATGGATGACCAGTGGGGACCCAAAACACACAGTATGACCCCTACCATTGGCAGGGTGAGTAAAGTGAGTTTGAAGGAGCATCGGGGGCCCAATGGGGAGTCATTTGGTTGAGGCTGGAAAGGCTGGTATCTGGCTTAGAATCAGAGCTAGAAGGGTCCTTTAAGACTAGCCAACACTATTTTTCTGAGAAAGAAATGAAAACTTGGGCAGAAAGAGTAATTTGCCCAACATCATAATCCTGGTGATTGGCAGAGCTTGGAATAGACTCCCAGTTCTTGTGGATCCCACCTAGTGTCCTTATAACAAAAACCATCCAAGAATAAGCAACCTGAGTCTTCTTAAGCCTTTCTTGCCAGATCTGGGAGATTGCTCCTCATTTCTGGTGACCTCCCCTTCCCCCTTCCTCTGACTTATTCACTCTTCCCCTCCCCATGTAGGTTGAGATGTGTCTCTCAGATTCCTCCTGGGATCTTCCCCCATCTCCCTTCTTGGAGACCTCTTCCCCAAAGATCCCAGGATGGAAGACTCCAAGGTCCCGGCCCCGATGGGGTCAGCTTTCGCCCTTGCAGCGCAGTGATGGAGAGGAGGAAGACGATGCCAGACTCAGCAGAGATAGAGTTGCAACAGTGGGCCCCTCCGTAGACAGCGCTGAAGACTTCCCTATGCACCTGGCCTGCCCAGAGGACGAGGAAGAAGAAGACGAGGCTGCCCCAGTTGGAGACGAAAGCATCTCCTCTCTAAGTGAGCTTGTACGGGCCATGCATCCATACTGCTTGCCAAGTCTCACAGTTTGTTTGGACTCCCCTGGGGATGAGCATGAGGAACCGACTGAAGAATTGATGCTGGCTGAAGGGGGCATGGTTCTGGAGATCCTAGGCCAAGGGTCTATGTCTGGTGAGGCTCTAGAGATTCCAGTGGTCCTGCGCCATCTCCCTCCTCCAAGCCAGCCCATGGAAGAGTTGGAGACTGACCTTACTCAGCAGCTGCTAGAGTCTGACCTGGAAGCTGAGGTCCCCATGTATAGGAAGCAGTCCTTTCAGAAAGATCCAACAGTCCCAGGCAATGCTGAAGGTGGGAGAGAGAAGGAGCTGACATGCCCAGTCCTGCCTGGTGATGAAGTGATGCCAGCATCTGTTGATGGCCCCAAAGGACCCTCTACAGATGTGTGTTCAGACACACAGAAAAGCCAAAAGGGCCATAGGAGTCGGAAAAAGAAGAATGAAGTTCTGTTGCTACCAGATAGGGTTGGAGATAGGAGCTATATTCGGAAGCTCAGGTCCTCCTCCCGAAACCAGTCCATCCCTGATAGTCAGTCCTCAGAACAGCCCCTGGAAAGGGTCTCCAGAGTGACCCAGTCAACCTGTAGTCGAAGAAAACTCCGGACCAGGGTAGCTGAACCCAAAGTGATGTTGAGTGTAGAAAAATCAGACTCAGCAGAGCCTGTCTCTGCCCCACTGAGTCCCATTGGACAGTCTGGCCTGGCCAAAGAGGACCCACTGACTCTGTCCTCAAGCAATGGTGTGATGTCCTTGGCCTCAGGGAATTGTGACCAGTCACAGACCCCAGAGCCAAGCTTTGAGGTCACTAGCCCCCAAAGTGAGAGGGTCTTGAGTTCCTCAAAAGCAGAATGCAGTGCCAACAATGGGCCTCAGGAAGCCAAACCCCGACCTTTGAGCTTGTCAGAATATTGGCAGCGAAGGCAGCAGCGCCAAGCAGATGAGCAAGTGCCAGAACCCCAAACCCCAGCTGGAAAGTGGCCCAGCATCCCAGAGACACCTACGGAGCTAGCAGAGATCCCGTGCCTCATTGTCCCCTCCAAGACAGCTGAGCAGCATAGCCTTGAGGTACCTTCAAGGTTCGGTGTCCCTGGCATGACCAGACAGAGGACAGTCCAGCAGCTAGGGCCTAAGCTGCCTGCAAGTTCCATGCCCTCCAGTTTGGCTTCCCCTGAGACTGACCTCCCATTGCCAGCCAAACATACATCTCTAGTGAGGCAATCTGTGCCCTCCACAATGCCTGTACCCCCAGCTGTGCCTCCTGCAGTGCCCATGCTCCCAGCTCTGGCTCCTACAGTGAGTGTCCCCCTGACAGTTCCCATGCCTCCAGCTCTGCCACCCACGATGCCACCCCTTCCAGGTGGTCCAGGAATGCCATCAGTCGTGCCGCTTTCCTCTAAGGGGCAGACAATACCTGATTTGCTTCTACCAACCCTCCCCCCACCTTGTCTCCCAAGGCCTCCTGATTCCTATACCCAATTTGCCCCAGTGCCTTCCTGGCCCTGTTACCCTTCTGTGCCACCATCTGTTAACTATCCTTGCTTGCCACACCCAGTGCCAGGCACATCCAATGCCTATTCACTCCCCACTACCCCTGCTGTGCCTTGGACCCTCCCTCCTGCCCCAGTGACAGCTTATGGTTCGGATCATTCTTATGGGCCTGTGGGCTGGGGTCCAGGCCCACAGCCTCCTTATTGGCCAGCTGTGAACCCCACCCCATTACCACTACCACCACCACCACCACCTCCTGCCCTAGCTCAAAGCATCCCACCACCCACCCAGGTTACTGACAGTTTCTTTATCGGAACCGGTGATAGTGTACCTGCCTCTGGTGCAGTGTCTGTGGTTCCTCCACGTAACCCTGTGCCAACTTCCCAAGGAGCACCTCAGGCAGCACCTTCAAGAGTAGAGGTCAAGCAAGGACCAGCTTCTCAGAAGCCCTTGAGGCCCTTATCCCCTAGACTGAAACCCAGGCTGGCCACCTCAGAGAGCCCAGGTGCCAGAAAGAAAGGGGTTCCTGTTGAGGAACCTATGCTTCAAAAGGGCAAACCAGTGTCAAAAGGTTCTGCCCCCCAGAACACCCAGCCTGAAGCCAAGGAGGATGGGCATAGTGAGTCACCGTTAGTCCCTGCAGATGCCACTGTGCCTGTGCCAAAGCAGTGCCAAGTGGCCAAGATGCCTAGTGTCCATCCATCCAGACTTCGGAGACTCAACTTCCTGCCTTCCACACACCCCCAAGGTTCTGAGGATGTGGTACAAGCTTTTATCAGTGAGATTGGTGAGTGCCCATGTGACAGGTAGACTCCTGCCTGCCTGTTTTCTGGTTGGGGTGGCCTGCTGCTACTGCTGGTCTAGGTTAAGGGACATCCAGCTAGTTTATACTTTCCTTCCATACCAGATTTCTCATTTTTTGATAGGACATTCTAAGAGGGAAGTGTTTAGGGCCTCTTGGATGAGGTGGTGGAAGTGAAAGTGAAAATTGACACTTGTCCCTTCCCGGTAAATGACCCTAGCGGTACACATTCTTCCCTTTCCTCCTGTAGGAATTGAAGCATCTGACCTATCCAGTCTTCTGGAGCAATTTGAGAAGTCTGAAGGTGAACAGCAATTCCGTTTTCCTTTTTGGGTGGGTGGGTAGTAGAGTGGGATAAGTTTATTGGTTTGTCAATATTGATTTTCTTTCTTAATTCTTTACAGTCTTAATTTCTTTAAAATATTGCTTATATTTTTTGTTTTTATATCACCTTCATTTCCAAATATGGGGTTCTTTACTTATGCTACCTAGAGAACCACTTCTTACAACAAAGAATCGGGACGGGACAAGATAAGACCCATGTTTAGAAAAACCGACTACCTCATCCTAGTCTGACTTCATATCCAGTGTACTCATACTCATTATTCCCTTATCTTTACAAAAATGAGGAGCAGATGCATTTCTCCTCTCTTCTGGGGCAAACTTGGTCGTTCATCTTACATCATTCTGGGTTTTTCTGTTACTATTTAACAACATAAATTATTGCCTATATATAATGTTATGTGGGTTTTCTTGACTTTTACTTTTCATTAGTTCATAGAAGTTTTTCCATGCTTCTCAACCTTAATTTTTTTCCCCAAAATATAATTCTGATCGCTTTTATTTCTTTAAGGAAAAAAAATTTTATTGGTACTTTTTGTCGTTAACATACATTCCCCAATATATCTCTCCTCCCTTTAAGAAAGAATAGAAATACAGAGAAAAAAGTTTCAAATCTAGGCAACATATCGTCCAGTTCCAACATTATATGTCATGATTCCAACCTCTTTATTTTTATCCTTTTTTGGGAGGCAGTTAGGGTTAAGTGACTTGTCCAGGATCACACAGCCAGTAAGTATCTGAGGCCCTGTTTGAACCTGTGCTCTACCCACTGGGCGACCTAGCTGCCTTTCCAACATCTATAAGTGAGGTGCATTATTACATCTTTAATTATGGCGGATAACTGTTTTCCTGTTTTTTATTTTGCTTTGCGAAACACTGTGTTTCTCATTATTCATTGTTCCTTGCAGTGCAAGAATGTTCCCTTGTACTCACCTACCGAAGTTTAACCATTTTCTAACCAATGACTGTCTACTTTGTTTCCAATCCTTGTGTGTTGCAGAAGTGCTGCCAGAAACATTTTTGTGTATCTAGTGTCTAGTACCTTTTTTTTATTCTTTGACCTCCTTGCGGCATATGCTTAGCAGTACTAGCAGTATCTGGGTAAAGGTAAGGGTACATTGGAATCAGTTCTAACTGACTGGCTCAGTGATTTGTTACATTTTCAGTGTAAGCACTTACACTTTAGAAACTGGCAAAATCATAAATTCAAGACTTGAGTAAGATTGTTGATTAAGTCTGAACTTAAAGTGATGGAGAAAAAGTTCGTACAGAATAAACTTAAAATGTGTACAGTCATTTATTTTTGGGGGGATCTAATCAGATATTTACATACCAAAGGGTATGGACATTGTATTCAGTTTATTAGCATAATTCTAAGATTGTTTTCTATAATGGTTGTCCAGATTCATAGCTCCATCAACAGTGTACCCTGCTGAGAGGCATCTTTAATTCAGCCAGTGTTCAATAATGTGTTTTGGGGCTTTTGCTTGGCTATGCCCTGGAGGAGATCTAGGCCCTGCCCCTAAGAGGTAGCATAGGTTCCACATAGGGTTACAGAGTAAGGAAGAGCAGTATGAGAATATACTGAGTGTGTTGATGGAAAGCCCAGTCTCAAGTATTTTCTGATCTGGAATTCCTGACCTTCAGCACTCATTTGTGCTATTAATAACGTTTGATTTCTTTGCAGTCAAAAAGGAGTGTATTCCAGTGGGACCTGCTGATACCTTAGCTATAGGAAACTCAGGGTTAGTATGAAGTGGGGTTACCCCACAGTTTTTGGTTGCTAGTGGTTGTCAGGATGATCACATCCCCCAAGGTAACCCTTGCTTTTTAGAATTACAGAGAGTACCTCCTTCTCCTTGGGCTGGCCGTGGGGGTAGTGTGGGAATGAGACAGAATGAAACTTGGGCTCCCAGATACCCCCATAGCAACTTTCCTTCCATTTTCCTCAGGTACTTTAATTACTGAAGTCCTTGGCTGACCTTGTAACTTCTCTGGCGGCTACTTGGGAGAGAAGGATCCCTGACTTAAACTCTTTTCCCCTCTTCCCAGAGCTAAGCTTCCTTCCTTCACCCTGTTCTTCCAGCTTTCCCCAAGAATATTCTTCTTCACTTACCTTGTCTTTGAGACATTCATTTGAAGAGGGGGCTGCTTCCTTCATTTCACAAGGGTCCCAGAAAAGAAGCAATCTGTTCCATAAAGAATTGGTGACAGAATGGTAGAGATATTGTTTGCATCCTTACCCACTTGTAGCTTAGAAGAGACCATTCAAGGGGCACACAGACGGAATGAGGCTTTAGCTCAGTTCTTATCCCTTCCTGGCAGGCTCGACAGCTCCCAGGAAAAGCGACCTCTTGACAGATTACAAGCCCCAGAGCTGGTCAACGTAGCAGGTATGAATAATGGGAGTAGGGGAAGGATCCAATTCCTAGATTTTGGGTTGGAGCACTTGGTGCTACTAGGTAACCATGTTGGATATGTCGTGCAGTTATTTGGGGGGTGGGATCATTTATATTTTGTTTCTCTTTCTTTCCTACAGGCCTGACCCCTCCTGCTACTCCACCTCATCAGCTTTGGAAACCTCTGGCTGCAGTCTCATTACTGGCCAAGCCAGGGTCCCCTGATTCCCCTACCCAAGATAGAGTGCAGAAGCCAGTGGGAAACACGGAGGCCAAACGTGCAGCTGCAGCTCGGCTCCGAGGACGAGTCCCAGGACCTAGCCCAATTCATGTGGGCTCTGGGGACCATGACTATTGCATCCTAAGCCCTTCAGTGGCCTCAGGGCCTGAGTTGGGATCCCGCTGGAATGTCAGACGTCATCAAGATATTACCATTAAACCTATCCTTTCTGTGGGCCTTTCAGCTGCCTTGCCGGCATGCCCAGCCACCTGCCAGAAACAGCAGCTGGACCATAGGACTAGTGAAGAACTGGAAGCAACCCCTCCAGCCCCATCCTCTACCCCTACCCAGCAGCCTTCAGTGCTGCTGTCCCCAGAGGCTTCACCTGGCCGGAATGATGACACAAGGACTCCCCCTGGGTCTTTGGCCAAGCAGCCTGTGCGCTGCTATCAGAAGGCCATTGCTTCATCCAGCCCCCCAGGCCATAGCTGGCGGGGGCGCAGCAGCCGCTCCTGTTCCAATGGGGCCAGTGAGGCATCTTCCTCCTCATCCTCTTCATCCTCCTCCAGGTCTAGGTCCAGGTCCCGCTCCCATTCTCCTTCCCGGTCCAGGTCCATCTCCCCACCACCCAAGAGGTGGCGCAGGTGAGCATGGTTAAGTTCCTCTCTACCTGGAGAAGCTCTAGGTATAGGATCACTTTAGATCAAGTCAGATGAACAAGCACTTAATTAAGTGCTTCTGTGTGTCAGGCACTGTGAAAGTAAATGTTTGGGATACAAGGAAAAAATGAAACAGGCAATGCCCTTGGAGCTCCCATTCCAGGAGGGGAGACAACATGCACACAGTTATGTATGTACAAAATGTGTAAAGGGTCAAATGGAGCTTACATCAGGGAAGGAGGCAAGAGCAGAGGAGCTTGGAGGACTGGGAAAGGCTTCTTGCATAAGGCAGATTTTGTACTGAGGCTGGAAGAAGGCAAGAGGGGGGAGACCCTTCCGGTCCTGAGATAAGAGTTTTGTATGCCAGGAACAGCAAGGAGGCCAGTGTTACTGGATCGTAAAGTATAGGGAGGTGAGCAAAGTGAGGACTGGAAGGGGCTAGGTTGTGAAGGGCTTTAAAAACCAAGTAGAGCATTTCATGTTTGCTCCTAAGAGTTTTTTGAGGAGGGAAGTGATGTGGGTCAGATGTGTTTTTTGGTTTTTTTTTAGGAAGATCATTTTGGCAGCTTTTGGGGGCATGGACTTGAATGGGGAGAGACTTAGGGCAGATGGAGACCCAGCAGAAGGCTATTGCAGTAATAGGTCAAGTGGGAGATAAGGACCTGCATCAGAGTATTGGCAGAGAAGAGAAGGGAATGTAATGAGAGGTGTCACCTGTACTCACATGTACCCTGACCTGGGTGGGTTGAGGAAGTTAGGCTGTCCTGCTAATCAGTGTTTAGGAAATGCTTCTTGGGACTTAGGGCATTGATTAGGCAGGGTCTCAGGCCCTGACTGACCATAGATATCAAAAGGCTGCAAGTGGAGTCAGTAAGTGTTTTTACCTGCTGGATACTGTGCTGAAAGAAAATGCCCCCTTTTTTTTGAAAATGCCCTTTTCTGTGGGAAAATCTAGTAGAAATGACTTCAAGCCACAGCTGTCTTTTCTAATTTCCCTGTTAGCTTTTGGTTTATCTTGAGCATTAGAAGAAACTTTGGGTATTCTTTTAATTTGGGGATTGATAATAAAACAAACTCTTTTAAATCTGTTTTCATTTTGCCCTCAAAAGCAGCCCTGAGGGAGGAGCAGGTTATTATACCTACTATAAAGTTGGGAAGTTGGAACCAAAATAGAAGGGGAGAGTATATCCCCTTGAGAATAAGGACTTTTATTTTTTTCTTTGTATCCATAGCACATTATGTCTACTTGGCATAATGGTCTCTTAGTGAATGACTGAATGACCAGGAGTAAAGCAGAGGCAAGAGTCGTGAATAAAGCATAGTCTTTGATGTTTAATCCAGGTTTTTGCCCGTCTACTATGGTATATGGTGTGTCGGACACGTCTTAGGGACAGGACAGGTATGAAAGGTTAACTGACGGTACAGAGTCTTCTTATTTCCCCAGGTACAGGTCCCGTTGTTCCCGTAGTACCCGATCCTCTTCTGGGTCCAGCTGTGATTCCTGGGGACGCTCTCGGCGGCGATCTTCCTCCTCGTCGTCTTCCGCATCTTCTCCTTCTTCTTCATCCTCATCTAGTTCCCGGAGCCGGTCTCATTCTCCCTCCCCCCGTAGGAGGAGCAATAGGAGAAGGAGGTGAGTATAGCCTAGGCTGGAGAGGTGAAGCCAGAGTGTTGAGGTCTTGGGTCTGGGGATGGGGAAGAAAGAACTTCCATAGGCAATGTGGTTCCCCTTGGTCAGGTCCCTGGCCTGCCCTAGCATGCAATTCCTTTTCCTCTTAGGTATGACTACTATGATTCCCAGGACCACTACCAAAGGCAGAAAATTCTTCAGAAGGAACGTGCAATAGTGAGTTAAGGGTAATGGGATTGGGAGAAAGGTATATTTGGGTTTGTAATTAAGAATAGTGTACTGCCCTTCACTTAACAGTAAAAGGGGAAAAGAGATGTTACCTCTTTGCTTACCTCTTTGCTTTCCCCTGTGCCCACCTACCTGAATCCAGGAGGAAAGGAGGGTAGTCTTCGTTGGGAAGATTCCAGGCTGCATGACTCGGTCAGAGTTGAAACACCGGTTCTCAGTCTTTGGGGAAATTGAAGAATGTACTATCCATTTCCGCTTTGAAGGGTAAGTATTGGTTCTGGAGAAGACAGGAACATCCTTGGAGTTCTACTTCCAGCCCTTCTCATGCAGAATAGGAAGCTGTTGCATTTCTAACATTCCTGTGTCTTTAGTAACTGCTGGCAACATAGGGATAATACCTCCCACTCATTATTCAAAGAGTTAGCAGGCAGTTTATTTCTTACCCTTAGGGTGATGAGATGAAGGTTGGTGAGTCCCTTAGGATCTTCTTTATACCCTCTCTTATCCTCTCTTCCTCCTTAAGTGACAACTATGGGTTTGTCACCTACCGGTATGCTGAAGAAGCATTTGCAGCCATTGAGAGTGGTCACAAGCTTCGGAGGGCAGGTGAACAGCCCTTTGACCTCTGCTTTGGAGGCAGAAGGCAGTTCTGCAAGAGGAATTATGCAGATTTGGGTGAGTGGTATTCTAGTGGCCTAATAACTGGGAACCCAGGGGGGTTGTGGTTAGGACTTGAGGCATTTGCAAACCTTAACCCATTCATCCTTTGAAGTCAACTGAGGCCCAAAGAACCAGGGATTAGATTTGAAATCTCTTTACTCATGGCCCAGGGTGTTTACTATCTACCTTTGGAGGGGGGAAGCTAAAAGTTGGGTGGGTGTGCTATGTCTGGATCCCTTGATGCTTATGGGGGGGGAGGGAGGGAGTAAGTCTTTCTTCAAGCTTGCCCAGGATCAGTCTTTCCCTCTGCATTTATAGACTCCAACTGGGAGGAGTTTGACCCTGCCCCCGTGAAGAGCAAATTTGATTCAGTCGACTTTGACACATTACTAAAACAGGCCCAGAAGAACCTTCGGAGGTAACCCTGGGCCTCCAGCCCCTGTCCTTCCAGAGGTCTCTCCCCCTCGTCCCCCTGGAGCACCCCTTGCTTCTGGATGAGGAGGAAAGAGCTGCTAGTGAGATGGCTGTTTTATAAAGAAAATGGAAAAATAAGTGAAATTTAAAAAAGTAAAATGAGATTTTTCTAAAAAAAAAGTTTTGTTTTTATAAAAAGTATTTAACAAAATTTTCATTCCTTGTGAAGTGGGTGGATGCCTATAGCATGGGCTCCTCATTTGGGGAAGGTCTAAATCACTATGCAGATCAATAAACAAAAGAAAGGAAAATCTCTATCGTGTTGCTATATATTTCCATCCCCAAAGAGCCTGGGTACGTCCTGCCTTACCAGTGTACCTGATCATGCTTCTGAGGCCCTCTCTGTGGGGCCTTAAGAAATGTCTTTAGCTTACCATTGGCCATGCATTTTGCCTGCTTTTGTAGGGGTTGCCTGCCCTTGCAGAAAGAAGTCACTGGATTTAACTCTGAGTAGGCATTTTTGGCTGTCTGTAATAAGCTTCTAAGGGTTGACCACATAAATAAGGCCAGTTTGGGAAGTAAAGGGTTGTTATTCTCAAATCTTTTTTGAACATAGTGAGAGCTTGAGAATAACGTAGTTTCCCTCTTCTGGGATATGATCACATGCTAGTAAGTAAGTCACTAGTTTCTTTGGGGTAATTTTCTACCTAAGAGAGGAGTGGGGGTGGTATCATTGAGTTTTTTTCTCTACTTAATATTCTATAAAACTTTGGATTTGAATATCAGGGTCTGAATCTTGCCTTAGACACCTTACTATAGTGATGTTGTCCTGGGCAGGTTAAATCACTTTTACTTAATTTTGGTTCTGTTTCTTCATCTGGAAAATGAGAGTCATACCTGTTAGCATGGAGATGGAAAGGTGAGGAGGACAGGCAGTTCTGTGAAGATCAAAACAATGAATGCAATGCTTTTTACAAACCTCAAACCTGTTTTACTAATGTTTGGGTTGAAAAATACCCTTCATCCTTAATTTAGTGAAAAAATAAACACAGAGTTCTCTTAGGATAAGAACAGGAGTTTATTCTTTTCCCCGGGAGAAGAGGGTGGTCTTCCCCATGACTCATCATGGAGAAGAGGCGTGTTACAAAAGACAGGGCAAGAATTTATACCATAATTCCATTAAGCCCCCTTCTCGACTGTCTCCTCTCTCATTGGTGGAGAGGCAGACTTCACCAAATTCTTTCCCAAATGGGACAGCAAGAAAAGAGTGGGGAAGGGTCCCACCAAGGCAGGAAAACAGATAAAGGAAGATGAAAGTGATTGACAGCAACAATGGAGGAGGGGGGGAAAGGGAAAGTTAACAACCCCAAATTGAGAAGTTTTCACTCACCCCATGCACTAACAACTCAAGTTGTTACCTCTAGTTTAAACCCCAGCGAACTCAAAGGACCTTTGAAGCAAAAAGAAAAAATTAAATGGAAACTAAATAACTTAATTCTAATCAAAGGACAGCAATGAGATAACATACTAAAATTTGTACGATGTAGCCAAAGCAGTTCTTAAGGCAAATTTTATGTCTAAATGCTTTTTTCATTAAGAAAAAGCAGATCAATGAATTGAGCATGCAACTTTAAAAAAAATAAAAAATCAACAAATTAAAAACCCAAAATTAAGTAATAAAATAGAAATCCTTAAAATCAAAGGAGAGATTAACAAAATTGAAAGTAAAAAAAAAAAGCCACTGAGCTAACAAAATCAGGAAATTTTAAAAACAGGCCATTGTGTAATAAAAAAAAATCAGATTGCCAATATCAAAATAAAAAAGGTGAATTCACTACTGAAAAATAAAAGCAATTAATAGGAGCTGTTTTGCCCAGCTATATGCCAATAAAACTGACAATCTAAGTGAATGGCAGAATGTTTACAAAATCTAAATTGTTCAGATTCATAGAACGGGAAATAAAATACTTAACCTCATTTTAGAAAAAAAATAAACAATATATAAATGAAATCCCAAAGGAGAAAAACCAGGTAGGACCAGAGAGATTTACAAGGGAATTATATCAAAGGTTTAAAGAATTTTAATACTACACAAACAAACAAAAAAAAGGGGTAAAAAAACTTGTTGGAATAACAGGCAAAGAAGTGGTCCTGTCAGACTCCTTTTATGAAACAAATATGGTACTGATATCTAAACAAGGAAGAATAAAAACAATTATAAACCCATTTCTTTAAAGCATATGGATGCAAAAATTTGAAGTAAAATACTAGCTAGAAGACTATAACACTGTATCACAAAGATTATATATTGTGACCAAGTGAGATTTATACTAGGAATGCAGAGATGGTTTAACATAAAAACTATTAACATGATTGTTTTATAACAAAAGTAATAAAAATTATGCAATTATATCAATAGATGAAGAAAAAGCTTTTGACAAAATACAACATTCCTATTAAAAAACACTTGAGAGCATGGGTATAAGTGGATTTTTCCTTAAAATGACAAGCATCCACCTAAAATCATTGGAAAGCATTATTTATAGTGGAGATAATTTAGAAGTCTTCCCAGTAAGATCAGGAGTGAAAAAAGGATGTCCATTATCACTGATATTCAATATTGTATTAGAAATGCTAGAAATAGCAATAAGAAGAAAAATTGAAAGAATCAGAATGAGCAATGAGGTAATAAAACTCTTTGTAGACAATATGACATTCTTGGAAAACCGTAGAGATTCAACTAAAAGGTTATTTGCAATAATGAATAATTTTAACAAAGTATCAGCATATAAAATTAACCCACATAAATCATTAGCATTTCTATATATCACCAACAAAACCTTGCAAGAAGAGATAGTGGATACTCCATTTAAAATAACCATAGAAAGTTTAAAATATGTGAGAGTACACCTGCCAAGGTAAACCCAGGACGTTATATGAACACCATTATAAAACACTTTATACAAATAAAGTCATTTAAATAATTGGAGAAATATTCATTGCTCATGGGTGGGCAGAGCTAATCTTATTCAATGCCTTCCCAATTAAATCACCAGAAAATTATTTTATTGCACTAGAAAAAAATAATAAAATTCATTGGGAAGAGTATCTAAAGAATTAATGGGAAAAAAAATGTAATGGAAGGAGATTTATCAGTACCAAATCAAACTATATTATGAGGCACTAATTATCAAAACTGGTATTAGCTAAGAAATAGGTGGATCAGTGGAACAGAGTAGACATAAAACATACAGTAAATATAACATATACAGTAAATGATATAGTAACTTTGTGTTTGACAAATGTAAAGATTTAAGTTTTTAAAAGGAGAAGAATTTACAGTTTGGTAAAAATTGTTGGGAAAACTGGAAAGGAGTCTGGGAAAAATTGGGTATAGACCAATATCTTACAAACCATTTACCAAGATAAGGTCAAAATGACTACATGATCTAGATATAAAGGGAGATACCTTAAGAAAATGAGAACATTGAACATGACTTATGGATAGGAGAATTTATAAATAGATACAGAGCATTATGAGATGTAGAATGCATAATTTTGATAAAATTTAAAAGGTTTTGTACAAATAAAACCAATGTAGTCGAGATTACAAGGAAAGCAGAAGATTGGGGAAAAAAATTTATATACAGTTTCTTAGATAAAGATCTCATATCTCAAATATATAGAGAACCTTGTCAAATGTATTAAGAATATGAGTCATTCCCCAGTTGATAAATGGTCAAAGGATATGAACAGGCAATTTTTCGATGAAGAAATCAAAACTATATATAGTCATATGAAAAATGCTCTAAATCATTATTGGTTAGAGAAATGCAAATTAAAACAACTTTGAGCTATCATCTCATACCTATCAGATTAGCTAAAATGATAGGGGAAAATGACAAATGTCGGAGGGGATGTGGAACAATTAGAACACTAATACACTGTTAGTGGAACTGTGAACTAATACATTGGAGAGCAATTTGGATTTGTGCTCAAAGAGTTATAAAAGTGTTTATACCCTTTGATGCAGCAATAATCATTTTTTGCTCTGTATCCCAAGGTGACCAGGTTAAAAAAGGAAAAGAACTTTTGTATTCTAAAATTTATAGCAGCTCTCTTCCTGATAGCAAAGAACTGGAAATTGAGGAGATGCCAGTCAGTTGGGGAATGGCTAAACAAATCTGTGGTATGATTGTGATGGAATACTACTATACTGTAAAAAATGAGTTGGTTGATTTTAGAAAAACATGAAAAGGCTCACGTAAAATAATGAGTGAAATGAGCAGAACCAAGAGAACATTGTATACAGTAATGGCAATATTATTCTAAGAACAACTATGAATGACTAAATTATTCTGAGTGTTATAAATATTCATTTTAACTAAGGACCTATGAAGGAAGATACTCTATCCACCACCAGAGAAAAAACTGGTAAACAGAAGTATGCATATTATGGTTTTTATATTTGTGTGTATGTATATGTATGTACATACACATCTGTGTGTGTGTGTCTGTGTGCGTGTGAGTGTATATCTTTGTGTGTCTGTGTGAAATGGTGGCCTCTAATGCTGGATGGGGAGGAGGGAGGGAGGGACACAGTTCAGAACTTAAATTGTAACAAAAAATAAATAAAAAATTTAAAAATAGGCAAAGAAAGGGTACTACCAAGTTAATTCCATTGCACAAATATGGTCTTGATACCTAAACCAGGGAAAATCAAAGCAGGAAACTAAAGATTAATTTCCCTAATGAATATTAATGCAAAATGTTAAATGAAATATTAGCAAGGTGACTATAGCAACATATCCCACAAAGATCATACACTATATTCAAGCTAGACTTTTACCAGAAAGGCAGAACTGGTTCAGTATTAGGATAACTGTAACTATAACCATCTTAGTAACCAACAAAAATCATTTTAATAGATGCAGGAAAAACTTTTGACAAAATACAATTTGTTCCTGTTAAAAACACTAGAAAGCATAAGAATGAGTGGAGTCCTTTTTTTGTCCAGGCAATTGGGGTTAAGTGACTTGCCCAGGCTCACACAGCTAGTGAGCACTGTATCTGAGACTGGATTTGAACCTAGCTCTTCCTGATTCTGGGGCCAGTGCTCTATCCACTGGGCCATCTAACTGTCCCAAAAGAGACGTTCTTAAAATGGTAAGTAGTATCTATCTAAAACCAAGAAGTCAGCATTATTTGTAAAGAGCATGAGATAGAAACCTTTCCAGTAAGATGACAGGTGAACCAAAGGATATCCATCATCAGTATTTCTATTCAATATCGTACCAGAAAGGCTAAAGATCAAACAAAACTCACTTTCTGCGTCTGATGGGACGGCCTAGAGAGTCAGCTGAAAAACTGATCGAAACAACTTCTACAAAGAAATGGGATATAAAATAAACCTGCACAAATCAAAAGTATTTCTGTATATAACCCGCAATGCACAGCAGGAAGAGATAGAGAAATTCCATTTAAAATAACCATATAAAGTATTTGGGAGTCTGCTTGCCAAGACACACCCTGAAATCCTACGTGAACACAATCACAAAACACTTTGCACAGGTTGACATTTAAATAGAGAAATATATTATTTGCTCGTGGATAGGTAAAAAAAAATGACTATTACCTAAATTACTCAGTGCTATCCAAATCAAACTACCAGGGTTATTTTATAGAATTAGAAAAAATAATAATAAAATAGAAACAAAAAGTTGAAGAACTCAAAGGAATTAATGAAAAAAAATAAGAGGGGGAGAGGGGCAGCAGTACCAAATTTCAAACTATATTACAAAGCTTTAATTGCTAAAACAGTTTGGTAACGATGGAGTACTGGGCCTGAAGTCAGGAAGACTGGTCTTGAGTTCATATCCAACCTCAGATACTTAATAGCTGGGTGACCCTGCGCAAGTCATTTAACCCTGTTTCCCACCATTTCCTCTTCTATAAAATTAACTGGAGAAGAAAATGGCAAATCACTTCAGTATCTTTGCCAAGACAACCCCAAATGGGATTACAGAAGAGTTGGACATGACTGAATAAGAAATAGGCTGATCAACAGAACAGATTAGGCACCTAATACAAAGAAGCAAAGGAGCACGGTAGTTTAGTGTTTGATAAAACTCAAAGATCCCAACTATTAGGGCAAGAACTGACAAAAGTTGCTGGGAAAACTGGAAAGTAGTATAGCAGAAATGAGGTATAAACCAACATCTCACACCATTTACCAAGATAAGCTCAAAACGGGTACATAATTTGGACTAAAATGGTGACATCACAAGCAACTTAGTGGAGCATGGAAGAAGGTACCTGTCATTTGTGGATAGGTTTTCTTCCTATCTGTCTGCTTCTTCCCTATCGGATGTCAGTAAACATATTAAACTCAACATGTCCAAAACAATAGAACGAAATAGAATCTTTTCCCTCAAACCTCCCTCCCCAACTTTCCTTTAAGAATCGAGAGGAATAGTTTCACCCAGTCCCTCAGGCTCATAACCTAGGATTCATCCTGGATTCTTCACTGTTTCTCACACCCCTTCATATTCAATTAGTTACCAAAACCTGTCAATTTCACCTTTGCAATTTCTCTAGTATATGCCCCCTTTTCTCCTCTGATGCTGCCACCACCCTGATGTGGACCTTCATAATTTCACCCTTGTATGATTGCATTAGCCTGCTCATGGGTCTGCCTGCCTCAAGTCTCTCCCTACTCCAATCCATTCTCCATTCAGCCACTAAAGTGATTTTCCTAAAATGGAAGTCTGATCATGTTAGCCCCCTACTCAGTAATCTCCAGTGGCTCCCTATTGCCTCCAAGAGCAAATACAAAATCCTCTGTTTGGCATTCAAAGCCTTTTATAACCTAGCCCTCTCCTACCTTTCCAATCTTCTTGTACCTTACTCTCTGACATATACTCTTCAATTCAGTGACTCTGGCCTCCTGACTGTTCCACAAATAAGACACTCCATCTTTCCAAGCATTTTCTCTGGCTGTCCCTTATGCCTGGAACATTCTCCTTCCTCTGCTCCAACTATTGACTGCTGGCTTCATTTAAGCCTCAACTAAAATCCCACCTTCTACAGGAAATCTTCCTCTTAATCCCAGTGTCTTCCCTCTGTTAATTATTATTTTATTTATCCTGTACGTAGTTTGCTTTGTATATATTTGTTTACATGTTGTCTCCATTAGACTGTAAGCTTCTTGAGGGCAGGGAATCTTTTGCCTCTTAGTATCCTTAGCACTTAGCACAGTGCCTGGCACCTAAGTAGGCATTAAATAAATATTGATTGATTGAAGAGTTGATGACCAATGGGATAGAGAGGTTGACAGAAGCAAAAATGAACAATTTTGATTATATAAAATTAGGTTTTTGCACAAATAAAACTAATGCTGCTAAAAAAAAAAGAAGCAGGAAACAGAAATCTTTGCAGCATGCTTCTCTGATGAAGGTCTCTTTTTTTTTTTTTTGGAGGAGGGAAGGCAGGGCAATTGGGGTTAAATGACTTGCCCAAGATCATACAACTAGTAAGTGTTAAGTGTCTGAGGCTGTATTTGAACTCAGGTCCTCCTGACTCCAGGGTGGGTGCTCTATTTACTGTGCCACCTAGTTGCCCCTGATGGTCTCATTTCTAAGATATATATGGAACTGATTCAAATTTATAAGAATAAGAGCCATTCCCCAATCGATAAATGGCCAAAGGATACAAATAGGCAGTTTTCAGAGGAAGAAATACAAGCTATTAATGGTCATGAAAAAATATTCTAAATCCCCAATAATTAGAGAAATGCAAATTAAAAGAACTCTGAGGTTTCATCTCTCAACCCATCAGATTGTCCAGGCTGATGGAACTCTGAATTGGTCTAACCTTTCTGGAAGACAGTTTGGAACTATGCCCTAAAAGCAATTAAACTATTTATACCCTTTGACTCATAGTTACTGATACTAGGTCCAAAGAGGTTAAAGAAAGAGAAAAAGGACCCATATCTAAAAAACTATTTATAGGCGCTCTTTTTGTGGTGTTAACTGGAAACTGATTTGATGCCTATCAATTGGAGAATGACTGAACAAGTTATGGTAAATGAGTGTGATGGAATATTCTTATGCAGTAAGAAATGATGAAAGGAATGGTTTCAGAGGAACCCGGGGAAGACTTGCATTAACTGATGCAAAGTGAAGTGAATAGAACCAGAAGAAAAAATGTATGCAATAATAACAGTATTATAGTCAACTTTGAAAGACTTAGGAATTCTGATGAACACAATGAGCAACCAAAATTGCAAAGGACTATTGATGAAATAGGCTATCTATCTCCATAATCCGGAAACTAGGTGGTGCAATGGAATGAGTGCTGGGACTAAAGGTGGGAAAACCTAGTTCAAATACAGCCTCGGACACTCCTATGTGACCCTGGGCAAGTCACTTAACCTGTTTGCCTCAGTTTCCTCATCTTTAAAATAGAGATAATAATAGTACCCATCCCCCAGGGTGGTTGTGAGGATCAGATGAGATATTTGTAAAGAACTTAGCAGAGTGCCTATGTTAGCTATTATTTCCCGCCCCTCCTCTGACTTGATATATTTTCAATTTATTTTGTAATTTGGAACTCAAAAAAGATTTTTTTCTTTAAAGTCCCGTGGTCCACCAGATGTCCCCAAACTGGAAAAAAAACCCAAGACCAGTCAGTCAATTAGCATTCATTAAGCGCTTAAAAGGTACTGCGCTAGAAGCTGGAAATACAATTACAAGGAGAAAGACGGTCCCCCATCTCAAGAAGCACCATCTCTGCCCCCATAGGGGTACTGTAGGTGGGAGCAGGGGAATGCTGCTCTTCTCAGGATTCCCATGAACCCCAGGTGGGCTTGCTCATCACCCCTTGTTTGCACACACATCGTCCATCAATTTCGGGCTGCATCACTGAGAAGGAGCCTGCGGAGATGTCAGCTGACAGGTCCGCCAGGTGGGAGGGGATGAGGCTGCCCGGAAAGGAGCCCATGGTCTTTTAAGCCCCACCCTCTCATTTTGCAGCGGAGGAAAAAGAGGCCCGGCGAGCTTAAGCAGCTGTAGCTCGAAATTACACAAATCCTTACTTGTAAAAGAAGTAGTCAGTGGAGCCCGCCCGACCCAACCCCGACAAGCCGGCGGCCGAGGTCAGAGTCGAGCTTTCCCGCCAAAGCAGCAGGAAAGGGAGGGGGGAGAGGGTGAGGGCGGAGTGATGACGTCACCCCGCCTTTACGGCGGAGTGGTTCGACGCGCCTTTTTCTTTACCAAGATGTCTGGGTTGAGACCAGGGTTGAGGAAGAAGGTAAAGGAAGGGTTCTTGGATTGGACAGGCTGGTCTGAGTCCCCGCCCTTTCCGGCGCTGGGTCTTGACTCAACATCCGGTTCCTTTCGTCCTCGCCGTGTAGGAGTCATCTCACTGTATGCGACGTCCAACCCTAAGTCGCGCCAGTGACGCATTCGGACCTAGAGGATGGCGGAGCAAGAAATGTTACGCGTGGTGCCCAGTGACTTGTTCCCTCTCGTGCTCGGTTTCCTGCGCGACAACCAGTTTTCGAAGGCGGCAAGCAATTTCGCCAAGGCTACGGGAACTGTGAGTCCCCACCCCGTGGGCAGAAGGGCAATCTTATCACCTGGCGAGGGGAGAGGAAAGCACGTGGTTCCAACTGGGCCTAGCGGGCCCCGGGAAAGGGGTGCTTAGATTGGGCGATTCTTGGACTGTAGCTTTGGTATAATGTGGTTAATTCCCGCTCCTGTGGACACAGAGACGAGGCTGTAGGACTGGTAAATGTGAATCTCAGCTTTATGGATGTGGTGGGGAGAGGTGGGCTGCTTGATAACAGCTGGCGGAATTTGAGGTTAATTGAACACCCAAGAAATGTTGGTTAAGAATAGTTAGATCTGTATGATCCTTGAGGGGAAACTAAGGAGGACGACTCTGGCTTAATTCTGGTCAACGTTTTTATCAGTTAGATCTTTGCACTGGATACTTTTCCACTTCCACAGCATCCAGTTAAAGCTGTTATCACTTAGCCTGTACATTTCTTGAAATCAGAGGCTGTTCGGTTTTTGGCTCCGAGTCCCCAGCGCCTGCCATATCTGGCACATAGTGTGTAATAAATACTTAAGGTTGATTTTTCACCCAGATGAACGTCGTAGCATTCTAAGTGATATCTCTGCCTGGGGTCTTCTTCCACTTTCTGCTTGAGTAATCTTTTCAATGCGCTTGAATTATTTGACTCTACCAAGGACCCTTCACTATATTCTCTCTCTCTCACCCTCTCTTCCTCCACCCCTCAGCAAGAAAAAAGAATACATAGTTTTTTGTTCCTGTGGATCAGCCTTAAAGTTTGTATGAGATTTGAAGAAATCAGGGCTTTATAATAATTGTTTTGATTTGCAAGTACAAAATTTAGAATGGAAGATAGAATGCTGATTTTTGAGTTCCGAGGCCTAGGTTTTATGTTTTGCCTCTGCCTTGAGACCATGAGAAAGTCAACTCAGCTCTTATGAGCTTCAGTTTCTTCTATTTGTAAAAAACAACACTTGTGCTTACTACCTCTTAGAGTTGTAGGGAAAGTGCTTTGTTAATGTAAAGCACATTATAAATGTGAGTTGTTATTCTGTGTTCCAGCCAAAGTGGACTGTTTTCCATCCCCCATTCTCCTGCTGATTCCTGTTTCTGTGGCTTTGCTCACACTCTCCCTTCAAGGCCTAACTCAGGTGCCACTCTGCATTGAAGCCTTCTTTGAGTCTCCCCTCCCTAACTGAAAATGATTTCTTCCTCAGAGTCAGTTAATTCAAGCATTTACTATAGAGTTATAATTTTGCTTGGACCTTTCTCTTGTTCCCATTATACTATTCCATGTGTTAAAAATTATTGTAAGTTCCTTACAAAGCAGGATCTGTGTCCTCTTTATTGTTGTTTCCTTAGCAGTTCGAACATGGTAGGTGCTTAGTAAGTGTTTGATAATTTGAATTTACCTGTATGAAAACATAATGGCATGCTTCCCAGATTTGCAGATGATTTGAAGATGGGGAAGGCTAGCTAAAATATGTTGGGATCAAAGAACATTCAGGTTGTAACAGCAGACTTACTTAACCAGATAGAACTTTATGGGTGTGACTACAAAAATTCCAGAATTTTAGGGATGTCAGCTCTATCTCTTTCTGTCCTTGCAGGCCCAACAGGACCCTAACGCCACTTCCCTTTTGGACATTTATAGTTTCTGGCTCAAGTAAGTCCCTTCTGCCCCCTTTAGCTCTCTGGTGGGTCATAAGCTAGCCCCTTCTCAAAGTTCATTGTACCCTTTCCCCACCCAGTAGGTCTTCCAAAACTCAAAAGCGGAAGTTGCAGGCTAACGGACCAGTGGCAAAGAAAGCTAAGAAATCCATTGCTTCTAGTGACAGCAGTCGTAAAGGAGAGACCAAACAGCCTCCAGCCAAGAAACTAGGTAAGGGATGATTGAAGGGGGGGATGGAGGGGTGGTAGTGGCAGGAAGCAGGGGAGGAGTGTGCTCTTTCCATGTGCTTGATTTTTAGCTAAAACACATGGAGGTTCTTCTCTTTCACTTGGGAATACTCACCTTCTCCAGAAGCCTAATTCTCACCAATTCCATATTCTTCCTCAGCTACCAAGCCCCCTGGTACATCCCCTCAGCCTGGGAAATCAACCATTCCTGCCAAAGCAGCAGAGAGTAGTAGTAGCAGTGAGGACTCCAGTGAGGAAGAAGACAACGAAAGCCAGAAGTCTGCCCAGGTTAAAATATAAGGGTTGCAGGAGAGGAGCTGGGAGCAGGAATCTAGGTCTGCTGTAGGACTTGATATAAAGATATTGTTAGAAAGGAAATCTTTCTGACATGAACTTGTTCTGAGTGGTGTCAGATTGGTGGGAAGAGGATTCTCCATGTTTTCTGTTCCAGGATGTCCTTCTCTGGACACCCAGAAGCCCTTTGCTGAATACTTGTTCTTTCTCCTAATAGAAGGGAGCTAAGCCCCCAGCCAAGGCAGCCAAACCCTCTCCTAAGACAGCTCAGCCTAAGAAAGCTGAAAGCTCCAGCTCTGACTCGGATTCTGACTCTGACTCCGACTCCGACTCCGACTCCAGCTCAGAGGATGAAGCTACCAAGAAACAGAAACCAAAGACTCCAGTTAAGACCCCAGCTAAGACCCCAGTCAAGGCCACAGCTAAGACTCCAGTTAAGACCCCTGCTAAGCCAGGTACTTTTCATTCCTCAAATAAGTATTTTTCTTTAGGAAAAGGGGTAGCAAGGGACTTGGTCATCTTGTGACCTGAGGTCTTAGAATTGTCCCTCCCTTCAACATATATGCTCACATTTCTCCTGTGGTAAGCCACTTGGCAGTCATGGGGTGGGTGGGAGGGCAGGGGGTTTCCTTTGTTGATGCTCTGTAGTTACTGAAGAGAAGAACTTTTGTATTCTCTTACACCTAAAATGGAGGGTGGGGCAGGAGAACATGTTATAAATGTTGTTATATCTTTAATCTGAATGATTAAGGAGACATTTGAATGATTTTTAATATACTCTTACCACCTAAGGCCTTAGGGATAGTGACATTTCTGTTCTTACTGTTTGGGGGTAGGGCAGAGTTAAATGGAGAAACAATCTATCTTTCCTGGCAAAATGTTTAATACCTAGTATGGGGCCTTGTTAAAGGAGGCTTTTAGTAGATAACTGAATTGATCCCGTTTTTCCCTCCTTGCCACAGCTGTCCAGGTCACCTCCAAATTAGCCAATGGCAAAGCTTGTGAAAGCAGCAGCAGCAGCAGCAGTGACTCAGAGGATGAGGAGGCTCTGGCTCCATCCAAAAAGGTTGAAGCTCTTTTCGCTTGGAGGGGAGGGAGGTCCCGTTGTCAAGCATTGGCATTGATGGGTATGTTGTCATTAAGGCTGCACTGAAAAAGCCAACTCCATCCAAGACCCCTGTGAAAGCCGCCCAAAAGAGTTCCAGCAGCGAAGATTCCTCCAGTGAGGAAGAAGAAGAGAAACAGAAGAAAAAACCTGTCAAGGCCAAACAAGGTGAGTAAGATTAAGAAGGACGCCATTTTCTAGGTCTCCTTATTCTGTTGTCACACTTCTGTGGCAGCCCCAGCTCCCCAGTATGGGTTCAGTGTCAGATCTTCTGAATCTCATCTCCGTCTCAGCCTGAAGATACTTATAGTTTATCCTTTTCCTGAATAACTAGATGGGTACAGAATTGGGACCTGGATGGATACAAAGGCATAAAGTCATATTTCCCATCTGTCAATCTTGAGTGCCTTTTTCCAGTCTTTGGGTGCATTTCCTTTGGCCTGACTCATGCACTTCAGCTGTCTTCCCTAAAGAAGAGCAAAACGTGGCTCAGTCCACTTCTCTTGTGGCTGGTAGAATATTATACATGAATGTCATAATAGCACACAGCAAGGTATTGGGTTTGGGAATTTTTTTTTAATTACACATGAACATTAAATAACCAGGAACCTCAACTATAGGCTTTCTTTAGTGGAAAAAATGTTAAATCTGTGGCTAGGAGATGTTTATATCATGGTACTCTGAACCTATTTTCTCATCTATAGCCCGATGATACTAATGCTTGGATTGCCCATCCTACAAAAAAGTTGTGAGGAAAGTACTTTTTAAATACCTGTATTTATAATTCCATTCTACTATCACAGAATTGGGGAATTTGAAGAAAGAATATTAGCAACTGGGGGAAGGGTTAATATAGATTTGGAAGTGAGGAATTTTGTTCTAGGCATGGAGTACATAGTTCTTATGAATAAATGGAAGTTGGAGATGAACACCTGGCAGTCCAGTTCAGCTAGGATTTAGCATACTGGAAGTAGAGTAGTCATGTGGAGAGAATCTGAAAAGGTAGGTTGCCATCAAGACGAGATTTGGGTTTTATCTTACTGGCGGAGTTTTTTAGTAGAAGAGCATATAGTTAAACTTTTCCTTAAAGTGAGATAATTTTGGCAGCTCTGTGGAAAGTGGGTTGGGGAAAGGAGCAATTTGTTTATTTTTATTTTTATTTTTTTGCTTTTTGGAGGGGGGGAGGTAGGGCATTTAGGGTTAAGTGACTTGCCCAAAGTCACATGGCTAGTTTTTGTGTTAAGTGTCTGAGGTCACATTTGAACTCAGGTCCTCTTGACTCTAGGGCCAGTTCTCTGTTCACTGCACCACCTAGCTGCCCCAAGATGAGCAATTTATAAGCAAGAAGACCACTTAATCGCCATTTTTTAAGCACTTGAGATACAAAGAAAAGCCCTGGTGTCAGGTAGTTTTCACTCTAATAGGAGAAACAAGCCAGAATAACTAGGTATGTAGGTAATATACTACTGCATAATCTCAGAGGGCAAGTGGGAGAGCTAAAAACGGCCACCAGCCTAAAGTGGGATTTAAGCTGAGTCTTGAAGGAGCCAGTAAAAGAAACAGAGGTAGAGAAGAAGGGAGAGAGTGTTTCAAGCAGGGGAAATAGATGGTGCAGAAGCATGGAGAGAGATTGCCCTGTGTGAGGAGCAGCAAGAGGCCAGGGCAGTTAGATTACAGAGTTTTTAGAGCAGAGGAAAGTACAAAAAAGACTTGAAAGAAAGCAAGGGGCCATATTGTCAAGAAGGGAAGGCAGGGCAATTGGGGTTAAGTGACTTGCCCAAGGTCACACGGCCAGTAAGGGTTAAGTGTCTGAGGCTGGATTTGAACTGAGGTTCTCCTGACTCTAGGGCCAGTGCTCTATTCACTTTGCCACCTAACTGCCCCTTAATAGTATTTTCTTTTTTTTCCTTTTTTGTGAAGAACTCTTAATGTCAGAAAGAGGAGTTTACATTTGATCCTGGAGGTAACAGGGAGCTCCACTAGATTTTACTGGATAAAGGAAGGAGTGATATGGGTGCTCCTGTCCTGTAGGAAAATCACTTAATGCAGCTAAATAGGGGATAAATTGGAGTAAGGAGAGGCGGGAAGACCAATTAGAAGGATCTTGCAGTAGGCAAAATGAGAGATGTTGAGGCAAGGGTGGTGGCTGTGTGAGTGGGGAGAAAAGATAGGTATGTGAGTGTGTTGCAAAGGGAGACATGAGAACATTTGCTGACAAACTGGATTTGTGGGATAAGTGAGAATGGGGAGTCAAAGATGAGGCTGAGATTGTAAGCCAGAGTGACTAGAGGATAGTGGTATCCATGGAAGAGTTGGGTTAAAGTTAGAGCTTACCTTCCCTTCCACTTCCCCCCCACTTAATAATGTTTTATTTTTTCTATTTACATGTAAAGATAGTTTTCAACATTGACTTTTGTAGGATTTTTGAGTTCCAAATTTTTTCTCCCTCCCCTTCCCAAGATGGTGAGCAATCTGATAGCAGTTATATATGTATAACCATGTTAGGCATATTTCCATATTAATCATATTGTGAAAGAAGAATCGGAACAAAAGGGGAAAGTTAAGAGTTTTTTGAGGGAAAGATAATGGGTTCTATTTTGTACATAATGTGTTGGAAGTGTCTGAGACATACAGATTAAGATTTGGATCAAAAGGCAGTTGGTGATGAGCTCAGAAGAAAGTAGCTCTGGGAATCATCAACAAGAGAGATGATAACTGAACCCTTAGGAAGAAATGGAGGCTTATGGTCCAAGTGTGAGAGGACTTGAGACAGACCCTGAACTACCAGTGGTGGTTGTGTAAGTAGATGGAGGAGAGATGCAATGAGGGTAGAAGTGACTACTCGGACAAGTGATTAAATGAAGGAAAGGGGTGAATTAAGGAGGATTCTAAGATTATAAACCTGTATTACTGGGGCTATAATGTCCCAAACAAAAAGCTGGACTTTTGAGGGAGAGGTTTGGGCTAAAGAGTGTAACTTCTGTTTTCTGTGTGTTGAAATTGAGGTACTACTGATGTAGGTGGTTGTTAGTGCAGGGTTTGCAGTGAAAAAAATTAAGGATGGAATAGATGAGGACCCAGGACTGAACATTCACAATGTGTCAGGAGATGATGAGATAAAAGCTGAAAATATATATGTATTTACTCTTTGTGAGTCTAAGGTGGCCTAATTGCACACCCTTTCCAGAACAACCAGTTGAAGCCCATCTCTCTCACTACAGTTTTAAGTCTTACTGTTGCTTGTGCAGGAAAGAGAGAGATGAGAAAAGATTATAGGATTCAAGGACAAGGTTTTCTCTACACACAGTTGAGCTCAGCATGCGTAATGTCCCAGTGCTTATGTTTAATCTGTTTAGTCTGGAATAGACAGAATTTCAGGAGGTTTTTAAAAGAGAAAAACACTGACTAGCAAGAGAGTGAAACTATGGCACTTCAACCACTGATCTCTTCCTCCTGGTCTCTCGTGGTCGTCTAAGCAGGTCCTTACAGTTCCGTTCCCCCGCCACCTTGTACCCAGCCAAAGAAGACAGGAGGGGACCAACCTTCCAAGAAGAAAGTTGGAGGGGACCAGCCTCCCAAGAAGAAGGTAGCCAGTAACCAGCCCCCCAAGAAGAAGGTGTCAAGTGACCAACCCCCCAAGAAGAAGGAGGAAAGCAGTGACTCTTCTGACAGCAGTGAGGACAGCAGTGATGAGGAGGCAGCTGCAGGTGTGTGTGTGTTGTGGCAGGGGCACAGCTTTGGTTGAAGAGTGAAAGGTAGGGGGTGAGAACCCAGCAATGGACCAGGAAATGAAACACATTTACCCCTTTTCAGCTAAATCAGGAGGGGCGAAAGCTGCCACACCTAAGCCTGCATCAGCCAAGCCCTCAGCAGTCAAGACTACAACAAACAAGGCCACAGGAGAGGAGTCCAGTTCAGACAGTGACTCAGGTTTTTGTTTGTTTCTGTTTATTCAGTCTCATCTCTGTCTCTCATCCCTTGTTGAAGGAGTTTGGTGGGAAGGAGGGAGGTCAGATCAGGAGTAAGAATTGGTCCCTCAGCAGGAGTTGTGGGCCCATCCTAATCTCACAGATTCCCTACAGATTCCAGCTCAGAAGAGGAAGAGAAGAAACCTCAAAAGGCAGCCCCTAAACCTGTTGTTGCTGTTAAGGCAACTCCCAAGCCAGCCGTGACTACAAAAGCTGCTGAGGACTCGTCAGACAGCTCAGGTATAGAGGGGGAAGTTAGGGAATTGGGGTTTGTGGGGAGAAAGGGGGGAATCCGCTACATAGCCATGGTCTGGGGACATCTGCTCACTGCTCCATTCTGTGCAGACTCGGACAGCTCTGAGGATGAAGCACCAGTGAAGCCATCCCCTGGGACCAAGCCGGCCACCAGTCAGAAACCTCTGCCCAGGAAAGCGGATAGCAGCTCCAGTGAAGAGGAAAGCAGTTCTAGTGAGGAAGAGAAGAAGCCGGGGACAAAGGCTGCAGCAGCTGTCCCCAAACCCAAGGTGGGGGCCAAGGGAACTCCATCTCCAGGGCCCAAAGCAGCCACTCAGGACAGCAGTTCAGACTCTGACAGCTCCAGCAGTGAAGAGGAAGAACCAGCAAGCAAAGTGAATAAATCCAAAATGGGGACTGCAGCTGTTCCTAAGCCTGCCTTGGCAAAAAAACCTAAGGCTGAGAGTAGTTCATCTTCTGACAGCTCCAGTGAAGAGGAGGATAAACCAAAACTTAAAAAGAGCCCTGGCTTGGTGGCCAATGGGTCTTGCCCTCCAGCACCCCAGAACGGGAAGACTTGTACAGGCAAGGAGGAGGAAGAGGAAGAGGCAGCAGCCAAGCCAGGTCTGTGTCAGGACATGAGGAGGCACTGATGAGCTGTCTATGTGTGCCCTGGGGAAGTTGGGATGGAATTAAACTCTCAAGGTTGTTTCTTGATGAATAAAGCTAATTTATGTGCCCACCAGGCTCTGGGAAGAAGCGGAAAAAGGATGCCAGCCCTGGCCAAGAGGCCTCTCCCCCTAAGGTGAAGAAACAAAAGCCTCAGACACCAAACACGGTTCCCAAAACAAAAAAGGTGAGTGACAAATGGGTGCTAGAGGATCTTGCCACCTTGGGGTCAAGGGTAGTATTTCAGGGCCAATTTATAGTATTCTCTTGGTCCCCTTTCCCTATACTCCAGTCTTTTTTTTTTTTTTTTTAGGAAGAGAGAAGGGCATCTTCCCCTTTCCGGAGGGTTAAATCAGAAGAAGTTGAGGTCGACTCTCGGGTGGCTGACAACTCCTTTGATGCCAAGGTAAGAAAGGAAGGGTAGTACTGCCCTAGGAGAGAGTAGTACATCACCCTTCCCTATCCCTTCTGCATGGTGATGTCTTCTCTCCTTTCCTTAGCGTGGTGCAGCTGGAGATTGGGGAGAGAAAGCCAACGAGGTCCTGAAGTACACCAAAGGCAAGTCCTTTCGACATGAGAAGACCAAGAAGAAGAGGGGCAGCTACCGGGGTGGTTCCATCTCCACCCAGATCAACTCTGTTAAGTTTGAAAGTGACTGAGTGGAGAGACCTTGACTCTGAAACCTGGGGCCCAGTGCCCAACACTCAGTTCTGTTTGTGGGATTGGGTAACTGGAGCTAGTGACTGCCCTCTCAGCCACATTCTGCACTTGGCCATGGACAGGTTTTTAATGAGGATCCTTTGGGGAATGGGTGGGTGGTGGGGCAGAAAAATAAGCGCACATTCTTCTAGAAGCGTGTTGCTTGGTTGTTGTCCCTTCAGTCCTCTGAAATCCAAATACAGCTCAACCTCACTTGAGAAGTCCCTGAAAGGTGGTATGTGAAGCAAAAATTTGTAATTTTATATTGTCATATCTTCCTGTTGACTAATATTATGACTTGCCAGAGATGCACTCTCACAGGTAACATTTTGACCCCATAGACTTTGGTAAAAGACACATTTCAGAACACTTAATATTTTGGATTGTATCAGTTTGGGGGACAAACTTATCTTAGGAGAAGCTCACCTTCAAGTTAACTGCAGAGAGGTGAGTTTTTCCACAAAATTTTTGTTAGAACCATCAACAAACAGTCTGAGAGGGAATAGTGACCTGCACCATCAAAATTATAATTTTGAAAACTTTGGAGTTTTAAAATACTCATCTGAAGTAAAAGGCTACTTGTCAATTCACTCATTTTGTATGTTTATCGTCCCCTGCAAATTTCACAGAGAGCCAGCAAATAAGCAGCTGACAGTAACACTCCAGGTTCACTTATTTCATTAAGCCTTCTGACCATCCCAGTTTCATAAGATCTTCCATTTAGATTGGGGAGGGACTTCAGAGGTCCTCTAGTCCATACCTTTGCTCCTCCTTTCACAGATGAAGGGATGGAGGCTCACAGAGCCAAAGGTCACCTAGATAATAAATGTTGAGCCAGTAATTGGACCCAGGTCCTCTTACTCCAAATCCATTGTACTGTTCTACCTCCCATTTCTTCAGACATTCAGCCAAACTCATTGGCCAGAAGAGTCCTGTGAATATACTCCTTTGAACATAGTTTGGTTGGTGGTTTGATCATGGTGTGATGAACTTCAAGGGCTTTTTCTTTACCCTGGAATGTCGTGTTAGACCATTGTTGGAGAGAGTCAGCATGTGAATTGGGGGCACCGACATGTCTTCATAATCTTACTGTCACCCGATGTCCTCTTAGTATCACATTGATTGAATGTTTGATGTGGGTCTGTGATTAAACGACTTCCTCAGACTGTTCACCCTATTCTTAGAGTTGCATAGCCTTCTAAATATAGCCAAGTCTTCAAAAAAAATCACCTTAATTTTATTCAGAAAAGAAATTGTATAACTATTTGGTAGGGAGGGGAAGGCATAAGACTCTTTGGAATCATTGTCCTAAGAATGTAAAATTTTTACAGGGTTTTTTTGGGGGGTAGGGTGAAGGTTAAGGAGAAAACATTATCAGTAGAAGATTCCATAATTGTCCTCAATAGAATTTAGATCTCTGTGGTGAAGTGTTTGGAGTTGTCTTATAACCTTACATTGCTGAGAGGAGCCCAGTCTATTGAGGTCAGACTTCACACATATGTTGTGGCTGATTATGTACAAATTTCTCCTGGTTCTGCTCTTCTCGCTCAGCATCAGTTTATATAAGTCTCTCCAGGTTATTATGAAGTCTGTCTGCTCCTTGTTTCTTATAGCACAGTAGTATCTTATTACATTCATACACCACAACTTGTTCAGCCATTCCTCAATTGATGGGCATCCCCTTGTTTTCCAATTCTTTGCCACCACAAAAAGAGCGGCTATAAATATTTTTGTACATACGGGTCCTCTTCCCACTTCTCTGATCTCTGGGATATAACCCTAGAAGTGATATTGCTGGGTCAAAGGATATGTACTTATGTATAGCCCTTTGGGTATAGTTCCAGATTTCTCTCCAGAATGGCTTGATCAGTTCACAGCTCCACCAACAATGCGTTAGTGTTCCAGTTTTTCCATATCCTCTCCAGCATTGATCATTTGTCTATTTTGTCATCTTAGCCAATCTGACTGGTGAGATGTGGTACCTCAGAGTTGTTTTGATTTGCATTTCTCTAATCACTAGTGATTTGTAATATTTTTTTTCATATGCCTATAGATATCTTTAATTTCATCTTCTGAAAACTGCCTTCATATCCTTTGACCATTTATCAATTGGGGAGTGGCTTGTATTCGTATAGATTTGACTCAGTTTTTTGTATATTTTAGAAATGAGGCCTTTACCAGAGACACTGGTTGTAAAAATTCCCAATTTTACACTTCCCTTTTAATCTCGGTAACATTGGCTTTATTTGTACAGAAGCTTTTCTATTTAATATAATCAAAATTATCCATTTTGCATTTTATAACGCAGAGCTCTTGCTGTTGGCAAATCTAGTGAAGTCTTAACTGTCTATGTGTAATGTGAAAAGGGCAGTGGCCTGTAGAGGCTGGTGACCATTCCTGAATGGCCTAGAAGTCTTTCCCACCTCACCCAGAGGTAGAGGGCTACCCAGGTGACCCAAAGTACTAGGAGTGATTCAGTGGATAGTTAGTGGACTAGGAAATATTTAAGGCTAAAAAGTAAGACTCACAGACTCCCAGGGCTTATCCCTAGCCACTTAGCAAGAGGCCTTTATGTCTGGGTTTTTTTTTTTTTTCTGAGGGGTCTTCCACTCCAAAGGCAATTGGAGGTGAAGTGACTTGCCCAAGGTCATACAACTAGTTAAGCTTTATATCTGTTTTTAATATGGATAGTGGGCATTAGACATGTCCTCCTTAAACCCAAAGGCAGGTCTTTGCCTCTGCACCTGGAGGGTGGTGGGAGGTAAGTAGTTCCTCATGGATTAGAGATGGTGTATCAGAATTTCCAAAACTGGACGCTGAATCTTGAGAGCCTCTGAAAAAGCTTCATGAGCCTGTGCTGATAATGCCCTGTACATCCTGACTTGGTTTGCCCTGATGACAGGCAGGCATATCTGGCACTTGGACTTTTTCAGGAAGGCAGTCTCACATTTCATAGGTATGGCAGCAGCCCTTGCCCTTAGAAAAGTACTTCCTGTTACATCCTTACTCTTTCACTCTCTGTCCCTCTACCCTAAGAATTCATTTCCACAGAGTCACAGACTTAAGTGATAAAGATCATATAGTTTTATTTTTTAAAGAATAACCTGCTGGTCTTTAGTTCTCTCCTATTCTTTAGCCCTCCCATTGAGGTGAAGTCCAGTCAGACTGACTTCACCTGAGTGATTTGGATTCTGGCCAGAGCCTGGAAATCCAGTATGATCTTGACTGAGGCTGCCCCTTCTCCCTGTCCTCTTGGATATTTGGAGCATCTCTGTGGAACTGGAGTATACCAGGCTGTAGGGGAGAGAACCTGTGTGGCAAGAGGAAAGGGTAGGAGCTCGTGTGAGTAGCTCTGTTCTCTATGCTTCTGCTAAACACAGCAGGGAATGTAGAATGGGTGCCCTATCCAGAGAGCTGCCAGTCTGGAATGAGACAGAGGGAGAAGATAATATCCTCAGGGTCTAGTGAAGAGACACAACTCAACAGTGACAAAAATCTCAGATGTCATCTAATCCAGCCCAGAGGCAGGAAGGCAAGGATAATTTCATTTTTCTCTGTATTTCAAGTGCTTGGCACACAATAGGCACTAAATAAATTCCTGTTGATCATTTGATATGGCATATAACAAATATTTATTGAACCTTTTTGATGTGCCAGGCACTATGATAAATCCAAACCAAAAGGTAGTTCCTACCTTCAAGGAGGTTACATTCTAATATAGGAAGAAAACCAAAAAACAGGCAAGGTACCTATAGAGGGGCATTGTGAAGTCTGGAGAGTAGTAACAGCCAAGAAAGGACTGAAACGTGGCTGGCCAGGTTCCATCCCCAAAATAAAAGCTCCAGAAGGAATTCACCAGAGGCAGAAGTAGGCCAACATGATGGAGAGAGATTCCAGGGTGAGAAGTTATGAGGTGAAGTAAGAAACAGAAAAAAATTTTTTTAGAGAAAAAAATATACATATTCTCAGCTGTGCTTGATAACTGAACAAAAATTTCACTATGTACAAGGGCATAAAAACCTTGCCAACAAATGCAAAAAATTGCATTTTTTACAGACCACATAATGCAATAAAAAGTATATTCAGCAGAGGTCCACTGGTGAAATGATTTTAAATTATTTGGAGAATAAATAACAATCCTAAATAGTAGTAGAATCAAAAGAACTGCTACATGCATTATCTTGGTCAAACAATATCCATCCCTTATAAATGGGCTTTTCTTGGAATCCCATTTGACTTAATATCCATTGCACTTTTCCTCTAACTAACTGGGGAGACTTCTTGTCTCTGGGTAGCAGGTGCTTGCAGTTTATTCTTCCCAGGTCCCGAGTATTCTCTGGAGCTATTTTGTAGCTCAGCAGCTCATCTAGTATTTAAACTTCGTGGGGCAGGATAGTTTTCTATTAGTTTGCTATGTTGTAGGCTACCTGCATAATAGAATTTCCAAACGGGATTGTAATCACTTCCTAAAGTTCTTGATGTCAAACTTCCATATCAGTATCACCACTTAATATTTTTTTTAAATTATGCAGTATTTTATTTTTCCCCAGTTACATGTAAAAATAATTTTTAACATTTGTTTTTAAAGCTTCGAGTTCCAAATTCTCTCCCTTCCTCCATCCCTCCCCCCCTCCATTTAGAAAGTAAGCAATTCAATATAGGTTATGCATGTATAGAAATGTAAAACATTTCCATATTAGTCATGAAGTGAAAGAAAACAGACAAAAAGCCTCGAGAAAGTAAAGTCAGTAAAAAAAAGTATGCTTTAATCTGTATTCAGAAACCATCAGTTCCTTCTCTGGGGATAGATAGCATTTTTCATCGTAAGCCCTTCATAGTTGTCTTGGATCATTGTTTTGTTAAGAATAGCTAAATTATTCACAGCCGATCATCTTACAGTATTGTAGTTACTTTGTACACAGTACATTTCACTTTGTATCAGCTCATGTAAGGTTTTTCTGAGAGCTTCCTGCATATCATTTCTTAATAATATTCCATCATGATCACATACCATAATTTGTTCAGCCATTCCCCAATTGATGGGCATCCCCTCAAACTCCAGTTCTTTGCCACCAGAAAAGAGTGGCTATAAACATTTTTGTATGTACATGTCCTTTTCCTTTTTGTTTTTTTCTCTCTTTTTGGAATACAGACCTAGTAGTGGTATTGCTAGGTCAAAGGGTATGCATGGTTTTATAACCCTTTGGGCATAGTTCCAAATTGCTTTATAGAATGGTTGAATCAGTTCACTACTCCACTAACAATCCATTAATGTCTCATTTTTCCCACATCCCTTCCAACATTTGTTATTTTCCTTTTCTGTCCTATTAACCAATCTAATAGGTATGAGGTAGTGCTTAGAATTGTTTTAATTTGCATTTCTCCAAGCAGTAGTTAGATCATTTTTCATATGGCTATAGAAAGCTTTGATTACATCATCTGAAAACATATCTTTTGATCTTTTATCATTTGACTTAGTCTGTTTTTTAAGGTGTTACTTTCTTCAGTATTTTTTTTTTGAGGGGGGAAGTTAGGGCAGTTGGGTTAAGTGACTTGCCCAAGGTCACACAGCTAGTAAGTGTTAAGTGTCTGAGGTTAGATTTGAGGTCAGGTCCTCCTGACTCCGGGGGCGTGCTCTATTCACTGTGCCACCTAGCTGCCCCTCTTCAGTATTTTTTTGTATGTCCTTTACCAAGCTATTGACTCATTTTTCATGATTTTCTTGCATCACTCTCATTTCTCTTCCTAGTTTTTCTTCTATCTCTCACTTGATTTTCAAAATTCTTTTTGAGCTCTTTTGTGGCCTGAGACCAATTCATATTTTTCTTGGAGGTTTTGCATGTAGAAACTTTGACTTTGTTATCTTATTCTGACTGTATTTTGATCTTCCTTGTAACCATAATAACTTTTTATGGTCAGAATTTTTTTTTCTGTTGTTTGCTTATTTTCCCAGCCTATTTCTTTTAACTCTTTGTTAAAGTAGGGTTCTGCTTGGGAGGGGCAGGGGGGCACTGTCCCAAGCTTCAGGAGTTTTGTACAGCTGTTTTCAGAAATACTTCTAGGGACCTATAAGTTTTCAGTTCTTGCAAGGTAGTGTAATCTAAGGAAAGTTATTTATTCCTCTCTTGGCCTGTGATCTAGTCTGTGAGTGACCACAAGCACTCTTTTCTGCCCTGGAGCTGTGACTCCACTGTAGCATGCAAGCTCTGGTATACTAGTGCTCCTCCTTGCTCTGGGACTGCCACTGATGGTACAGTGGATAAGATGCTGGGTCTGGAGTCAGGAAGACCTGAATTCAAATCCCACATCAGACACTAGCTGTGTGATTCTGAGCAAACCTATTAACCTCTGCTTCAGTTTTCTTAATGGCAAAATGGGGATAATAATAGTATCCATCTCAAAGGGTTGTTCTGAGGATCAAGTAAGATACTATTTGTAGAAAGCACTTAGAACAGCACTGGCCATGTAGTATGTGCTTTTACTTATTCCTTTCCCTTTCCCTTCCCTGGTTGTGAGTCTTTATATCTTCTCTGTCATTTTTGATGCCCACACATGAATTGGTAGGTAAGCATGGCCTTTATTCAGTGATCAAAAACTATGGCCTAAAACCTATGGGATCATTTTTGGTACCATTGCGTGCATGCCCTAGAAAAGACACATATATGCTAAGGGCAGAACCAGGATGGCAGAGTAATGGTAAGAACGTTGAACTCTCTCACAGCTTTTCCACAGTGATTTAGAAAACTCACTAGACTCAGTCTTGTTTGGGAAATCCAAGCAAAAAAATAGCAGGTCTGTGAACACTAGGGACAGGGTCTGGTCAGGAGTAAGCAGAGAGTCTGTGCCCTAGGGAAAAAAGATGTCCTAGATCCAGCACAAGGGGCTTGACTTCGTGCTAACTGGCATTTCTATTACTCACTACCCAGTTCTAGGTCACAGATCCAGGATGGACAGTTTGTAGATCTGTGCCTAAATGTGTTGTTTCAGGGTGAGGAGTGGTTGCTGACCCTACATTGTGTCCTGAGCAAGGAGCAAATTCAAAATCAAATAGTAGCTGTGTGGCTCTGAAGCCTGAGGCAGAGCAGAATCTAAGCTCCAATCTCCAGCCAAGTCAGAAGCCTTTAGTATAGTAACCAAGGCAGAAATACTAGACCAAAAGAAAGCTTGCAATTCTGTCACTTTGAACCCGCAGAGCTTTCCAGTGGATTGATTGTGGCAGCAGTCTACTGTAATTTCTAACTAGGGACAGTGTGATAGGACAGACTCAAATCCAGGTCAGGAATTTACTAGCTCAGACCAGGGTGGCAATAATTAGACTTTACCCTATATCAAACCACCTTGGTGGCATGAAAGCTTACAAGTTCCCAGCCTGAGTTGTCCCTGAGACCCTAGAATAATAGTACTAAAGACCTCAAGAAAACAGCAGAAGGATCAAAGAGGGTGAAAGCTCGGCTGAGACATTCCCCACAGAAGTGTTCAAAGTCAGGAAGTAGGCTGGAAGAATAATGAGCAAACACAAAAATGAATACCACCATGAAAAAGCTATTATGGTGATAAAGATATTCAGGAGACAACCAGAAGAAGAAAACTCTTGAAATACCTGCATACAAAGCCTCAAAGAAAAACAATGCTTGAGCACAAGTCTAATCAGAATTGCTGGAAGATATGAAGTAAAAAAATTTTTTTTAATTGAGTGTGCTACAGAAAAAGTAGAAAAAGAAACAAGAACTATGGAAGAGAGACATGAAAAGAAAGTAAATGGCTTGGCATAACAGGTGTAAAACCTTGGCAAGCAACAAACTCCATGAAAATTTTAATGGACCAAATAGAAGATAACTCCATGAAACAACTAGAAGTATCAAAATAAAGTTAAAAGACTTGAAAAAATAGAAGAAAATTTAAGGTATCTCAAAAAAAATGATCTAGAAAGTAGATCAAAGAGAGAAAATTTAAGGCTTTTTGGACTATCTGAAAGTCAATCCTCTCTCTTCATCAAAGAGCCTAGATACTATATTTCAAGAAATCATAAAAGAAAAATCCCCAGATGTCTTAGAACTAGAGGACAAAATAAAAATTAAAGAAACCCAAGATGACAATTCCCAGGGATATTAGAGAAAAAATCCAGACTTTCTAGATTTAAAAAAATAAAAACCACAAGCATCTAGAAAGAATGCAAGTACCAGAGAACCACAGTCAGGATGAGGGTGGCCACAAAATTTAGTGGCCACCACTATAAAAAGGAGATCATTTGAAATAGTGTTCCGAGACACAAAAGATTTAGGCTTATGTTTTGCCTAGAAAAACTGAGTAAAAACTTACAAGGGAATAAATGGACTTTTAATGAAGCTGGAGTTCCAAGAGAAGACCAGAACTGAATAAAATTGAAATGCAGGAGTTTTGAGTAAAAAAGTAAATAGGGAGCAACCGTGAGAGGCTACACAGACAAACTATATTATAATATAGAGATGATACATATATCCCCTTAGAATTCTATTATCAGCTGGGGTTGTAGAGCCTAAATAGAGGTCCTCAGAAAGGTTCTATTCTTGTTCTGATGATATTAAAGGAAGAAAGGGAAGGGAAGAGGAATACACTGTCAGGGAGGAGGGAGAGTAAAGATGAAGAAAATTACCTCACACAATTAGAAGTCTGTAAAAAAAGGAGGAAAGGCTTGGGGAAGAGTGGTGACATTTGAACTTCACTCATCTGAACTGGTCAAAGGACAGAAGAAGACAAGAGGGAAATAAGAGGGAGGGCAGATTAAGGAAGGGATTAATAAAGTGGGGTCAGGAGACAAAGCAAAGGAAAAGTATAGAAAGGAAGGGGGAAAATACACAACAATCAAATGTGAATGCGGATGGGATGAACTCTCTCATAAAATGGAAGAGGATAGTAGACTGGAGTAGAAAGCAGAATGCAACAATATATTTAAGGGAAACAAACTTGAAATAGAAAGGTGTACATAGAATTAAAATATGAGACAAGAGCAATACCTAATGTTTTCAGTGAAGTATAAAAGGCAAAGGTAGCAATCATGATTTCAGACAAAGTCATAGCAAAAACATACCTGGTTAAAAGAGATAAACAGGGAAACTCTTTTGCTGAAAGTTACCATGGACAATGAATTACTAAAAAATATAAGTTCCAGGGAGAAATAGACAGTAGAACTACAATATTGGGAAGCCTTGATTTACTAATTTCAAACTTAGATGAAAAACAAAAAGACTTGAAAGTATCTGAGAGGAATTCTAGAAAAGTTATATGTGGTAGGCCTCTAGAGACTACTGAATAGTAATAGAAAGGAATATATAGGGGAGGGATAAGTGGGATATGATGGTGAGGTAAAAAACAAAATATCAAAAAAAATTTTAAAGAAAAGAATATACATATTCTCAGCTGTGCATGATACTTGAACAAAAATTGACCATGTACAAGGGCATAAAAATCTTGCAAACAATTGCAAAAATTGAATGTACTTTTTACAGGCCAAAATGCAATAAAAAGTATATTCAGCTCAGGCCCACTGATGAAATGATTAACAATTATTTGGAGAATAAATAACTTAATCCTAAAAAGTAGGTGAATCAAAGAATAAATGTAATCAATAATTTCATTAAGTCATCAGTGAGACAACATATCAAAATTCTGGGGATGTAAGCAAAGCAATCCTTGGGGGAGAATATGTATATCTCTAATATAGGAGATAAAAGATTTTGGGCATAGAAATGAAAAAAAAAAACACCCTAGAGAACCAACAAATTAAAAATACCAAACAGCAAAGTCAGAATCCTAAAAATCAAAGCAAAGATTAACAAAATTGCAAAGAATAAAAAATAAAAATAAAACCATTGAATTAATAAATAAAAAAATAGGAGTTTGGGGTTTTTTGGGGAGAGGAGAAACAATAAAGTAGATATCAGCTAAATTTATTTTAAAGAAGGAAGAAAAACCCAAAATTACCAGTACTAAGAATTACAATGATAAACTCACAAGCAATGAAGAAATAAAATAATTATATTTTGTCTATATGCTGGTAAAACTGATAATAGAAAATGAAATGGATGAATATTTTTAAAAAATATAAAATGTCTAGATTAACAGAACCACAAATTGAGGATATACATAGGTCAACCTTAGAAAAAGAAATTAAACCTGGAGTGAACTCCCAAAGAAAAAATTCAGGGTTCAGATGGATTTACAAATGAATTCTATCAAACATGTTCAAACAATTAATTTCGGTACTGCATAAACTGCTTGAAAAAATAGGAAAAGAAGGGGTCTAATTAGTGCAAATATGACCTTGTTACCTAGACCAGGAAGAGTCAAAACAGAAAACCATACACCAAAATCCCTTAACATTTATGCAAAATTATTAAATAAAATATTAGTAAGGATACTATAGTAACATATCATAAGGATTATGCTCTATAACCAGCCTGGTTTTATACAAGAAAGTCAGAGCTAGTCCAACATTAGGAAAACTATAAATATTATTGACCATAATAGTAGCAAGAATAACAAATAATTATGTGATTACTTCAATACAGAAAAAGCTTTTGGCAATATATAACACCCATTCCTGTTCAAAACAAACTCTAGACAGCATAGACAATATCTACCTAAAACCATGAGCCAGCATTATCTGTAATAGAGATAAATTAAAGTTCTTTCCAATAAAATAAAGGGTAAAGCAAAGGTGTCCATCATCACCATTACTATTCAATATATGCTAAAAGTACTAGCTATAACAATAAAACAAGAAAAAAGAATTGAGGGAATAAAAACAGGGATAGGAGAAAGAAAATAGTCACTTTTTTTGCAAGTCATATAATGACTTAGAGACTCCTAGAGATTCGATTTTAAAAATTAATTGAAAACATTATGAGCTTCATCAAAGTAGCAGGATATAAAATAAACCCATATTTCTGTGTATTACCAACAAAATTCAGCAGGAAGAGACAGGAAGAAAAATTCTATTTAACTACAGAAAGTATAAAATATTTGGGAGTCTACCTGCCAAGGTACTCACAAGAACTATATGACCACAACTACAAAATACTTTTCACAATTAAAGATAGACTTAAATGACTGGAAAAAGATGAATTGCTCCTGAGAAGGCCAATATAATAAAAATATATTTAAATTGATTTATTTGTTAAGTGTCATACTAATCAAACTACTAAAGGATTGTTTTATAGAGCTAGAAAGATAACAATTCATCTGGATGAGCAAAAGGTAAAGAATCTCAAAGGTATTAGTGAAAAAAAAAAAAACCCAAGCAAGAGCATCTAGCAGTTTCAGTTCTCTTTCTATACTACAAAGCAGTAACGATCAGAACAATTTGCTGCTGGTTAGTAAGTAGAAAGTTTGATCCCTAGAATAGATTATATATAATATACAGAAATAAATTAATATAGAAATCTATTATTTGGTAAATCCAAAGAACACAGTTACTGAGGCAAGAATTTGCTAATCAACAAAAATTTTAAAACTTTTGCAAGACCCCATGAAGCTAAAACGAGAAGATAAGCAAGCAAATTGGGGGGAAAAAATCTTTGGAGCATATTTCTTGGATTAAGGTGTCATTTTAAAGATATATAGGGAACTGATTTATATTTGTAGGAATAAAAACCATTACACAGCTATTAAATGGTCAAAGGATATGAATAGGCAGTTTTTAGAGGATGAAATTCTGTTGAAAACTATTAATAGGTATATGAAAAAATGCTCTAAATCACTAGTAATTAGAGAAATGCAAGTTAGAAGAACTCTGAAGTTCTACTTCATATCTGTCAGATTGGCAAAGTTGACCAAAAAAGTAAAATGACAAATGCCAAAGGGATTGCTGGACATCAGATACATTATTGTGCAGTTAGTTGGTGGGACTACAAAATGGGGCAGCCATTTTAGAAAGCAATTTGGAACTCTTCCCCCAAAGCTATTAAATTGTGCATACCCCTTGACCCAATGATATCACTACTGGGTCTATACCCCAAAGAAATCAGAGAAAGGAAAAGGACCCATAAATGTAAACATTTATATAGCAACTCTTTCTGTAGTGACAAATAATTGGAAACTGAAGAAGTGCTCATCAATTGGGAAATGACTGAACAAGTTATGATTGTGAATATGATGGAATACTATTGTGTTGTGTAAAATGAAATAGATGGTTTCAGAAAAACCTGGGTAAACATGTTTGAACTGATGCAGAGTGGAGTGATTAGAACTAGGAGAACACTTTATGTAATAACAAGATTGTATAAACAGCTTTGAAAGGCTTGGGAACTCTGATCAACAAAGTAGCCAATCGTGATTCCAGAGGACTTATGATGAAACATGCTACCCACCTTCTAATAGAGAGGTGATGGCCTCAGGGTGTGGATTGAGGCATATTTTTATTTTCTAGACATGGCCAATGGAGCAATCAGGTTTTTTTGACTCTTTGTTTTTGTAATGAGAATTTTCTTTTTCTTTCTCATTGGGTTTAAGGAGAGATTTGAGGGAGAGAAGGTGGTTCTTCATCTGAAAATAAATTTAACTTAAAAAAAAATGTAGTAACTCCCTTATCCCTGCTATTCAGGCCTTGAGATCCCAGGATGCTTAGTAGCATGTGATTATAACCCTAAGGTATAATTCTAGACCTCTTGAATTTGGCCAAAACCAATTTCTTTCTTTCTTTTTGCTTGTTGGAGGGGGGATGGCAGGGCAATTGGGGTTACTTGCCCAAGGTCAAACGGCTAGTAAGTGTTAAGTATCTGAGGTGAGATTTGAACTCAGGTCCTCCTGACTCCACGGCCAGTGCTCTATTCACTGCGCCACCTAGCCGCCCCCAAAACCAATTTCCTTTTAAGTCATTTGCTCTCAAAATCTCTACTAGATTCATATATACTTATATATGTAAATACTGTCTCTTATAATAGAATTTGTAAACTCCTTAGAGACAGGAGATTGTATCCTCTGGTCCTAGCTAGAAGGTGCTTAATAAGCTTGTTGCTACAGTTTAGAGCTCCTCCTGGTGGTAAACAATGATTTTGCACCCCGAGTAACTATTCCAACCACTCTTTTTCTTGTAAATTTTAAAAATTTATTTTAAACTTAAATACAAAATGAAAAAAGAGAAAAAAAGTTGCCACGAACACAGAAGAACATAACAGAGGATACAATATGAAACAATACATTTCCATTTCAAGAAAACCTATATAATAAGTACTACACATTGTTTTCAGAGCTGCTCAGCTTTTCTTTGCTTCCTTGTAGGTTTTCTTCTGTTCTGTACCGTACACTTCCTACTTTAGTTTTCCCCTCCCTCCCTCCCTCTTACCCTAAGGAAGGCTACAATTAATCACAGATACACACATACACACGTGTATATATGTATATATACATACACGTATACATAGATATCTAGAAACATACCCATAAGATATTTAGAAACATACACACATTTACACTCATACACCTATATGTAAGACTGTGTTACACTTATTTCCACTTCTCATCTGTTTCTCTGAAGGTGGATAGCATCTTCCTTTATAAGTCCAAGTCTTTCCATGTTTTTCTAAATCAACTAGCTCATCATTTTCTACACTACAGCAATATTCCAACCCTGAGAGATTGTCTATGAAAGTTTCCACCCTAATTTTCTGCATTCCTTTTATTCTTGGTGGCATAGGTTTACTTATACAAGAAAATTTTAATTTAAAATAATCAAAATTGACCATTTTATATTTCAACAACGCTCTCATCTTATAATATAGTTAAAGGTCTGATGCTACTGAATCTACTTCCTTTATATTTTTTTCCCCTGGTTTCTTTGAAGTTCCTGACCTTTTGTTCTTTCAAATTAACATTATTATTTTTCTAACTCAGTAAAATAACTTTTTAGTAATTTAGTTGGGATGACATTGGATAAATAGATTAGTTAGATAAAATTGTCATTTAAAAAATTATATTGACTTTACCTACCCATGAACAATAAATATTACTTCAGTTGGTTAGATCTGACTTTATATGTATAAAAAGTGTTTTATGTTTATGTTCATATAGTTCCTGTGTCTGTTTTGGCAGATATACTCTCAGGCATTTCATAACGTCTAGTTATTTTAGATGGTCTAAAACAATATTGAATAATATTGCTGACACATAGTGTAATTTCCCTTTTTTTCTCTTTTGATTAAATATATTTTAGTTTTAAATTTGTCTGAGATCATGATTACTACCCCTGCTTTTTTTACATAATAAATTCTACTCCTGACCTTTATTTTATCTTTGTGTGTATCTCTCATTTTTGCAGCATTTCCTGAAAGCAATATATTGGTGAATTCAAATTTTTAATCTCCCATCAGTTTCTATTTTATGGGTAAATTCATCCCATTCACATCCTAAGCTATAATTACTTGTATATTTTCTTCCTTCCTATTTTTCCTTGCTATGCTTCTCACCTTATTTCTACCTCTCCTCACTCTTCTGCCTTTCTTCTACCTACTTTCTTGCCTTAACCTACTTACCCATCCAAGAATCCCTCCCTTGTCCTCTCTCCCCTTGCCCTCTTATTTCTTTCTGAATTTAGAAGACTTTTATACCCGTATATATGTTGTTCCCTCTTTAACTGATTCCCAACGAGAATAAGGTTCCAGCATTACACACCTTCCCCGCCCCCCCACTAGCTGCTTCTATATGTTTTTCCTTTTATACCTTATTTGTATAATATAGTTACTCCTTTTTATCTCTCTCTACACAGTTTTATTTATTTTTTTTAGAATTACCCCATCTTACTCAGCTTAGTCCAAGCCTTTCTTTCAAACTACTCAAGTAATGATGATAGTCATAAAAGTACTGATACAATTTTCACATATAAGAAGCAAACAATTTGACCTTATTGAGTTTTAATGTTTGGCTTATATGTTTAATGTTTACCTCCTGAGTCTTATATGTCAATTTTTTCCTTAAGTTCTGCTGTTTTTGTCAGAAATACTTGAAAGTCTTTCAGTTCATTATTTTTTTTCTCATTTGGGATTACACTTAACTTTGCTGGGTAAGTTACCCTCTTTGTCATAACCCCAACTCTTTTGCTCTGCAAAACATAATATTCCAAGACTTAAGATCCTTCAACATAGTAGTTGCTAGGTCTTTTGTAATTGTTATTGTAGCTCCATATTTAAATTGGTTTTTTTCCTTGCTGTTTCCAATATATTCTCCTTAACTTGGGACCTTTGAAACATGGCTAGGATATTCCTGCTGTTTTCCTCCTGGGATCTCTTTCAGGTAGTAAATGGTGGACTTTTTCTATTTCTGATTTGACTTCTTGTTCTAGAGCTTCAGGGTAATTTTCCTTGATAATTTCTTGTAATACTGTATCAAGATTATTTTTTTTAATTGTAATGTTCAGGCAGTCTATTATTATATTATTTCTCCTCAGTCTGTTCTCTAGATCAGTTGTTTTTCTGATGAAATGTTTCACATTTTCTTCTATTTTTTCATTCTTTTGATTTTGTTTTATTATTTCTTGGTGTTTTAGAACATCATTAGATTCCCTTTGGTCAGTTCTAGTTTTCAAGGAATTATTTTCTTCTTTAAATTTTTAGTTCTCTATTTTAAGTTGGTTGACTTTCTTTTCATAATTTTCTTGATTTCCTTGGATTGCTCTTATTTTTTTCTAATTTTTCCTTAGTCTCTCTTATTTGATTTTCAAAGTCTCTTTTCAGTTCTTCCAAGAACTCTTTTTGTGCTTGGGACCATTTGACTTTTCTCATTGAAAAAGGAGTGGATTTTTAGCTTCATTGCTTTCTCTAATATGAACCCAGATCTTCTTTCTCCTCATAGTAGCCATCTTTGATTGGGTTCTTTCTCCTTTGCTTATTCTTTTTTTGTTTTGAGTTTTATTTTGTTTTTAGAAGCTGTTAGTGTAATCCAGTTCTAGTCCCAAGATCTGGAGAATAATACCCTGAGCTTCAGGTCCTTCTTACTGTTATTTTCTGAGGTCTGTCCCAGGGCTCAGTCTTGGGCTTTCCTTTCCACTCCTAAGTAACCCCCAGCCACTCTGTCCCACAAATGATCTTGCTCCTTGCAGTCCCTCTGGTGGATGCAAGCTACAGCTCTCCTCTCTACCCTGGAACTGGAGCCAGAGACCCTGCTCACCCAACAGCAGCAGCTACAGCCTGGGATGAGTCTAGTCAGCACAGTTGGGCTTGGCATCCCTTGACAGTGGAAGGTCCTTCAGTCTTCTCCTCCTCACTTTGTCACACTGTCCCCGAGATGAAAGTTTCTAAGGCTGTGGCTACCTCCCCACCCCAGCTGTCCCCAGGACTTGGTTGTTTGTTGATTCCAAAGAGTGAACCTGGAGGTGTTTGCACTTCACTAAGACCAAACCTCAGCCCTCTAGAGGTCTGGTCTTTCTTGGTGTCTTCTCAAGTTGTCCTAGGAGAATAACTGCTTTGCCTTGATTTTTGTTTTTTTTTTCCACTACTCTACTTTTCCTCTGAGGTGATAGTCAATCTTTTTTTGTGAAGGAAATCTGGAGAGCTGAAAGTTTTCTGACCTGCTCTGCCATCTTCCCAGAATCCTCTCCCAGCCACATTTTCTAGGAAATATGTGAAGCACTAATTGTCCCTATAAAGTCAGATACACTTTATATACCTTCATACACATTCTAAGTCTTCATCCAAGTGAATGATAAAAATGTTGGATGGAAAAGGACCAATGACAGATTCTTTTTCTTTTTTATTTCATAGCTTTTATGAAGGAATATTTGCTTCAAAGGGATAATAACAAATTAGAGACATATTGCACACAGGTGAGAGGTGTAATTTACCTCAGTCTCTGGGTAGAGGAAGGGAAATTAGGTTCATAGTTCAGCTCAATTCCTATATAGCACCTTCCTGGTTTCAAGTTCAAAACCCCTCTTGGGCTGCAGTCCCAGGCATCTTGATTCGTCATGGATTTCTAGGTAGGCTAACCTGATGCAATATCCAACCTGGAATCCAGACTCCAAAGTTGCCATGGTTTGATTCTGGGTCCAGTGGACCAGTGGGGATTACAACCTTTACCTAGAAACCAAGGACAAACAAAACTGAACAGAAATAATACACCTACACTGCCTATTTCTTTGGGCATAGGACCTAAAAGGGGAGGTATCCCCCTCCCAGCTCATTTCATGGTGCCTACACTGTGAGTGAACTGTGTGTGATCTCTACCCTCTGGACACAGCAGGAAAGAGAGTGAAACTGTCCCAGTCTGCCACTTTTAAAGCTGCTTCCTGTTCTGGCTATGTAGCTAATTGAAAGAGAGTACCACCCATGTGATAGAAGTATGCAGAGAAATAGGATGCCTCCATGTTAGGTGCTCAGGGTATGCTCCAAGTTCCCATGACACATTTCCTCCTGTTGGAAATTTACCATTCCTTGCAAGTAAGCAGGATTAAATTTTTCAGCCCAGGCCAAAGTCAGATTGCTAGCCCACCCAAGCAGACAGCTCTCTCCAGGTTGATATCATTCCATCTCTGGTCTCCAGAGCAGGTCATTCAACCCACTCCAAATCCACCTAACCGTGCTATTGTCTAGCTGATATCTTTCTATCTTGTTCACAAGGACGTCATAAGATATTTTTTTCCTTTAAAAAAAAGGATGTCTTTTTTTATATCACCATCATTTCCAACCATATATCTACATCTCTTCCCAATCCGCTGAATTATTATTGGACAAGTACCCTAACCTCTATTATAACAAAGAAAGAAGAAAAGAAAAAAACCCCAGTTCATTAAAACCAACCAACCATGTTTGACAGTATATGCAATATTCTATACTTATATGCCCCACTTGGACAAGGGAGGTGAATTTTCTTAACTCTTCTCCAGAGCCAGGCGTGGTCACTGCTAACAGCACAACATTCAGTTTCTTTTTTTTTTCTTTCCCCTATTTCTGTTTTTTTAGTTATTGTGTATATTGTTGTTCTGGTTCTTTTTGTCTCATTTCGCATGATTCCTTTCCAGGCTTCATTGCTGACTCATCTCCGCAGGACTTTTTCTACCACCCCCCACTTTTCATTTGCCTTTTATGTATTGTCTTCTCCCATGAGAACATGAGGATCATATGAAATGGTATTTGTAAAGTTCTCACAGCCGTTCCTGGTGCTTGCTAGGTATTTAATAAACATTTGTTCTCTTCTTTCGTCTTAAAGAATTGCCTAAGAAGACCTGAGTTCAAATATAACCTCAGACACTTACTAGCCTAGCCCTGTGGCCGTGGGGAATTGATTTAACCCCTGTTGGTCTGAATTTCCTCAGCTGTAAGACAGTGGTAATAACAGCACTTTTCCTCCCTGGACAGTTGTGAGGATGAACAAAATAATGCTTGTGAAGCACTTCGCAACTTTAAAACACCATATAAACGCTCACTACTATTGTTGTCGTTGCTATGATTAATATTATGTTATTTGAGGGCAGGGACAGTGTTTCTTTTTCCTTGTGTTTATATTCCCTATACTTAGCACAGTTCCTGACATACGTTGTTGTTCAATCATGTCCTTCTCCCCGTGGCCACATTTATGGTTTGCTGTTTCCTTTTCCAGCTCATTTTACAGATGAGGAAACTGAGGCAAGCAGGGTTAAGTGATGTATCCAGAGTCACCCAACTATTAAGTGCCTGAGGCTGGATTTGATCTCGGAAAGATGAATTTTCCTGACTCCAAGCCTAGTACTCTATCCACCACTCCACCTGGCTGCCCCATATACTCGCCCCATTCTAACATAATTCATTTATCCTCACAAATATCCTGGGACAATGGTGCTATCATTACCCGCATTTTACAGTTAGCTGGTAAGCATTTGAGGTTATATTGGAACACAGGTCTTCCGGACTCCAGCCCCAGTGCTCTATTCACTTTGCCACCTGGCTTCCAGGTATACTTATTTTTAGAGAGGCAGCATGCAGTGGATAGAGGATGGCTGTTGAGTGGGGAATACCTGGATTCAGGTTCTGTCTTTGACATAAAACCCAGGTCCTATGATCTCATACTAATGCCATTCCAAGTCGATTGACCTCTCAGGGCCCTAGGCAATTCTCTAATACTAGAGAATGAGACAAATATTTATTAAATATTTACTAATTGTTGGGGCAGCTAGGTGGCACAGTGAATAGAGCACCGAGCCTGGAGTCAAGAGGACCTGAGTTCAAATCCGGCCTCAGACACTTGACACACTTACTAGCTGTGTGACTTTGGGCAAGTCACTTAACCCTAGTTGCCCTCCAAAAAAGCAAAAAATATATATATTTACTAAGTCCACTGGGCCTCATTTGTCCCAACACCGAACTTGAATAAGAAAGGTGCTGGAATTTTAGTTGTACCCACACCTTTAGCATTTTGTCATTGATCAGAAGTCTTTCGTTTTGCTTTTTTTTTTTTTTTTTTGCTTTTTTTTTGTAGGGCAATTGGAGTTAAGCAACTTGCCCAAGGTCACATGGCTAGTAAGTGTTAAGTGTCTGAGGTTGGATTTGAACTCAGGTCCTCCTGACTTCAGGGCCAGTGCTCTATTCAATGCGCCACCTAGCCACCTAGCCACCCCAACCAGAAGTCTTTCAAAGCTGTTTGTCTTCACAATATTGCTGTTCTTGATAAACTGTTTTCTGGGTTCTGTTCACTTCACTCTTCATCACGTCATACGTGTCTTCCCAGGTTCTTCTAAAACCTTCATCATTTCTTATACTATAATACTATTTATTCTACTGTATTCATATGCCAAATTTTGTTAGCTATTCCCCAGTTGATGGGTACCTCATTAGTGTCTGGTTCTTTGCTACCACAAAAAGAGATGTTATATACATTTTTGTACGTATGGATCTTTTTTCCTCTTTGATCACTTTGGAGTGTAAACTTAGTAGTAGTTGGGCCAAAGAGTAATGCATGGTTTAATAACTTCTTTGGGTATAATTCTAAATTGCTTTGTAGAATGACTCTTCACAGCTCTTCAAATAATGCGTGAATGTGCCTGTTTTCCCACAGCTCTTCCAACATTTGTCATATTTCTTTTGTTAGATCTGGCAATCTAATGGGTATGAGATAGAACCTCTCAGTTGCTTTAATTTGCATTTCTCTAATAATTAGGGATTTGGGGTGTTTATTCGTATGGCAGTTGATCCTTTGAACTTCTTTCTTAGAAAACTGTACCTATTCTTTTGCTATATGTCAATTGAAGAAGAGCTCTATTCTTATAAATTTGAATGAGTTCCTTGTATATTTTGTGAATGAGACCCATAATAATTTGCTGCAAAGATTTTTGTTGGTCACCTGCTTCCCTTATAATATTAGGGGCTTTGTTTTCATTTAGGCAAACCCTTTTTCACTTATGTAATCAAAAATAGCCATTTTCTATTCTGTGAGCCTCTCTATCCCTCTTTTGTCCAAATTGATTTTTTTCAAGCCTCTCCAAGCCAAAAGAAATTCTGCTTCAGATGTAAAGTAACCAGAGGTGAATCCATAGGATAAGAAACAGAAACACCACACAAAGAGAAAAGATGTCATGAATAATACTGGAGAATTTGTATACTTGGAACTTTCCCTCATCATTTCCTCTACCCCCAAACTTATTCCCAACCCATTCTATGCCCCTGCCTAAAACAATGGAGCAATCTGACAGGCTTGTATTTCAAAGACTTGCATCCCCGCCCTCCTTACAACTCCCTATTTGCCCAGTAAAGCCAACAAGCAATTATTCTCTGTTGCCATGGGAAGGAAAAGGAAAACCATTGAACCAGGAGAGATTCTAGGTTAGGAAGGGAGAGGATGCTTGTGAAGACAATCAATACTATTGGTATTCATCAAAAATGGAGAAAGTGGGGCAGACTGGAACCACAAGAATCAGAAACAAATTAATTCAATCAAGAACATTATTGTTAGGGATGAGGCTCTTGTTAGCTCAGGCCTCAGGTTTAGTTCAAGTGTGCTGTTAGGACCAAAGGAGGTAAAATTGAAGCGTTTGTACGTCATTGAACAGTTAACAAAAGGAAGTTTACTTAAGCCCTAACATAAAGTGAGATCAGTGGATAAAGTGTTGGGCCTGGAGTCAGGATAGACCTGAGTTCAAATCCTGCCTCAGACCCTTACTGTGTGACCCTGGGCATGTCACTTAATCCACAGGAAAAGGAAATGGCGAACAACTCCATTATCTTTGCCAAGAAAACCCTGTGGACGATATTGATGTGCTGTGGCTTATGGGGTCACAAAGAGTCGGATATGACTGAACAACAAAAACAATTTTAAAAAGATTTTACATGATAAAAATCAATGCAGCTAGGATAATAAAGGAAATTGTCGATTGGAGAAAACAAGTCTCGCTTGCATCTTTTGCATGGTGAGGGACAGAAGGTGAAAGGTTGGCAAGACAACTAGTTACTTTCCCTTGGCTTCTCCCCACCCTAGTATGGGCAGTTCCACTTCCTTCCAGCTCCTCCCTTCAGGTGTGGCTTTCTTTTTAATTAAAGTCCTCAGCCCCAGCTCTAGGGGATGGGTTATCTTCCTGATCCTTCTAGAAGAGAACAAAGGGAAATCTGGAGGGCCTCAAATAACTGCCTCCGAAAGGTTATTTTAGCTCATTTGCAAACCTCCCTCAAAAAAGAACTGCTAGCCTCCTAGTGCCTGGATATTGGTCTAGATTCACTTGACCTTTCTCTGCTTTCGAGAAACTATTAAAATAGAAATCAACAGAATCTCCTTTGTTGCTCCAAGATATAGCCCAGGAATGCCTCTCGGCTCCAGTAAAATCTTTCTCCTTTGTGGCTACTATCCATTATTTTTATCTATGCTGCATTTAACACCTGAGGGCAAACACAGAACCACACTACAATGAATGACCTTCTTATCTTAGCAAAACTTTTTTTTTAAACAAATGGGAAAACAGAAAGCAAAATTCTGTCTCTTGGTCTCTGTCTCTTGCATTCCTAAAGTCTAGGTCACTTTAGTCAAGGGGAATGGGGATTTTTCTGCTGACTAGAAGGCATCCATCTCCAAAATATTCCAATTCATTGACAACGTGCTAGGGGGCACTACTCATCAAAGATCTCTGATAAAGGTCTGCCAGCCAAGACACATAGGAAATTAATATAAATATGTACAACTAAGAGCCATTCCTTAATGGATAAGTAGTCAAAGGATTTGAATAATTGGTTTTCAAAAGAATTGCAAACTATTAACTGTCTGAAAGATTACTACACATTCCTAATCAGAGAAATGCAGATACAATCTATGTTGATTAATTTTGCTGAACCTCCATTTTTCTCTTCCTTTTCAAATCTTTGTTACAAGGGAAAACTTGTAGAGGAGAGGCAGGAGGGTTATATTCGGAAATGAATGTGAGAATGTAAAAAAAAAAGTATTAACAAAAATAAGATGCAATTTTTAAAAAGAAAAATGCAAATCAAAACAACTCTAAGGTTTCACCTACACTCAACAAATAGGTATAAAAAGGTGGAAATCAGTGGTGTAGGAGGGGCTACAGGGAGACAGTGTTTTCTCACTATACTTTCACTTGATTCCTACCTTTTCTCCCAATCTATGCAGCCTTTTCTGACTTTCTTTTCTTTCCTTCCCTGCTCAGTCTGGACCTAGAATTCATCAATTCAAAGTTGTTCTTACTTCTACTTTGCCCCTTGGACCTTCTCCCAAGGTTCTCTTAGCAGTCTTTACCTAAGGGTAAACACTACTCCACTTCTGCTGCTAGGGAAAGTTATGAAACATAATCATTTGGTCTGCAAGTTCATGCTTTGTAACCTCAGCTGAGCTCTCATTGGTGCTCTTTTCAGGTTCCTACCAAGCCTTTGCCTTTCCAGTCTAAAGAAATCCTACTTTTTTTGAGATTATGTCTCTCCATCTCACCGAGTCTGGAAGTACAGTGGCCACTTATGGGCTAAATCCCTCTACTGATCAACATAGGTGCTTGGATTTGCTCTGTTTTATTTTCTACCTGAGCAGATTCACCTCTCCTTAGGCCATCTGGTGACCCCCAGATCCCTAGACTAGAGGCTCTCTATAACAGAGTCAGACTTAGTGTAGATCCCTAATCTGTTTAGCATGCTGAAGCTCGGAACACCTGAGCTCAAATAATCCACCCATCTCAGCCCCTCCAGTAGTAGGGACTATAGGAGTGCACCACCATTCCCAATAAATCAATAGTCAATAAAGATTTGTTGGGTCGCTATTAATGTGCCAGGCAAGACAGGTATAAGACAGTCTTTGACCCCAAGGAGTTCACAATCTTTTGGGAGGAAGATAACATAAAAAGCTGAAAAGAAGGGAATGGGAGGAAAGGAGGAGAAAGTACCCTATCTCAGGGGCATGATGACGTCATGCAGCCCTGGGTGGGAAAATGATCTGAGGAGGTGTGAGTTACAGAGTTAATTTCATCTTGCAGAATGATGGGTTTCCAGAGGCCATAAAACCTAGGAGGTCAGCCGAGGAAAACCTAGGAAACAAGGGGTGAATTTCCTTCCTGACCAAGGACATCATGGGGTGATGTTTTGACTCCTGCGTGAATTGAATCTAAATAAGAGAGGGTTGCACAAAGTTGTCAGCCTCACTCTCTCTTCCAGAGTCACTGAAGTGGCAAGACAGAGAAGTCAGGACAACTACCGATGACCTAGGATGCAGTGGATGACCTTGGCATCTTTGATGTCTGACCAAACTCTCAGTGCTCGGTAGGACCCGCTTCAGCTGCCTTAATGGCCACTGAAAAAATTATTCCCATCTGCCCATTCTTCTGGGGGAAGTCTTCACATACTTGTGGAAGATAGACATTCCCCTTAATTCACTCATGGGTTTCATACTCCTTGGTTATCCTCAACCCGGTTTAGCCTTTTTTGCCAAGATGGTTTATTGGGGTGTGGCCATTGTCTATACAACAACTTCTTAGAGCCACAGGTGAGAGTTGAGTGCCGGGTAGACACTAAAGTAGATGAGCAGCCCTGAAAAGGGCTCAGCTAGTCCTCCTTGAACAATCCTTAAACCCCTGAGTCTCAAGGAGGCTTAGGGAGGAACTTTCCACTGTCCAATCTCCATTCTCTCCTATCAAAGAGAGGGAAGGTCCCTGGCTGGTGGTGCGGTACTGGGGAGGTGTGGGTTTCGGAGTTGCTTTCACCTTGCAGAATAATGAGTTTCTAAAGACCATGAAAAATCCTAAATTTTTAAGCTCCTTGCATTGACAACTAATATTTTTACATATTTTACAAATTCTAAACTTTAGTATCCATCAATTAAACATTTCGCATAAGCAAAAAAGAAAATTAAGACTATAAACTCTTAATTATTTGCAATTTTAAAATCTGTAACCCACAGCAATTCAACCTAATTGTCTCCGCACTTTCTGAATCACACCTTTGAATCTCCAGGTGTTTTGTGGGGGAGCAAGGCAGTGAAGATTTAGGGACTTTTCTAGGTAAAGGGACTGCCTATAGATTATACTCATTATTTATGAGAAAAAATGACATCAAAGGAAGATGACTGCAGTTTACTCTGCTGGAAGGACTGGGGTCAGAGTTAAGATATTACCAGTTTGATGGGAGGGAGGGATTCCTATGAGCCTAACGTGCCACAAGGGGAAAAGATGCCACATCAAGAATAACCATTGGAGCCTCATCCTGCAGCCTGGGTGATTTTCTTAGAGATTCACTGCTTCCTCATCTCCTTTTGTATCCCTCTCCTCTTGCCATAGTCTATGAACTATGGGACTCCTTTAGGAATTTCCTAGCACAGAAGGATGGGAAAGAAAAGCAAGAGATAGGTAATATTTCAGTTGGGAGTTGAATATATGTCTTACCTTACTCATAAATGTTGGTTTTTTAAATCATTTCAGTACCAAAGGAAGAAAGAAAACCGAGAGCAAACTATTTTAAGGGGTTGGGGCAGAGCTAAGAGAATTTTAAGAAATACTATTTTTAGAACTCTGGAAATTGTAATATGCAAAGAGTAAACACCACTTTCTGAAAAGTGACTTTTAAAAGCCAGTTATGATAGCGATCTTTCAGATCAATAGTTCATACTTGGAGTGCCCTCTAGTGACCAGAAAAGATATTGAAGCCTGATGAAATAGAGTTCTGATAGGCCGACAGGGGGCAATAGCTTGGGTATCGTGCCACCTGGTGGCTAATTTCGGTATAGTATTTAGAGTTACTCAGAGTTCCTCGATTGCATTTTAACCTTTTGAGAGAATTGTCTCTCTGTATGTCCAAAGAATAATAAAACAACAAATAGTTTTTCAAACAACAAAAATGTCTATCTGATCCTATATTCTCTTATGATCTATATTTCTTTTTAACAAAATTTTATATGTTATTTATTTATTTTTAGTTCTCACCATTCATTTCCACAAGATTTTGAGTTACACATTTTTGCCCCATCTTTCCCCTAGCCCCACCCCGATATGGTGAGCGTACTGAATACCCCTTCCCCCTATCTGTGCTCTCTTATATCCTACCCCACTCCCCGCCCCAACTTTCTAGTGGGGCAAGATGGATTTCTATACCCCAGTGCATGTATATCTTATTTCCCAGTTGCATGTAAAAAAAATTTTTTTAACATTTTTTTTTAAAACTTTGATTTCCAAATTCTTTCCTTCTTCCCTCCTCAGCCACCACCACTGGGAAGACATGCAATTCAATATAGGTTGTACATGTGTAGTTACGCAAAACGTTTCCATAGTAGTTATATTGTGAAAGACTAACTATATTTCCCTCCATCCTATCCCACCCCACTTATTCTATTTTCTACTTTGACCCTGTCTCTTTTTTTTTTAGCAATGAAAATATTTTTAATAATGGAACAAGAGCAGAAAACAAACATTTATTAAGCACCTACTACATACTAGGCACTGTGCTAAGTAAGTACTTTATTTTTTTATAAGTTATTTTTTTATTTACTTATTTACTTTTAATTTACAAGATTCAGTTCCACAATCACTTGAGTTTCAGATTTTCTCCCCTCCCTTCCCCCCC
>CM053582.1:489755050-489773661 GCA_028627135.1 Pseudochirops cupreus
TTTTTTCCTTGATCTGGGAACTCTGGAACCCAGGCTATAATATCCCTAGAAGTTTTCTTTTTGGGATCTTTTTCAAGAGGTGATCAGTGAATTCTTTTAATTTCTATTTTGCCCTCTGGTTCTAGAATATCAGGGCAATTTTCCTTGAGAATTTCTTGAAGGATGATGTCTAGGCTCTTTCTTTGATCATGGCTTTCAGGTAGTCCAATAATTTTTAAATGATCTCTCCTGGATCTATTTTCCAGGTCAGTGGTTTTTCCAATGAGATATTTCACATTGCCTTCTATTTTTTCATTTGTTTGGATCTGTTTTATAGTATTTTGATTTCTCATAAAGTCATTAGCTTCCATTTGCTTCAATCTAATTTTGAAGGAATTATTCTCTTCAGTGAGTTTTTGAAATTCCTTTTCCAACTGGTCAATTTGGTGTGTTTTTTTTAAATTAGATTTTATATTTATTTTTAGTTTACAACATTCATTTCCACAAGAATTTGAGTTACAAATTTTCTCCCTGTCTTTCCCCTACTCGCCACCCAAAACAGAGATCCCACTGAATACCCCTTCCCCCAATCTGCTGTCTCTCCTATATCTTCCCCTAACCCCTCTCCAACTTTCTGGTAGGGCAAGATGGATCTCCATACCCAAGTGCCTGTACATCTTATTTCCCAGTTGCATGTAAAAGTAATAATAATAACAATGATTTTTAAAAAAACATTTGATTTTAAAACTTTGAATTTCAGATTCTTTCCCTTCTTCCCTCACCACCCACCCTTACTGGGAAGATAAGCAGTTTAATATAGGTTGTACATGTGTAGTTACACAAAATATTTCCATAGTGGATATATTGTGAAAGATTGATTATATTTCCCTCCATCCTATCCCACCCCATACTTGTTCTATTTTCTACTTTGACCCTGCCCCTTTTCAAAAGTGTGTGCTTCCAACTATCCTCTCCCCCAATCTGCCCTCCCTTCTTTTATCCCCCCCTTTTATCCCCTTCCCTCCTACTTTCCTGTAGGGTGAGATACCCAATGTAGTATGCATGTTATTCCTTCCTTAAGCTAAATTCAATGACAGTAAGGTTGACCCATTCCCTTTTGCCTTCCTGTTGTTCCCTTCCACTGTACCAGTTTTCCCTTGCCTCTTTTATATGAGATAATTTATCCTATTTTGTTTCTCCATATCTTGATTTCTCATAAGGTCATTAGCTTCCATTTGCTCCAATCTAATTCTGAAAGAATTACTCTTTTCAGTGAGCTTTTGAAATTCTTTTTCCATTTGGCAAATTCAGCTTTTTAAGGCATTCTTCTCCTCATTGGCTTTTTTGGGCTTCTTTAGCCATTTCAGTTAACTTATTTTTTAAGGTGTTATTTTCTTCAGTCAGGTTGTTGACTCTCTTTTCATGATTTTCTTGCATCATTCTCATTTCTCTTCCCAATTTTTCCTCTACTTCTCTTACTTGATTTTCAAAATTCTGCTTGAGCTCCTCCATGGCCTGTAACCAATTCATATATTTTTTTGGAAGCTTTTGGTGCAGGAGTTCTGACTTCATTATCTTCCTCCTGTTCCATGCTTTGGTCCTTTTTGTCCCCAAAAAAGGAATCTAAGGTTTTATTGGTATGCTTGCTTTGCTTCCTTTGCCTGCTCATGTTACCACTCAATTACTTGACTTTTGAGCTCTTTGCCACAGTAGAACTCTGCTTCCAGAGAGGAGACCTTTGTCCCAAATCACTGGGGTTTTCGCAGCTGCCAGAGCTATTAGTTGGGTGCCCTTTCTGCTGCCCCCACAAGCTCTGGCTCACTGGTCACACACCTCAGGATCACCACCTAAGACCATGATCCAGATCCAAGCAGGTAAAAAAAGCAAGAGCGATTACCCTCTGAATGGTTGCTTGGTCCCACTACAATCTGCAGGCCAGGAGCTCTGAAGCAGCCATGTGGAAGTGGCTGCACAGCAGCTGTGCCTCTGCTGCTTGTCACTCTGGGGGCAAAGGACAGACCTCACTTCTATTCTCCCCACCACAGTTCCAACACAGTTCCACACTGACCTTTTACTTTGTCTTTGGCATTTATGGCTTGATATTTCTGGAAACTGCCATGGCTGCTGGTGATCCACTCTCTTGAAGTCCACTCCAGCCACTGCTGTTTGGGGCCACCCTGGGGCTAAAACCATAGGCTCACATGGAGCTGAGCTTGGCTCCCAGCACACTGTAATGGACCCTTCCTGTTCCCCTGCTGGGGTGCCTTCAGCAGATGATTTGTTTCTCTCTGTCACTTTGTGGGTTCTGCAGCTCTAAAATTTGTTTAGAGCCATATTTTACATGTATTTAAGGTGGTTATTGGGGAGAGCTCAAGGAGTTTTCCTGCTTCTACACCACCACCTTGGCTCTGCTCCTCCTCCTCCCCCCCATTTGTGTTTTTTAAGGCATTCTTCTCCTCTTTGGCTTTTTGGGCCTCTTTTGCCATTTGAGTTAGTCTATTTTTTAAGGTGTTATTTTCTTTAATCAGGCTGTTGACTCACTTTTCATGATTTTCTTGCATCATTCTCATTTTTCTTCCCAATTTTTCCTCCACTTCTCTTACCTGGTTTTCACGATCCTTCTTAAGCTTCTCCATGACCTGCAACCAATTCATATTTTTCTTGAAAGCTTTTGATGCAGGAGTTTTTACTTTGTTGTCTTCTTCTGGTTCCATGTTTTGATCCTTTTTTTGTCCCCAAAAAAGAATTCTATAGTCTGATTGTGCTTCCTTTGTTCACTGATCTTGCTAGCCAGTTACTTGACTTTTGAGCTCTTTTCCACGGCAGAATTCTGCTTCCAGAGTGGAGAGAGCTGTGTCCCAAATTGCTGGGGTTTGCGCAGCTGCTGCCAGAGCTGTTGTCAGAGGTATGAGGTAGGTGCCCTCTCTACAGCCACCATAAACTCTGGTACACTGGCATTCTTCACCCCAGGACCACTGCCCAAGACTGTGATCCAGATCCAAGCAGGTCAAAGCAAGAACAATTACCTTCTGAATGGTTGCTTTATCTCCCTATAATCTACAGGCCAGGAGCTCCAGAGGCAGCCATGTGACAGAAGCTGCAGCCACTGTGCCACACCATCTCTGTTGCTCAGGGGGCAGGGGCTGGACTGTGCTCTTCTCTCACACAGTTCCAGCAGAGTTCCCCACTAGCCTTTTACTTTCTCTTTGGTGTTTATGGGTTGAGAAGTCTAGAAACCACCACAGCTGCTGGTAATTCACTCTCCTGAAGTCTGCTCTGGCCAGTCTGTGTCACTGATCAGGGCCACCCGGGTCTGGTCCAGCACTGCTTATGTAGGACTGTGCTCGGCTCCCAATCTGGTGCAATAGACCCTTCCTATTGGCCTGCCAGGCTTCCTTCAGCTGGAGATTTGTTTCTCTCTGTCATTTGTGGATTCTGTATCTCTAAAATTTGTTTAGAGTCAATTTTTTACAGGTGTTGGAGATTGCTGGAGTGGGGGCTCAAGTCAGTTCCTGCTTTTACTCTGCCATCTTGACTTGACCTCCAAACATTTTGATGTCTTCTTTCTTTTTAAAAAAAAATTTAAAAAATTTAATTTTTCTCAATTACATGTAAAAACATTTTTTAACATTTAAAAAATTTTTTTGAGTTCCAAATTATCTTCCTCCCTCTCTACTTTCCTCCCTCATTGAGAAGGTAAGCAATTTGATATAGGTTATATATGTGCAGTTATACAAAATATATTTCCATATTAGTCATGTTGTGAAAGAAGAAACAGTACAAAAAAAACTACAAAGAAATAATAAAGTGAAAACAGTATGCTTTGATTTGCATTCAGACTCCATCAGTTCTTTCTCTGGATGTGGACAGAATTTTCCATAATGGGTCTTTTGGAATTGTCTTCGATCATTGTATTGCTGAGAAGAGTTAGGTCAATAATAGTTGATCAGTTTTGGGCAGCTAGTTGGTGCAGTGAAAAGAGTACTAGCCCTGGAGTCAGGAGCACCTAAGTTCAAATCCGGTTTCAGACACTTAATCCTTAATAGCCGTGTGACCTTGGGCAAGTCACTTAACCCCAATTGCCCTGCCTTTCCCCCTCCAAAAAGCAAAAAAAACTAAAACAGTTGATCAGTTCATGTACATCTTTCCAGGTATTTCTGAAATCTACCTGCTCTTTATTTCTTATAGAACAATAATATTCCATTACATTTAATACCACAATTTGTTCAGCCATTCCCTAATTGCTGAGTATACCCTTGATTTTCAATTCTTTGCCACCACAAAAAGAGCCAATATGTGTGTATATCTATCTATACAGACACACGTATATACAAATATACACACACATATATAATACATATGTATATACATATACACATATAATATACATATGTATACACACATATACATAGTCACACACATACACATATATATGTATACACACACACACACACACACACACACACACACACACACACACATATATATATAGGTCCTTTCCTTTAAAAAATATCTCTTTGGGATACAGACCTAGTAGTAGTATGGATGGGTCAAAGGGTATGGTCAGTTTTACCCCTTTAGGCATAGTTCCAAATTGCTCTCTGGAATGATTGGACCAGTTCACAACTCCACCAACAGTGCTTTAGCACTTTTTGTTTGCCATTTTCCTTTTCTGTCATATTAGTCAATTTGATAGGTATGGGGTGATAGCTCAGAGTTGTTTTGATTTGCATTTCTTTAATCAATGGTGATTTAGAGCATTTTTATATTACTACAGATAGCCTTGATTTCTTCATCTAAAAACTGCCTGTCTATTTCCTTTGACCATTTATCAGTTGAAGAATAACTTGTATTCTTATAAATTCTTATAAATTTGATTCCGCTCTCTATATATGTGAGAAATGAATCCTTTATCAGAGAAACTTATTGTAAACATTTTTTCACAGTTATTACTGTATCTCCCTCCATCCTATTTTCCCCTTATTTATCCTGTCTCTCTCCTTTCACTCTGTTCTTCCTCAAAAGTGTTTTGCTTCTGACCACTACCTCTTCCAATTCGCCCTCCCTTCTTTCAGTTCCCCCTTTTCTTTATTTCATTTTTAAAGTATTTTATTCTTGTTTTTCCCAGTTATATGTAAAACCAATTTTAACATTTATTTTGAAAACTTTGAACTCCAAATTCTCTCCCTTCCTCACTCCCTACCCCTTTATTAAGACAAGTATTTAGATATAGGTTATACCTGTGTCATACTGCAAAACATATCCATAACAGTCATATTGTGAAAGAAAACTTAGATAAGAAAAACCTTAAGAAAAACGAAGTAAAAAAAAAGCATGCTTCAATATGTTTTCAGATACCAGTTCTTTCTCTGGGTCCATCCTTTTCTTAACTCCTTTCCTCCTACTTTCCTGTAGGTATAGATTTTTACACCTGAGTTTGTATGTTATTACCTCTTTGAGCCAATTCCAATGAGAGTAAGGTTCAAGTGTTATTTATCATCCTCCTCATTTCTGCCTCCACTGTAAAACTCTTTTGCTCCTCCTTTATGTGAGATAATTTACCCCATTCTACCTTTCACTTTCCCCTTTCTCCCAGGGCATTCCTCTTTCTTATCCCTTAATTTTAAATCCCATCTAAAATTCCATATATAGGAAGCTTTTCCCAATTTCTCTTAGTTCCAGTGTCTTCTGTCTCTTAATTATTTACTATTTATTTTGTATCTCATATGTTTTTACATATTTGTTTGCTTCTTGTCTCCCCAATTAAATTGCAACTTCCTCAAAAAGGGACTGGTTTTTTTTCTCTTTTTGTATTTCCAGTGCTTAGTACTATGACTGGCACAAGCATTTAATCAATGTTTATTGGCTGATGGTAGAGCTTCTGTAAGTACAGATCACATAGTACATAATCAAGAAGTAAGCACTGACCCAGAGGAGCTAGAGGCACTCCTCAATTCTCTAGTCAAAAAAGTTTTTAAGAGTTAAGGCCTATTTTGGGATTTGGCATTTGTTATTGTAGAAGAACTCTGTTGCTATCACTAAACCTCTGAATGAATTGATCTATGGATATATGGTTAAGGACAACTGGAAACAGAAGGGCAAGAAAGGTCAATTTACCTTGAACCTTCTGACACCATTTAGAGACAACTGTGAATAAGTTTTAAGGACTTAATCAATTGCCTCATGCACGCACTAGAATTGGCCTCTGTAGAACTGAGCAGACCTTTCTTCTTGCATAGGGATGCTATCTTGGAAAACTTGGAATATTCCTGTACCAAGAGTGATGGTCATCAGAAGTTGAAGTTAATTGCATTTACTAGGAGAGGAATTACTGAGTGAGAGTCACTATTCCACATACAAACTGGCATTCTTGGCCTTGAAGCAACTTGCCCCTAAAAAAGTTTAAAGACTGTGCGTATGGAACTATTGGAGGCAGTTCTAATGCCAGCATTCTTTTAGTTAAGATGACCCCCCTTTTTTCCATATGGAAGCTTGTCTGGTCATCAGGGCAAGATATGGTGACTTGAATGGTCTTCAGACATTCACCATGTCTGAGAAGCCTAGACTCCATGTGGAAGTGGACTTTTAGGCTTTAAATAACCAGGATGCTGAACCAGGACCAATCAGTTCCCTGTGGACAGTTTTGTCTTCTTTTAGGTAAAGTCCTTCCATATTGTGGGTATGAGGAAAGAAGATCCATAAGGGAAATGCTGGTCCTATCCCAGGGACTAAATTTCTAGGGTTGACTAACAACATTTGATTTATATTTTGATTCACGTCAAGTTGGATGCTACCTAACAAAGACAGATTGGATAACAGCATTAGATAACTATGAGTTCAACATATACTCATTGTCAAAGAAAATAAACATGGATTCAGACTCTGCTTCTGTCCCAGCCTGAGAGAATCTTGATAAAAAAAAGTGTGTATTGGGGCAGTTAGGTGGCGCAATGGAGGGAGTACTGATCTTGAAGTCAGGAGGACCTGAGTTCAAATTCGACCTCTGACCAGACACTTGACCCTTACTAGCTGCGTGACCCTGGGCAAGTCGCTTAACCCCAATTGCCTCACTCCCCCCCTCCAAAAAAAGTGTGTATGATTAAAAAGGATAAAGCCCGAGGTAGCTCCTTTTCTGCCTAATGGTTCACTTATGGAAATCCCTAAGGAACAGGAAAAAAAAAAAGGGATTGTATTTGAAAATACTGAGAGCTAGCTGAGATCATTTACAGGCTTAAAATGAGGAAGACAGAGTTGTATATCCAGAGAAGTCAGTAGGTCTTAAAAAACATCTGACATATTGCAAAGTTGTGGTAAGTGTCTCAAATTCCAAATAAAGAAAGAAAGAATCAATAGTCAAATAGTTTTTTATCATCATAGTTGTTAAACAATCCTAAAATTCCATAGATCTGCCTTGGTTGGCATTCTCTCACTATTAGGGTCCCTCATGCTATCATTCAGTGACTGCCTGTATTTGTTTATGATTGTAGGACTGAGAGATGCTGGTTCAGTTTACACAAACATCATTCTCTTGTATCAGTGAAGGACCTTTTTGCAGGAGGCACTTACCATCCCCACCCCTAGGCATTTGGGTGATGAATATCATTTGCAATATGAAGATATCCAGTCCTTAAGGGCTGAGTATTACTAATTCTTCTGAATTTCTCCACTTTTCGTGAGGGGAGAGTCTTTCTCCGTCCTTCAAAATTGAGTCCCTCCATGCCCCTGTGAAGGCAAACTGAATTCCAAAGACATTTTTTTTTTGGAGGGGCAGGGCAATTGGGTGCCCAAAGTCACACAGCTAGTAAGTGTGTCAAGTGTCTGAGACTACATTTGAACTCAGGTTCTTCTGACTCCAAGGCTGGCACTCTATTCACTGTGCCATCTAGCTGCCCCTAAAGCATATTTCTTAAGGACATAGAGCATACATGTTACATTGTTTTCTCCTTGTTGATTGCCCACAAGTAGTTTACTCTCTAATCTCCTAGGAGTGGAGGATACCTTAAAAGTAAGCATCTCCCATTTATACAGGCATCACAGAAAGTACCACCAGAATCATGAAGGTCAATCCAGGTTCATCTTCCTCAGCACTGCCCATCTCTGAATTCAATAAATTCATTCTGTGGCAGTTCTTTAAGATTCCATCAATTGTTCCAGGCTTGCCTGACTCAGGCCAGACCCAAGTAGTTTGGGTTCAATAAACAACAAAATTAGCCTTGTGGGTCGTTCAACAGGCACAAGATTGACTTCACTCTAGCAGGAGGATATTCACTATGATAGGCACTGAGGATTTGAGTTGATGCAGTTGAGTGAAATTTCCAATATGATCCAAGAGCCAAATATTTGTGAGCCTCTCCAGCTTCGTGGCTGTTTTGTACTCAGGAGATGAAGCGTCATCAACAGTCTCATACAAGGAAGTCTTGAGGAATGTCTCAATACCTGTGAAGCAAATGAGTATTTATTAAGCACCTACAATGTGGCAGACACTATGCTAATTGCCTTATCAATATCGCCTCCTTTGATCTTCACAGGAGAAGGAAAAAAGGAAACACAAGAGGGGAAATGCCTAATAACATGAAGAATCTAAAATAATGATCCTACCACACTTGCCAATGGAGAGATTTCTAGTCCACCATTCTATTACATTTTTTGCTATGATGCCAGTGAGCCAAGCCATTGCTCAATTGGCCATTAACCCATCAGCTACTTGCCATGTACCATTTGTTGCTTACTGTAACTGCCACTATAATAAGCTGAGCTGGATTCATCGGAAAATTATCTAGGACAAAGAACTTCAAGGACAGAGATAGAGATCTAGGGGAGAAAAAGGACCATGGTAATGTGATAGTGAAACAGCCCAGTGTTGCTACATAGGTCCAGTGATATAAGAGAAGATAGATTGGCAGCTGCCATGAAATCTCAGCCAATGGTGAATTAGATTGGGAGACAGATATCAATACTTTGATGCTTCCCCTGTTGATTTTTTGAACCCAAATGGACAGGACAGGGACTTTCCAGCATATCCTTCACCTTCTATCTGTAGCTCTGATTGATTTGAGCTCCCGAGAAGATTCCACTTCCCCATACCAAACACTCTACTTTCCAACTTCCTTTTGTGTGTTGTCTTCCCCATTAAATTGTAAGCTCCTTGAAGGCAGGGGCTACCATTTCTTTTTCTTATTTGTATTTTCAGTGTTTAGCACAGCGACTGGCTCATAGTAGGCACCTAAATAAATTTTAAATGGAATTGAATGTGAACACAGCTGTCTAGATAACAATCCCTGATGATATCATTTAGCTGTTGTCTTGAGTTCAATGCCACCTACTGGACAAATTATGCATTACACTCCTTTTGTTAACATTAACAGTCTGGTTTTCTGTAGGATTACAGAAAGGTATAAACTGCTGCTGTTGCTTAAGCAACAGTTCAGCTGTCACCTGGGACACCAGCCAAGTGTGTATTTCATCTACACCACTTTCACATCAGCAAATGTGCTCTATTACCAGTTATGTGAGCTTGGGAAGGGCATATCCTTAAGAGAAATGGAGACATGAATCTTAAAAATAAATTTATGAAATGTTATACTCTGTAGATTTTTACATTTTTCTTTTTTTAAAATTTATTTATTTACTTTTAGTTTTCAACATTAATTTCCACAAGATTTTGAGTCACAAATTTTTCTCCCTGTCTTTCCCCTACCCACATCCCAAAATAGTGAGCCTACTGAGTACCCCTTCCCCTAATCTGTTCTCTCTTATATCCTACCCCATCTCTTCCCCCAACTATCTAGTAGAGCAAGATGGATTTCTATACCCCAGTGCCTGTATATCTTATTTCCCAGTTGCATGTAAAAAACAATTTTTTAAAAACATTTGTTTTTAAAACTTTGAGTTTCAGATTTTTTCCCTTCTTCCCTCCTCACCCACCTCCACTGGGAAGATGAGCAATTCAATATAGGTAGTACATATGTAGTTGCGCAAAACATTTCCATAGTAGTTATATTGTGAAAGACTAACTATATTTCCTTCCATCCTGTCCCGCCCCCCACTTATTCTATTTTCTCCTTTGACCCTGTCCCTTTTCAAAAGTGTCTGCTTCTCAAACTACATGCTCTCTTTCTTTTCCATGTTTGGTTGAGTTTTCTCTTTCCCATTGTTCATTCCATCGGTTACAACCCTTTTATACAACCAGACTAATGTCCAATGTGAAAGTATTTGCAGATCCTATGCTTGGTTGCAAGCAACTATGGAGGGGAGAGGGAGGGAGGGGAGAAATTTTTTTTTCAAGTTTTCTTTCATTTCATTTATTTTTCGAGGGGAGAAAATTTGAAACTCAAGGGATTGTGGAACTGAATCTTGTAAACTAAAAGTAAATAAACAAATCAATTAAAATTTTAAAAAAGTTATCAGAAAAAAAATAAATAAAACAAAAGTGTTTGCTTCTAACTACCCTCTCCCCCAATCTGCCCTCCCTTCTATCATCCCCTCTCATCCCCTACCCCTCTATTTTCCTGTAGGTTAAGATACCCAATTGAGTGTGTATGTTATTCCCTCCTTAAGCCAAATTCAATGAGTAAGGTTGACTCATTTCCTTTCACCTTCCTGCTCTTCTCCTCCATTGTAACAGTTTTCTCTTGCCTCCTTTATATGAGATAATTTACCCTAATCTAGTTCTCCCTTTCTCTTTCTCCCAATAGATTTTTACATTTTAACCTTATATCATCGGAGCTGAATCCTCCATAAAATAGGCATGATCTTTTCTTTTTCATTTTTTATTTAGTATTTTATTTTCCCTGGTTACATGTAAAAACAATTTTTAACATTTCAAAACAAATTCGAGCTCCAAATTCTCTCCCTTCCTCCCTTTTACCCCCCCTCCATTGTGAAGGCAAGCAATTCGATGTAAGTTATACAGGAAAAAACATATACATAACAGTGAAGTCGTGAAAGAAAGCAGATCAAAAAAAAAAACTCAAGAAAAATAAGAAAAGTTTGAAAAAAAAAAGTATGCTTTAACCTGTATTTGGTTCTCTCTCTGGGGATGGACAGCATTTTTCATCATAAGTCCTTTAGAGTTATCTTGAGTCATTGCCTTGCTGGGAATAGCCAAGTCATTCACAGCTGATCATCTTATAATACTGCTGTTACTTTGTACACAGCACATTTCATTTTGTATCAATCCATACAAGTCTTTCCAAGTTCTTCTGAGAGCATCTTGCTCATCTTTTCTTATAGTACAATAGTATTCCATCATCATCACATAGCACAACTTGTTCAACCATTACCCAATTGATGGGAATCCCCTCAATCTCCAGTTCTTTGCTGCCAGAAAAGAGCTATTATAAATATTTTTGTACATATACGTCCTTTGCCTTTTTTTTTTTAAATCTCTTTTGGGATACAGACCTAGTAGTGGTATGGCTAAGTCATAGTTTTAGCCCTTTGGGCATGGTTCCAAATTGCCCTACAGAATGGCTGAATTAGTTCACAACTCCACTAACGATACATTAATGTCTCATTTTTTTCCATATCCCCTCCAACATTTGTCATTTTCTTCTTCTGATAGATATGAGGTAGTACCTCAGAATTGTTCTAATTTGCGTTTCTCCACTTAATAGTGAGTTTGAGTGTTTTTCTATAGGGCTATAGATAGCTTTGATTACTTCATCTGAAAACTGATAGTAACTTTTGATCATTTATCTATTGGGGAATTTTTGAAAATAAATTTGACTAAGTTCTCTATATGTTTGAGAAATGAGGTCTTTATCAGAGAAACTTGCTTTGATTTTTGTTTCACAGTTATTATTGATCATGATATTTCCCTCCACCCTATCCTCCCCCCATTTATTCCATTCTCTCTCTCTCCTTTCATCCCATCCCTCCACAAAAGTGTTTTGCTCCTGACTACCACCTCCTCTAATCTGCCCATCCTTCTATCACTCCCCACTTTCTCTTATTCCCCCCCCCCCTACTTTCCTGTATGGTAAGATAGATTTCTATCCCCAATTTAGTGTGTGTTATTCCCTCTTTGAGCCAATTCTGAGGAGAGTAAGGTTCATTCACTCCTCCTCACTCTCTCCTCTTCCCTTCCACTATAAAAGCTTTTCCTTGCCCCTTTAAGTGAGATAATTTACCCCCATTCTACCTCTCTCTTTCTCTTAGTATATTCCTCTCTCACCCCTTAACTTTATTTTTTTATATAATATCCCTTTATATTCACCTCACACCTGTGTCCTCTATCTCTCTATATTCCTTCTAACTACCTTAATAATGAGAAAAGTTTTATGAATTACAAATATCATCTTCCCATGTAGAAATGTAAACAGCTTAACCTGATTAAGTCCCTTATGATTTCCCTTTCCTGTGTAACTTCTTATGCTTCTCTTGAATCTTATATTTGGAAGTCAAATTTTTTTCTCAGCTCTGGCCTTTTCATGAAGAATGCTTGAAAGTTCTCTATCTCATCAAATACCCATTTTTCCCCCTGAAAGATTGTACTAAATTTTTCTGGGTAGGTGGTCCTTGGTTGTAGTTATAGCTCCCCTGCCCTCCAGAATATTCTAAGCCTTTAATCCTTTAATGTAGAAGCTGCTAAATCTTTTGTCATTCTGACTGTGGCTCCACAATACTTGAATTGCTTCTTTCTGGCTTCTTGCAATATTTTCTCCTTGACCTGGGAACCCTGGAATTTGGCTATAATATTCCTGGCAGTTTTCATTTTGGGATCTCTTTCAGGAGATGATTCTTTCAATTTCTATTTTACCCTTTGGTTCTGATTATCTGAGCAGTTTTCCTTGATAATTTCTCGAAAGATAATGTCTAGACTCTTTTTTTGATCATGGCTTTAAGGTAGTACAATAATTTTAAAATTATCTCTCCTGGACCTTTTTTCCAGGTGAACTGTTTTTCCAATGAGATATTTTACATTGTCTTCTATTTTTTCATTCTTTTGGTTTTGTTTTATTGTTTCTTGATTTCTCATAAAGTCATTAGCTTCCTGCCGTGAGCTGCTCAGTGTCCAGCACTAAGTATGATCAAAGACATGAATGAAAATGAACTAGGCCATGTGGGTAGTTCAAGGAAGAACTCGATTTATTGATTCTTAGGACAAGGTTTTTATAGAGCTATGAGACAAATGAATAGGACTCAAGTTTTCTTATTGTTATCTTAGTCTGTCATATCCTGGAAGTAGCACAGAATGGATAATTTAATAAGGATTTGTCATCTAGGTGACTAAAATCTTAGGGTAGAACCTTTGATCTCAAAACTCAAGTAACGCAGCTGCATCTTCAAAGGATGCAATCGAGAGCAGGTTTCATAGCAGAAGCTGTGTCATCAAAGATATCATACTTAGAGCTGACCAGTTATCTGAGTATTGAATCAAGTATTTTGGCTCTCCACAGCTTCCATTTGCTTCATTCTATTTTTTAAGGAATTATTTTCTTCAGTGAGCTTTTGGACCTTCTTTTTCATTTGGCCAATTATGCTTTTTAAGGCATTCTTCTCCTCACTGGCTTTTTGGATCTTGTTTACATTTGGCCTAGTCTGTTTTTTAAGGTGTTATTTTCCTCAGTATTTTTTTGTCTCCTTTACCAAGTTATTGACTCATTTTTCATGATTTTCTTGCATCACTGTCCTCTCCCTAATTTTTCTTCTATCTCTCTTACTTGATTTTTAAAATCCTTTCTGAGCTCTTCCATGGCCTGAGAACAACTATTTTTCTTGGAGGCTTTGGATGTAGGAGCTTTGTTTTTGTTGTCTTCTTTGGAGTTTGTGTTTCATTCTTCCTTGTCCCCATAGTAACTTTCTTGTAACTATAGTTTGAGGTTTTTTCTGTTGTTTGCTCATTTCCCATCCTGTTAATTGATTTTTAACTTTTTGTTAAAGTAGGGCTTTGCTTCCAGAGTGGAGGGAGCACAGTCCCAAGCTTCAGGGGTTTTGTGCAGCTGTTTTGAGAGATACTTCTTGGGACCTATAAGTTTTCAGTTCTTCCAAGCTGGTATGATTTAAGGAGAGATGTTTATTATACTCCTGGTTTGTATTCTAATCTGTTAGTGATCACAAGCATTCTTTTTTGCCCTGAAACTTGGAGGAGGGACCCTACTCCACTGCAACCACAAGCTCTGCTATGCTAAGCATCTGTGGGCTAAGAGGTCTAGAAACTGCCACTGCTGCAGTTACTCCAAGGACTGCTTTGGGTTTGCTGTGGCCCTATTTGTGCTGGCACAGCCTGCACTTGACTAAACTCCTCTCTCACCATGGTGCAACAGACCTTTCCTGCCAACCTTCCAAGTTGTCTTTTTTTTGTGTTCTGTTGCTGTAGAATTTGTTTAGAGTTATTTTTTAAAGGTAATTGTAGGGGCTTGGGGGAGAAGTCAGGTGAGTCCCTGCCTTTACTCTGCCATCTTGGCTCTGCCTCTCATGAAGATCTTTAGAGTGCTTCCTAGCACACAGACACAGTTCTAGGAAGGCAGCCTACTTTTTCTCATCTGCAAGGGGCCCAATGGCTTGAGCACAAAGGTCCAAAAACAGAGGTTTCACTCTAAATAACTATTCTAGACCACATCCTCAAGAGACATGTAGATATTAAGACTCACCTATCCCTCTTTCTTCTTCCAAGGGAAATATGAATTAAACTGGAGGATTCCTATCTCTAGAATGAAACTGCTGGATACAGTAGCCACTAAGGTCCCTTCCAGCTCAAAATCTGTGATTCTGTGATCCTACTTGTAACCATAGCCGGCAACCTCTTGCATTTTTAGAGTGTTCCTGACATCCAGCCAAAATCTATGCAGCACACACCTAGTGCCATTCTTTGAATCTCAAAATATTTGAATTTAAAGGATCCTCAGAGGCTATCTAGCTCAAACCATTCCATAGTAAGAATTTTCTCTATAACATCCACAACTGGTAGTCAAACAGCTTCTGCTTGAAGATCTTTAGTGAGAGAGAATCCAAGACCTTTTGGATCAGCTGATTCCACTTTGCACAACTTCCCAATTGTGAAGTTTTTGCTTGTCAAACCTGTTTATCCCTATGCAATTTCCACCCATTAGTCCTAGCAGACCACTCTGTGGCCAGCAGAAGTCTAATTTCCCTTTTACAAGATAGTTGATCAAATCATGTCATTTCCAAGTCATCTTTTCTCCAAGTCAAACAACTTCAGGTCCCTTAACTAATCTTTATGTGACAGTGTTTAGTCCTTTCACCATCTTGGTTGTCTTCTTCTGGATGCTCTTCAACTTATCCATGTCCTTCCTAAAGTATGATGCTCAAAACTGAACTTAATTTTCTAGATCCAGCCTATGTATGACAAAATATACAGTGAAACTATAGGATCCTGGGTTTGGGATGCAATATATGATTGCATTAACTTTTTACATAGCCTTTTCATTCCATTTACTCATATTGAGCTTTTGCCCCATTAAAATGCCCAGATATTTTTTCACATGAACTGTTGTCTACCTATAGTTCTCCTACCTTGTACTTGTGAAGGTGATTTTTTTGAACCCAAGTGTAGGACTTTATAGTCATCTCTAAGTCTGTGTTATTAGATTCAGCCCATTATTCTAATTTATAAAGATTGTTTTGGATCCTAAATTTATGATTCAATGTGTTAACTACCCTTCCCAGCTTTATATAATCTGCAAATCTTATGTCTTCTTTGCTTTCTTTCAAGTAATTAATAAAAATACTATAGGGACTAAGGCCAGAGACAAATTCCTGAGATATTCCATTAGAGGACTCTTAGCCTTCTATTTGGATTAGCAGCCATGGTAGTAGGTTCCAGTGCCCAGTTAGAATTTCACCATGCATAGCCTTAGAAGACTGAAAAGTCCTTGCCATGTAGGCTAGTTTTTCCCTAAAAAAACAGTTAAACCATCTTCCAGATTTAATTAGTCCCAGGGACTACCATTAATATGGATTCCTTGTTGCCAAATGCATAAAGTCCAACACTAGAGCAGTTGGGTCTCCTTAGGCTTGATAAACTTGCCACTACCATGCGAATCAACACAACCTTCTGACCAGACATGCCATCACTGCAAATGCCAAAGCCAGAGGATGTGCACCCAACTGAACAACATTCCATCTTTGCTGGATAGCCTTTCCACGTTATTGTTGGGTCAAATCTCCTTTTGGTAAATTCTATGTGGTCTATGAGTACATCATTTCATGTCAAATCTAAGCCTGAACTACCAGACTAGCCTGAATCAGGCCTGGCCCAGAATACTTTTCATCGGCTTTTTAAAGTACTCAACATTGCATTTCCATGGAAACCTTATTGTTTTCTTGTTAGGGGCTTTGGTTGAGAGTAGCTTATCTCCGAGTTTGGTTTCTTATTCCCCTAGCATTTCTTTCAGGCATATTTACACTCTCACTCACCTCCTGACCCAGTGATTTTTTTTCGCTTTCCCCAAAGGCAAGTGACTCAAAGTCTACTTTTTCTCAACCCTGAATTTTTATGTCACTCAGTCCTACTCTTCTGGATGGCTCTAAATTTTCTTAAATATGGGAGATCAAAGGGTGGAAGACAGAATGGGGATGAGAAGAGGAGATTGCCTATCTTAGGTTCTTCCAAAGTAGACAGGCTCAATAAACAATTTCCCTTCAGTTCATACCAGACATTAGAACTTAGAGTCATCTCATCCATCCCCTCATTTTGTAAATGAAGAAACCTATAACAAGAAAAGTCAATAACCTGGCAAAAGTCACCATTTGGTAGCTAAAGACTAGATCTCCTAACTGCCAGTCTAAGGCTCTTTCTACTGACCTACTTTGCCTCCTTTTCCCTCAGGGATCCCAGAAACTTATGGGCCAATAGTAAAGAAAATAATCATCCAGGTAAATAGGTTAATAAGTCTTGCCTCTCGGGGATTGAAAATTGGCTGAGGAAATTACACAGGATGCCAGAATTGCATGTATGAAGAAAATTACCACCTCTCCCATAGTCACTCTAAGAATGTTTTCCTAAAGGAGGCAGAGGTTGTGGCTGGAGTGAGGATGTCTCAAAGCTTTTAAATAAAGGCACAGTTTCTTGTGCCCTCTACTTTATACACTATAAACTATCATATGCAGGAGATGTTACAGTTATTGCCTAACAAGGGGGCATGACCAGAAATCACATTGAAAAATGTTCTGTGGGTGGAAGGAGGCATTAAGGTAGCATTAAACAAGTTGTCATTAAAAGAGCAGTCAGGGAAGGAGGGCACAAAGACATGACAAAGCCCTTGGTGCCCTGTCCCAGAGCTCTTAGCTTTAATTCATAAAATAAGGCTAAATCCACAGAGTCTCCCATATAAGAGCTCAGTGGGAAGAGAAGAGAATGTAGGCAGTATCTGGAGGGTAGTTTTGTTGGAGCGAGAACAACTATTAAAGAAAGAGGTTTTGACATAGCAGGAAAGAAATTAGGTAACCTTGAATGATGACAAGATAACAACAGCCAGATTCATAACACCCAAGACTGTGAAATCAACAAGTGTGTCTTCCTTGTATGGCCCCTTCCTTGTGTCCATTTTGGCTCTCCTTTTCTCCTCAACTCCTCTTCTTCCCCAAAAATCTATGTTTAACAGTAAATCAATGAAGAGCTGCTGAAACCATGTTGAAGAATAATGTAGGCTGGGGCGGAGCCAAGATGGCTGCGTAGGAGCAGCAAGAAATCGGAGCTCCAACACAGCCACATCAAATACCCAAAAAATATGACTCTAAACAAATTCTAGGGCTCTAAAATGCACACGGATATATTTCCTGCTGAAGGCAGCTCGGCTCAAAGCGACCATTTCAACTCTGAGAGCAGAAACCAGGCCAGCCTGAAAGGGCTTTTGCCCCGGGGGCAGCTGGACGAGAGGAGCCCCGTCTCGGCTGGAGCTTCAGGAGAGCAGATCTGCGGCAGCTGTGGCAGTATCCAGAATTATCAAGCCATAAGGAAAAAGGACTAAGGTTAGTGGAACTTGGCTAAAAACCGGGGAAGAAAAGCAGGTCTGGCCAAGCCGCCTCCAGGGCAAAGAAGCAGAAAGTGGAGGTTCTGCACCCGCCTCCACATTGCCACTTCAGAGCTCCTGGCCTGCAGACAGCAGGGGGCCAAGCGATCATTCAGAGGCCAAGTGCTCTCCTGTTGAGCGGCCTGGATCCAAATCCCAGTCTTAGGTGGTGGTCCTGGGGTTTTTTTCAGTGAGCCGGAGCTGGGGAGGGACCCAGCAGCCTCCTAAAAGCCCCGGCAAGCTGGGAAAACCCCAGCGATTTGGGACAGAGCTGTTCCCTCTGGAAGCAGAGTTCCACAGAACTAAAAAAAGCAACAACAAAAAAAACACTGAATGGTGACCATGAATAAGCATAGGAAGCAAAGTAAGAACAGCAACCAAACCCTAGATTCCTTCTTTGGGGAAAAGAAGGAACAAAGCAGGGAAAGGGAGGAAGACAACGCAGTCAGAACTCCCACACCAAAAGCTTCAAGAAACATGAAGATTGCCAAAAAGCTAGAGATCAGCTGAAGAAAGATTTTGAAAACCAAATGAGAGAAGTGGAAGAAAAATTGGGAAGAGAAATAAGAATGATGCAAGAAAATCATGAAAAGAGAGTCAACAACCTGACTGAAGAAATTAACACCTTAAAAAATAGATTAACTCAAATGACAAAAG
>CM053582.1:489774161-489884906 GCA_028627135.1 Pseudochirops cupreus
GCTTTGAAAAACCCAGATGTTGGTGCTTCCCCTCTCTGGTAACTGACTAGGTATGGATGTAATGGTCAGACGCTGGAAGCCCTGTCTGCGGATCTGTTTCTTTGTCTGCTTGTAACTTGTGTTTGTGACTTTTGTTTGCATTCTCTGAAGTTCAGGGTGCTGACTTTTTCCCCTGAACTAGGTAAATGATATTTGTTTGATTGATTAAAGTGAGATTGTTAACCCATTTTGAGTTGCTTTCCTTTTGAAAAGAAAATCTAAGAACCTATGCTAGCAGCCATCCTGGGTATGCTAGGGTGCTTGCCGATACAGGGTCTGAACTAGGGAAGTGGTCATCTGAGTGGAATGAGAGGGATGGATGTGAGAGATGTGAAATTTAGAACTGATAAGACTTGGAAATGGATATAGGGAGGGGTGGCTTAGGAGGGAAGATGATAAATTCTGTTTTGGATATATTGAGTTTGAGGTGGCTGATAAATATTCAGGTAAAGTCCAAAAAACAGTTGGTGACATAGGACTGGAGTTTAGGAGACAGATTAAGGCTGGATATACAGATCCTGAAATCACCCAGACAAAGATGATAATTGAACTCATGGGAGCTGATGAAATAACCAGGAGATAGAATGCAGAAAGGAAAGAAAAGAGGTCACAGGACAGAGTCTTGGGGAACACCTACTCTTACAGGTAAACAAACGATGATGATCCAGGAAAAAAAAATGACAATGCATTGGACTAGGCAGGGTAATTAGAAGAGTGCAAATTTATTAAAAGCTAAAGGAGAAAAGAGTTATCCAAGAGAAGAAAGTAGGTAGCTAACAGTGGTCAAAAGCTTCAAGGAGATCAAGTAGGACAAGGGCTAAGAAAAAGGTATTGAATCTAGCAGGTAAAAGATTATTGCTACCCCATATTCCATAAATTATGCTAAAAAGCTGAGGAAGCACCATACCAAATTCCTTTTATGAGACCAATATAATCCTAATACCTAAACAAGGGAAGGATAAATCACAGAAGAGCTACAGACCAATATCATTTATGAATATCAATTCAAAAATTTTAAATAAAAATCCTGTCAAACAGACTTGGATACAGATGTATCTAAGAAATAACTCATTATGACCAAGTTGGATTTATCTGAGTGATGCAAGGATAGTTCAATATTAGGAAAATAACTGACAATCATATTAAAAACAAAAACCTCTAAAACTAAACAAATAATCTAAACTAAACAAATATCTAAATAGATGTGGAAAAAGCCTTTGACAAAGTACAACACTCATTTATGCTTAAAAATCTGTCAAATCATAGGCACAGAGGAACCTTTGAAAAACTATCATAGGAGCCAACATGGCAGAGTAAAAGCAGGGACTTGCTTGAGTTCATCACCAATCCCCTCCAAATAACTAAAAAATTACTCTAAACAAATTCTAGAGCTGCAGGACCCACAAAATGACAAAGTGAAACATATGTCCAGTCCACAGCCCAGAAGACTAACAGGAAGGGCATATCTAACTAGGCTGGGAGAGGAGTGCAGTCTGGTGTGGACTGTGCCTGCCATGACGATGAGGCTGGAGAAGGCCTTAGGGGACTAAATCACTCATAGCTGTGGCAATTTCCAGATTTCTCAACCCACAAACACCAAGAACAGCATGGAATGTCAGTAGTGGAACTCTGTGGGACTTGGGTGAAAGAGAAGCATGTGGTTCAGCCCTAGCCCGTGGGCAACAGAGGTAGCTATGGTGCTGGTGGAGGCAGAGGCAGCAGCAGCAGCAGTTGCTTCCAGTGCTCTGTGCCCACAGACAGTAGGGGATTCAGCAGCTGACATAAAATGCCAGAAGCCTGGGACAATATACCCACACCTACCCCTACCCCCACCCTCACACCTACTGGAAGCAGAGTCCTTCCTTGACAAGAGAGTTGGAAAATCAAGTATTTGGCTGGGAAGATGAATAAATAGCATTGAAAAAGTCAGACTACAGAAACGTATTTTGGTGACAAAGAAGAACAAAACATACAACCAGAAGAAGACAACAAAATCAAAGCTCCTACATCAAAAGCCTCCAAGAAAAATATAAATTGGTCACAGGCCATGAAAGAGCTCAAAAGGGATTCTGAAAATCAAGTAAGAGAAGTAGAGGTAAAATTGGTAAGAGAAATGAGAGTGATGCAAGAAAATCGTGAAAAATGAGTCAACAGCCTGCTAAAAGAGACCCAAAAAAATATTGAAGAAAAATAACACCTTAAAAAATAGACTAACCCAAATGGCAAAAGGTTCCAAAAAGTCAATGAGGAGAAGAATGCCTTAAGAAGCAAAACTGGCCAAATAGAAAAGGAGGTTCCAAAGCTCACTGAATTACAATGGAGCAAATGGAAGTTAATGACTTTATGAAAAATTCAGAAATTACAAAATCGAACTGAAAGAATGAAAAAATGGAAGACAATGTGAAATACCTCACTGGAAAAACCACTGACCTGGAAAACAGATCCAGGAGAGATCATTTAAAAATTATTGGACTATCTAAAAGCCATGATAAAAAAAAGAGCCTAGATATCATCTTTCAAGAAATTATCAAGGAAAACTGCCCTGATATTTTAGAACCATAGGGTAAAACAGACATTGAAAGAATCTACCAATCTCCTCTTGAAAAAGATTCCAAAAGGAAAACTCCTAGGAATATTGTAGCCAAACACCAGAGTTCCCAGGTCAAGGAGAAAATATTAAAAGCAGCCAGAAAGAAACAATCTGAATATTGTGGAAATACAATCAAGATAACACAATACTTAGCAATTTCTACATTAAGGGATCAAAGGAGTTGGAATATGATATTCTGGAGGTCAGAGGAGCTAGGATTAAAACCAAGAATAACCTAGCCAGCAAAACTGAGTATAATACTTCAGGGGAAAAAATGGATATTCAATGAAATAGAAGACTTTTAAGCATTCTTGTGGAAAAGACCAGAGCTGAATAGAAAAATCTGACTTCCAAATACAAAACTCAAGAGAAGCACAAAAAGGTTAATAGGAAAGAGAAATCATAAGGGACTTATTAAAGTTGAACTGTTTACATTCCTACATGGAAAGATGAGATTTGTAACTCATGGGACCTTTCTCAGTATTAGGTTAGTTGGAAGAGATAGATAGATAGATAGATAGATAGATAGATAGATAGATATAGATAGATAGACAGACAGACAGATGACATAGAGTGAGTTGATTATGAAGGGATGATATCTAAAAAATAAAATTAAGGGGTGAGAAGAGAATATATTGAGAGAAGGAAAAAGGGAGAGAGAGAATGGGGTAAATTATCTTGCATAAAAGAGGCAATAAAAAGGTTTCACAATGGAGGGAAAAAGGGGGAAGGTGAGAAGGAATGAGTGAACCTTACTCTCATCAGATTTGGCTTAAGGAGGGAGTAACATACATACTCAATTGGGTATGACCCTACAGGAAAGCAAGAGGGAAAGGAGAAAAGGGGTGTGTGGGGGGGGTTGATAGAAGGGAGGGAAGATTGGGGGGAGGGGGCAGTCAGAAGCAAACACTTTTTTGAAAAGGGACAGGGTCAAAGGAGAATAAAGAATAAGTGGGGAGCAGGATAGGATGGAGGGAAATATAATTAGTCTTTCAAAACATGACTATTATGGAAGCATTTTGCATAACTATATGTATATGACCTATACTGAATTGCTTGCCTTCTCAATGAGGGTATGTAGGGAGGGAAGAAGTAAGAGAATTTGTAACTCAAAGTTTTAAAAACAAATGTAAAAAATTGTTTTTACGTGCAACTGGGAAATAAGATATACAGGCAACGTGGCAGAGACATCTATCTTTCCCTACAAGAAAATAAGGGGAAAGTGGGTAAGACTAGGGTGGGGGGGGGCTGGGCAGTGTAATAAAAGAGATGGCAGATTGGGGGAAGGGTCAATCAGAATGCATGCCATCTTGGGGTGGGGGGGAAGGGAGAAATGAGAAGAAAATACAGAACTCAAAATCTTGTGGAAATGAATGTTGAAAACTAAAAATAATTTTAAAACTATCATAAAAATAGCTGAAACTAAAAGCAATGCAATAAGGCTACAACAGAACCTTTTCTCAATAAAAATAGAAGTAAAGCAAGGATTCTCACTCTTTCCATACCTGATATAATTCTGGGGATGCTAGCAATAGGAATAAAACAAGACAAAGAAATTAAAGGTTTAAAGATAGGTAAAGAAGAGATAAAATAATCCCTATTTGCTGATGATATGAGGGTTTACTTGGAAAATCCTAGGGAATCAGCAAAGGCATTAATCAAGTCAACAGCTTCAGCAAAGTTGCAGACTATAAAATAAACTCTCAAAAATCAACTGTATTTCTATATAACATAATATAATAATTTTATATATATAAATATATAATAACAAAATCCAAAAGGTAATAATAGAGAAATTCCATTCTAAATAACTATAAAATGCATAAAGTATCTTAAGATCAATCTACTATAGTATATAAAGAACTTCTATAGATTCTATTACAAAGTCCTTCTTAAAGAAATAAAGAATAGGGGTGGATGGGTGGAAGGAGGGAGAGAATTTCATACTCAATTTTTTAAAAAAATGAATGCTAAATTTTTTTACATGTAATTGGGAAACATTTAATGAAATAAATAAAAACATATTTCTAAAAATAAAGAACAGTGCTCATGGCTGGTTGTGCCAATGTAATAAAAATAACAATATTGCCAAAGTTAATTTATGGGTTTTTCTGTGTTTTTTTGTTGGTTGGTTTTTTTGGAGGGGTGAAGGCAGAGCAATTGGGGTTAAGTGACTAGCCCAGGGTCACACAGCCAGTAACTGTCTGAGGTCAGATTTGAACTCATGAAAATGAGTCTTGTCTTTGTGACTACAGGCCTGGCACTCTATCCACTGTGCCACCTAGCTGTCCTTACCATTGGGTTGTACAAAAACAGAAGGTGAGCCAGATCTGTTCCTCGGACTATAGTGTGTCAAACCCTGTTTTATACCAGTCACAATACATTCTAAATTGACATTAATATTAAAGATCATACTACAGAGTAATTAGAAGACAAGCCTACTGCATACCTCTTGTAGCTATGGGTAGGAAATGTATTCTATCTTTTTGTCTTTTAAATTTATTTACTTTTAGTTTACAACATTCAGTTCCACAAATTTTTGAGGTCCAAACAGGAAATGTACTCTTAACTGAATAGAAGATAGAAGCAATTGCAAAAAACAAAACGGATAAATTTGATTATACAAAACTGAAAAGCTTCTGACAGACAAAATTAATGCACCTAAGATAAGAAGGTAAGTGGTCAAATGAGAAAAAAAATCTTTGTATCAAATTAATCTGACAAGGGTTTAATATTCAAGACATATAAACCTCAATAATAAAGTGGTCAAAAGATATGAACAAACAGTTCTTAAAAGAATTGCAAACTATTAACAAATGCAAGAAAAGAATGCTCCAAATAATTAATAATAAGATAAATGCAAATCAAAATAATTGTGAGGTTTTATCTCACATCTAGGAATTGAGCAAAGAAGATTAAAAATGGAAATATTCAATTTTTGAAAGGCAGAATATAGACAGGCATATGAATGTACTGTTGGTGGAACTATAATTGGTCTAATTCTGAAAAGCAATTTAGAATTCTGCTAAAAAATGATGAACATATCTGTACCATTTGATCCAGGATCCCACTGCTAGACACATACTCCAAATAGATCAAACACAGAAAGAGAGGCTGCTTGTATACCAACATATTTATAGCAGGGCCTTTTTTTGTAGTATCAAGGAACTAGAAACAAAGTAGCTGCCTACTGACTGAGGAATGGCTAAACAAATTGTGGTACGTAAATGTAATGGAATATCATTGACATAAGAAATGACAAATATGAAGCATTCACAAAAACATGGGAAGACTTATATGAACTGATTCAGAATGAATCCAGGAAAACAATATATACAATAACTATAACCATCTATATTGAAAGAACAACAAAACCCAACAAAATTGAACACCAGGTAATTATAATGACCAAGCTTGGCTTAAAAGAGTTGAGAAAATATATCGTTCCTTTCCTCCCTCCATTACAAAGGTGGGGGTCTATAGTATGCAGTATTGCACATACTTTGGGGTATAATGGATGGGTTAACTGGTTATGCTTAACTGTTTCAAAAAAATCTACTACAAAAGATGGCTTCATGGGCAAGGAGCATGACTATGGAATAGGACGACTCTAGAAAGAAAATTGACACCTTCCTTAATTCCACATGGTCAGTAGTTGTTGACCAGAACTGACCATTAAGAAAGAAATAGCATCTCTGAGAATAATACCAGCTTACCAAAGGTGAGGAGAAGTGGTATAAACCTTGAGTTAGCTGTTCTCAAGAGAAAGAAGCAGAGGCTACAATGTGTTGTTGGGGAAAATATTGATTGAGGTTTCCTAAATGTCACACAATTAATTAAATTACTCCAAGAAAGTAGATGTTTTTCATATTAATGTCATCCCTCTTTTTCTGAAAGAAAAGATTGAGGGAAGTGGGGGAGAGTTTGAAGAGGAAAAAATAAGAGAGAAAATTTCCTATTTATGAATGATAGTAAGTCTGCTAGTTGGGGCTAGGATACTGGTAAAAGAAAGCTATTACCATTCCATATAGGGCTCCAGCGCACCTAGCTATGACTATTTCCCTTCTTTCTCCACAGAAAACAAGATTCCCATGATTAGGGGAGAATAAGGGCATCCATTACCTAGTTCTATTTCTCTGTCTGACAAATTGGGGGGAAAAAGTTTCCAGATGAAGAACTTTAAGTAGCCTGCTGAAGTTAGGTTCTAAAAATATATATACTATTTGGGGGAGGAGGGGAATAGTTATTCTCAGAGAAGGAAAACTATCAAAGGATAAATGCATCTGAAGGACTATCTTCCTTCTTACTTTGAATCAAACATTTCTGAATCCAGACACCCAAATACTCATGCAACTTCAAGCCTACTTACTCGAAAGATTTTTAAAAATAAAAACATAAGCCTCTTTTCACCCCTATTTCTCCCCAATTCAGCCTGCAATTGTTTCCCAATCGACCAGCATTAACACAGATACACAGAGGTATTTATTTGCTGCTGATTCTGTCTGGCTGCATTCAGACTCAATCCTCCATGTGTATTTAATAAATCACACTAGTTAGGTGGGCAGGATTAGCTCCAAGTCACCTAATGACTATATCATGAGCTACAGTATTAAAGGGATTAATATTAATCTAGGCTGTTGCAGTTCAGTGGGAAAGGCCAGTGTCTGTTCCAACAGAAGCCAAAGCCAGTGAGAAATCCTAAGTAAGAACAAGAAGATTAATGAGGACTTCCACTCTGCCTGCACATCTTCACCTACCATGGGATGGGGAAGTGAATCCCAGACAGACTCATAAATAACCCACAATATCACAAGTATTTGGGGCAGCTGAGCCTCAGTGAGAGCAAATTTGCCCTCCTTATTTTCTGTAACACATGCCATCAAGATGGCACAAGAATTTTACAGGTCCCCATATCAACTCATTTTGTTTCCTTTCACATAAGAGCATACATCTCATAAATCACTTTCTTACTTCAATACGAGGGGAGTGTTAACTGCCATGTTGATAATGTGTGCTAAAAGGAGTACATGACCCCTCGATTCAATATAAGAGAAGTGAATTCACTCCTTTAAAGCTAGAAAGATGGCCAAGTTGCATCAATGCAACTTATACTCAAACCAGGAAACTTTCCTTTACCTATTAGTACAATACTTAATTCCTATTCAACTGGCAACCAGAGCGTGCTAGATCTCTACAGAATACATATATCTAGGTTTTACTCTCCAGAGTTCATTCATCTATGAGTATACCCTAGGAAGGATTGGTGGTTACAACTAAAGAGAGAGATGGAGAGACAAATATTTCCTGTGGCCTCTGAGCCCTAATTTTCCAAGCAGGGTGTCCAATTGAACATAGCCTTCCTTGGCTGAGATTTTTAGCTGACAGGGGAAACAGCTTTGGCTCTGAAGGAGTCCATATACGAGCAGAATTTCTTGAGAAGAAATGGTTTTGCTAGAGGGGCCTTTGTGAAGAAACAAGTATCAGACTTAAAGTAGCCCTTTCCATTTAACAAGATCACAGAGTTTTTGAGACTCTAAAATATAGGTTTGCCCTAACTAATAAATAAGTAAACATTAAGTGTTCTCAATAATTGTCCTTAAAAAAGTTACAATCAGCAAGATTAGCTACCTAGAACCTTTGCCAAAGGACAGGGTTCCTCAACTAAAAAAGCAAAGCAATGATCAATTGCTTCAGGTTAATGGTCACTGAATAAAAAGCTAAATTTCAAAAACCAGAAAATTTAAGTAAGCTGAGGGCTTGGTGCCATGTTAACTAAAGTACATAAGCTAAGATTCACTGAGTAGTTTAAGTGTGGAGTAGCATCCTGAGTGTGGAGCTGCCATGGCTGCAGGGGAGCAGATGGGAAGAGATCTATCAGTTAATAAATATTTTTATGCCAGGTACTGTACTAGGCACTGGGGAAATAAAGACAAAAGGGAAACAGTTCATACCCTCAAGCTATTTACAATCTCTCAGGAGAGAACTTCACACATGGAGACATATACAAAATGTATAGAAAGTAATTGGGGGAGGGAGTTGAGAGGAAGGCAATCTCAGCTGAGGGGGAGCTGTCACGAAAGGTTTTATGCAGAAGGTGATGCTTGACTGAGTACTGAAAGAGATTTGGGATTCTAAGAAGCAGAGGTGAAAAGGAAATGCATTTCAGCAATTGGGGACACCAGTGCAAAAGCACAGAGACAGGATATGAAGTCACATATGAGGAATGTATGAATGAAAGAACCATTATTAAGTCCTTACTGGGTGCCAGGTACCTTCCTAAGTGTTGAGGATACAAATTCAAGCAAGCTGGACAATCTTAGACCTCAAGAAGCTTACCCTTCTAATGAAGGAAATGGGGGGAAACAACCCAGAAAGGAAAGCTAGAAAAGGGGCACATATGCAGTGGCATGGTTTGGAAATGGCAGATAAACGATGTAAAGATCTGGTTCTGGGAATGACAAGGTGAAACTTTATCCATGGGAGCCCAGGGTTCCAGGGGCAAAGTTTAGTTTCTGGGTAAAGAGGACAGAAGAAGCAAGTCAGAATTTGGATACTGTGGTCTGGAACAGTAAGAAGGCAAACTTGGCTAGATTGTAGAGTGTATGAAAGTGAGTAATGTATAAGGCTGGAAAGGTAGGTTAGAAGCAAGTTGTGAAAGGCTTTAAATGACAAACAGAATAGTTTATATTTGGTTCTAGAGGTCGTAGGGAGCCACTGGACTTTACTGAGTAGGGGAATGACACAGACTTGTGTTTTAGGAAAATCACTTTGGCATCTGTGTAGAGCATGGATTAGAATGGGAAAAGACTTAAAAATGTGAGATAAGTTTTTCCTCTGGAAAAAATTTTCAAACAAACAGACAAAACCATTCATTTCCAGGTGCACAGTCACAACTTCAGGAAGTTGCCAGCACCCAGAAACTATTCTGACCCCAGGAGGTTTTGAAGTCAATTTCTACCTAAGTGCCAATAGAGGAACCTCATAATCAGACCTTAAACTAGTTGGCAAAAGAAAGTAAACTCCTCAGTTGAAAGCAGTTGTGTGGTCTTTGGACTAAGTAGCCAACAAGTAGTCTATGGATCAGCAGGAAGAAAAGCACATTTCCCTAACCATTAGGCTAACTTAAATGGAAAATCCAGGGAATTAGAGCCAAATCAACTAAGGGTTGGTATTTTTTTGTTTTGTTTTCTAATGTGCCACAGCCCTTCTAGTCATTCTTGCCAACTAAGCCCCCAAACTGGGCATACCCCACCCTCAATTCTCACAGGACACCTGAGGACAACAGGATGAAATTACCTTGGTGGGAAAAAGGAACATGGAGCTCTACATCTGACACAGTTCCAAAAGTCCACAAACTCTCTGGAATCCTTTGGTACAAGGGGCTTTAGTCATCTCTCACACATAGAACCCAAAGCTTTCTCTATAAAAATGTAAATATTCCAACTTGAATCACAAGTGACAAACTACAGTATGGATGAGGGCATTAATCAATAACTACTATGATCAGATTAGATGTATATACTATAGCAGAGTCTACTTAAAGCTTCAGCTCCAGTGTAGACTGAATGGGAGTATTTTTATTACGTAAGAGCTAGGCTGCCACTTGCCAGACATTCTCATATTACAAACTACTAATAGACTACAAACCATCAGAAGAAAGATGCTCTCTAGACACGAAGAACTAATGTCACATAGCTCTGTGGGAAGGGGTTTTTGTTAAAGGGAACACATTTTTCTTCCCCTTAAAGTGCTCTCTAAAGGAAAAAATCCTGCACACTGTTGTATCCCCAGGCCATCAAACACACAAGGCCAGGCCCATCTAGTGGGATGCATCAGGCTCCTGGAATGCTGAAGTCCACATATTTGCCATTCAACACCAAAACGGCTTTTCAAGTTCAATCAGCTATAAATGTTGCTTTGTTTTAATTTTCCACTGAACTTCCTGGAACCTATTATCCAACTGTCAGGGATGTATATTTAGCAATAGCAACACAGCCTCTTTGCCGATGCACCACTGCTCATGTCACCTCTAATAAATAGAAAACAATCAACCCCCTGTACACCCCCTGCAGGAATCAGGAAACTCCACCTCCACCCTCCCCCCCCCAACACACACACATACACATACACACTCTTTAACGGACGATTGGGACTGGCAAGTGAAAAAGCAGAGAAGGGAACACATCAGAGTATACCCCCATCAATTAATTACCCAAGGCTCCTGTAATCCCTCAATCACTTTCCAACTGGTGTTACAGTCAGTTCTTTGGATAGACTCAGAAAAATAAGCATCTGCATGGTACCACCTCTGTATTATGGGATACACATTATAGAAACTACCCAATTTAGTCTAGAAATCCCATACAGAACATCAAGAGAGAACCTCAACAAAAACAAGTGTGGTAGATGGACTCCAAAATGTTTAATGTGGTATATATTTTGAATAGGAAAATTTGAAAAATCAAGGTCAAGGCTACGAAAACCTCCCAGAAGAGCAAGAATATGACATTAACTTTTTTAGAAAACGATCTAAGCAGGAGTTATTTCATTTTTGTGTTTATATCACCAGCACTTGGCATAGTGCCTGCTTAATGTTTGCTGAATTGAAAATAAAAGTCCATGCTCAGTCATCAGGATGCATTGGGTACAACTTTTCCCACCCTCATTGAATTCTCTTGCCTTTCCCTGCTCACAGAGACACTCTTCAATCTGACATCAAACAGTTTAGGTTAAATTAGAAATAGATTTCTCTATTTACCACTTCCATCACTACAGATCAACTCAAATACCACTATGGTCTAAGCAGTCTTCTTGCTGCTTCACTATAGCCTTTAGGCCAAGAGGTCAATTACAAATGAAGTCCAGTTGGTCAAAGTCCCCCTTGAGGGGAGGCTACAGCTGTAAATCAGAAACTAAACACAATTTAATTAAGCTGTGTGCAGAATTTCCATATAAAAGTCCAGTGAGTTTCTCAATATCATGGGGTCCTAAACTAATAATAACCCAATGAGAAATAGTAAGCCTCATCATAGCTGGGGCTGGGTCACAGAGTACCATCCACTCAGTCTCACATCTCTCCAGGACGACTACTACAGCACTGTTGGCTTTGACATCAAGAAGGAGCAAAGTGGGTCTCCAGAAGGAAAGTAGAAAACTCTACTTTGTAAAATCTGAATTTGAGATGGCTCAAGTAATCAAACAGGTTTGTTCCACATATGAAATATCACCATTACTAAGAGAAGTAGATTTTTCTTCTCATCTTCCTTTCTGTGGCTCCATCCTTCATACTCCCAAGGCCTTTATTACTAACTGGTATTGAAGATTAAAGTATCTTTATCACTTCTCCAGTGCTCTTCTAGATAAAATTCATCAAGTAAGCTCTTTTACCAAGCAGTTCCAGACTCCTTTTAGGGTTCTCAGGTATGCTGTCTTTAAAAAGTGCAGGGTAGTCTGTATCCCAAAGACATCAAAGAACAAGGAAAAGGACTTACATGTACAAAAATATTTATAGCACCACTTTTTATGGTGGCAAAGAATTAGAAACTTAGGGGTTGTCCATCAACAGTGGAATGGCTGAACAAATTGTGTTATATGATTATGATGGAATACTATTGTGCTTTAAGAAATGATGAGGGGGTGGTTAAAAAAAACTGGGAAGACTTAAATGAGCTGCTACAAAGTGAGCAAAACTAGGAGAATATTGTTGCATAGGTACAACAATCAATTGTAAAACACTGAGCTACTCTGATCAATATAATGATCCACAATTCTACCAAAGGACTCATAATAAAAAATGCTACCTTCCTCCAGCGAGAGAGAAATGATAAACTATGAGTGCAGATTGAAATATATTTTTTTCACTTTATTTTTCTTAGCAATATAGCTAATGTGGAAATACATTATGCACGACTTCATATGTATGATGGGGGAGGCAGTAGATGGAGGGAGAAAATTTGGAACTAAAAATTAAAAACAGAAACCTCAAAAATAAATAAACATAAGAACAGTAGGATGCATTAAAATGTTGGGCTCCCCATAAAATGTGAAGATCAGAGAGGAAGGGAAAGGGAAAGGGAAAGGAAAAGAGAAATAAAAAGAGAAAGAGAAAAGGAAAGGGAAAGAAAAGGGGAGGAAAAGGAAAAGGGAAGGGAAAAGGAAGGGAGTAATAAGATTCTAGGGTACATAGGTCTCTACAGCACAAGTAGTTAGATGCTTTATTTGTAAATGGAAATTCTAGGTGAACTTTGAATACTCTCTACCATTCAAATAATTTATAACAATGTCGACTATTCCCATTTGTCTATGGCAAACAGACTCTTGGCCGGCCCTCCATCATAATTATTGGCATCCTTGTCAATCTCAGAAATGTGGCACAGTCAATCAAAATGTCAGCACTTATCTGCTTCACTTACCCTAGACACAAGGCCCAGGACACTGATCAGTGACTGATAAGGTGCCAAAATGAAAGAGTCCTTTAATTCCCATACTTGACTTGAGTGCAAGCTAGGCATCTGGTAGGTACCATGGTTTCAATGAGATATCCTAGTATTAACAAAGGGTGGCCTTACAATTTTGCCATAGCAAAAACTGTGACAACCTCTGAACTGCAGCATGAGACTAGAAGAGTTAGGCTTGCACTTAAGCTAGTATTCCTCAATTCTGTCATCTACAAAATGGGAGTAACGGTAGTACTACTTCACAGAGTTTTTGTAAAGCTCAAAGTGCTATATAAATGTGAGTTGTTGCTATTACTATTACTAGAAATAGTAGTAGTAGTAGTAGTGTAGTAGTAGTAGTAGTAGTACCACCTTCAATAGCAGCCTTCATCCTGGCTGGAAGATACTATCCCTCAAGGTTTGCTGGCTACATTACTGAGACTCCCAACTACAAAGTAAATATTTCATAGGAAATCTTGACAAAGTAAATAATTCATTTTCATCTTATCCATCAAGAAGACATTTGGCAGAGCAAGCATTTTTAGTCATAGCTGGGTAATGTTCTATCAAAGACTAGAAAAATACTTTCCCATTCCATCCTGTAAGGCCTCAGACTCTGATCTAAAGCACATGAAAACAAACAATTACACATGGGATGGGATAAGATAAGACTGAACCTGTGAATTAACTGGTAGAGGGAACTTCTGGATGAGAAAACTTTTATGATTTGTCAATTCAGGTTGGCACCTTCTCTACAATTTATAGTCTTAGAGAGATGCCTAGATCACTAAGAGGTTAAGTACCCTGGGTCACACAGTCAGATGTATCTGGGGTAAGACTTGAACTCAGGCTTTCTTGGCTTTGAATTGGCTGTCTATTTACTATAGCACACTACTTTGAAAATAAAGCATGAAAACATGAAAAATAGAAAATGTGCAGGGTAGAGGGGTACTGCTTTTAAAGTAACTCCCAATTCGATTTTAATTTCCCTATTGGATAAGTGTTTCACTGGAGGTCTGCTATAGCTTTGTCCATGCTCTATGTCTATGTTACTGACTATTTTAGATCAGTAAGAAACAGTGAACATAAATATAAACACAAAAGAATGGCCATCTAAGTCTGCCCTAGGGCCTATCCAATTCAGGATTCTGTTTCTGTGAGTGGCACTACGGCATGGTTTGAGACATCACTGTTGTCCTCTGTAACATAAACTTAAAAATCGATCCCCAAATCTTTAATTCTGTTTAATAATCTATTATAAATCTATCATTTGAGAATGTCTTAAGCCTTCTTAAACCTACTAATATTTTGAGACTATTCTAATCATTTGCTATATTGAGTTTCATAAGGTTACAGGTCAAGTCAGAAAGCATTTATTAAGTACCTACTATGTGTCAGGCACTATGTTAACAACTGAGGATACAAAAAAAGACAAAAACATTCCTTGATTTCAAGGAGCTCACAGCCTAATGGGGAGAGAGCATACAGATCACTACGTACAAAAAAAGACACATACAAGATGAACTGGAGATAATCTCAGAGGGAAGACACTAACACAGTGGTTCTCAACGTTCCTAATGTTGCGACCCTTTAATACAGTTCCTCATGTTGTGATGACTCCCAACCATAAAATTATTTTCATTGCTACTTCATAACTGTAATGTTGCTACTGTTATGAACTGTAATGTAAATATCTGATATGCAGGATGTATTTTCATCGTTACAAATTGAACATAACCCACAGGTTGAGAACCATTGCACTACTATCAAGGAGGACTGAGACAAGTGTCTTACAGGTCAGGTTCCAGGTAGGACTGGAAGGAAGCCAGAAGCCAGAACACAGAGGTAAGGATTTCCAAGAAACTTTGAATTCTTTAAGCTATCTGGGGCTAATGAGGCCTAAAATATCTATAGTGTTCATCACTATTTCTCATGTAAATTTTGCTCCTAAATCATTCGTTCTTTTGGCTTGATTTCTACACAACACAATATGTACTAACCAATATGACTGATTTATAGTAATAGCATATATCACGTAAGTTAGCCAAATTACCCTAAATTACTGAAAATAACTTTCTAGATTTTACTGTTGATGTCTAGAAATTTGTTCCTATAATCAATAACAAATTCTTTGAGAACCATAAGTATGCATGCTAATTGTCTGCTAAAATATATGACTGGATTTAAGGACTCTAAAACCATTAAAGACATGTTTTTTTCATCCTGCTGGTATAATGGTAAGCAAAATAGGATTTTTTGCTGTTTTTCTGGATTGAGTTTTAGATAAGCAAGTGCCTTTGAGCCTCACCTTTGACTGTATCAAGAGTCTTTGTTTGGAAAAAGCATACATTGTAGTGCCCTTAATAGACCTAAGGAAGTTTGGAGATCTTCCCTGCCTTTAATAGGCCTAACCTAATCACATGGAGCCCATGGTGGGAGAAGGTTGTCGAAAAGGCAGAACAGGAAGGAGTAGGGCAAAAACAGCTCAAGCAGAACTGGAAGCCAGTGGAACTGAGAGAGAGAATGCTTGTGATTTCGGCACTCTGTTTGTTGATCTGTGTTACTTTCTGAGAATTGAGACAGAGAATGCGATTTCATTGCTCTGTCTGTTGATATGTGTTACTCTGTCAAACTGAAGCATTCTTTCTGTTATTTCTGTACTTTGTCAGACAGAAGCACTCTGTTGATTTTGTGTCTGATTTCTCAGACAGAAAATGAATTGAGATGATAGTGTTGGCCATGTGTGTAAATACTGTTTTAGTTCTGTTAAGCTTTGTCTTCCTAAAAACAGAAACTGCAAAGGACTTGGAGTGGTGCAGTCCCCTTGAGTTGAGATATGGAACAGGAGCTGAGAACTGCCTACTTGTGAATTCAAGCAAGAACTGGGAGCATTAAGTCCACAGAAGAGGAGCCAAGGGGAGGAGAAGGCAGCCTCGAGTTAAGATGAAAGAGGACTTTACTTGGATACTCTTTGTATTGACTGAGGATACTGTGACTTACTGTGACTCGGGGGGATGGTGTTTGTATTTTCTGTTACCTCTTAAAGATAACTATAAGATATACTGAATGATATGTTTTATTTAAGACTATGTGGCCATCTTAGTAATAAGTTGTTACGTTATTATGAATGTTATGCTTTAGTTTCCTGAATGTTATGCTTTAGTTTATTGCTGAATAAACAGAGAATTCATTATACTATGCTATTAGAACCTGTGACTGGTCAAGATTCCAAACGAGAAAAAGGCCAAGTTCCTGCTGTTGTGAAGTAAAACGAGGCAATAAAGTGGTCAGTCCTTTGTCTAAGTAACTTCCCAAGAACTTTGGCATCAGTCTTAACATCAGTCCTGATATCAAACCTAAAAAGCACCCCACCTACTTTGCCAAATGGCCCCAATAAATAAAGACTTCAGGTCAAACATTTATCCTTTATCAATGTTTAAAAATACCAATAGCAATTTACCAATTCATTCAAGCCTTATCATAAGACAACTACACAAGTGGACTGGCCTACAAATTCTAACCTGAAACAAAGCAAAAGAAGAAATAAAAATTGCTTTGCTTAGGTTTAGGTTGAGCATAAAGCTTCAGACAAAGCACTACTGCCGCTAGCCCTTTGAAAACCTTAATGTACTATATAAATGTTAGCTATTCTTATTATTCCTAAGAGACTACCTGTTAACAAAGCAGGTTTTAACACTATACTGGTAGAAAACAAAGAAAGTTCAGTTACTTAGGGAAGCTAGGTAGTGCAGTGAATAGAGCACCAGCCCTGCAGTCGGGAGGACCTGAGTCCAAATCCAGCCTCATGCACTTGACACATGTAATAGCTGTGTGACCTTGGGCAAGTCACTTAACCCCAACTGACCTGCTTTCCCCCCCTCCAAAAAAAAAGTTCAGTTATTGGAAACTTCAGTCAACATGGAATCCCAGTGCATATGATGTGGATCCTATTTATCTAGGAGTCTTCCCAACTGTCTTGTGGTAAAGAGTGGAAATTTCCTATTATTTTATCAAGATAAATCCAAGATGGATGACTTGATCCATAGAAAGACATGAATAAGTGTTGCCTTTACAAAAATTACCCGAAGACAGATATGATGCACTCTATCATTAATGTACTTGACATAGCCATCAAGATCAAACAAGCAATAAGCATTTACTAAGCACTATTCTAAGTAATGTGAAGACAAATACAAAAATGGAATAGTTTCTACCTTCAAAGAGCTTACATTCTAATGAGATAACAAACACATATATAAACATATACAGAATATATACTGAATGAAAAAATGTCATTTTGGGAGGGTAGGGACTAGCACCTCGAGGAAGGGATTAAGGGGGGGAGGGTAAGGATCAGGAAAGACTTCACATAGATATTGACACTTGACCTGGTTCTTGAAGGAAATAAAAAATTCCAGGGATACTTCTATGATGAGGCAGCAAAGTAGGACTTTAGTCAAGGAGATATATCAATAAGCAACGAAAAAGAAATTAAAGGGAAAAAACAGTGGAAATAAAAAGTTAAAATATATCTATTTAAATTTATTTTTTTTTCTTTTGGGAAGGAGGAAGGTAGGGCAGTTGGGATTAAGTGACTTGCCCAAGGTCACACAGCTAGTTTTGTGTTAAGTGTCTGAGACCAGATTTGAACTCAGGTCCTCCTGACTCCAGGACTGGTGCTCTATTCACTGTGCCACCTTAAGCAGCCCCTTAAATTTATATTTCAAGGAAACATGATTGCATATTTTAAAAATCCAGTGATATTTTAGTAAGGAAGCAGTATATAAAATAAACTCACAAAATCATGCACATTTTTATCTTATTACTAGCAAAAAATAGAGATACGTTGGTAAAGAAAAAGGCCATTTGGGGCTGGTAGGTGGTGCAGTGAATAGAGCACCAGCCCTGGAGTCAGGAGGACCTGAGTTCAAATCTGGCCTCAGATACTTAACACAAAAAGACTAGCCATGTGACCTTGGGCAAGTCACTTAACCCCAACTGCCATACCTTTCCCCCTCCAAAAAGTAAAAAAAAAGGGGGGGGGCGAGAAAAAGGTCATTTACAATGATGATAAAAATGCATTAACTATTTAGGCATTAACCAACCAACACAAGCTTTATATCAGATGTGTCAAACGTGAGGGCCAGTGTTACCCAAACTAGATTAAAATGTAATATGGAAATGTTTAACAAAATAAATAAAAATACAATAAAAACATAGATAATGTTAATTTGTGGTTTTCTAAGTCAATATGTAGCCTGCATCCTTTTTATTTGAACTTGACACCTGCTCAATAGCATTTGATGGAAATAAAACAAGAACTTCACTGGAGAGATATCTTTTGAATTTGTAAAAAAATGTTAATATTTTCCAAATTAAAACACAGATTTAATATTATACAGTTCAAACCACAAGTCACTTAAATTTTTTTTCAATTAATATAGTTTACTTATTCCTTTTTAAATATTGTTTCTCAATCTATTTACCTCCCTCCCTTGCTGAATGCTCCCTTGTCACAAAGGAATATATGAACAAAACCCAATCAAAAAAGCAACTGTGCCTGGAAGTCAAGATTTCACTCCTGCATCTTCTATTTTCTATTAAGATGAGGAAAGTATATGTTTCTTCCTTTTTGTCTGAGATCCATCATCAATTCACTTAGTATGAGTTTAGCAGCACTTTAGAGATGTTTTCATTTATATTATTATAGTCATCATGTGTATTGTTATCTTGGTTCTTCGCTCCTTACTTTGCATCAATTCATGTAAGTCTTTTCATGTTTCTCTTAATTCCTTATATTTTCCATTTCTTACATTTCTATGATACTTGATGTGTTTAGTCATTTCCATATCTATAGAAACCCACTTTGTTTTCAGGTTTTTCATTAAGACAAAAAGTATTACTGTGATTATAGCAACAGGAATACAAAGAAATATGTGAGGCAGTCCTTATTCTGAAAGAACTTACATTGTAATGGCAGAAACAACAGGAAGATAAAGCAAAATATACAAAAGAGACACAAGATAACTTTGGGGAAGAAGAAGAACTAGCAACTAGGGGTCCAAGAAAGATCTCATGCAGAATATGTCAGTTAATTGTGTCTTAAAGGAAACTTAAGAATTTTAAGAGACAGAAGGGGGAAGAAAGCACATTCTAGGCATGCAGGACAGCCAGGACTAAAGTAATGATATGGAGTATTGTTTGCAAGGAATATCAAAAGAACTAGTTTGGCTGACCAGTGGAGTATAGAGGGGAGCAGTGTGTAATCAGGCTGAAAAGGGGGTTGAGATCAAGTTGTGCCAATGTAACAACAAAAGATCAACAAATTTTTAAAAATTATCTCATGTTTTGACAATGGCTAAATTTCTCTCTGTATCACTCTCTGATCTCCTTCCAGACAGCCTTCCCTTCTAACAATGAAATTTTTCAAAGAGAAATCAGCAAAACTACTAATCAATACATCAAAAAAAATCTGATAAATGCAATGTTCCACACCTATACCTCACATTAAATTGAAAAGCTTCTGTACAAATAAAGCCAATGTTACCAAGATTAAGAGAGAAGTGGAAAATTGGGAGAGAACTTTTACAACCAGTGTCTCAGATAAAAGCCTCATTTCTAAAATATACAAAAAATTGAGTTGAATTTATAAGAATACAAGCCACTCCCCAATTGGTAAATGGTCAAAGGATATGAACAGGCAGTTGTCAGAAGATGAAATTAAAGATATCTATAAGCATATGAAAAAATGTTCCAAATCACTAGTGATTAGAGAAATGCAAATCAAAACAACTCACCACATCTCACCAGTTAGATTGGCTAAGATGACAAAACAGGAAAATGATAAAAGCTGGAGAGGATATAGAAAAACTGGAACACTAATGCATTGTTGGTGGAGTTGTGAACTGATCCAACCATGCTGGAGAACAATCTGGAACTATGCCCAAAGGGCTATAAAACTGTGCATACCCTTTGACCCAGCAATACTTCTAGGGTTACATCCCAAAGAGATCAGAGAAGTGGGAGGAGGACCCGTATATACAAAAGTATTTATAGCAGCTCTTTTTGTGGTGGCAAAGAATTGGAAATCAAGGGGATGCCCATCAGTTGGGGAATGGTTGTGGTACAAGTTGTGGTATATGAATGTAATGGAATACTACTGTGCTATAAAAAAAGAGGAACAGATGGACTTCATAATAACCTGGAGAGACTTATATAAACTGATGTTGAGCAAGAAGAGCAGAACCAGGAGAAATCTGTACACAATCAAAGACACAATGTATGTGTGATGACTAACTCTGACAGACTGGAATCCTCTCAGCAATACAAGGTTAGAAGACAAAGACTCATGATGGAAAGGGATGTCTACATCCAGAGAAAAGAACTACAGAGTCTGAATGCAGATTGAAGCAAACTACTTGCTCTCTCTTTTGTGTTTTGTTTTGTCCCTTCTTTTTCATTGTTCAATCCACTGGTTATAATCCTTCTTTACAATCTGACTAATGTTTAATGTGAAGGTATCTGTAGAATCTATATTTGATTGCATGCCACTGTGGAGGGGAGGGAGGAGGAGAGTGAAGGGGAGAAAATTTGAAACTCAAGAGGTTGTGGAACTGAATGTTGTAAACTAAAAGTAAATAAATAATTTTTTTTTTTAAATTTAAAACAAAGTTAGGTATAGAGCAACATCTCATCATATACCAAGATAAACTCTAAATGGAAACATGATTTAGTTACAAAAGATTACATCATAAACAAATTAGAGGAGCAAAAACAGATCTTTCACATCTTTGAACAGTCAAGGAGTTCATAACCAAATAGGAAGAGAGAGGATCAGAAAAGATGAAATAAACAGCTTTTATTACATAAAAATAAAAATATTTTGCACAAACAAAACAAATACAGTTAAAATTAGAAGGTAAACAGTTAACTGTGGGGGAAAAGACCCTCTAAAACAAATTTCTCTGATAAAGGTCTCATTTCCAAGATACATTAGGAAATGATTAAAATTTATGAGAACAAGAGCCATTCCATAATCAACAAATGGTCAGAATATGAAGAATGTGAATAGAATATGAACAGGCAACTTTTAAAAAATCTAAACTGTGTTTTATTAGTCAGTCCAGAAGCATTCATTAAGAACAGCACATATTAATGTGCTCCAGACACTGTATTAAACACTGAAAATACAAAGAAAGTAAAAAAACAGTCCTTGCTCTCAAAGAGCTCACAGTCTAATAGGAGAAACAACATAAAACAACTCTACACAAACAACCCACTGAACAGGCAACTTTCAAAAGAAGTAATCTATGCTATCAACAAGGACATGAAAAAATGCTCCAAATCACTCATTATCAGAGAAATGAAAATTAAAATAACTCTGGGGTTAACTAATACTCATCAGAATGGTAAAGATAGCAAAAACAAATAAGTAAATAAATGTATGGGAGAGCAAAATGACCATCACTGGAGGAACTGTGAGAAGATGGACTCACTAATGCTCTGTAGCTGGAGTTATGAATTGGTTCTGTAAAGCAATTTGGTACTGTGCCCAAAAAGCCACTAAACTCTGCATACCATTTGACCAACTATTAGTCTTATACCCCAAAGAGATCAAAGAAAGAGGAAAAGGGCCCACATGTACAATAATATTTATAGTAGCTCTCCATTATAGCAAAGAGCTGTAAATAAAGAGGGTGTCAATCAACTGGAGAATGGCTGAACAAATTATAGTTTCTGAATGTAATAGAATTTTACAAAAGAGACCATTTCAGATAAAGACCCCCAAACTCAAATGAAGTGTGAAGTTAGTAGAATCAGGAAAACAATTTATAAAATAATATTGTAAAGACAACTCTGAAAGATTTAATTCTGACTAATGCAATGATCAACAATGATTACAGAAGATAGATGCTGAAGAATGTAATGTTGATTTGTTACATGGTATTTAATGTATTTAAATACATATTTAGAAGAAAAGTAAACAAGAAATTCACAGTTTCATGTACAACCTTCTCTTTCTTTCAATGCAAATATGAAAGTGCTTATTTTAGTAGATGTTTGTTAAATTCAGGGGAAAAAAAAAGATACACATAGACCAGCTGGGCTTGTCAAGAGGGACACCTCCTAATCAGACACTAAGATGAAGAAAGAAATAGTGAGGGACTGAGGAGGCAATGTCCAGATGCTATGAAATGAGGAAAAGTGGAAAAGAAACAGTGCACATAAAATTACCTTGATTTTCCCTGTAAAACATGAGGTAAAGTCCTAAGCAGAAAGAGTGCAGATAAGGAGTGGTATGGGATGCTTGAAGAGAGAAGATAAAAGCTTGAAATAACCACTGTGGTAAATGGGATAAAAAAAAAAAAATCAATACTGGAAGCTAGGTGATGCAGTGCAGCAAGATCTGGAGTTAGAAAGACCTGAGTTCAAATTCAGCCTCAGACACCCACTAGCTGTGGGTCCCTGGGAAAGTCATTTTACTTCTTTCTGCCTCACTTTCCTCATCTGTTAAACAGGGATAATAACAGCACCTACTTCCCAAAGCTGTTGTGAGGATGGACCAAGATGATGTTTATAAAGTGCTTTGCAAATGAGAAAGTTTTATAGAAATGCTACCTATCATTAGCTATAATCTATCATTACTCTGAGAAGGAATCCAGAGATGTGACTATACAACCAAAGGATCCATATGAACTCCTGGTGTAGAGAGTTAAAAATAATAACATTCCACACTGGCTCCAATGTATAGAAATAGGAAACAAAATAAAACATGTAAGTGCACAGTAAATATATTCATGATAAGCAAGTGGAAACACATATCAAACCAAAAAAAAGCATTATTTTGCTTTTGGACTGCACTTATGTTTCCATCTTTCCCACAAGGACAGAATGAAATACTTTATCAAAAGGTTGGCTAAAATCTAGGTAAACTATATCTACAAAATTCACCTCATCTATAAGTGAAGTACTTCTGTCAAAAGGAAAATACATTTAGTCTGGCACGACCTATTTTTAATAAAGTTACGTTAGTTCTTTGTAATTACTGCTACTCTTATAAATGTTCGCCAACCTTCTTTTTAATGATCTGTTCTAGATTTCCAAGGAATTAAAGTCAATCTCATTGGTCTATAGAGTTTCAGACTTTTACCCTTTTTTTTTGAAAATTAGAACATTTACGCTTCTCCAATGTTTCGAAATCTCTCCTATTTTCAATGGTCTTTCAAATATTGTGACAGTTACTCAGCAATCACATTGGCCAGTTCTTCCTAGACCTAAAGAAGTAGTCCACCTGGGCTAAGTGATTTGGATTCATCAAGAACAGTTGCATGCTCTCTTACTTATCTCAGGTAACAATTCCATTAATCATTTTTTTTTGTTCTATCATTTCCAGTGGAAAGGTCATTCTCCAAGGCAGACAAAACAGCAACATAGGAACTGAATAGCCCTGTGCTCTCCCTGTTGTCTGCTGAATAAAAGACGGTGCGTATCTTCATGGAGGATAATTATGGTAAAGTAGAGGAGAAAAGACAAGTACAGCCATAACTACGATACAAATGTCCTATTTCAAAATACAATTAAACCTTAGGTTATTTCTAGGTCTATTGTCACCCTAGTCTGCATATCCCCTCCTTGTACCTTGGTTTACCAATTCTCCAGGAGTGCACATGCACCTATGTGCACACACACACACACACACACACACACACACACACACACACACAGCCAACAATCACTGCAGCTCTCATTTCTAAAAACTTCCCTTCTATAAATAAACTCATAACTCTCTACGTAAACATCAAAGACTAACCTGTTGTTCTTTTATATCCTCTTGCCTTAAAATGGATACTTTAGAAAAGGAATAGGCTAGGAAATGAATATGATATAAAAACAAATAAATGTAACAAAAAAAATAAAAAATAATAAAATGACACCTTCAGCACAAACTTATACCCCAAACACAGCAACTGGATTTACCACAGTGACTTCTAGCTCAGTCAAAGATGCCAGCCAACCAGATGACAGAGTTCCCATCACAACTTCAGCCTACTCTCCAGGTGGCTGCAAAAGCCATGGCATTTTGAGAGTAGTCTATGGCTTTCATTTTAACCCTGAATGCTCAGCATATTTAATCCCATAACAAAGACTTCTCCCATTTTGAATAGGAATAGGGATAAATGAGGTTTCTGTATAACACAAGCAGGATGGTCATTAAATATTGAGATGGAATTGGATAAGATGGTCTAGACTCATATAGGTTCCATATGTCCTTGGCTAGTTAAGACAGTTAGTGCTTTCCTACTTATACTAGGAAGGTGATGAGTAACAAATTAGTCCAAACGACTCTCGGTTAAGTGTATTCCACTTTTCCTGGGTCCTCATCTGGCTAGTACAAAAAGAACAGTCTCAATCTGTAAGTTGGAATCAGTTCAATTCATCAAGTATTACCTATTCTAGGTATTAATTTCTACTTCTACTCTTAAGATAGAAAGAAGAGAAACATGCTGGCATCCAAAGAGGAAGAAACTCCCATCTACCATCTTCAGAATAACTAAAGTAGCTTCGTGACTCTCACCACTCAATCACTTGAAAGGCTAATTCTATAGCTGGAGAAAGTATGCTGCCTGATCCAAATGAGAGAAAATTGTGAGGGAAAGACCAATGTGGCCAGTCCTAGTGGAAGCCAGAGCCAAAAAGAAGGTATTACTCTATTTTTTTTTAAATGTAGAGCAACCATTATATTTTCTACTGAAGTATTCAAGGGTCTTGATAGACAGATAGGTGGAAGTGTTTGATCTTTTTGTGCCTCACAGCATTGATTCCCCACTTCTTGGTCAGTTGCTTAATTGTGTCCAACTCTCTGTAACCCCGTGGATATATCACACCAATACTGTCCATAGGTTTTCTTGGCAAAGAAACTGCAGTGATTTGCCATTTTCTTCTGCAGTAGATTAAGGCAAACAGAGCCTCACTGAGGGTCACACAGCTAGTAAGTATCTGAGGCTGGATTTGAACTCAGGTCTTCTGACTCCAGCCCAAGCACTATCCACTGAGCCACCTAGCTGTCTCTGATTCCTCACTACCTTGCTGTGATAGTTCACATAGCTCACACAATAATGTAACTTCACATATGGCTTGTGCAGCATATAGCAGTCAAAGACGCTGCCTTCAGAATTGTCCCTGAGACCTGAGCTTCCACAATGTTAGGGATGACAAACTTCTTGACGACTTTGTCCTTGGGCAAGTAGCATTAAGTAGATGGTACAGGAGAGGGGCTGCATGTGGCTGGAATCCTCCTTGGCTTGCTTACAGTTTCTCTTTTTAATCATCTCATGAACAAGGAGCCAAGAGGGTTCAGAAACACTTCAGCATGCTTTAGAAACACAAGGGACTTGAAGAAGTGCTTTGAGCTTAGGTGGGAGTCGAAGAGGGAGACTTTCTTTTGTCAAAGTCGGTTAGGTAGCACATGGTACTGCTAGCTAAAAGTATACTCCCTACATCATAAAAAAAGTAAAGAAATTTCCATACAGACTAAGTAGTGCTGGACTTGTAGTCAGAAACATCTGGGTACAAATCGAGTTTCAGACACTTAATAAATGAATAACCCAAGACAGTTCACTTAACATTTCTAGGCCTTAATTTTCTTATCTGTAAAATAAAGATAATAACACCACCAGACTCACAGAGTTATTATCAGGGTCAAATGAAATAATATATGTAAACCACTTCATAAACCTTAAAGTGCAACACAGATATGAATTATTGTTATTATCTCACTGAACAATTTCAGAGATACAAAAGTCAGTGGGAGAGGGAAGAAAGCAGACTGCTTCAGATAAGTAAGTCTTCTTTAAGTGAACATCTAAAATTTTTGTTTTGTTTCTTCAGAGGCAAGAAACAAAAATCATGCATGATGAAATAATATCCAATTAAACAAGTATCTTCAGGGATCTGTGCCATACAGTACATAATTTCATTTACTAGAGTAAGGAAATAATAACTTTCAGAAGTGGAATAATCAATAGCCTAAGATAATGTGCTGAGGTTAAAGCAGCTCTTTCAGAAAGGATGAACCATAATCCTTTTCTGACTCTAATCTTAGCATTTTTTTCATCCAGAAACCCCAATGCAAGAATTTAACACCATGACAACTGCCCCCCAAACATTATCCAGTATTAAGCCATCAGACCAGGAAATGTGTATATGAATGTTGGGGCTGGACCACATGATAGGACAGACACATTGGGCACGTTCCCCAAACCAGGAAAGACAAGGGTTAAAGTTGGGTTAGTGAACTTAACTCCAGGGATATGTGTGGGGCACTAAGCTGAGATTCACAAGGCTCTCCCCGAGTTCTCTTTGCCTCTCAGTATTGGGACAACCAATGTTCACTGAATGCCGATATTTGTATGAATAAAAATGAAGGGATTTAGCAAATCTTGTTCTTGCACACAGTTGTCAAAAAAAATCTGACCTTTACAACAGGAAAAAGAGGGGGGATTTAAAGCTTTAAAGAAGAGGCAGTCACTGCCTGATGTATAACAAACCTTTGAAAAATTATGGAGCAGTGAAAATCCCCTACAGGTCTGAGCAAAATGGGTCCAATTTGCATTCGAGCAAAGCTTTCCATACATACTCCTCGGCTCCTCTGTGTACTGCCACGCAAATAAATCCTGAGGAGTAATCCACTGGGGACCTGAGCCTGATCTCCCATATATTACTGCTGCACAGCTCGAGCACAGGCTCCACGAACTGCCTTTTGGGGTCCAGATAACTAAATCAGAGCAGTCCTGATAAGCTTCTGAAAACATGAAATGTGAGGAGTAGTTTAATGAATGTTACAACTCAACCTGTTACAAACTGCATGGTATTATTGAAGGAAAAAAGAAATAGAAAACCTGTATGCTTTTATTGTACATTCAGAAGTATCTCCCAGTCAAATCCAGATGTACCTGTCATCTGTTCCTTCTGGCTATAAAGTCATCTAAAGCCTAACACTGACCAAGTAGTGAGGGAGCATTTGAAAGGCCCAGTTCCAGTTCAGGAAGTACAGAAGAGATTACTAATAACTTCATATTCACTTAGAATTCTGGTTCAAATTTGTGTAAGAAAGGGCAACCAAATGCTAACAAAGTGAAAAATTGCAGGGACAGATCCTAAGATGGAAATATTCAGAGAGAAATTTTAAAATGTAGTCCTAATTTTCAGAAAAATTCCAATGAATTTCAGTCTTATCTTTGTTATTTGCTCACCTATCTGTTAAAAAAAACAAAAACAAAAGGAAGTGTGTGTGTGGGGCGGGGGGAAATCAGATTAATTCCTTAGGTACCATGCATTATTAAGTATGAACCTTGACAATTATTACTACAAAGAACTAATTGGAACAATGATAACGTAAAAAGAAGATTCAGTTCTAAATACTGAAAACTGATAAAACAGGGAAGAGAAAAGAGACAATGAAAAAACTCTTAAAAAGTCAACAGTAGTGAGAATATATTAAAGAAGAGAATAATGCCAGATGTCAAAGGGATAGGAACAGTGGTCCAGGAATAATTAAAGTAGTTAAAGGAGTTTTATTTCTAACATCTGTATAGGAGGTCATTTTCTACAGGCAGGAAGCTAATCTGGCAGTCTGGACTCGAAATAAGACTTCTTAATCAAGATACAGGCTATTAGTTGGCTTGGTATTTTGCTAGCATATTAAAAGAGACTTCCTAATCTACACCCCAAAACAAACTGTATCAAGTTCTTTTCTATAACCAGAACAGATTTCAACCCTGACTAGGAAATTTAGGTCTGTTGTGATTATTGTAGACTGTGAAAGAAAGTCATTCTTTAACATGAGATTACTCCCTCCCCTGTCCCAATAACTTAACTTGGTGCAGAAAATCTTTATAAATACGTCAGGGCAAAGACAAGAATGTCAGGAGATTCTGATGGGTTGGCAAACGCTTTATCATCAAAGTCCTGCCCTTCTTCAAAACCTTAAACAATGAAAGGGAAGAGAGATTCTCTTATCTCCAATTTTCTTTAATGCTTTTTTTTAACAAGATGTGATTTTCCCTTCTAAGAAATCATAACAAAGCCAACAAGTCCAGCTTCAGCTGTATCTATCTTGCACCCTCTATGGTTTCTGCAAAGATGAGGAGTCATTTCAATTGTCTAGGAGAGTGCCTTAGATTTCTACAAACTCAGCTCTCCAGAACCACCCGATATTAAAAGGACACAAAACAGATGTCAAGCAACTATTTTTATTTAGCTTCTTGCTTTTCTTCCGCAGTCCAGACCTGAACAGCCTGAGCTCTTCAGTGGTGTTATAACCTTCTCCTTTCATGTATCAGCCTTTGTTGAGACGACATGAAAATTTTCCATTATGTGTTCCTAAAAGAGGAATGTCCCCCTCTATTATCTTCTGAAAATAAAACTGCTTTTCCACTCTTGGAGAGAAATCTTGGGATTCCTTCTCCTATTTTTCTGTCAGGAGATCCCAGATCTCATTTCAGTTATACAGATTTACTTTGACCAAGGGAAAGGATAAGGATGTGTTTGCATTGTTGGATTACCATCATTACTTTATCACTAACTCAGTCCTTTTGAGGCAAACCAGTGGGCCTCAAAATCGTCTGTGAGTTAGGGGGATGTCTATCCCAAGTATATGAAGACTAGCAGGATGGGTGGATGAGAACACTGTTCCAATGGCCATGAAGGTGGCTGAAGCATGTACTGCGTAGTGTTTAGAGCTTGGTCAGGCATTGAAGACACCTTAGTCATCCACAGAATCCCAGGCCATCGCCAATCATCCTGTCTTTTGTCTTGCCGCTAGACTTCAATGACTCTGGAAGAGAGTTTGAGGCTGATGACTGTGCAAGTCTGCCTCACTTAAATCCAATTCATACATAACTCTAGACATCACCTCATGATGTCACTGGTTCTCCAAAAATGAAGGACAAACAATAGCTCTGTCCTTTAGATTAAAAAAAACTATTTTTTCCTTTTTACTGACATGTTTAAATTATTTAGGTAGAACTGACATTTTCTTTTTTTCCTTTTCTTTTTTTTTTTAAAGATTCTATGTTTTATTTTATTCTGTTTGGACAAATAGCTTCTTTCTCTTTGAAGGTGAAAGGGTTTTCTAATCAGGCAGCATTCACATGCCACACTCCATACCTTCAGCATCCCAGAATTTTTTTCCTTTTTTTTGTATTTATTTGGTATTGAATTTTTCCCCAGTTACATGTAAAAATAATTTTAATATTTGTTTTTAAACTGTGAGTAGAACTGACGTTTTCAGAAAAAGCAATTAAGCCTATGCTTTTTTCAGCTGTCATTTTCTCCCTCCAGCCTAGGAAAAGCCATCAACATTGCTCATTCCTTTTTCTGAGCAAGCTTCTTGTGGTTTATGGCTTATAATTTCTTCTTCCTTCTCTCCCCACCCTATCAATAAGCTGCATGAAATGCTTTATGATTCTGAAGTCTAAGGAGTGACCATTCCCTCCTTCAGTGTTGCTTTTTGGAGAACCAGCTTTCCTCACTCTCAGAATTAAAGGAAGGGGGCAACAACCATTGTATGCCACGAGCCCCCACAATGGCCTCAGGAATACTGCCATATATCATAAGAACTGAGTTAAAGAACTAACTTCTCCCAAAAGAGTTTATATTTTATTCTAGAGGCAATATAGGGGCACTGGAGTTTATTGAGAAAATGATAAACAGAGGGGACAACGGTAGTTATGTCAATAGGAGGCCTGAAAGTCTAGTTCCCAGAGACAACCCAGCTGTCCTCTGCCAGCTGGTGCCTCAGGTTGGACTTTGAACAGAGTTGAATTTTCTTCAAATAACAATTTTTCCCTCCTGTCCTGTCTGTCCCACTCTCTGAGAGAGCAGTTACTTTTAAAAATAAGCTTAAATAAGTATGTGCTGTAATTTAAGACACTGGAGAGTGGGCTGCAGGACATGGAAAGGGTTATCTATCAGCTCTCTTTCTAACAGGCTGAAACAGATCTGATTTCTGCTTCCAACCCCAAATGTAAGAACAGGCAGACCCAGAGAGATAGAACACAGCAAGTGTACCCAGTTGCTGCCAACTCCTGTTCTGCTCTGAAAAAAAGAAGAAAGCAAGAGTCCCAGAAGTGCAGGAAATTGTTTCTCAGACGAAAGACAACACTTCCTTTCCCAGAACAATCCATCTCCCACTCTGACATCCTGCTCCTGCTATATTTACCCAACCCAAATTTGCCAATGATATACTTCCAGCTGCACTCCTGCCACATGGCCCTGTCACTCAGCTCAGGCACATAGGGAGAAATCTATGCAGAGGGCAGAGCCTAGAAATCACTACAAACTAATACATGTTTCCTCGATGCTTACCTTCAGAAGTGAAATGAGACAAAATGAGGAGAGTATTTACTCCTTGTTTATTTTACAAGTGACTGGGGAGACAAGAGGTATTTTATAACATAGATACTAATTTCAACTTTGATCATGGGGGCCATCACTGGGGTCACCTAAACAATGAAGGATTTGAAATGGACAGTTAAAAATAACTCTGTCAATGCTAGCTGACCAAAAGCAACTTGCAAACCCAGACTGCTAGGATCAGATCATTAAATCACCCTATCCCAGGGTCAACCTTTTCTCCATAGCAGAAAGAAACTGATGAGCCAGGGATAGAATCTTTTACTCTACTTTACATTTACATGCTTGAATTTACCCCATTTAGCCCCAATTCAACCTCTCCAACAGCACATTTGAGGGAAAGATAAAAAGCACAAATACTGCCAATAGGTACAAGATCTGTTGGATGTAATGCCCATTTTTCCTATCCTCAAAAGTTATCTACTCTTGGTTCCTTCCCATTCACACCTCCGACTCTGCTTTCTCTCTCTCTATTCTCCTCCCAAGTGGCCTCACACTCCCTTTCTTTTCTAGTTTTCACTCATTTCTCATAAGTAATGTTATCTCAACTAAGTAGAAGTTATGTCTAATGAGGTAATTGGCAACAGCTGCATCATTTAGCCTCTTCACTATAGCAAAAGGCCCAAGACTCACAAGGCAAGAGTGGTCCCACTCTCTTTTTGTTTTCAAAGAAGTTTAGTCATACATAGTAAGATACTACAAAAGAATGAAAAGAAAGTGAAGGCAAAAGAATGATTCAGGAAACTCAGGAGAGGAAAAATAAACAGTAAATCCATCAAAATGCAAGGAATGAAGAGGACGTTCTTTTTAAAAAAAAAACAAATTTTTATTGATGTCTTTTATATTACCTATGCTTTCTATTGTATTTTCTCACAATACCTTCCAGATAACTATCTCTAATTTTAAAAAAAAGTAGGAAGGAAGGAGAAAAAGAATTCTGCATAGTTAAACAAAAGAACAAAAAAGCCTGATATTATACGCATGATCCCTCACTCACAGTACACTGATCTTGCAAAGAAAGAGGGAGAAGTGTTTCCTCATATCTCTTTTTGGGGGCCTAGCTAAATTATTATAATTCCACAGTATTCATTGTTCTATCAGTTCACATGGTTGCAGTCACTGTGCATGTATGTGTGAGAAACCACTCGAGAAGGTGTATACAGGCCTAATTAAAGGAGCCAAAGAAAAGAACCTGAAAGTGAAGGGACCAGTTTGAATGCCCACCAAGATACTTCGAATCACAACTAGAAAAACTCCTTGTGATGAAGGTTCAAAGAATCGGAATAGGTTCCAGATGAGAATCCACAAATGCCTCATTGATTTACAGTCTTTCTGAAATTGTTAAACAGATCACTTCTATTAGCACTGAACCAGGTATAGAAGTTGAAGTCACCACTGCAGATACCTAATCAATCATCTCTTTTAATCAATTGTTTGCAACAATTTTTAAAAGTATGTGTATATACATATATATGTGTATATTCACATTTCTAAATCGTACATATATACATGTGTATATAGATATATATATTTCATGTTTATGTATAGATACATATGCACACACACACACACACACACACACATATATATATATATATATATATATATATATATATATATGGATAAAGAGATTTCCTGGTTTTGCTGGCTTCACACTTTGAATCATCAGTTCATATGTATCTATCTTCCCATGTTTCTCTGTATCTTTCATGTTCATTGCTTCTTACAGCACAAGAATATTATATTATATTCATTTACCATACCATTTCCCAATCAATGGGCATCAACTCATCAACTTTGTTGCTGGTTTTTTGCTACTACAAAATTGCTGCTATAAATATTTCCTCATCTTTTTCATCTGGCACACATAAAAACTTTCTTTTTGTCACTGACCTAAGCGTGTATGCCTAGCCGTGGAATCTCTGACTCAAAGGGTAGTTCACTTTCTTTGCATAATTCCAAATTGCTTTCCAAAATGGTTGTAACAGTGCAGAACTCCATCAGTAATGCATTAGTGTCCCTTGTTTTCCCACAACTCCAATACTTATTACTGCCATCCTCAGAAGGTGTTTTTCAAAAAAAGTTATTGCCACTAGTCAATGTGTATTTTCAATCCTTTCATATTTTATTTAAGATATCTAAGTGAAAACTCTCAAAGCGTACAACTATGTTTTAAATATATATATTTAAGTAAATATGATTACAAATTCATAGTAAATTCCACCTTGTTAAGATGAAGCAAAAAAAAATCAGACTTCAGATGGCTGTCAAGTCCAGGTCAGACAGAAAGCATTTCTGCTGCTAGTTCCCACTATTGCTCAAAAATTTTCAGCAGCTCCCTACTTAATAAAATCCAAAATTCTTTCTTGGCATTAAAGGCTTTCCACAGTCTGGTCCCAAGCTATCTCTGCAGCCCCATCACACACTACATTTCAACCAAACAAGACTATCTGCTTCTTCCAAACCATGGCCTGCCCTTGAGATAGGGCTGAAAGAGCAATGAATTTGGGGTGAGAAGACCTGGATTCCAGTCCCAGCTCAGCCACTTTCACTAGCTGGGGCCTCAGGTGAGTCACTTAACCTTTGTGACCCTCAGGATTCTAATCTTCGAAATGGGGGTAATAACACTTCCACCACCTACTTCACAGAGCTGGTGTGAAGGTCAAATGTATATAAAGTGAGGGGGTTATACTGAATGATCTCTAAGGTCCCTTTGAGTTATAACTTTTAAAACCTCATGTTAAGTACGTTGTAAACTACAAAATACTATATAAATATGAAGTATAATCATTGTTATTCTCTCCCAAGTCCATCTCTGCTTACTCTGTTAGCCATAACTAGAAGTCCTTTCCTCTAATTGTTGTTGAAATCATACCTCATTTTCTAAATTCGGGTCAAATGTCACAAAGTCAGGGGAGCCTGATTTCCCTGACCAGAAATGATCTCTCCTTTCCCTGAGAACCTTGTTTATGCCTTTCTTAAACTCAAACATATCCGTGATCTCATTAATGTGGGTATTAACTCTAATACTGATTGCAATCTATGGTTTCTAATGCACTTGTTTTCTTTTTAGTATATATGGCTGTCCTTCATTCTCAAAGAAGACCAAAATGACATCACTATGTATTATAATTATTTATGTACACATTTTGTTATTTCTCCTACTAGATTATAAATTTTGTGATAGTAGGGATTATATGTGACTTATTCATCGTTCTTCCTTTAGAACTCAACAAAATATTAGCATATAGCAGGTAATTAATAAAAGTTTGTTTTTTTAATAATGTCACCTTCTACAAAACTAGGCAGCCTTTGGATAAAACTTGAAACTAAACTTTCCAATTTTCCAATCACAAGACACACTGCAGCAAGCCACATTTTCCGTAGAACACAGACCCTTAGAACTTGTAACTAGTTCCAAAGCAAGTCACATTCTACTGCTGAAGCTAACCATGAAGACAGTTTGTATTTACATCTGAGGGCAGGGACTTTCAAAGTTGTTAAACAATCTTACAAAACTCACCATTTATTAAATGAACTGCACGCCAATTAGATATAGTAAGAATAAGAATAGCAGGTATTTGGATAACTCTTTAGGGTTTGCAAAGCACTTTGTGCAAAGCACAAATATTATTTCATTTGATCCTTATAACAACATGGTAAAGTAGGTGCTATTATTCTCATCTCACAGATGAGGAAACTGAGGCTGAGAGGGTAAGTGATTTGCCCAGGTCATCACACTAGTTAGGATCTGAGGTCTTCCTGACACAAAGGCCAAGTATTCTATCTACTACTCTGCCACCTACCAACAACCTCATTCCACAGGGAATAGGGGTGATATTCTAGTTGTCAGTAAAAGAGACTATGTTAGAAGGATCAGCTTTCTCTTTCCCTTCAAAACTTTAGAAAGACAATTATAGCTCCTATACAAACATTACTCAAAGCCTGGTTATGTCTCCATTAGAGATGAAAAACAGTTTGGATAGTTGCTAAGTATTTTAGCTTATTTAAGATAGGAGAAACTCATTTAGATTTCTATATACCAGGAGTTCTACTGAAAGGAGCCAGTCTCCATGTTTTTTTTTCACTGAACCTAGAGAGAACGACAGAACAAGTCTTTAAAGCCCCTTAAATTAGGCTGATTAAGATGCTAATCTTGGGCCAACTCTGGAGGATTAACAAGCCATATTTAGATTCTGACAACATAAATTCATTTTCCCCTCTATTACTTTTCCCAAAATGCTTCTGTCCACATGAGTTAAACCAACAACTTATCCCTTCTAGCCCAGAGAGGTACCAGAGTTCTCTGCCAGTCATCCAGCTTTCATAGTGAAACATAATTAAATGCTATGAGAACAATGCTCTGACTTTAAAGCAAAATCTTGCTAGAAAAAAGCAAGAACTTTAATTCAGAACACAGTAAGCTATAAAGCAAATGACAGTTCATTGTAAAATTTGTTCTCCTGGTTCTGCTCACTTCATTCTGCAGCAATTCATACAAGTCTTCCCAGGTTTCTCTGAAATTGCCCTTTTATCATTTCTTATAGCACAATAGTATTCCATTACATTTATACAGCCATTCCCCATGTGATTGGTATCTTCTTAGCCTCCACTTCTTTGCCACCAGAAAAAGCTGCTATAAATATTTTTTGCACATATTCTGGAGGCATAAGGTCTAGTAATGGTATTGCTGGCAAATAACAGGCCATGGATCTTTTTAAAAGTAAATATTTATTGATATCAATTCCAAGTTTCAATCTGGAGAGTTCTTACTTACTGCCTAGTTCAAGAGTTCTTAACCTTTTTTGTGTCACAGACACCTTTGGCAGCCTAGTGAAACCTATGGATGTCTTCTTAGAATAATGTTTTTAAATATATAAAATAAAATACACAGAATTACAAGGGAAACAATTAATACTGAAATATAGTTATCAAAATATAAAAAAAAAAGTTCACCAACTCCAAGTAAAGAATTACTTTCTCCAATTCTCTCTTACCTCAAAATTCTCTTAATATCTTTGCAGGTGCTAGGCAACCTTCACATCTAGTCCCACATTTTTGCCACATTTACTTCCATAGGTTAAATGTATGAACTTGAAGCTGTCTTGGGGCAGACTCCTGACTATCAGACTAAAGCTGCCTTAAAATTATGTAGGCTACAACATTCCTCTCTTCATAGGAGGCCTTCTTTCAAGGGTAGCAAGTTACCACTAAATAACACTCGGTTTGGGAAGGGAGAGAAAAATGGGACAAGTACAAAGGAACACTGGGACAAATTGCTTAACATTCATGTAATCTATGAAATGGTTTTAACTATTACATCTTGGATTAAAAGGAAGTCGCTCCTGATTCTTACAGGCAACTGACAACAGGTACAGAAAATTTCCTGTGTATCCCTAGCCTTAAAAATCCTAACAACTATGTCAAAGAATTAAACAAATAGAAATTAAACCATAACTCTAGGAGGACTCAAATGTAAGGCTAAATATGATTGAAACTGACAATAAGCCAATCATGTTTTCTCCTACAGTACCTTCCAATCAGTTCACAGTTCTGATATGCTGAGGAAGTGATATATCAGTGGACCATACAAAATGACTCTAAAGAATTTCCAAATTCCTAAGTATAACACGTAAAGCTAATATATAACTGATGTTTTCAAAATTACTGTCTGGCAGCCAGAATAAAAAGAAACCAAAGATCAGTTAATAAACATTTATTAAATATCTACTATGCATCACTACAAAAGGCATAGGCACTATGCTAAGCACTGGAGATACAAAGAAAGGTAAAAGACAATCTCCGTCCTTGAGAAGCTCACAATGTAACAGGGAAAACAACATGCAATTAACTATGTACAAAAAAGCTAGGTACAGGAGAAGTAAGAAATAATCAACAGAGGAAAGACACTAGAATTAAGATGGATTGGGAAAGGCTTTCTATAGAACAATTTCAGCTGGGACTTGAAGGAAGTCAGAGAAGCCTGGAGGTGGAGATGAGGAGGGAGCAATCCATGAATGATGAGGAATAACCCTCAACAGCATCCATTTTGCCTTTCCTTCTGTTCTTCAAAAGGCCAGTTCTAGGATCGTGTGGGGACTAATTACTTTCAAAGGCCACAAACGAGGTCTGTAGAACTTGCACATTCAAATTCAGTCTCAGAGGCAGAGTACACAAGAGTGGAGGCAAGACACTCCACCTCTTGACTCCATCCTTTTTCCCTGGTTGCCCCAATGTCTAGGATACTCTTCCTCTTTACTTTCTCCTACTGGCTTCCTTCAAGGCTGATTTAAAAAATTCTACTTTCTGTATGAGATCTTTTCTCATTTCCCCCTATTATTATATCCTTTCTTCTGAGATTAATCCCCCCTCCATTTATACTATATATATTTTGTACATACATAGTTATTTACATGTTGCCTTCCCCATTAGAATTGTGAGCTCCTGGAGGACAGCAACCCTGTTTCTTTGTTAACTCTAGCCCTTACCACAATGCTAGGCACATAATAAATAATAAATGTTTGATGATGATCTTAGAATGAATAAATTTTTAAAAATTTTGTTAAGTTATTACTATGCTAAAGCACTATGCTAAGCAATGGAGACACAAGATAAAAAGGCCACACAGTACTTGGTCTCAAAGATATCACACCCTAACTGGGATTATACATAACACACTGGTCAGAACATACTATGGAATATTGTGTTCTGTTTTGGGTATCACATTTTAGGAAGGATACCAATAAACTAGATAATGTCCCAATAAGTACAACAAGCATGGAGAAAGGTATCTGAGTTCATGCCACTTGAGTAATGGTTGAAAAAATGGAAAGTTTAGCCTAGAGAAGGGAAGATAGTAGAATATAATAGTTTATCTTCAAAGTAAGTGGAGGTACTACTGATAAAACCCACCAGGAAGAGAGACAGAGAAATTCCATTTAAAATAACAACAGAATGTATAAAATACTTGGTAGTCTATCTACCAAGACACAACAGGAATTACATGAATGCAACTACGAAACTTCATGGAAATAAAGACAGAATAATAATTGGAGAAAAATAATTGTTTATGAGTAGGCCAAGCCAATATAACAAAGAAGACCATACTACCTAAACTGGCTGACTTATTCAGTGCCCTGTCAATCAGACTACCCAAGAGCTACTTTATAGAGCTGGAAAAAAAATAATTATGAAATTCATTTGGAGGAACAAAAAATAAAGAATCTCAAGGGAAATAATGAAAAAAGTAAAGGAAAAAAGGGCCTAGTAGTATCAGATATACCAATAGTTAAACTCCACTACAAAACAGTAATCATCAAAACTATTTGGTATCCAGCCTCAGATATTTAACACAAAACTAGCCGTGTAACCTTGGGCAAGTCACTTAACCCCAACTGCCCTGCCCTCCCCCCTCCAAAAAGCAAAAAAACCCCAAAAAACAAAAAACAAATTCTTTGGTAATAGTAAAAAAATAGAGGATGATTGGTGGTTCAAATAAATTAGGTACATATAGAGAAAACCTATCAGGGCTAGTATCTGATAAATTCAAAGACCTCAGCTCCTGGGATAAGGACTCACCATTCATCTTTTTATCTGTTGAGAAAACTAGAAAACAGTCTGAGACAAATTAGGTTCAGATCAACATTTTACACCACGTTCCATATACACCAAGATAAGCTCTAAATAGATACATAATTTAGATATAAAAGGTCACATCATAAACAAAGAATTAAGGAAGAAATTACTTTTTTAGATCTATGGATAAGAGAAGAATTCATGACCAAAGAAGGTATAAAATCACAGAAGATAAAAGGAACAATTCTGATTACATAAAATTAAAAAGGTTTTGCACAGACAAAACCAATACAGCTAAAATTAGAGAAACAGCAAACTGGGAAAAAAAAATCTGTGCAGGAAGTTTCTCTGATAAAGAATTCATTTCTAAGATATGTAAGGAACTGACTGATAAGCAATACAAGGATATGGAGAAGCAATTTTCTTTTCTTTTTTTTGGAGGGGGAAGGCAGGGCAATTGTGGTTAAGTGACTTGCCCGAGGTCACATGGCTAGTTTTTTTTGTGTTAAGTGTCTGAGGCCACATTTGAATTCAGGTCCTCCTGACTCCAGGGCCAGTGCTCTATTCACTGCGCCACCTAGCCGTCCCAGAAGAAGCAATTTTCAAAGGAAGAACTCCATGCTATCAACAAGCATATGAAAAATATTCCAAATCACTAATAGGGAAATTAAAATTAAAGCAACTCTAAGGTTCTACCTCACACCCCGGATAAGCAAAGTTGACAACCTGACAAAAAGAAAAATGACAACTGCTGAAAGAGCTACAGGAAAATAGGCACATTAATGAGGTGTTGGTAGAGCTGTGGATTTGTAAAAAGCAATTTGAATCTACGCAACTAAACTGAGTACAATTTTTGACCCAATAATAATACCACTATTAGACCTCTACCTCAGAAATCAAAAAGAGGAAAACAGCCTAAATGTTCAAAAATATTTAGAGTAACAATTTTTGTTGTAACAAAGAACTAGAATTAAGGAGGTGCACATCAACAGGCGAATGGTTCCACAAATTATAGTACATGAAAATTTTAACTGCATCATAAGAAATAACAAAAAGTCAGTCTCAGACAAATATGGGAAGACTTAAGTGAAGTGAAGTAAGAAGAACCGAGAGAATAGCTTATGGAACATCAACAATACTAAAAGACAACTTTGAAAGCCTTAAGAATTCTGATCAATGCCATGATCAACCAAAGGACTGACATTCATGGTCCTTCACTGACATGAAACATATTATTTACTTCCTGACAAAAAGGTGATGCACTAAAGGCATAGGAAAAGATAAATTTTCAGACAAAGCTAATGTAGGAGTCTGTATTGCTAGGATTTGTTTGTGGGTTTTTTTATTTGTTTGGTTGGTTTTTTTCAAGGGAAGGATTGGAAGGAGAGAAAAGTTTAGGGTCTAAGTTGCAGAAAAAAAGCTAACGAGATTCATTCAAGTATTTTTTAAATGCACAGAAGAGAATATAAAGAAGGTGAGAAAGAATCACAGATTAGCTGAACAGCTTTCAAAATTACATGTTGAATTGATTGTATATTTCAAAAGAAAAGCAAGTTGTACATAAAAGTGATCTGCAGTATCATGTAGAATCTTTTCTGTTCTACCATGTATGTGGAAATATCCATTTTATTTAAATACAGAATAAAGAAACATTTCAAAGAATACATTATACTAAAGGGCGGAAAGCAGCAATAGTGGGAAGAAACATCTAAACAGAACTAAAGCACAATCTATTAAAAATGGACAGGAGCCAGTAATGACCTCTTTGGTCCTATGTATGACAACTACATCTAAATATCTAAATTCTCAGATATAATCAATTTGCTTTCTTCAACTAAGCATTTATGAAATAACTATTATGTGTAAGGCTTGTGCCGTGCACTGAAGATATAAAGACGAAAAACCACTCAGTCTCTACTGCTCAATAAAATTACATAGCTATACATCCAGTAGCAGTAATAGAACACCTACCCAAACAAATACAATGCTATGTTAAGGATTTAGAGATGGAAGAAGTAGTAAAAATTATTTCATCCAATTCCCTAATTTTATATATGGAAATTGAGATCCATAAAAATCAAGTGACTTGTCCAGTCATTACCAGTTACTACACAGGTGATAACAGAATCAGAACTCAAACCCAGATTTTCTGACCTTCTAACTTAGTCCAGTGCTGGGAATGGAGGTAATACAAAAACAAAAAATATCAATAATTTTTTTCTCAAATTAAAAAAAAAAAGATGCGCTATTTGGCCAAAGAAGAGAATGCTTTGGGAGGTTTTTGTTGTTGTTTTTTTTTTTAGCAAGTATGGAATATACTCTGTAAGAAACAAAATTTTCCTATTCTACACATGATTTTCCCCTTAGGAAACCCCTCAATTTTATCTTCCTAACATTCAAGAAGTACTCCATGGAAAACACCCTCCAGAGTAATTGTATTGTACCTCTACTTTCACAGGTCTAAGTTTTGGACCCAACCCAGATAACAGAGACAGCTAAGGTGGCGTACTGGATATCATTGCTAGACTGGGAAACAGAAAGACCTGTGTCACGTTCCTGTTTGAGATAAGATATAGCTCTAGACAAGTCAAGTCACTTAACTTTTCCCCTCCTCAGTTTTTCTAGCTAAAAAATGGGAATAATTGCATCTACCTCATAGTATTGCTGTGAAATTCAAATAAGATAACATATGTAAAGCATTTTGAAAACCTTAAAGTACTATATAAATGTTAGTTGTTGTTGTCAATTCTTTGATGTTCTTTCTTTCCATTACCCACTCAACCATAAGTATCCCATCTAACCTCCAGTTCCCAAGCTGAAATTTGCCCACAAACACCTGGAAACAAGCTGCTACTGACTACAGAAGAACCTTTGCTCCCACAGTGCATCTGGTCCTGCCTTTCCACCAAATCAAATGCCAATTTATTGCCGTCTGATGTACAGTCCATCAGGCCCCACTTCACACAGGCAGAAATCCAAGGAAATAATGGTATACCCCACAAGTGGGCAAGTAATTGCTAAACAAGCGTGGAACAAGAGAGGGTCAGTTGTGATCTTTGCACATGTGGCAGCTCTTCAGAGCCCTACCCTGAAGTAGTAACAGAGGGCTGGTGTTACAGTACAAGTATGCAGTGGGAAGCTAGCCAACAAACAGCCAGGAGTGCTTGTCCATCTAAATCTTTGGGATCCCCAAGGAACAGAGAGCAGGAAACAAAAGCCCCACAACTGGTGCCACAAAATCTCCTCCCCAACTCCCCGGAGCATTGCATAGCACCAAAAGTAGTCATTCTTTTCTCTCTGCCCTTATTTAATAAGGTGACCTAAGCCTAGATCATCCTTCCCTACTTTCTGGTTATAAAAACTGCAAGTAGAAGATAAAGGGTAAAATCCAGAGAATGTACTCTTCTTTCTCATAAAGACATCAAAAGTCATTCCAGAAATTAAAGAGAACTAGTGAGCAACTATGTGCCAAGAGAAGGTCACAGGGTAGTGGATATGGAACCAAGACAGCCTTATCATTCACTGTCTCTTCCAGTCCTTCATTCCCAACCCCAATTTCACATGGAATTTGCAACAGTTGGTTTCTTCTGAGACCCTCTTGGCACATCCCCCCAGGCTTAAGTGGGTGGAACAGGAGAAAGGGATCCTCTGCCTGCCAGGACTTTTTGTCGAAAACAAAGCAGCAGCTGGCTTTTCCCCCTCCTTATTCATTTGACTGCTGCCATTGCAAGTCTGGCACACTCCCAAAGATAGAAGTTTCAGGTCTCAAGAGGCTGCTTTGCCAAAGAGGGCACTGAAAATGCCAAAAGGATGCAGTCACTTTGGTGCCTTCCATAAATGGCACAGTCATATACTTCCTCACCTTTGCTTTTGGGGATCATGTTAGTAGTCTTTTAAACAGAAAAACTGCTTCACCTTAAACTTTAAGATATCTATGGATCTGGTATCTAAAGATATATAGATGTTGGAGAAAAAGGAGAAAGAATTAAGTCCAGGAGAAAACAAATTGTTCAGTGTTCCCTCTTCTCAGGAGAGCTTTCACTTGGTACTCTCAAGGAAAAATACGTGGTCAAACGCCCTTTCCCCTTAGAAACTGTCAAGTCAAGAAAAATCAGTGAATCATCTGAGAGGAAAGGCCAGTGGAAAGTGACAGAGTCACCAGAATGCAAATCTCAGGAAGTCAGGTAGCAAATAAAAGTTTTCCTGGGGGAAAATCATTCTACTCTCACTTTTTCTAAAATTGTTGAGCTTCTCTCAGTGTTGCTAAGAATCCTGGGAGAAAGAATCACTCTTTGACTCAAACTTTAGACATATCCTCAAAAACTACAAAATAATTGACAAAATAATTTTTTTAAATAAGAAAGCTTTAAAGTTTTAAAACAAGAAGCAAGAGTAGACACTTGTGCAAGTTTGTCCTTCCCTCACACCTCTCAATACTCAAACACTCAACACTCAAGGAGCTTTCTCTTAAGTTTTATATTATTTGCTTTTCCACTATCTGCTTATTTATGCTGTTAGAACAGTGTATCTACTACTGGAAAAACTACATCCTCTCAATGTCTCACTCTTCTGGTTCATAGTAGCATATCAATGTTGTACTAGCCCTTGTTTTATACCTACACTGACCTAAAGCAAAAACATATATATGATTCCTATTTAGGTTGGGGGCAATACCACTGAGTCACCTTGCATTTATTAAGTCCCTACTTTGTGCCAGGCACTGTATTAAGCATTAAGGATACAAAGAAAGGTAAAAGAAAGTCCCTAATCTCAAGAAGCTTATAGTCTAATGGGGGAGACAAAATGCAAACAGCTATGTACAAACATGATATATATAGGATAAATTGGAAATAATCAACAGTAGAGGAACTAGCATGAAGAGAGAATATGAATGGCTTCTTGCAGAAAGTGGAACTCTGAGACTTGAAGGAAGCCAGAAGGCAGAAATGAGAAGGGAGAGAATTCCAGTCATAGGAAACAGCCAGTGAAAATGATCAGTCAGAGAGTTCATAGAACAGTAAGAGGGCCAATGTTACTTTATTACTGAGTATGTGGCAGGGGAAGTAGGGAGGGTGTAAAGTGTAACACCGGAAACATAGAAAGGGGCCAGGTTATGGAGGACTTTAAAAACCAAACAGAGGATTTTGTATTTGATTCTAGAGCAGCGGTTCTCAACCTGTGGTTTATGTTCAATTTGTAACAATGAAAATACATCCTGAATATCAGATAGATTCATAACAGTAGCAAAATTACAGTTATGAAGTAGCAACAAAAATAATTTTATGGTTGGGGGTCACCACAACATGAGGAACTGTATTAAAGGGTCATGGCATTGGGAAGGTGAGAACCACTGTTCTAGAGGTAACAGGGAGCCATTAGAATTGCCTGAATGGAGAGGTGGAGGAAGGGGTGACACAATCAAATTTGCACGTTAGGAAGATCAATGTGAGAGCTGACTGCAGGATTGACTGGGGTGGGTAAAGACTTGAGCCAGGGAAACCAAGCAAAATGCAATTTCAATAGTCCAGGTGGGACGTGATGAAGGCTTTCACCAGGGTGACGGCAGTGACAGTGTCAGAGAAGAAAAGGGGTATATATGAGAGATGTTACAAAGGTAGAAATGACAGAACTTGATAATTGATGGGATATGGAGTATGAGGGAGAGTAAGAAGATAAGGATGACACCTAGGTTGTGAGCCTGGTGACTTGAAGGATAGGGGTGCCCTTCCTGAGTAACAGAGAAGTTAGAAAAGGAGAGGTTTAGGGGGAAAGATAAGTTTAGATTATATAACATGAGTTATAGAGGGCTCAGTCTGAACAGACTTGCAACTTTTCCATCTTCTTTCAGCAACTAGTAATTAAAATCAAAGACAGCGGCTGATAGGTATGATCCAAGGTTGAGGCCTGGAAGGTCAAGATATTCAATGGCACAATGGAGTAAGAAATTCAAGAGAAGAAGAAAGTGTAGAATGGAACTGGCTCACCAAGAAGTCAAGATGGGAAAGGGAAGAAAGGGTTGCCAGAGCAGGGCAACGACCTGGGAAAGAACTGAAGAGTGGAAGGATTAAAGGCCATGATCAGGGTGACAAAGTTTTAAGGCTTCATGGCAAAGTGTTAGGTAGAATGACAACAGTCTGACTAAATAAAGGAATTTCAGAGTTCATGAACATAGAAGTGGTACATTTGTAAGTGATCCCAAGATCAAAGATATGACAATTTCTGTGTGTAGCTGTAATGGGGTGGAAGAGTAAATCATGCAAGATGGCCTACTTCTATACCATTCAAATAAATATGCAAAGTCTCTTGACAATGACCACTGAAATCTCTTTTTACCAATTCCTTGTCTCCCTGGAGGAACAAAATAAACATCAGGTAGGAAGTATACTCCCAATAGTTTCATTTCAAACTTGAAGCTTGAATCTAAGAGGCTTAGGCCAGGTGGTAAATTATATAAATTATATAATCCTACCCAACCTGATTTTCAGATTCTATTTAAACACATTCTACTAACCTCTAGAGGTTAGTCAGACTTAAACCTCCTGGTTCTGCATCCACAAACTCAGAACTGACACTGACACTGACACACAGGTGTGTTTGCCCAGGATAAATCATATTTAAATAAACTACTGACACATATATGTCCTCGAGGCACCTGCTTTTCCCTCCTGCACTAAAATACAGAGTCCTGCTATGCAGGTGAGTTAGGTAAAAAAAAAACTGCGTATTTCCTCAAATTATTCTACACATCGTCAAATAGCTTTGGGAAAAACTGAGTTCTGGTCAGAGCTGCTTTGCTTGGAGAAATCAAAACAAACAACCAATATAAATATGAGCTCCTTTTGAGGAACAGGCAGATCTCTGTCATTCATAGACTATTTTCTATGAAGTGGTATCCCAGGGTAAAGGGTCCCACTCCCTGAAAAGTGGGTCTGAATGAATTTGGGGGTGACTCTGGACTGTACCTCCGAAATGGGAAGAATCTTTAGGAATCAGACTGACCCAGGCAAACCCCTTGAAAAGTGAAAACATTCAATTGTTAGATTAGTTCCAGGGTTGAAATAGGGATTTGATTAGGGACCCAAATGATAATTTTATTCAAAAACAGGCACAAAATCCACGATATGCCTTCAAACCACCCTAGTCTCCCATAAATAATCTGGGGTAACAGGAAAACAGGGGACTCTAGGTCATATTACACCCCTGGAGCTAAGCCAACACCAAGTAAGGGGTAGAAGAGTGGAAGAGAAAGAAAAAACACCCATGCAATTCCCCTTCTGTGGGTCATCCCTACCAGATATTGCTCTGAAGGGCCAGAATACCCTTTTCTCAACTGCAATCTCTACCATTATACTCCAAAAGTACCATCATGGAGGCTCTTGCCTCAGCCGTGGGCCTACAGTCTTATACACTGGCCCCAACAACAACCAGTAGATACATCGAGTATCATGCTTCCCATTCTCTTTCTTTAGGACCTATTCTTTACTCTAGAATTGAGCTTCTAACTCCAAAAGCAGACTGACTGACTCACTAAAAAAAGAATCCCTGTTTAGTGATCCAGGTGAGAGGTCAGTGAAAGAGCTCTACCAGAGGGCAGAATCAGAGTATCAAGAACCAAATACTAGCAGGTACATTGAATATATTCAACTACCAGAAATCACAGCTTCCTTCCCTGTGCCCATGGATTCTGAGCCCTCACAGATTCAGAATGCCTGGGAATTAAAAAAAATAATAATAATAATTAAAGACCACAGAACATATAGAATGGTAGTTTTCCTTCTAGTCTATCTATATGTGTTAGGTCTGAAACCAAGGAAAGCATTAGGCATCCTACTTTCTCCAAACCATATCCCTTGGTGTGACAGGGGGCAACTCTAACATGAGGAGCTCAAAAGGACACAACAGGCCACCTAGTGGGATGAGAATAATTTCTTGAAATTTGCGCCCATGACTGGACTTAAGGAGAAGGAGGCTGGGAGCGGTGACCCTTCTCCTTCTAAAGCCCCACCCCAGTTAGGGCACCCCAGCACTGCAGGCACAACAGAGTTAATGGTCCACCCACCCTGAGGAGCCCAAAGGTACTTCACTGCAACATGCCTAACATTTACATTGCTTCTCTCTGCTCATTAAACAGGTTTTGGTTAAATAATGAACAAACTGTATTACAGACTCCGATGAGAATTCCAAAATTATAAATCAACTGGGAAAGCCCAAAGGGCCAGGCAGACAGGGAGGGGGGGAGAAGGATAATATTGACTAATATAAAGGGCGCAGCTTGACAGTGGATATTCCTGCCACACCTGATCAAACATACTCTGTGGGGGGAGGGGAAGGAGAGCAGAAGAGGGGAGACAGGACAAGACGGCATGAAATTTGCATCCGGAAAAGATTAAAACAGATTCTTTGGGGATGGAGAAAATACATAATATATATTACTATAAATGCAAAACTGTACTAAAAGCTAACTCAAATGTCAAAGATTACAGCTTGAATAAATTTAAATATAAAAGCCATGTGCTTCCTTGTGTTAATGAGAGTGACATAAAAAGACTAACTGGGCCTGGAGGCTAAGCAGAGCCTCATGCTGCCTGAAAGAGGCAATGGGTTCAGAGCACAGTGGGAAAATCTAGCCAGAGGACCCACTATAGCGCCAGGATCTGCAGGTAAACATCATGAATTCATTCCAGCTCCTGGCCCATAACAACATTAATTACTTCAGGACAACTATCTGACAAGGCTAATGGGAAGATGATGTGGACAGAGAAAGACTTTTAAGGCCAAGTCATGAATAAGAACTCAGCCAGTCCCTCTGCTTGTGCATGAAACAAGGCACCATTTAGGTCAACTGTACTCAGGCAGGACTCTCAGGTCATGTATGGCTTTTTTCATATTAAATCTTCAGTGTTCCAAGCCTTCTAACTTTTGCATTACAATATTCTAATTTATTAGACTCTGTAGGTTATACAATAACCAAACAGTTCTTTTCATTAACAGTGATTGTAAACATGGTTTCAAAGGTAGAGAACTCTAGTAATAGACAAGCTATACTTTAACAATCTGTTCTTCCCCTTCTATAAGACTAGGGAAGCAAATCATGCCAATATACCCTAAACTGTCTCCCATTCAACTACTCTGAACATTTATAAGAAAAAAAAGGGCAGTAACTTGCGTTGGTTTGTTCATAACATAGGATGTATTAATTTATTTTTATGGTATATGTTTTACTTTCTTGCTCAACTTCAGAAAGCAAGAAATCAACAAGAATTTATAGCTCAGGACCAGATCCAGACATTCAAGGATTTTGTATTGAAGGTTGAAGTACAGGTTAGCTTAGCGTGCTGAGCTTTGGAATGAAAGTAATAGAATTGTCCTTATTGCCCCAAACTAAGCAGAATACTACTCCTGGACGTGTAAAAAGTCTTGAGTCCCTTTAATTGCCTTTCTCCAAGTTCAGAGCTCTCTTCCAGACCCTCTTATTAGCAAGCTTCCAGGGAGGCAACCCTCCTGACACTGCCAGTCAAAAAAAATCTGTTTGTTTCAGCGGAAGAAACAAAAAATTTTTCATGGTTTGAAGAATCCAAGACCACAGGGGCAGCTGACCCATAAACCTGCTTCTGTGAGCCAACAGTGTGTGGGGTCACCAACGGAACCAATTCTACTTTCTAAAAGGCCATGAAAATTAACTATTTTGGCTGCAATCTATCATTCATTCAAGCAGGTACAATATTCTAGAAACCCAAAACAAGGAAGCCTTGGCATAAATCGAAGTCAACAACTGGCACAGCTGCTAGCCACTGGAAGAGGCTGCCACCTCCTTCCCCACTGCAGCAGCCTGGCAACTCCAACAACATTCTTATCACCATCTGACACAACTGGCTCCCCAGAACACTGGTTTTCATTAGTTTCTAAGAGCAGGTAAATAGCTCTCTAATTCAAGGATGAAAAAGAAATTAGGCAGCAGACTTACAAGGGTAGCTCTTACACCAGACATACTGAACCACTGAGCTACACCACATTGTGTATGGTCCATGACCTAAAGCCCAAGTAAGAAAGAGAAGAAATATGAACAAGACAGAGTTGCCTTCAGATAGTTTCTGTCCATCTACCATCCCTTATAAGTTGGTAAAGAAATACAGATTAGAATCCTTCTCCTTTAGAATACAGGCAGGATTGTGTTATGTCAGGTGCATGTACTTGGGCTAAATGGACAAAAATAATATATTCTAGTGAAAAGAGGATCAGAAGATGTGAGTTTTAGTCCTACTTCTGTCATTTACTTGCTATGTATGTAACCCTGGGAAAGTCACTGAAACACAGCTTCAGTTTCTTCACCTGTGAAACAGGGATAATACTTGCCCTAATGACAGAATTATTTAAGAGTTGGAAGGCACCTTAGACCAAGAATACATTTTTTCTCCAAACAAACCATTTTAACAACTAAAAAATATAACATACATAAATGCAGGAGTATAAATAAGACTGTACTAAACATATGTAAACATGTTCCACAGAATCATCCAATCCAAAGGGTGGAAAGGACCTTAGAAGTATTTTGTCTTGACTTCCTTGCATGAATCCCTTCTATATGATTCACAACACTAGTTCATCTAGCCTTCAGATGAACACCTATTGGGACAGGAATTGATAACTTCAAAAGGCAGCCCATTGGTAATCAGCTCCAATTGCTAAAAAGATCTCTTTTTTTCATTCAAAAGTCTAATTTCTCTTCTGTGTGAGCAACCTTCAAATATTTGAAGATGACTATTGCAAATCCCCCTCCAAATCTCTCTATTCCAGGCTAAACAATTCAAGTTCTTTCTAACAGTCTTCATCTGGTTCCCCATGGTCTTCAGGTCATTTATCATACTGAACAACCTCTTCTGGATGCTTTCCAGCCAATCAATATTCTTCCTAAAATAAAGTATCTGAACTGGACATAGTAATCCAGACATGATCTGATCAGGGCAGAGTATATCAGAATTATTACTTCCTTTATCCTAGATACTATTCCTTTCTTACTGCAGCCTGAAAGACTCAGGGTTTTTTTGGCTACCATGAATGACTTAGGATCATAGATCTAGAATGAAAAGGTACCTTAGAGGTCATATAGTCCAACCTCCTCATTACAGATGAGGAAACTGAAGCCCAAAGATGCTAAATGATTTGCTAAGATGATGTGGGTAGTGAATGGCAGAGCCAGGATCAACTTTGGGTCCTGTGATTTCATGCTCAGAGCTCTTTCTCATGTAGAGTTCCTTCCCCCCTTAGAGACTACTCAAGATCACATTCATGATTCATACTGAGTTTGCAAAACACTTAAAACCCAGAACTTTTTCACATCCTATACTTGGATTAAAATAATTAACTTCACAAGCATAGAACTTTACACGTATCTTTATTAAATTTCATTTTATTCAATCAGGACCACAATTCTAGCCCATCCCAATGTTTTTGAATCCTGATTCTATAATCCAACATGTTCATTAGTCCTCTCATTTTTGCATTATCTGAAAATTTATTAATAAGCCTTCATCCAAATTACTGGTAAAAATACTGAGCAGCATAGTCATAAACAAATGAAACTACATTACAAATAGCTAACTTTACCTTCTGACTTTACCTTTAATAATACTTGGCAGTAATTTCTCTAGGGCAGGGATTTTCTTAACCTTTTTGTGAGTGTCCCTTTTTGTGGTCCTTTGGCAGGTGGGTGAAGCCTATGGACCCTTTCTCAGAATAATATCTTTAAATTTATAAAATAAAACACATAGGATTTCAAAGGAAACCAACAATATTGAAATACAATTATCAAAAAATTTTATAAAAAGTTCAAAGAACCCAGGTTTAAAAAAATCCTGCTCTAGAAGGAACAAATTAGCAGTTTCCAAGCAAAGATGTATACTGTATAGGTGTCCATCAAAAATCTGTGTTTGTATCAAACAATAAGTACCGAACTTCTCCTGGCAACTTCTGGCCTTTGGTGCATGCTAGCATGTGGATGGGAGAGGGATATGTGTGTGTGTTATTATGGTTTTTTTTAAACGGTACAAGTAAATATTTCAAGGTGGGGAAAAGAATGGAATGAATGAACAATCAATGTTCACTAGGAGTGTGGCACTATAATCAGTGCTGTAGGAGAGATATTAGACTTTAGGAAGTGAAACATCTACACCAAAATGTACATATGTATGTTCTGTCTCAAGTAAGTAGCTCTCTTTATATAATGGGAAGCTTACCTGTTATATTATTTAATACCTCCTTTAGATGACTGAAACTATGTAGCAAGGGATCTCGTTCTTCATCCTGTAGATCACATGGAAATAGAAGTCATTATTGGAACAAAAGGGAATTATGATGAAAAATGCATCAAGAAAGAAAAGAATTAGGTGTCCTTTTATGATCCCAACAAGAAGTCCTAGTCAGAAGTTTGCTTCTTTTCATAAAAGGGAAGTTAATCACCTTTCATACCACCTCACTTGTCCTGAATAAAGAAGATAGCCAACAAACATGTGAGACTAAGAAGAAAAAAGGCTGCAAGATAGTTCTAAGAAATAGGACACTGGGTTAAGGCTGACTAAGGAATTTTACATTGACTTCTTTATTAATAACTCTTCTTTCATTTTTAGTAACTATTTTATGAAAAGATAAATTGGTTCCTGAACCCCAAAACCCAATATAATTTTTCCCCTTCTAAAGAATTGTTAAGAGGAATTAAAGAGGTATGAATGATGCCTAAGCACTTTATTTTTTTTTATATTTTATTTTATTTATTTTAGTTTACATCATTCATTTCCATGAGATTTTGAGTTACAAATTTTCTCCCCATCTTTCCCCTACCCCCCCCCCACAAACAGCCATCTCCTTGTATGATCCCTCCCCCAATCTAATCTCTCCTATGTCCTTCCCCATCACTCCTCTAACTTTCCGATAGGGCAGGATGAATCTCCCTTCCACAAGCACTTTATTTTTAACTTCAAACCTGGGGTCATTCACAGCTCTTCAACTGCTCTTATCAGACCTTCAGAGAGGGCTATTACTGCTTCTGATATGGAGTCATATGGGGGAATTATATATGTGTATATATATGTCTATATTACATATGTGTGTCTATATATATATAGACACACACACACATATATATATATTCAAAATTAAAACTGGGAAACTATATAAGTCAATGGAGAGGGCAAAAAGAGGGTCAAGTTCTATGATTTCATTCATGTAAATAACCACCAGTATGGAAACTATCTCTGATGATGCAGATCAACATATCCTCTGCAATTTATAGTCTTAGAGTTGCCTGGGGGGCTATGACAGTAACATCAACATAGCTGGTCCCTCTTAACAGTAGGACATGAACCCAGGCATTCCTGATTCTAAAGCTAACTCTCCATCTGCCCCATTGTGCTGCCTCTCATATAGTCAGTCAATACAGTATTTATTGGTTGAATTTCTCTCTTCATAGACACTATGCTATCAGGTCTTAGAATATCCATACATATGTTTAAATAATAATAAAACAATAAAAATAATTGAGCAGTGCAATTATAGAACTCCTGGCTCAAATCTAGATAAATAAGTAAAGCATTTTGGGGCTTTTAATTAAGCAGGAGGAACTAGGTCTTTCAAGTCAAAAGGAAGCCATTTAAGGCCTGTCAAACTTCATCAGGATGCTGGCACAGCACTTCTTAACCAACAAATGAAGGCATATTAGTATTGTCTTAACAATTATGATTATCATCCCTCACCTTGGAACGTGCTTTATAGCTTACACAACAGTTTCACTTATATTATCTCATTTGAACTTCACAATAGCACTGAGGGATAAGCAGGGCAGGTATTACCCTCATTTTACACATGAGAACTCTGAGGCTCAAAGATTTTAAGTGACTTCTCTAGGGTGACAAATCTAGTAAGTGAAAGAGCCAGAATGGGAATACAGGTCTTCTTACTCCAAGTCCAACACTCCTTTCACTACATAACACACTACCTCTTCTAAAACAAAATGTGATTATTACTAATCACCAAGACTAAGACGCAAACCGAGGTTTCTCAGTTCATGATGGAGAATACCGACCAAACTACTACAGGATCCCCATGCATGACAATGGTACTTTCTGTACCACAGAAATCGGGATTACAGCTCAAACTCTTTTCCTTTATCATCTATGGGGTTGCTCTTGCCCATATGTCTTATGCCTCTTGACTCTCCCCCCTTCAATATACGTACCTATTCCCATCCTCCTAACCTGGAACCTAGTACAGAACTTGACCAAGGTATAATAAATTTGTGGTTCTTAATCTGAGCTCCGTCCATGGCAATAGAGTCCTTATGGTTGCTGCTTCCTATATATTTGTCCTCTTCTGTCTCCCTTCTTTTTTCTCTTTCATTAGAGTGGGTTGAGTATATTCATTACAATAATTTCCCTGCATGCATGCACAGTCCATTTTTGCCATTATAGTCTCCAAAGGGTGCTACAGCACCTACAGAAATCTCCAAATATGCCAGGGAATGAAAATAGTTTCTCTGAATAAATGAATGCCACATAAGGTTCACCTTATACTCAAGCAAAAGCTTTTTCATCAGAGAAACTGTAACTGGCCCACTTTCTTTGTAGCGCTGCATTACAGATGGTCAAGACTTTACCTTTAACGAGACTTGACAGTAGGTTGCAATAGGGGAAAAGAAATCTGCAAACAAAAGGTTGCAGAGCAAAGACAGATACTGCATAAATAAGCATTTATGAACCATTTTCATTTCCAGACAAATCACCAGGCACATACTCAGAGTCAAATTCATTTAGGTGAATTTGGCAGTTCAGATATACAGTTAACAGGAATGACAAAATAAGTCCTTCCTTGAGTTCTCATGGGTGCCATAAACAGCTCCCAAGCAACAGTCTGATCTGTGTATAAATATCTGTGTATAAAACTTTCTGAAGCATCTGAAAAAAATATGTTTTGGGAAAGTGAGAAGAAAAAGAACCTTCCATAGTTTGACAGTGTTATAACTATTATTGTGAAAAGCAGAAGTAATATAGATGTGTTTTACTTTATGTAAGAGATGCATATCTAGGAAATTTTGTGTAATTCAAATTTGTGTTGAGTCAAACTTTACCTGAAGTTTATACCAGGGGAACTAACTATTTAAAGGAATCCTATGACAAATTCATATTACAAAATGAAAAATCTTGCCATGATGTAAAATATTCACCTCCTAGTTTATCTATTTTGTAATATTTTCACATTAACAGGTATCCTTAAAACAATGTACACATCATTCTTCAAAGAAATTAATTGTTCACTAAGCCTCTGTCCTTTAAATAAAACTTTCCAAAATGATTCCAATGGAAAGTAGAGAGTCAAAAAGAGTCTTTCCCAGGCTCTGGCCTACTTAATCCAGAGCACTGGGTTGACCCACTCAGAGAGTATTTGAAGCTAACAGGCCAAATGTAAAGGTAGGCTGCACTAAAGCTGTCAACAAAACTCAAGGAAGACCTCAGATCAGTTTCTTGGGTTTGCAACCTACAGATCTGTCAGACACAATAAGGTAAAGAGAGCACAGAGAAGCCAAAAGAGTACAGATTTAAAGTCAGAGAGCCTGACTTGAAATCCTTACTCAGCACCACTTACCAATACATATACTTTGAAGTGTGATTATATGAATGTTGAAAAACAACCAGAAAAAGCAACACAATGGGGAAATCTACCATGAGTCGAAGAAGAACATGTATTATTGGTTAATATGAAACTGAAAGATTCCTGAGGGAATTCTAAAGGAAATCCTGAATTCTGGAAACAGCATTTGGTTAGAAACCAACAGGCCTAAATTCTAAGGCTGGTTCTGTCACATACTAACTATGCAGACTTGGACAATACACTTAAACTCTCTGAGCCTGGATTTCTTCACCTGCAGAATGCTGAAATAATGCTTGCCTACTTCATAGGACTGCTGAGACGAATGAATGAAATAATGCAGGTGAAAGCACTTTAGAAAATGTACACTACATAAATATAACAGAGTATTATTATTTTCTCTATTATTGGAAATCCTACTAGAAGAAACTTGTAACCCTAATTCAATACACCAAATATTTATCAAGGGAGAGAAAATGCTTGATGAATCCCCCTAAAGCAAATCAGCAGTAAAACTATCAGTTTGGAATTCTACCCATTCCCCTAACTTACCACAGGGGTGTGAGTGCTCCATCTGGCATTCCGTTTGATGGCACCTACCACAATGTTAATTTCCCCCTGGATGATGTAAATACTCTTATCCACCATCCTGGGAAACCTACCGAAAAAGTGGAGAGAAATCTGATTAATGCATGGCTACCTGTAGCCTGTCCCTTGAGCAACCTATCATGTGAGGAAAGTATCAATTCATGTCCACGAGGCAAGCAGGAATTAATAGTATTAAAAATTGGGATAAACTTTTATTCCATTCACCAAATATTTATTAAACATCTTGTTAAATTGAAATCAACTGCTTCTAATGACCACAATCATCTTGTTTCATTCTTGAAAATTCTGGAAGCAGAGATTAAACCAATATATTTTTCTGTTGTTTTTTGAAATTGGATCTCCATATCTTGCCCAGGCTAGAAGTGTAGCACTGGCCCATCACAGGCTAGATCATACTCCTGATCAGCACAAGCAGAAACATGGACCTGCTCCGTTTTCTGACCTGGCTAATTCAACCCTCTTTAGGCAGTTCCCAAAGGCTCTTCACATTGGTACTAGACTTAGTGCAGGCCCCTGATCAGCTTTAGCCCTATTGCAGCTCAGAACTCCCCACCTCAAGTGATTCACCAAAAGCCAACAGGTATTAACAGAAAGTGCTTCCCACAGGACATCTATATATTTGTTTCTGGAAATTAAGTAAGGAGTCTCAAAAGACAACCTGGTGAGGTCTTTGTGTCTATGTTGATTTGTAATGTTGATTTGTTAAAGACAATGGTAATGCTGGTTAAAGACAATGTTCCAACCTTCTCACTATTCCTCTTTGCCCATCCCTCAAGTAATGATGGGTCAAAGAAGTCCTGAGAGACTATTAGAAGAGTGAGATATCTTCATGATGAAATTGCATTTATTATTTCCATTTTTTAAAAGTATCTATACTGCCATGCCATGTAGTAGGAAGAACACTCACTTTAGAGCCAAGAGACCCAAGTCCTAGTCCCAGTTCTGCTACTAACCACTTGACCTTAATGTAAGAGCTTAAACTGGTCCTTTGTTTACTCGCCTGTCAAATGGAGAGGATGAACTACAACATGATCTCTAAAGATACCTCCTAACTCTAACATACTGGCATTCTATGATTACAGATACAGAGTAACACAGCTCTCTTAACATTCTGAAATCTAATACGCATACAGCAAGGAGAAGGGAACTTGAGGGCTGCACTGAATGAACTAAAAGGAAGTCTCATTTGCCAGCTGCAGTAGCAAAGTACCTTCAGAGCAATTCTCTACTTCGACAGAAAATTTTGGGTTACATGGTACCAATTTTAGGACATTTAATTTTTTATTAAAAAAAAATAATAGCACCTGCCACTTCTATATTTAGGATTTACAATGCACTTCCTATATATTATCTGATTCTCATAACAACCCTGAGGGGTAAATGTTAAAGCTATTATGATCCCCATCTTATAAATGAGTTAACAGGCTGAGAAAAGTGATGTCCCTCACTGCACACTAAGGAAATCCCAGCTCTCTTACAGCCTGACTTACACATGGTATTCTCAACGGTGGATAGGTTCTACAGGCCATCAGCTTTGAATCCTTAGCTCAGGTACCAGTTCCTACTCAAAACCTTTCCTGATCCTCAATAATCATATTTTCTCTGTTTTTAAATTACACTAGACTAACTTACCTATTTATTCCCTCTCTCCCAGTAAAATAAAAATTCCCTGAGGGCAAAAATGGTTTTTATTTTCATTTCCTCTTGGTATCCCCCAGCACCTAGAACAATGACATCCATGTAACAAGCCTTTAACATATGTTTTTTTAATTGAACTAAAAGTAAGATAATTAACTCCTTAGTCTAGCCATTTAAGCCCTACCATAATCTGGTTCTAAAATACCTTTCCAGTCTTTAATATTACTCCCCCCTTTAAGTAAACTATGGCAATCTTTCATAGGTGTTAATAGTTTGCAATTCTTTTGAAAATTATTTGTTCATATCCTCTGGGGCATCATTTTTAGTGTTATATACTTATGTTAATTCCCTGTTAATCTTACATATAATGCTGTTATCAAAAATATTTGAGAACAGGTACTACCAGGCCTGCTGGTCCCCTGGGGACTAACCTTTATTCCTTCCTAATCTCTACCAGTCCCTCAGCTGGCATGATCTTAGCAAAACCCATTCAAGGACCTGGGGAGGAAAATGAATATGGAGGCCTGAGGAGCAGCAGCCTACCTCGAGTGTGTCATTTATGACATGGGTCCCTCTGGCAACAGAAGAGTCAGTGAAGGAAGCCACACACCCTGGGCCAGAAGCAGGGCACAGTCACCTTCTCAACTAGAAGCTCAGAATTGACAGTTACCAATGCCCATAAAGAACAACGGCTGCTCCCACCTGGACATTGACATCTCCACTGACTACCCTGTACTTCAAAGCACATAATACTAAACTATACCTCGTTCTTCCTTAACACTAGGAACCTGAAATGACTGCTGGAAACCCAGAGATGAGTAAGGGGGGCCAGTATCCTTGGATCTCACCCTGCTGAATCCAAGAACAGAGACTTTGACCAGGGCCTTCTCTGATCAATCCTCACCAGATCCCTGAAATCCTCATGTCTGTTTAATAGTAGTTAGTGTCTAGAGTCTTGTTACCCTCTCTACTAGGTGAGCACAGATGAAACCCAAACCTCCTGTATTAGACAGACAGACAGACAGACAGACAGACACACACACACACACACACACACACACACACACACATTTAATAAAGAACAGAGACTCTGATTTGGGATCTTCCTGATCCACCCTCACTAAATCCCTGAAATCTTCATGATGTGTGTTTGAAAGTAATTAGTATCTAGACACTTGCTCAAATTCCTCTCCTATACCAGGTGAGAACAGAGAGAACCCAGTTTCCTGAATCCCGCCGCCCCACCCCACCCCCATCTCCTACCCCTCCCTCACACCTCAGTCAAGACAACAAGCCAAAGACTCTGATTTGTTCCTAGGCTTGACTGCCACTCTCAAATTCCCACCGTCCTCATACTCTCTTCTTTCAAGGAGGACAAGTACAAACAGCTGCAAGGAGAATGACTTCCTAAATGCCTAACCCTTTAAAGAATGAAAACAGGATTCATGTCTTCTCTTAGCAGCCCCCATTATGTCTTTGCCTTCTTCCCATTTCCACGCCTACATTGTCACTTCAGGACACAGACTAACCTAATAGATTGCTCCTCCTGTTGATAGGGGCAGGTCCACAGCCTCCTGATCTTCTTGAGAAGACTCTGGAAGGGTTGCCAAAAGAACTAACTTGATGATGAGAGGCAAGATGTTTCCCTCCCTCCCCCCAACACAAGCAAAGCCTGGGCTCCCTCTCTCAATGGGCCCCTAATGTTTGCTTCCAGAGAGATGGTGCTAGACTGTCCCTCCCCTCTCCCTCCCTACACAATGACTATGGCCCAGGCCCAGAACCCCTGAAGAGGATATAACCCTTGACTTTTAATCACAAGTATAAGAGGCTTGCCTCCTCTCCTTTCCTGTTCTCACAGAACAGACACCATGGTGTTGGGCTTTGAGGGACGTTTCAGGGGAGGCTACTGCTGAGGCTACTGCTGAACTACTGTGCTCGTGGGACTGAGGACATCTTGGCCCTGAGGGGAAAGAGGCTGGAAGTGGAGTGAAAGACTAAAATCTCCAAGCTTATTCCTACTACCTCTTTGGATAGACTGCTCTCCAAAAGCACAAATCAGGCTTTCTTACAGCTCCCACTGAACTCAGGTCAGGGCAAGTGGGCTCCAGTGGAAGAGAGGAGGCCTCTGGATAGTCCATCATCAGGCTGTGACACTAGGTGAAGATGCCCATGTGGGTAGCAGGACACCCTCGGAAACACTCATGTCAGGGGAATCCTTATGAGGAATGCCTCTTATGAAGAATGTATTAAAATGAACCATTTAAATAAAGAATTATTCTCTTAAAAAAAGGGAGAGAGAAGAAGGATGGGAAGAAGGAAGGAAAATTTGGGAACTCAACACCACCAACACCAATACCAGTAATAGGTTCCTTCCTCATTTCTTTCTAAAGTAAGAGGGTTAGTTAGGCTGGCCCATTCTAAATCTATGATCCTATAAGTCCTTATGTCCATTCAAGATCTAGCTCAGGAACCACCTCCCTTGTAAAGCTTCCCTGACTTTCCCACAATGAAAAGTGTTGTCCTACTTCAATTTTTACTGGACCACTTCATGTTTATCACTACTACTTTGTATTATGTTTGTTTGTGTTTTTGTTGTATCTCTATTTCCACCTACAGAATAGAAGCTCCTTAAGTACTGGGTATTTTTATCATTTTATCTTCAGCTCCTTACATACAGTAGGGACATGATAAATCTTTGAAGTGAATTGAATATAACCAGCAACAGAGAAGTTATGTAGGGGTGTGGAAGTGTGCAAGCACCCAACTAACTTTGTAGAGGCTAAACACCCCATGAGGCTAAACACTAGATAATAACTTTGGGGGGTTAAAATGCTAATGGAAGGATTACTCACATTTATGAATTATGAATCTTTAAAATAATGGGTCCCTCCCAAAGATGAATCAAATCAATTAATCAATAAGCATTTATTAAGTGCCTATTATTAAACTGGAACTTGGAATACAAAGACAAAAATGAACTGGTCTGTGTCCTCAAGGAGCTTACATTCTTTCTATTGGGGGAGACAACTTGTACCTATAAAAGCATACACAAAATAAATACAAAGTAGCTTTATTGGAGAGGGCAATACTAGCTGGTAGGGCAGGGGTGGGGAGGGAGGCGGAAATCAGGAAATGCTTTATGTAGAAGGTAGCCTGAGATGAGTTTTGAGGAAAATAAGGGCTTCTAAAAGGTGGAGGTGAGGAGGGAGTATGTGTCAGACACTGAGGACAGCCTGTGCAAAGGCACAGAGATGAGAGAAAGAGCATCTTATGTGAGGAACAGTAAGAAAGATTCCATTGCTGGGCATATACCCAAAGGAAGTCAAAGATAAAAGGAAATGTTTATAGCAGAACTTTTTTTGGTAGCAAAGCACTGCAAACAAAGTGGATATGCGTAAATTGAGAACAAATTGGCACAAAAATGTAATGCAATATTATTGCACCGGAAGAAATTAAGAATATGAAGAATCAGAGCAGGATGGCTAAGATATATGAACTGATGCAAAAATAAGTAAAATTAGGAAAACAATATATGTGATAGTTACAACAATGTAAATGAAAGAAAACAATGAACAACAACAACAAAAGCCTGCAGCAAGCTGAACGTTATATCATTATAACAGCCAAGCCTGGCCCCAAAGAAGATATGAGAAGATGCACCACTTTCCCTTCAATGGAAGAAGGTGAACTATGATAGGTGTGGAACACTGCAGATACTCTCCAGACTAAATTGATATGTTGGTTATTTTGCTAAATTGCTTTTTTTTCCCCTTCCTTTGCATATTAAAAAGGATTGCTCAACTGGTAGGAGAAGGTAAAGGAATATATTCAGAAATAAAGGTAATATAAAAACAAAAGAAATCAATCAAAATTTAAACTTAAAGAAATAAAAATAATAATAGGTCCCTGAATCAGTAATTATTTTTTATAAAGACAGAAAGTCTTTATACAGACTGTCCTTTCACCCAACAAAAAAGATGAAAAAACAGACCAAAGAACAGAAGCAAAAAAAAATTATGCCTTTCTAAAACCCCCTCACCAAGCCACATGCTTTTTATTCAAGATCTGTTTAAAAAGAAATATGTTAGAGAAAATCTTCACCAACAAATTTCTATAAACTGACCATTCTCATACTCCCGCTTCTGCAATTTATACATACCACTGTTCTTCTCACCTAAGAAGTAGGCACAAATCTTAGTTATAAGAGCCTCAAAATTGTCCCTCTACCTTTTTCTCTTTGATCAGCTAATCTCCAGTCACCTATCTTTCCTCATTCCCTTTATATAGCATTTCCATGTTCTACTGAGTATTTCTTCTATAGATGATTTTTTTCTCCTTTCACAGGTTATTCCTTCAAGAACTTAGCACAGTCCTTGGCACACAGGAAATGCTTAACAAAACCTTTTTGAATGATTTCATGTCATTGATTTTCTATTATTTATTTGTGCCTATATAGCTTTTTCCTCCATGGCTGTATACTGTTTTTTGGTCAATACTCTTGTAAAATGTTTATTTTGTATGGACTTCCCCGTTAGAGTTTAGTTATTTGAAAATAGTGCCTGTGTGATCACTTCCTTTTGTATTTCTCCCCAGTTCTTTGTACAGAGCTGTTCTCAAAGACAGGGCTCAAGGTGAAGTTCTGACTGAAGAAATAGTGGCAGAAGCAAGATGGTTTTTTGTCCTGGATCAGAACACTTTGAGAGTACTAAAGGTCCCCAACCTAAGCTGTCCTTGAGATCCTGGAATAAAACAACATTCAACACACCAAGAAAGACACAGAAGCACCCACAAGGAAAAAAAAACACAAAACTTGGCTAAGACATTCTTCACAAAAGTACAATCTGGCCCTAACATAAAGTCCAAAGTCAGGAAATATGCTGAGCAAACAAAAAAAGTTTCCCTCCATAAAGAGGTATCATGTAACAGAAGCACTCAAGGTACAAATCCAAAAGAAGAGAATGATTTCAAAATATCTATAAGCAAAATCTCAAAGAAAAATATAGGCTGGGTAAAAATCCAACCAGAATTCCTAGAAGAGATGAAGTAAGAGGTTTTGGTTTTTTTAAGAAGCTAAAAAATGATTTTAAAAACCAAATAAAAGATGTCAGAGCATCAGGAAGAAGTATAGTAAGCTCCTTCTCCCCCAAAAGTTCTCCAAAAAGATCTAGAAAACATACCAGATTGAATTTTGATGGGGAAATTCAAGAGAAAGTCATAGACAGTCAATTTTCTAGCCCAGGTTGACCTGGGAAAACTGAGAGGTCTAGGGACAACCAGGGATAGAGTCTAGCCAGAAGTACACCATGTATGGAACACTCCAGTAACCAGACAGAATTTGTGCATCAGAGCAAGAAGAGGTCCTAGAATCAGTGCCAACTGGAAACTTTATTATCAAGTTCCAGGTCACTAATCCTGAATGGACAAAGAAACATACCTGCACCCAGGGGTGGCATTTTGTAGGCCCTGATAAGTAAGTACACAGAGAAAAGAACAGATTCAGAAGCAAACAACAAAAGTATGGTTTGTATCCTAAAAGCAAAGCAGGGTCTCAGCTACTGCTTCTAGCCCAGTCTGAATCCTACAGAGGAATTACCAGGGCAGGAATTCCAGACCAAAGGGGAACCTATGACTGTAGCAATTTGTATCTCCTTTACCAAGCTGCTGACTCATTTTTCATGATTTTCCTGTATCACTCTCATTTCACTTCCCAATTGTTCCTCTACTTCTCTGACTTAATTTTCAAAATCTTTTTTGAGCTCTTCCATGGCCTGAGACCAATTCATATATTTCCTGGAGGCTTTGGATGTAGGAGCTTTGACTTTGCTGTCTTCTCCTGAGTGTGTTTTGATCTTCCTCGTCATCACAGTAACTTTCAATAGTTACTTGTTTTTTCCATTGTTTGCTCATTTTCCAAGCCTATTAGCTGACTTTTAACTCTCTGTTAAAGTAGGGCTCAGCAGAGGATGGAGGGCACATTGTCCCAAGCTTCAGGAGTTTTGTGCAGTTGTTTTCAGAGATATTTCTAGGGGCTTTGTAAGTTTTCAGTTCTTCCAAGGTGGTATGATCTAAGGACAGGGACATTTACTACTCTCCTGGTCTGTGTGTGACCACAAGCACTCTTTTCTGCCCTGGAACTATGAGAGGGGTCTCCCCTCCACTGTTGCTGCAAGCTCTGTTATGCTAGTGTTCTTCCTCACCCTGGGACTGCCACCCAGGACTGCAACTCCGATCCAAGTACAGAAAAAGCAACAGAGTCCTGCCTCAATGCTAGCAAAAAGGCCCCTGTAATCTCCTTCTGACCAGCTGTTCAACCCTCTTACCATCTGTGGGCTAAGAGCTACAGAAACAGCTGCTGCCATTGCCACAGCTAATTCAGTCACTCCCAAGGCCGGCTCCTTGTTTGCTGCGGCAGTGCTGCTATAGCCTGCACTGGACTGTGCTCTACTCTCACTCAGGTGCAATAGACCTTTTCTAATGACCTTCTAAGCTGTCTTTGGTGTCTGTGAGCTGAGAGATCTGGAAACTGCCACTGCTGCCAGTGATTCAGTGGCTCTGAGGTCTGTAACAGGTTTGCCAGGGCCCAATCTGCACTGGCACAGTCTTTGCTGGACTGCATTCCTTTCTCACCCAAGAGTAACAGATCTTTGCTGCCAATCTTCCAAGATGTCTTGGGCTGGAAACTTGTTTTACTTCATCTTTTTGTGGGTTCTGCTGCTCTAGAATTTGTTTAGTCATTTTTAAAGGTATTTGGAGGGGTTTTGGGGAGAGCTCGAGTGAGAACCTGCCTTTACTTCACAATCTTGGCTCCACCTCCCCAATTGTGTCATTCTGAACCAACAATATTTTCCAGCTGGCTGATGATGACTGAATCTAGCAATAGTTTATTGTTATGGGAATTAATGAAAAGAAATGCAAGGGAAGGTGGCCTAACCAGATCTAAAACTGTATTATAAAGCAGCACTCATCAAAACTATCGACACAGTGGTCAATGACTATAGTAATCTATTATTTGATAAACAAAGAGACTGCAGCTTCTGGGATAAGAACTCACTATTTGATAAAAACTGCCGGGTAACCTGGAAAATAGTATGAAAGAAACGAGGCATAGTCCAACATCTTACACCATCTACCAAGATACGGTCAAAATGGATATATGATTTAGACACAGAGGGTGATACCATAAGCAAATTAGGAGAGCAAGGAATAGTTCAGTCAGATCTATGGAGAAGGGAAGAATTAATGACCAAACAAGAGATAAAGAACATTATGAAATGCAAAATGGATAATTTTGACTACATGAAATTAAAAAATATTTATACAAATAAAGCCAATGCAACCAAGACTGGAAGAGAAACAGAAAGCTAGGAAACAATTTTTACAGCCAGTGTCAAACAGAAAGAAAACTGAGTCAAATTTATAAGAATATAAGTCATTCTCCAATTGATAAATGGTAAAAGGATAAACAGGCAGTTTTCAGAGGAAGAAATTAAAGCTATCTATAATCATATGAAAAAATGCTCTAAATCACTACTGATTAGAGAAATGCAAATCAAAACTACTCTGACATATCACTTTATACCTATCAGATTGGCTACATGATAAAAAATGAAAATGATAAATACTGGAGAAAATGTGGGAAAACTGGAACACTAATGCATTGTTGGTGGAGTTGTGAACTGATCCAACCATTCTGGAGAGCAATCTGGAACCATACCCAAAGAGCTATACAACTGTACATACCCTTTTGATCCAGTAATACCACTATTAGTTCTGTATTCCAAAGAGATTATAAAAAATGGAAAAGGTCCCATATGTACAATAATATTTATAGCAGCTCTTTTTGTGGTGGCAAAGAACTGGAAATTGAGGGGATGTCCATCAATTGAAGAATGGACAAACAAGTTATTGCATATGAATGTAATGGAAACTATTGTGCTGTAAGAAATGATGAGCAGGAGGCTTTCAGAAAATCCTGGAAAGATTTACATGAACTGATGCTGAGTGACGTGAGCAAAACATCATACACAGTAACAGCAATATTGTGCAATGACCAACTTAGACAGACTTAGCTCTTCTCTGCAATACGATAATCTAAGACAATTCCAAAAGACTCATGATGGAAAATGCTATCCACATCCAGAGAAAGAACTATGGAATCTGAAGGCAGACTGAAGCATTCTATTTTAATTTTTCTGGTTGTTTTTTCTTTCTAATGGTTCTTCTCTTTTGTTCTGATTCTTCTTTGACAACATGACTAATGTGGAAATATGCTTTTAAAAAAAATAGTCTACTGTTGCTCAGATCCAAACCCAAGTTAGGAACTTGCAGAGGTCAGACCAGGAGGACAACAATCAGACTTTGCCCTGGAAAAGAGCGCTTGGAGAGCACTGAAAGCTTGCGGATTACCAGTCTGAGCTGTAAGTGAAATCTTGGAATAACACAACATTAAATAGCCCAAGAACGTAGCAACCTGACCAGCCAGACTTTCCATCTAGAAGGACACAGAGTCCAGCCCTAACAATAAGTTCAAAATCAGGAAGTAGGCTAGAAGAATGAACAAATAAAAAAGAATCCCATAATAAAAAGTTATTATTGTGAGGGAAGCTCAAGACATAAATCCACAAAAAGAATATGATTCCAAAATATTTACAACTGAAAATATTTACAGCTGAAAAACACAGTTTATGCACAAACTCAACTAGAATTCCTACAAGAGATGAAATGAGAGTTTAAAATTTTTTTTATGGATATAATGAGAATGTGGGAGGAAAAAAATGGAAAAGAAATGAGTTACAGAAGAAAGAATTAGAAAGGGAATTTACAGCTTGCACAAGAAGTACAAAACCTTGCCTAAGTAACAAACTCTCTGAAAATTGGAATGGACCACACAGAAGTCAATGACTCCATGAGACAACAAGAAATATTAAAACAAAGTCAAAAGACTGGAAAAAAAAAATAAAAGAAAACGAAGATATCTCTTAACCAAAACAACTAATCTGGAAAATAGATCTAAGGGATAATTTAAGAATCAATAGACTATCTGAAAGCCATGACAAAAAAAAATAACCTAGAAATCATATTTCAAGAAATCTTAAAAGAAAATTGTTTAGATCTCTTAGAACCAGAAGGCTTAAGTAGAAACAGAAAGAATCCACTGGTCATTTCCTAAAAGAAACCCCAAAATGAAAACTCCTAGCAATATTATAGCCAAAATCAGAGTGTCCAGGTCAAAGGAAAAATACTGCAAGGAGCCAGAAAGAAAGAACAAAGTACTGAAGACCCAAAAATCAGTATTATACAAGATTTAGCCATCATCCCTATAAAGGAACAGAGAGCTTAGAATATGGTATTCCAGAAGGCAAAAAAAATATAGGTTTACAACCAAGAATGAATTATCCAGGAAAACTGAGTAAAATTGTACAAGAGAAAAAAAAGGGTGGGGGGGAACTTTTTAATTAAATAAAGGACTTCTAAACATTCCTGATTTAAAAAAATAAAAAAGAACTGAAAAGAAACTTAAATCCAAACTCGGGAGTCAAGAAAAAATTTAAAAGGTAAACATGAAAGAACAACCATCATAAGAGAATAAACAAAACTAATACGCTATAAGTAAGGTAAGATGCTACATGTCTCCCCTCTGACCACTGTTATCATTAGGAGTCATGGAGGGAATCTAATCAGACAGAAAAACTGAGACTAATTCTGTTGTCTTGATGGTCTTACAAGGCAAGCAGAAAGAGAAGAGGACTATGTTATAGGAAGAAAGGGAGAATAAGGATGGGGAAAATTATCATCCACAATTGGGGTACAGAAGTATAAGTCTTCTTCTAAAACAAGGGAATGAGTGGGCAACACTTGAATCACACTTTCATCTGAACTGGTCAAAGGAAGGAAGAATACACAGTTGGGTACAGAAATACATTTCACTCAACAGAGAAACAGGAGGGAAACAGGAGGGAAACGGGAAAAGGGGAAATAAGGGGGAGGCCAGATTAAGAGAGGGTTTAGTATTAAACAAAACAAACTCTCTCTAGGGTGGATTTTGAAGAGGCATTTAAAAGAAAAGAATGAAAGAACCTGTTATTAGACTCTGGGTGAGGGAAAGAGAAAAGGGATTGGGGTACGTACGCAGATTATACCAAACCTAGGGCACTTAGTGCTGTACTCACTCCTCTCACATGACCCACTTGTTCTTTAGAAATAGGAAATGGGAAAGAAAGAGAAGGAAAAGAATAAAAAAGTGAAGAGAAATATACAATTAGCAATCATAACTATGAATGTGAATGGGATGAACTCACCCATAAAAAAAGAAAGATAGCAGAATGTATTAGAAAGCAGAATCAAACAATATGCTGTTCACAAGAAACACACTTGAAATAGAAAGATGCTCATGGAATTAAAATAAGGGACAAAAGCAAAATCTATTATGCTTCAACTGAAGTAAAAAATGCAGGAGTAGCAGTCATGATCTCAGACAAAGCAACAGCAAAAACAGAGTTAATTAAAAAGAGAAAAACTACATTTTGTTGAAAAGTACCACAGACAATATCAATGCTAAGCATATACATCAAGAAGCATAGCCTTGAACACTTAAAGTTAAATTAGTTATAGAGAGAAACAGAGATTAAAACTATAGTAGTAGAGGGCTACAATTTATATTATTCAAACCTAGCTAATAACAATAATAGCTAACATTTATACAGAACTGGCTATGTGACAGGTATTATGCTAAACACTCTACAATTATTTACAATCTCATTTGATCCTTACAATAACGCCGGCAAATAGTACTTCCCCATTTTACATATAAGGAAACTGAGGCAAGCACAGGTTAAGTGATTTGCCCAAAGTCACACAGCTAGTAAATGTCTGAGGCCATATTTGAAGTCAGGTCTTCCTGACTCTAGAACAAGAGCTCTAGGGGACGCTAGGTGGTGAAGTGGAGAGCACTGGCCCTGGAGCCAGGAGGACCTGAGTTCAAATCTAACCTCAGACACTTGACACACTTACTAGCTGTGTGACCTTGGGCAAGTCACTTAACCCCAATTGCCCTGCCCTCCTCCCTCCAAAAAAAGAACAAGAATTCTATCCACTTCACCACCATATCTCTCGGTTGTGCATGGCACCTTCACAAAAACTGACCATTTATCAGGGAATAAAAAAACTTACAAATGCAGAAACTAGAAATATTAAGTTTAACTTTTACAGACCACAATAAAAAGCATATTCAACAAAAAGCTACTGAAGAAACAGTTTAAAACTAATTGGTAAGAAATAAAAATCCTAAAGAATGGTGGACCAAAGAACAGATCATAGAACCAAACTATAATTTTATTACAGAAAATACCAACAATGGGACAACACGTCAAAATTTTGGATATGTAGCTAAAATAGTCCTTATATGAAAATGTATATCTCTAAACACTTTCATCAATAAAAGAGAAAAAAAGCAGATAAAAAACGTGAAAGCCAATAAATTAAAAACCTCTAATTAAGCATCAAAACAGAAATCCTGAAAATCAAAGAAGAGATAAAAAAAGTGAAGACAAAAAAACTCAATGAATTCATAAATAAAACTGTGAGCTAGTTTTTAGAAAACAAACAAAAAACAGAAAAGATCAACCATTATAGCTAACTTGATTTTTTAAAAAATCAAATCAAATTACCAGCATCAAAAATGAAAAAGGTGAATTCACAACCAATGAAGAATAAAAGTTACTAGAAAATATTTTGCCCAATTATATGTCAATAAAACTGGTGATCTAAATTAAATAGATGAATATCTACAAAAATATAAAATGCCCAAAGTAAACGACTGACAGACTGGCTAGAGGGGAAACAGCCAGTACTAGAGAACTGAATGGACAGGACATGGTTCAGTAGCTTTTCCTTTCCCTATACTGCCCAAAGCAGCTGCAAAGACCCAAGACTTAAAAAGTTTCTAAGGTTTCACCATACATCACAGTTTAAAATGGATAAGCAACCTGGATACTAAAGATATACCCATAAAAACATTAGAAGAAAACCAGATAAGGTATTTTTTACAACTATGTCTAAGGGAAGAATTATTAACCAAACACTAAATGGGGGCTATCACAAAAGATAATATGAATAATTTTGATTATAAAAAAAATTTAAGACTTTTGAAAAGATAAATTTGATGTAACTAGAATGGGAAAGGCAATACTTTGGGAAAACCTTTAAAATATCTCCAAGAGTGATTTGCATTTATACAAAATAAATAAGGCATTAACACAAATATATAGAGTATTCCAAAAATTTTAGTGAAGTTTTAAGTGCATAACACTAAAAGTCATGCCCCAATGAATATGGATAAGTGGTCAAAAGATATGAACAAACAATTATAGGAACAGCAAACCATGCCATTTTCTAGTTGAGTCCTACCTCAGGACCATGGGCATGGGGAAAAGATGGTCTAGTCTATGTCACCTCCCCAACTTCAGTGGGGTTCTGACCCAAGACCATCTCTAGTACTAAGCTGCCCTCTAGGGACAAGACCTCTTCTATTTCATGCCCCACAGGATCTTCCACCAAGAAAGCAAGGCATACCCATCCTCCTGACCAGGCTCCCATATGTTTGCCTGCTCAGACCTTCTGTGAGACAGGTCTCCTGGGGCCTCACAAGACATAACATCACTACCTGCCAAGAACTTAAAGGTCAAGGAAGGACCTCAAATGTCTAATCATATGCTTCTCTTCTGCGGACCTATCTCTAGTGACTGATACTCTGCCTGGACTCACTCTTCGGTGATTAGCATATTACCATGCTGTAATACTTCTTGTTCCCTATTTCTACTTCCAGACACTCCCTCTCCCACTTTCAATAAATAACCTCTCCTCCTTTGAGATTCACGATATTCAAATATATTACCCAATCTACATCCTGGTAGTTATTATCTATCAATCCCCACGACATTCTATTTCCTAAAGCAATGAATTCAGTGCTTGGTTCACAATCTCTTTCTGTTTCTCTGTCTTGGTGTCTCTCTCTCTCTCTCTCTCTCTCTCCCTCCCTCCCTCCCTAACTCTAGCCCTCAATAAAAGATTAAAACATACCGATGTTCTTTCTGATACTCTAAATTCCTAGTTCTTCAATCTATTCAATTCCCATAGCCTACTCTTCCATTGTACTTTAGAAACACAGAGGTCATTCCCCACAATTATTTTATTCCTAGTTCATGAACTCCAAAATTCCTTTATCTGATAATAATCTTTTATCATGCCATCTTTCCTGAAGTTTTGCAACTCCAAACGCAGTACTGGATTATCACTCCATTCCCTCCACCCCTCTATTCTTTCCCAAGTACTTATAACAGTCTCCTTCCTTCATTATCTTAATCCCTTGGTTGAGTGAACCAACTCAACTCTACACTAGAATTTCTTTCCTTCTAGACCTATTGTCTATCATGCCTTGCCAATACCCAAACTTGAATTACTCCTACCATCCACCACCATAGGCAGCTAGGTGGCCCAGTGTACAAAGTGCTGCACTTGGGAGTCAGAAAGGTCTAAATGCAAATTCTGCCTCATTAGATGTGTGACTATGGGTACATCACTTAAATCCTCTCAGCCTCAGTTTCCTCATCTCTAAAATGGAGGTAATAATAGCACCTAACTAGTGTGTGTGTGTGAAGATCAAATGAGATAATATGTAAGGCACTTCACAAATCTTAAGGCTCTGCATAAACACTAGCTACTATCGCCATTGTTTCTGTTCATGTGCTATTAGACAAAGTTGGAGGAAATCTCAAAACTGTGAGAACTAAGTCCAATATAAATTTATATTATCTAATCACAACTGTGACCTCAATGTAAATGTTCTATTCATCTTAATTGATTTACTATTCCATTTTCCACAGAGCCTGTTCTAAAACTCATCTCTCCTCAAACCTCCCATGGTATTTCTGCCACTTGCTGGATTGAGGACCTCACCTCAGATTTCACCAAAAAAAATGAGACCATTTGCCCAAAGCTTTCCTATACTCCCTCTTCATCACACATTACTGATGCATCTTTCCCCATTCTCTCCTTCTTGTTTCTTAAATTAAGAGAATGTCCCTCTTGCCAAAGCTAACTCTTCTACATGCACCCAATCCTATCCCATCCCAACTTCTCCAGCAAACTGTCCCCATGATCATCCCCAGGCCTTTTCTCACATTCAGTCTCTCCCTCCCTACTGGCTCCTTCTGCCTATAAACAAGCCCATGTTCCCCCATCCTTAAAAAAAATCCTTACTTACTTATCACTTCTGCTGATTACCCTATAATTCTCCTCCCCTTCATTGCTATGCTCCTTAAGAGAGCTGTCCACCCTTGGTGGCTCCACTTCTTCTCCTCCCATTCATTGCCAAACCCTCTGCAATCTAGCTTCCAAATTCATCATTCCGCTAACAACTCTCTTCAAAGTTACCAATGATCTCTTAATTGCCAAATCTAGTAGCCTCAGTCTTCATCCTTCTTGACTTCTCTTCAGCATGTAACATTGCTGATCATCTCCTACTAAATACTGTATCCTCTACAGGTTTTTCTGACAGTGCTCTCTCCTGGTTCTATTCCTATTTGTCCAACTGCTCCTTCCTAGTCTTCTTTGCAGGTTCTTCATCCATCTTATGCCCACTTGGATGGCCCCCAACACTCGTCATGGGCTTTCCATTGTGTCCAACTATTCAAAAGTAAATTAGTCTACAACCTTGGCACTTGAGGGTACCAAGGAACATCAACTTCAACCTGGAACTGAACATATTATCTTCAGCCAACATTTCAAAGGCCTTAGAGCAGAGTCAAGCTTCCTGTTTTAAAGGACAGAACTATTCCCATTTGAACCTTTTCCTCAAAGAAAAGGAAAGCCTTCTACAGCTTCAACAGATGCTGCGCAGGCCCAGCTAGACAAGTTGCATTTATTAGCCCTGTCCATTCAATAAACTAGATAGCCTACTATGAAAGAGATGCCAATTTAACCAAGGCAATATCCTACAGAAGTGAGGAAAACTCATTAAATTAATGGACTAAATGGACTGCTATTTCATTTTCTAGTTTAGTTAAATTCCTCTTAAGAAAACTGCCAAACTCAGGCTGATCAATTAAAATCCAAGTATCTGTTCCCTATAACCATTTTCCTCCCATTTATTTTAAATTAATAGGTTTTATGCTCCTTATTTTAGAATAACTAGTTGGGCTTAGTTGCTGGGCATTGCTGGACAAGAAGATGATAATTATGCAGATTTCTGGACCACAACTTAAAATACAGAACTCTAAGGAGGTGCAAAAATATTTATATCTCTTTTTTTGAGGTGGCAAAGAATCAGAAACTGAAGAAGTGCCCATCAATCAGGGAACGGTTGAACAAGTTATAGTATATAAACATAATGAAAACTATTATGCTGTAAGAAATGATGGAGAAAGTTTCAGGGAAACCTGGAAAGACTTGTATGAATTTATAAAATGGCAAAAATATGATAAAGACAAACAACTTGGAAAGAATCAGAAACTCTGATAAGCATGATGATCAATTATAATTTCAGAAGACTTAATGATGAAACATACTCCCAATCTCCTGACAGAGAGATGAAAGATGCAGAGCATAAAATAAAACAATTTTTTTTGACACAACCAAATGTTAATTTGTTTTGCTTGGATATACATGTTTGTAATAGTTTTGTTTTTCTTTTTTTCCCATTTGGAGTCTTGGGGAAAAGAGATGGGAAGGGGAGAAGGTGGATTTTTGCAGAGTGAAAAAAAATTTAATTACAAAAATCAATGGAGGTCTCATGCAGAGTGAAGTAAGCAGGGCCAAGAGAAACAATATACACAATGACTACAATAGTTTAAATAAAAAAACCACCAAAAAAATAAAAAGCGAATGCTACAAAATTATAAAGAACAAGAATGACTCAGAAGAAGAGACAGGAAAAGACACCCTTATTCCATCCCTTTGCAAAGATAGGTCTGCACATAGCATGTATTTTAAATTTTCTGAATATATGGATTAGTTATACTGATTTATTCTCTTCTTTTTCTTTTGTCTTTGAAAAAGTACTGTTATAGGAGGGCAAAATGGAGAGATATTAGGGGAAATTGTGGTGATAAGACATAAATAAAAATTTATTTTAAAAAATCAATGGAGGTAGAAAGAGAAGGAATATTGTTCTCAGAATGTATAGACCACCTGGTTAGAAAGAAAAGGACAAGTTCAGGAAAGAGATTACAGGCGTGGCATCAAGAAATGATAGTGCTGAAGGGACCTTCAGTTTTATAGGCTAGTAGTGTTGAATTTCAATAGAAACAGATCCCTGTGGCTGCAAATTGACTTAGAAAACCACAAATTAACATTATCTAAATGTTTTATTTTTATTTTTCAAATATTTCCCAATTACATTTTAATTTGGTAACAGCCATATTAGGGAGTTTTGTGGGCCACTCGGGGATCAAGAATTACATTTCTGAAATAGGGAACTGCTGGTCCATTCTCTCTACCAGAAGCAAAGCAATTAATAATTTCTTGGCTTGACTTTATCTTTCAATAATTAGAAGAACCAATAAATGGAACTATTATACTGAACCTAATATTTGATAACACAGAAAAATTGACTGCTGGTGTAGAATGACAGGAACTTTTTGGGGAAGTAACTGCTCTATCTTTAAACTGATTTGAGAATGAGAGTAAAAACAAATGTACCCTGGTTTTCGAGAAAGATTTCAAAAGGTTCAGAGAAAAGATACATAAGATCCCATAAACTAAAATTCTACAGAGGAAGTCTGCCCAGGAAAGAGGGGGGGATCTTAGGGATTAAATTTCAAAGATATAAAGAGAAAGAATTCCAATGGCAGAGGAAAGGTAGGTGACTTTTAAAAAATTGACAAAACCCAGGGAACATACTTAAATTTTTTTTAAAAAGACATAAAAGATGGAAGAAAGGTAAGTAATGGAAAATGAATGTAAAAGCGTGCTATAGTCTTATAACAAGAGTATGAGGAGTGCTACAAGTCAGAATGAGCTGAGATTGGTGAGGAAAGTTGGACTGCTGCTCAGGGTAGAAGGGATGATAACAGATGACAGAAAGAAGTATTCAACTTTCAATTTCTTGTTTTGCCTACCAAGCATAATGATCTTCGAATGGAAAGGACAGGACAAAAATTACTACTAGGGAATTAAAATTCAAGATTAATAAGACAGTAAGAGAGCCTGGTTGTTCTTGATGAGTTTAATTCACCTGGCCCAGATAAACTACAACCCAGAGTTGTTCTGAAAAAACTTATGAGATTTTGATTTCTGAGCCACTGTCTGTGATATCTGAAAAATCACAGAAGACTTTTGGCAAAAAGGTGCCAAGAGAGACATACATTTTCAGACATGGTCAATGGCTTGTTTGACTATAATTATTTGTTACAAGGGAGGGCTTTGGAATGGAAGTGAGGTGTAGAATGAGTGAGTAGTGGCAGAATTAGTGAATACGAACAGAAAAGGGCATCAGAAAAAATGTTTAAAACACAGTGAACAAAAAAAAAGTTTAGAAAGTGACATAAATAGGGTGATTTTCATAATAGGTTAAATGTAATGTGTACTTTAAAATGTGAAAAATCATGGAGAACAGAAAAGGTGCCAAAGAATATGTTCCAATTTTAAAGAGAAAACAGTGGTGGCATCTGCAAACTATAGACTAGTGACCTTGACTTCAATTCCTGGCAAAATTCTAAAACACATAAGGGATGGGTAGTAAACATCTTAAAAAGGAAGTAGCGATTACAGTGAGCCAGCACAGCTTCATTAAGAACAGGTCATGCCAGACTAACCTCATTTCCCTCACTGACAGGGTTACCAGGCTGGTAGATCAAGCACTATATAGTTTATCTAGATTTTAGCAAAGCATTTTACAAAGTCTCTTATTCTACTCTTGTGGACAATATGGAGATATGTGGGATAGATAACAGTATGGTAAGAAAGTCTAATTTAGTTGAATGGATTAACAAAAAAAGTAGTCATCAATGGTTTGACGTCAATTTGGAAGGAGGTATCTAGTGATGTACCACAGGGATCTATGCTTTGCCCTGTGCTATTTAATATTCTTCTTCTTCTTTTTCTTCTTCAATCATTAATGACTTAGAGAAAAGTATGTGATTATCAAATATGAAGATGACACAAAACTCTGAAGGACAGAGAACATGTTGGATGGACATGATGAACAAAATCAGAATCCAAAAAAAACATGACAGGCTACAACATGAGACCAGTTAATAAAATGAAATTAAATGTAAATTCACTTGGGTTCAAAAATCAACTTCACAAATACAAGATGAAAGAAAGTTAGTTTTTTCTTAGAAAGATCTGATAGTTTTAGCACAGTGTGAGTGCAATGACCCCAAATGGCAACCAAATAAGGTGATAACATTTGGCTACAACATAATAAGTATAGTGACTAGCTCCAAGAAGGTGACAGTTCCATTTTATCTTGCCATAGTTGGACCATAAGTGGAATATTATGTTCAGTAGTATATGCCAAATTTTAGGAAGGTCACTGATGAACTGTAGGACGACCACGATAATGAAGTCTCAAGGTTCTTCCTATATGAATGGTTATGGAAGAAGCTAAGAATGTTTAGTTTGGAGAAGAGAAGATTTGGGGTGGGGACAGGGGGATATGAGAGATGTCTTCTAGCATTTAAAGAGCTGTCCCATGTAAGTGTAATAAAGTTTGTTCTGTTTGGCCCCAGAGGGTAGTAACAGGAGCAAAAGACAGAAGCTACAGAGAAGCAAATAAAAACTTTCTAACGAGGCCTATGGTTACCCCTTCAAGGAAGGTCTTCAAATAAATGCTGTCAGAGCTTCTTGTTCAGGTACCAGTTGGCCTAAATAGTTTCTAAGGCTCTTGCAAATTATGTGATCCTGTCATTCTATTATTCCAATCACTTCAAAACCTCAGGCATCATTCCCTTCAGTCTCCAGTACATAGTCTATCTTCATTACAATGCTGTGCTTCTGATGGCCAAAGTAGCAATTCTTGATCACACCCAAATCCTGCTATATTACTTCAGGCTTTCCAAGTTTTGTACTGCTTATAAAGAAGTACTACAAACTGATCACAATGACAACCAAGAAAGAGAAACTGTAAAATAACTGCAATTCCCACAGAATCTAGCTTAATTCCTTTCCGAGTTTCTGAATAAATGCAAATTCTTGCATGACCTGTTCAAAGCTTCCTATAGAGCACTAGATGACTGAACTCACATTTTCAAGATAAGTCATAGATTCTATAGCTTCTAAATAAACATCAACCCACCAGTCTAAAATATTTCCACAACCTGAACTGCATCTGTCATCAGTGTCTGGTACAAAGCTTTAGGCCTAGTTCTATCAATTGTCCTGTGCCCTGGCCCCAATGTGTCTAAATTGGTGAATTCTCTAAATCTTGCTTTCATTCACTAAAAAAAGAGGATGAGCAGCTACAAATATCAGAATTGAAACCCTTTTCTCTGCCTCTGTCTCTGTCTCTCTGTCTCAGACATGCCACTACTCTCGAGGTTTTTCTGAAGCTGAAACTTCACTACTTAAACAACCATATGTCAAGAAGGAAAGTACAGAATTACTGAAGGGAAACTAAAAAGGCAAAAGAAATTATCCACATAAAAGAAGGAAAGCAAAATAATCTGCTCTAAGGCCATTAAAATAAAAATCTAGGCCCATGGTTTCCATTCTATACCTGGTAGTAGAGCTGCAGTATAAATACTCATCCCCCTAGCCCAAACCCCTTGCCTGGCAAGCCTCTATTTTCCCTTGCCTGTTCTGGAGCAGTCCTACCCGGATGGGTAGCGCACAGGCTCTGGAGAATGTCGGGGCTCTACCCTCTGAATGCTGAAGCCTTGTTAGAAGAAACCCCTCTCTGAGGATTTGGGTTCAGTTTGTTTTAAGCTGGTGAGGAGCCAGGGGACACGTAGGCCCACCCTCGGGCCTCTCTTTCTGGAGGCGAAGCCTTGGTGAAGAACGGACAGCACCTGGGACCGAGTAGAAGTACTCAGGCGAGATTCAAGCACCTTTCAGGGGGTCTGGGTAAGTGGCCAGAGGACTCAGAAGGCATAATAAGCACTCCCGGGGCGGGCTGATTAACCTTTGCCCCCAAGATTGCCTTCCAAATTCCTTCCCACAATGCCCCTCTTTCCCCGCTATGACCCAACCGGAGTCTCGTGTTTCCCTCGCTCTGTGGCGCAACAGAGGCCCGGCCCTGGAGACCCTGGGGGCTTTTCCCGGGAAAAGCTCTCGCTGACCTGTCACCGGATCCAAAATGGCGAGGCCTAGTCCCAGGGCCGGCGACCACAATTCATGTCCGGCCCGGGAGCCGGCGGAGGCCCCGAACAGTTCCCCAGACCCTGCGACGGCGAGGGAAAAGGGATAGGAATCGGTGCCCAGAGACAAGACTCAGTGAACCCAGGGTGGGATGGAGCCAGCGACAGCAGCGGCAGTGACGATTCAGGCCCTGGGACTGGCGGAGGAACCGGCTCCCTTTCCTGTCAGTTCACTGACGTGGTAACCAAGCGCAACCTACGCCGCTGCCTGGTAACTCCGCGAGCCCAGTGGCACACGTAACCAATCCCCGCTGGGTCCGGCACTGATTGTCCAATCGAAGAAGGAGAGTTGGCCTCAGAAATGGGCACCTTTCTGGGGAAGGCGGGATTTCAAAAGGACTGAAAAAGGATAGGTAAGAGATATCCAACGGGAACGATGGGCTACGGAGTAGCAGTGAGAAGCACCAATAGAAAATGAGAAATTGTGCTTGGGCGATTGGAACGGAGGTGGAGTTAGCTCAAGTTCGGTTGCAGTGCGGCGGGACGGCTGTGACCGCAGGGCATTGTGGGGAGAGAGACCGAGGCTAGAACTAGTGGCAAAGGGGGGCGGTGTCCCATCGTTCCACCCACGACCCGAATTCCTGGATGTACGGTCCTTCCGGCCTCACCACCACACCCAATCAGAGACACCTAAAACAGGACCACGCCCCCAAAGGGCATACCCAATGAAGATTGAGAAAGCCATTCCTGCGGCAGCTGCGGGTCCTGCTTTGGACTTGCATTGCACGATGCTGTCAGCCAGCGTGTCCGTTCGGTTCTATGAACACGTGCAACGTGCTGTCCTGGCTGCTGGGGATGCACAAATAAAACAAAACAGCCTCTGACCCTTCATGGAGTTGACAGTCTAGTAGGCTGAAAAAGAGGTCTTACGTTAGAACGGAATTGCACAGGGGAGATCAAGCAGTGGCATGCCTTCCTGTCCAGGTGTGTCTATACACCTGTCTGTCTGTGTTTACCTGTCTGAATGCTCTTCTCACCATCTATCTGTGTCTGGCCATAAGCATATAGCTTGGGATAGTGGATATATAATAGTAATACATATAAAATTTATAATAAAAAAGTCTACAGTAAAATATAATAAATATTTATTGTTTGATTGATAGAGGTCCAGATAGACCCTGGCTTCCAAACCACCTCTGTTACTTAGTAGTTGTGTAAACATGGGCAAATTCGCTGATTCTCAATTTCCTAACCTATAAAACAGAAATAATGATACCTGTACAATACTTGTACTTTCTACACAGCCTTGTGAGGTTTAAATGAATTAATATATGTAAAATGCTTTACAAACTTTAAAGGGCTATATTAATGTCAGTTTATCTTACTGTCTCAAGGCAGAAAGACTAAGACCCTAAGGTTTGCATGCCTGTGCATCTCCCCTCATATCTGCCTGCCTATCCCTATGTCTGTATGCCCATATATCTACTGTTTTTATATAGTTTGCCTGGGTCTGTCTAACCATTGTATATGTGCATATGCATGTATATGTATTGTGTATGTATATATGTGGGATCCTCTATAAATAGAGAGGCATCATGGAGTAGTGATTCAAGAACTGGCTTTGGAACCAGAAGACCTATGTTCCAAGCTTTGTCTCTGATACATGCCTGCTTGTGTGATCCTAGATGCACCATTTAATTACTCATTTTTCATATTTAAATGTTTCATTTTTTTTCTAATTGTATAAATGTGGACAAGTTTTCCAAACTTAGCTTCAGTTTCCTCACCTACAAAGAGGATGTTTACCTGCAGTGACTACTTCAAAGTGCTAAAATCTAGGAAACTCTTTTAAGACTTCAATGCAGAGAAGACACCACCCAACATTGGTAAACCGAGGATTTCCTTATCTGGGAGTTCTCTGTCAATGAAATCATTGGTTTAGTCCCTTTCCCCTAGTCACTAAATAATTATAAAATTCTGGGCAATTGACTTAATAGTCTTAGCACACAAGCAGTTATTTTAGACTATGAATTGCATATTCTACAGTGATCAGCTATGAATGACTTAGCTTTTCTCAGCTATACAATGATCCAAAATAATTCTGCAAGACTTAAGATGAAAGATTCTATCCATCTCCAGAGAAAAAACTGATGGAGTCTGAATGCAGTTCAAAGCATATTTTTTAAAACTTACTTTATTTTTCTTGGAGTTTTTTTGGTTATTTTATTTCAAAACATTACTAATATGTAAATATGTTTTGCAGGACTGCACCTGCATACCCTCTATCAAATTGTTTGCCTTCTAAATCGGGGAGAGGAGAGGGATAGAATTTGGAATTCAAATTTTTTTTAATGAATTAAAAATTGTTGTTCATGTAATTGAGGAAAAATATTAAATTGATTTTTTTTAAAAGACTATAAATTGTAAGATATCAATCTTCATTCAAAGAGGAACTGTCTTACTGGAAATTCCCAACACCTACAAAGGCTCAGACTGGTTAATAACTGTTGACCATCTTCTCCTTCTGGATACTCTTTCCTCCCTGGGTTTTTCTGACTGCTCTCTGTCTGCTGTTGTCCTATCTGTCTGACTGCCCCTCAGTCTCCTTTGCTAGATCTTTATTCATGTCATGACCACTAATTGTGAATGTATCCCAAGGTTCTGTCTTGGGCTTTCTTCTCTTTTTCCTACACTTTTTCTCTGTTGAACTCATCAGCTCCCATGGATTCACTTATCTTCTCTTTTTAGAAGATTCTCAGATCTGTGTGTCCATCACCAATCTCTCTCTTGAACTCCAGTTTCTTAACTACCTATGGAATATTGCAAGCTGGATGTCACATAGAAATCTCAAACTCACCATGTCCAAGAGAGAATTCTCTTCCCCCCCCCCCCAAAACGTTTTTCTCTTTCCAACTTTCCTATTACTGTTGAGGGCATCACCTCCCTCCCTGACACTCAGGCTCACAACTTCAATGGCATTCTCAACTCCTTACTCTCACCCCATTTTTCCAATGAGTCAACCAATCTTGTGTCGCTTTTATCTCTAAAATATCTCTCATATGTGTGTCCTCTCACAAAACCACCACTCTCATTCAAGCCCTCATCACCTCTTATGTGGACTATTAAAATCACCTTCTAATTGGCTTCAAGTCTCTTCTCACTCCAACCTAACCTTCATACAGATCCAAAGAGATTTTCCCAAAATATAGGTCTGAATGTATCAGTCCCCTACACTGTGAAAGAATGAGTGAATGTAAAAGCATTTATTAAGCACTTACTAAATGCCAGGCACTGTCCTAACCTTAGGAGATAGAAATAGCCAAACCAATCACTGCCCTCAAGGAGATTCCATTCCAATAAGTCAAAATATGTAGCAGATTTAGCTCCCTATTTAACCTCTAAAATCAAATCAAACCTCTGTTTGTCATACCTTTGCCTTTCCATCCTTCCAGTCTTACACATTACTCTCCTCCACACACGTTACATTCTACCTTCTGTCTTTATCCTTTGCAATGAGTGTTACCCCCCCCACTCCCCTCATGCCTAGAATGCTCTTCTTTCTTACCTCTTTTCTTAGAATCTCTGGCTTCCTTTTTTTTTAATTTTTTTTGGGAGGGGGGAAGGCAAGGTAATTGGGGTTAAGTGACTTGTCCAAGGTCACATGACTAGTAAGTATGTCAAGAGCCTAAGGTCAAATTTGAACTCAGGTCCTCCTGACTCCAGGGACTGTGCTCTATGCACTGTGCCACCTAGCTGCCTCCCTGGCTTCCTTTAAGAATTCAAACACCTTCTGCTATAGGCCTTTCCTATACTCCCACCCCTACCCCCAGCTGCTAGTTGCTCTGAAGTTATCTTTCATTTACTCTGTATTTATCTTATATGTATATATTTATGTACATTAGAATGTAATCACCTTGAGGGTAAGGGCTGGTCATGCTTTATCTTTATATCAGGGTTCAAGGTAAATGCTTAACAAATGCTGTTGATTGATCTAATCAGTTAGGGAATTCTCTTCTCACTTGCAAATCATAATCCACCCATGCCTGCCCATGCTGTGGGACTTTTGTCCATATCCTCCCAAAAGGTCAACAGGGGGCTGGAGGGTCTATCCAACCTGTTAGTGACCTTCCTTGCCATCCTTCTCCTTGATAAAGTCTTTTGTTCTTGTTCTTCTTCAGAGCTCCTTGTTGGTTATATATTACAAATTGCTCATACCTACCATGTGACTTTCCATCGCCTTCCATGTAAAACTCAATTTTAGGGAGGTTTTTTTGGTTGTGTTTTTTTTTTTGTTTTTGGAGAGGGGAAGGTAGGGCAATTGGGGCTAAGTGACTTGTCCAAGGTCACTCAACTGGTTTTGTGTTAAGTGCCTGAGGTTGGATTTAAACTCAGGTCCTCCTGACTCCAGGGCCGGTGCTCTATTCACTGCACCACTTAGCCGCCCCTAGATTTTAGTTTTTAAGAGGCAGTTTTGTTCCATTGTTTGCCTGCCATATGGCAACTCTGGTGGAATGTTAGTATTGAAGAGATGGGCCCTTCTAATATGGAAATTTGTTTTTGTTTGACTATACTTTTTTGTTACAAGGGTTATGTTTTTGTTTTCCTTTTTTTTTTGGTGGGAGGAAGCTATGAGGGAAAAAATTAATGATTGATAATTGAAAAAATAAAATTTAAATTAAAAACAGAGGGGATAGGTCTTTGCTTTGACTGGAAGCTTGGGAAGCATGTGCATATGTGGAAGTATACACATGATTAGATACATATATATTCACAGATATAATGATCCTTATATCAAGAACTACATTTGTTCTATAGTCGTCCCTAGAAGAGAACTTCCTCTACCATTGTTGTTGTTTTAGTCATTTTCATAAATGTCTGATTCTTTGTGACACCTTTTGGGGTTTTCTTGGCAAAGATACTGACTTGTAGTAGTTTGCCATTTCTTTCTCCAGCTCCTTTTACTGATGAGGCTACTGAGGCAAACAGGGTTAAATGACTTGCCCAAAGTCACCCAGCTAGTAAGTGTCTGAGGTGATATTTGAACTGAGATCCTCCTGATTCCAGGCCTGGTGCTCTATTCACTGCCCTACCAAGCTGCCATCCATTATAGATGAGCAATTTATCATCTTGAAAAATTACCTGGGACACTTAGAAATTAAATATCTTACCCAGAATTACACAGCTAGTATGCGTCATGAACCTAGGTCTTGAACCTAGATTTTTTTTTTTAACTTCAAGACCAGTAGCTTTCTGCTTACTATGCCAGGCTGCCTCATGTATGAAGATGTGTGCATGTATGTACACAAGGATTTACACATATGTGTATGTATATACACTCTATACATGACTATATACTGTATATATGTGTTTTGTGTGTGTGTATATATTGGTGTACCTTTCTAAATATGATTTTTCTGTTTTTCTGTCCTTTAAATTTGTCCAAGCTGGTGTAGTAGATAAAGTGCTGAACTTGGAACCAGATAGACGCAGTTCAAATATCATCATTGACACTTGCTATTTGAGTGTCTATGGGAAAGTCACTTAATTTCTCAGAGTTTCAGTTTTCTCATCTTTCTGTCTGTCTCAGGTGGTATAGCAGTAAATGGCTAGATAACACAGTGGAGGACCTACAGTCAGAAAGAGCTAAGTTCAAATCCAGCTAAGTCACCTGAAGTACCTACCTCATGGTACTTACTCCTTTTCCAAATGCATATTAAAGTATATGTGTGTGTGTGTGTGTGTGTGTGTGTGTGTGTGTGTTTGTGTGTGTCTACTTGCCTCTCTGTATACTTATCCATCAGAGGAGATGTCTTCATGTTTCTTTTATGTTATGGTCCATCTCTATATTTGTCTATTTGTGTTTCTCTCCACTCACAGCTGCATATGCCCATCTGTGATTCACAGAGTCATCCGTCCCCTTCTGGAAGGTATGACCTGTCACAGCCACCTGACAGGGAGACAGCTAAAACAATGGAATTTGGGTGTTGGAAATTTCTTTAGTTTCAGCTAGTCCAATCCCCTCTTTTTACAGATGAGGGAACTGAAATCCAGGTCACACAACAAATTAGTAGCAGGGTCAGGACTAGAACTCAGCTCTGATTCCCAAACTAGTGCTCTTTTGAGCCCTGCACTATTTGGAGGAAAGGAATAAGAGCACATCGGAGTGCACCAATTTCCCTTTTACTCAGGACTGCCCATGTCTCCTGCTGTCAAGCTAGAGCCTGGACTAGAGGTATGGAAAGCAAGCAGCTACTCAGGACGTGACATATGGGCTAGAATTGTGCTAATAAGATTTAACTAATGGCTTGGCGTGGGAGTGGGGAAGATATATGCATGATACCTTTTCAAATGGAATGTGCATTATTTACATTTCCCCATCACTTTCTTCAGATCAGACAATTAAAACAAAGAATCAGACCCTGATTTGTAGCATTTGCCCATTTCTGAGGTGCTCACCCTGAAGAACTGGTTCCAACATACCCCTTGTCACAAGAATGTGCAATGAAAAGTACTTTTTAACATAATTTTTAAAATATACACATTTTTAATTCCTAGGAATTCTACTCTCCATGGCATGTAGTTATTATGTAGTCGATTGTTGTATGTATTCTGTTACAGTAAAATCTGAAGCACCATGCTTTCCTTGCTCATGGGAAGCAGGTCTAAATGAAGGCTTGTTGATTGGAATTAAATTGAATTGTATCTCAAAGTCTCCCATAGACACATGGAAAGCAGAGTGTTCAAGCCTTCCTTAGGATGCACCTATGTCTCTGCTCTAAGTGGGAGGGAAGGGGTATCCTGGACCTTTCTTCCCGACAAAATCTGAAGGGCATTAACCTCTGGCCCTAGCCCTGGCTGGAATTCCAAGGGTTAATGGGAATTACAGACACCAGGTTTAGAATCTGAACCCAGTCACAGAGGACCTCAGCTGCCTGTTTTCTGTCTGGCTAAGTTGGATGGAGGCCTGAACTTATTTCCTTTGCAATCTGTCATAGCCCATTCCCCTTGCAAGAGGAGAACAGGATTTCTTAATACCTTAAAGGGAGTGGGGAATAAAATAAAAAGAATGGGGAAGCCAGAGCCTAACCAGAGTAGCTACCAAAGGAGGGACAACAACCTTTCTCTATGCCTTCTTACCCCTATATCCAGGGATATCAGGAGCAGCCTCCTGTCTTAGAAAAGAGCCATTCAGAGGCCCTTCCATTTGGTTCTACCTGGACTCCAGCCTGATCCTCTGAGTTCTCAGACCTGTTGGGAAATCTTGTGGCTATCACCAGAAAATGTGGGATCAAAGAAAGAGAACACAGTGTAATGAGGGGCTGAGAGTAGCTCTGGACAGTATGGCCCCTTTCCCCATGGTCAGTACCTACTCTCCCTTCTCCATCAGGCCTGTGCTGCTTCTCAAACCCGGTAAACTGAAGAGTGAGCCTCATCAATCACTTACTCTACAGAGCTCTCTTTGGCCCACCCCAAAAGACAGAGGGGCTAAGCCCTTGGAAGAAACTAGTCTACACCAAATGGACATAATAATCACTGAAATTTACATAGCAATTTAAAGTCTGCAAAACACTTCCATTCATTATCTCATTTGAGCCTTGAAAGAATTCTGTGAAAGAAATATTACACATATTCCCATTTTACAGATGAAGAAACTGAGACCTATGGAAGTTAAGTGACATGCCTGTGGCCACATGGTTACACATGAGGTGAAGGAGTCTAACCCTCAACTCTTAGATCCTATGATCCAGGTCAGTGAAGTAGAAAGAGTTTTAGATTTGGAATTAAAGGTCCTAGGTTCAAATCCTGCCTCTGTTTGTGACCTTAGGAAAGTCACTTAACATTTCTTGGCCTTGTTGTCCTTATTTGTAAAATGTGGTTATTGGACAAAATGACCTCTATGGTCCCTTTTAGCTATTGAGCTATCAGTGTTCTTGTGACTTGAGAGCTATGGCCAGCCCAGGAGCTAAAAGCCAAAGTCTTTACTGACCCTGGCTCCAGGACTTCTGAAGCTGTACAATCATAAGATTATAGATTTAAAGCTGGAAGAGACCTCTGAGGCCACCCAGTCCAATCCCCTCGTTTTATAGATGAAAAATCTGCAGACCAAAAAGGTTAAAGGTCTTTCTCCTCACTTAGAGCAAAGTGCTACGCTCTCACCAGGAAAAGGGTAAGTGCTGAGCTCAGGGTCCACCTCCTGGTTTCTCCTTTAATCCTTAATTTGGGGCAGTTAGGTAGCACATAGTGGAGATGGTGGGCCTGGAGTCACGAGGACTTGAGTTCAATCTGACCTCAGACACAGTAAATCATGTCGCTTAGCAGGTTTGCCTCAGTTTCCTCAGCTATTAAAATGGGGATAATAATAGCACCTACCTCGCAGGGATCAAATGAGAATGCCTGGCACAGAGTGAACATTATATAAATATTAGCGATTACTATTAATCTCACTCCCCATTCCAGTGGTTCCACTAATCTTTGAAGATAGGCCACTGAATGGTGGGGTTATTCTAAGAAAGGAGAGAGGAGAGAAAGGGAAAGAAGGAAGAGAAGAGAAAGGGAACAAGGAAAAGGAGATGAAGATGAGAGAGGAAAAAAAGAAAAATAACTCCTGGAAGGGAGGAGGAGCTGGCTAGGGGAAAATGGGAGAAAACAGGGGAGACTAAAAGAGAACCAAACGAAGACAGTCTAAGAAATGTGAGAAGCGAAGAAAAAGTGGGGGCCTGTGTGCCGTATGCTCAGTTCCACCTGGAATCAGCATCTCAGCGTCCCTTCCAAGTTGCCTACCCCTAAGTGCTCTCTCCGCTCCTGCCAAAATGCCCCGGTATCTTTGTCCCCGGCCCCTGAATCCCCACTGCCTCTAACTCTGGAGCCGCTTCACTTCTTTTTCTCTCTGACCGCCCCCATCCCCTTCACTCCCCAGACCTGATCCTCAGTCCTCTAGACCTTCCTGTTCCTCCACCCAACTGCAGTGTCATCCCCAGGCTCCCCTCTTCTCTCCGCTTGTACCCCTAGACCCCCCAGAACCCGGGTCTCCCGATATCCAGCCTGCAACGCCACCCACAGCTCCTTCCAAGTCAGCCCTGGCTTGACTGGCCTCTTTTCTCCATCGGTTTTGGGCAGGGCCACGTGGGCAGAGGGCAAGGCTAAGTGGCTCAGGGTTGCCTTCCATTGGCCAGGGGGTGGGGTTCCATATCACCCAGGAACGGTCGAGGGAAGACTGGTCCCACCCCAAGAGGGCGGGACCTGAGGAATCACAGCTGGAAGGGGGCAGGACTTAGGGTTCGCAGCTGGAAGGGGGCGTGGCAGCAAGGCGCTTCTGCTGCGCGCGGGCTGGGGGCGCCCCGGACTTGCCATAAAGTGAATGGGCGTGGGCGGGGGGGAGTCAGTCGGCTCTGGGTCTCTCTAACTCCCTGCTTGAGTCCCGGACCGCTCCAGAGGAGCTGCGGCCCTGACGCTGGGGGGAGCCCCCCCACTCCGTTCCCCGTCCCCTGGGACAGCAGGGAATCGGCTTGCTGCTGGATGCACTGTGAGTGTCCACTCTGCTACCGGGGTTGAGGGACAAGGCATGGGGGCCAAGGCTGGGTAGAGGGGAACCGGAGACTGGAGGAGGGACCCAGGATGTGGGAGAGTGAGGAGCTGAGAGAGGACCCAGGACCCGGGCCACAGCGGAGTGACAGATGTGTCTGGGGTAAAGTGACCGAGGCTTAAAAGAAAGGGACGGGCAGGAAAGGGTCTTCGGGAGTGGGGTTATGGAGAGAAAGGGAAACTGTGAAGAGAGTTAGAGGAGGAGTTAGGAGTGGAGGCGCCTGGGCAATGCGGTAGTCCCCCCGTGGGGTTGGCCTCGATGGTTGCCCAGGGGTAGGTAGCCTCAGATTCCCCTGACATGTTTCCTTCGTGGGCTTACTCCCCTGCCCTGGTGTCCAGGTCTGCTTATTACCGTAACTGGGTCAGCAGATCTTCCAGGAGAGCAAAATCTCCAGAGCAATGTCTCCGGGACTGTTAGGAGAGGGTCTGGGGAAAAGAGGTGTCCAGAACTCTGGGCTCCAGATAGAATCGTATATTTAGGGAGGTGTGTCCCGAGTTAATTGGATTGTGCGTAGTGTGACTGGGCCCGGAGCCCTGGGGGCCAGGCTGGACAGGTCGTTCGTTACCGGGAGCTCAGAAAAAGAATAGGGCGCTGTATTTAGAGTTAGGACTGAGAATGCCGTTCCCTAGGTCCCGGGCCAGGCTTGTAGGTCTTGGATGGTCAGAATCCGGCTGTGTGCCCGGGGCTCCGCGTCCCGGGCCAGGCTGTGCATCCCGGTTGGTGGAGTACATTTGTTACTAGACGCAGCAAGGCATCCAGGACAGGATCGAACTTAGCACTTCGTACATCTAGCACTTTGCATCGGTTTCGGAGAGATTAGAACTTCATTCAAGGAGAGAGAGGTTCACGAGTTGAGGACTGGCGGGGTCCTGAGAACCCAGACAATTAGGCACACTCGTTTCTGCTTTTCTGCGCTTCCTCTTGGCCAACTTCCACTCAAAAAGGACCCCTACCCCTACCCCAATCTAAAGATGCTGTCATTTTCTGCCAAGGAGAAAATGAAAGCAGTCCTTAACCCATCTCCAAGTAACAGTCATCCAGAGATCCGGTGAGAAGAGAAACAGAAAGAGAGCATTAACGGGAGACTGGAGAAAGGACTACCAAAAAGCCAGAGGGAAAAGGAAGGAAGGTAGGAAAGGAGAAAGGAGGGAAAGAAGGAAGGGAGGAAGGGAAGGAGGGAGGGTACATAGGAAGAGAGAGTGAAGATTCTAGCTGTTGAAGAGACTCAATTGGCCCTGACCTTCAGATTCCCATTTTCCTGGTGTCTACACAAACACATTCACTCCATGAGCACAACTGGCCCTGAACCTCCTGTATCGATTCTCATTTTTATACTTGTCTAGAGGGAAAGGAAATGAATTATAGAAAAGACAAGGACCCACATAGATAGCTGGCCAGGTAAGACAGTTTACTCCCTTCCTGGAAAATGGACGGAGCATAAGAATCCTGAAATTTCCTTGACTCCTGATCCCACCCCCACTCTCAGCCCCCTGAACCTGGGTGTTAAGAAAAGGAAGGAGAATAATCTCTGGGTTCAAATATCTGTTCGTGTATCCATAAGGTTCAGGCCTTTGTCTTTGCTCTGAAGCAGCTGTCTGTAGGATATAGGATGCTTTCTTATCACCTACATTTCTATTACTTGCCCCTGCCCTAGGTCCCCTAGAATTGTAGAATTGTCCTTGAGCTCCAAACCCACTGTTTATTTTCTGTTTCTCCTGCCCTGCTCTTTCTTCACTCTCCTAAACACAGACACTGTAAGGACTCAAATGTTGGAGAGAGGAGAGTAAGACACTAGTAGAGAAAGAGATTGAAAAGGTCTGTGGGCTAAGTGGAAAGTAATAGGTAAGTGATACAGGATCATAGACATAGCATCTTCATATGGTCAAGAACAGACTAGGAGTCCATTTAGGGGATAAAAAATTCCAAACTCTAAATGCAGGGCTCAGAACGCTCAGCTAGGACTAGGGAATCACTCATTGAAAATCATAAAGAATGAACAGTACGTTGGCCCCAGGCTCTGCTTTGGCCATGAAGGCCAACATAGGCATTCCCTTTGCCTGTCTACAGACAATAGTGCTTTCCGTGAGCAGTTCTGGTCTCTGCTCCTCAAGAAAGGCCCAGAGATGGCAACTAGGATCATTTGAGAGGTAGGGGACAGGCAACGTCTGCTTGCTGTCTGAGGACAGATTGAAAAAGACTAGAAACCTTCCGTTTGGAAAAACAGACTGAGAGAAGATAGAATCAAAACTTATAACAGCAGGATTATTACAGATAAGGGGAACACTTTCATCAAATCCCAAAACTAGTTAAGATTCCCTGAAGCTTAAGTGATTTAAATTTAAGGCAAATTAAAGGAAGCCCTATAATTATACAAATGAAAAATTTAGACAGCTCATATTTCCCTACCACAAGAGGTGGCCTCAGGAAGGAAATAAAAGTACAATGAAATGGGTTGGAAGAAATTGATGAATGACAGGGCCAACGAATGACCATTAAGAGAAGCCTGAACTTGAAGGCTTATGTCAGTGAAGACATACCCGTACTCCATGACATGTTGTTCAGAGCTGCAGTTGACTGAAGAATTCTAATCTAAATGGATCATGAGCCTAACCCTGGGGGGAAATTATATGTATCTTTGATTGCTATTGTTTTTGTATTCCCAGAACCTAGCTCAATGCTTGGCACATTAATAAGTGCTTGATTGATTGATCCATCCTTGATCAGATAGCACAAATGCCCTTGACTTAGGCCCCAGTCCTATGTTCCCTTGTCTTCTCCTAAGGGAGATTTAGGTTGAAAATCCCAAGATGTACAGCCCCCTCTCTCACACTAGAAAAAAAAAACCCTTCCTGGTCAGTCTTTTTCTCTCTCCTCTAACCCACCTCCAGCCCTGACCCCTGTGGAATGATGGCAAGGGCAGCCGGCCAAAAGCTTAGAGGAGAACAGTGGTGGGAAGAGGAGGTCAGGTCCTGGGGTTTGGTGTTTTTTTTCTTTTAATTTTACCACCATTACTTGCCTCCACCTCACACTAGGTGGCGCTTTCTGTGCCATAGCTGACAATATAGACTAGGCAGGGTCTAAGATTAAGCCCAGGACTAACCTGGGAGTCACCCCTAGTAATCTGGAGATGGCACAGTTCCCATAGCAAAGGTCACAGACCTTGAACTTCTTTCTTCTAGTCTTTCTTGGCATTGCATCCATCCAGTCCTAAGGTAGTAAGGGTAGGTGGTAGAAAATAAGCTAAAAGACAGCAAGGAAAATGGTGAAGGTTAGAGAATGTGTCTTTCAGATCTGTCCCCCTTTGCCATTGCTATGCCCCTACCCTAGTTCTCTTCACTTCACACACACAGCCTATTTCAACATACTTACTTTTTTTGGGGGGGGGGGGCAATCAGAGTTAAGTGACTTGCCCAGGGTCACACAGCTAGTATATGTCTGAGGCCAGACTTGAACTCAGGTCCTCCTGACTCCAGGGTTGGTACTTTATCCACTGTGCCACCTAGCTGCCCCCCACTTTTCTGAGAAATAATTTCACTTTTTTATTCACAAGTCTTTATCACCTTTGTTCTTGTTATCTACCATGGTCTTTATTACCACTCAAAACATACCAAACATGCTTATGGAAAGTCTAAAACATGTATTTCAAGCATTTTGGTCAAATTAACATTTTTTAGCTAACAAAAGGTTAAAAATCAACATATTGCAAATGTGTAACCATTTTATATCCTATATATCCTATTCATGATAAGACTATCATGGAATATTTTTATGAGCTAAAATTTTCTTATCACATCTACAGATTTTGTTTTCAGAATCCCACTTATTTCAGAGAAAGGTAGAAGGACTACAGCAAACTGAGAATTGACTCACAGCTTTTGAATTAAGTTGAATAAACTTTAAATATGGCATAACTATTATTATTGAAATAATATTATAAAAATAATTGACCAGTAAACTTGATTTCCCCCCCTCAAAAAATTTACAAAACCAAACTTTTTATTAAATAGGGAAAAAAATTCCTCAAGTGTTTGCAAAGTGTTTTTTTACATATATAAGGTAGGGTGGTCTTCTATGGATGTGTGGTTGTTGAAAACTGAGTTACAGCATTTTAGAGAATAAGGATTTTTTTTTCTTTACTTTTTTTCCCCCCGAAAGTCCCAAGTCAGTCTCTTGTTCCATTTTGACTCCGTACTTTGATCTAATTACAGCAATTCTTTGGGGGAGCCATCAGCAACATCATGAAGAAAAGGGGACAAAACAAAGTAGGAACAAAGACATCATCTAGTTTTTCTGAAAAAATGCTTAATATACGTTGAGAGTCAACCTGCAAGAATAAAAAGCAATACAATCAGTCCACACATTCAACCTCTAATAACCTTCCTAGAGATGGCCACACACCAGGCAATACATGGAATGAGGAGTCAAGTCTACTCAGTGAACCCACAATTCCCATTAAGATGGATGTCTTAAACCCCTCTTCTTTTGTTCCCAATCCCAGAGAGCTGAGCTTCAAGTTTCATTCCCAAACTGTGCTTTAGCAGCCTCTAGATGAGGTCTGTGTGGCAAAGGGAAACCAAATAATCTGTGGGCTCAGTCACTACAAGTTAACTTAGAGGTTTGATCCTAAAAAGTGTTGCTTTTCTTACTTCTTAAATTTCCTACGTTAATCTGCCAAGCTACAACACCCTGAATCAACCCCTGTTCGCTGCTGGCCACAAAAGCAATGAATCGCTACCAACACAAACTAAGAATTGAACCATGGCTAAATCAGGTTATCATCACTACAGAATGGGTTGGTCACTCACCCCAAGGCAACCCCAGCTTCCTGAGCCTGGGTATGCTGAGGTTCCTCCCAACCTCTGATCTCTCTCTCTTTCTCTGTCTGTGTCTCTGACTCTCTTTCTCTTTCTCTCCCCCTCTCTAGTTCATTGTGCTTAGGTTGCCAGATTAATCTTCCTAACGTACAGCTCCTCTACTATTATTCTCCTGCTCATAAACCTTCAATGGCTCCCCCATTTCCTATAGAATAAGGTTCAACATCTTAGCCTGGACTGGTCCCCATTCACCCTGCCAGTTCACACACTTCTCTTTATCATGTATACTATACCTCAGCCAGATTAGTACCCCCCCTAGCCTTTAGACTAGCCATGTTTATTCCCAATTTTGCATATTCATTTGCTCTGCTTTCTTCTTTTGGAAGGCTCTCCTCTTTTCTCTCAGCCTTATCTAAGTCCTGGGCAGCTAGTGTGGTACAATCAATAGAGCCCTGGGCTTGGAGCCCAGGTAGATAATAACTTACTAGGGGTGTGACCCTGGGCAAGTCACTTAACCCCTATTTGCCTTAGTTCCTTATCTGGAAAATGGGGACACAATGGAGAAGGAAATGGCAAGCCATTCTAGTAAATTTACCAATGTACAGAAGTCCATAATGTCACACAGAGTTGGACACAACTGAATGACTCAGTAACAACAACAAATCTAAACCCCACCTGGCCTTTTTGGGCTCAGTTCAGGTCCTTTCTCCTCCATTAAGTTTCTTGCTTTTTTTTTTTGGAGGGCAATTGGGGTTAAGTGACTTGCCCAAAGTCACACGGCTAGTGTGTCAAGTGTTTGAGGTTGGATTTGAACTCAGGTCCTCCTGACTCCAGGGCCAGTGCTCTATTCACTAAGCCACCTAGCCGCCCTCCTCCATTAAGTTTCAAACCACATCAGACAGCATCAGACCATAACTAGTTTCTCAGATCTTGGACTCTATAATACTAGACACAGGGGTGGGGAACCTGTAACCTCAAGGCCACATATGGCCCTCAAGGTCCTCAAGTATGGCCCTTTGCCTGTTAGAGTATATGTGACTCATTCAGGAATTTAATTACATGATTGTGATTTACCTAAGTCTTGTCTTTTCAACTATGCTAGAAACTTCTAGAAGTCAGGGCAGGAATTATCTTACATCTTTCTTGTTTCTTCCTCAGCAGCTAGCACAGAGCTGGGTACACACACTTGTCATAAATGTCCTTATACATAAAAGGTGTGATGAAATGGTTGACCCAATTACCTCCCAACTTTTATTCTCACTCTTTTGCAACTTCAATTCCCCAGTTTCACTCTGCCAGCCCTCATGGATGTGGAGTTCTTGTCTGGGCTGAGGCTTTCGGGTCCAAGTTCTTCTCTGTTAACTCCTACCTTGGTCAGTTCAGTCCAGATGGTTTCAGGACACAGCAGGTCATGGATTTCGAACGTGTTTGTAGCCTCTGGGATGAAAGACACTGTACCAGTCCTGCCTGCAAGACAGTAGAGCTTCATTCTCACAGCACTGACCAGGCCTTTGATGAGCCTCTGGCTTTAATGTCCTTCTCAGTACTTTTTGCCATGCTGTGCCACAGAATAGTATAAATCAAGTACCTCTTCTCTCCTTCCTTTGTACCTACCTATAGGCCCAGCTTGAGCTCCTCCCATTTGGTTTCTGAAAGAGGAAGTCTCCCTCCAATCTAGACTTCAGGTCTTCCCATCAGGATTTGAGTCAAAATGACAATGGCACTGTAACCCTATAATTGGCCTTCTTTATGGTCCCTCTGTTTGGGGCTTCAGGGATAGAAAGGTTATTTTCTTTTGGAAATAAGCCCAGGTTCAAATCTTCTCTGTCCTACCAGCTTGGGAGCAAAACTTCAATGACCTTGGACCTACTGCTTTGACAGGATCTGGCAGCCACCTCATTGTGCCCCCCAGATATCTTGTCATCTTTCTCTTCTCTCTCCCTGACCGGTAGCACAGTCTGGATCAGGGGTGAGCAACCTGAGGCCTCAAGGCCACATGTGGCCCCCTAGGTCCTTGAGTGTGACCCTTTGACTGAATCCAAACTTCATATAACTCAAAGGCCAGACTTGAGGACCTAGAAGGTCACATGTGGCCTTGAAGCCCTAGGTTCCCCTCCCCTGGTCTGGATCCTCTCCTTAATGAGTCTTGGCTATTTTGATCTTCCCTCTCTGTTCTGAACTTTTCTGCAATCCTACCTCCAGGCAGGATCTCAGCCCCACTACAAGCCTCCAATTACTTCTGGCTCTGGTTTCCTCCTGCACAGACCCATAGAGCTGGGAAACACCCACACCAACCAAAAGTATAAAAGGGAAAGAAAGTAAAGACCCTATTCTAGGCTCATGTTTGTGGTGGCCTCTTGAGTCACATCAAGACTTATTTGTTGTGTCTTACCCTACTAATTTTGTTTCATCTACTAAATTCTGCCTGTTCTCTGATTTCTATCCTCTGTCTGTCACTTCCAGAATCTTGGTTTGTCCTAACTTCTGTCAAATGCAGGGTCTCCCACAGCCTGTGTCTAGCCCAGACTAATGGCAGACTGCCCCCTCTCCCCACTATTGATCAGTTCTGCCTAATTACCACCTGCCTCCCTCCTCCAGTGCTCCTCTCTGAACTTGTTGCCTTTTGATGGCATGGCCTGTTCTAGGGAATTCTGGTTTCTACCCTCTCCTCTAGCTTGGAATCTGTTCTTTCCTTTACAAGGTACTCACTCTAGGGATCTTTCTTTTCTTTTTCATAGCTTTACTTTTATTCCAAACATCAGGATCTTCTCTGTCTTTCCTGTTGCTATACTCTTTCCCCATGATAAGATCACAAGCGACTGTCTTCCTCAGGACTCCACTTCTGACCAATCCCTGGTTCTAGAGGTAGTTCTCAGCTCACATCTTATCTCCAGGTTCAACTATTTGCTATAATTCATACATTCACTGCTGAGCTCAGACTGTGTCCTCCCCATAACCAATAATTGTCTTAATTAGAGGTGTAAGATTCCTCTTCAGGGGATTTATGGGAATGGAGATGTAGCTGTAATAGCTAAGAAAATAGGGGATGTGAGCAAGAAACTTAATGGAGGAGAAAGGACCTGAACTTAGCCCAAAAAGGCCAGGTGCCTTCGTTGGGTTCCTTGGTGAGGCCTGAGTCCTGTCTCTTCTCCCAGCCACCCTAACAGGCTTTCTCCCAGCTCAGCATCCAAAGCATCCATGTTCCCCTTTCCCTCAGGAAGAGTTGTTAGCTCCTGAAGCCTGCCTGCTGAGGGATTGGGGGATGGGATGGAAAGGGGCCCAAGTGGGGAGAGCAACAGACTCCAAAACATCCGAAGCAGCTGTCACTGTCACAGAGCAAGGGTGAGAAGGCTGTGTCTCCATGTGGGTATGTCTGTCTGAGTGAGCATTTCTGTGTATGAATGATAGCATGTAATAGTAGATGTGCATGAGTTCCTTTCTGTGCGTGAGCACCTTTTTCTTTGAGTCGTGTATATTTATATCCATGGAGAAGAGTGGGTATAGGCAGTTGTATGTATGAATGTCACTCTCTCTGTCTCCATGTAAGTATGTGAATAACCACTGTAGTGAACATGAACCCTGTGAGTTGTATGAGTGTTAGCTTCTGTTTCCCATGTCTCTCTTTTTTTTCTTCTCTGGTTGCTAGTTTTCCACATGTTCACCACTTCCACCCCAAATATAGGAAGAAACTAAGGCCCAGAGATTGGAAGATTGTTTGGGGGATAGAGGTGGATATTGTCCAAGACAAACAAAATCCCAAGATTCCAGACCCAAAGACCTTTGGTAATATGTGAGACCTCATTTAATAATAATGTGCTAGGACTCATTTAATAATAATACTAGCATTTATAAATTAAGCTATATGAGCTTTCAGAACGTTAACTCATTTGATCCTCATGACAATCCTTTGAAATATGGTGTTATTTATTATTATCCCCATTTTACCAATGGGAAACCAAGGTACAGAGAGGTTGAGTGACTTACCCAGGGTCATACAGCTAGTAAGGATCCAAGGAAGAACTGAAATTCAAGTCCCGTACTCTATCCATTATGCCATTTGGTGCCTACTCTACTATCTGAGATGAGACTTGGGGCATCCCTGGACCCTTCTCCCTTGCTCTTTATGGGTACAGCAGTACCCTGAGGTGGGTTATTAACCACTCACAGCACCCAGGGAAGGGAGGGCCTGGTCTAGACTCTGCGATATATCAAGAAGGCAGGGAGTAGCAAAAAAACAGATGGACTCCTGGGTTTTGTCTATTTTACTCTTTTCTTCTCATACTCAGGTAATAAATGGGCAGGGGCTGGGGAGAGGAGTCTAAGTTGGTAGAGAAATAAGAGATGTATGATCCTTTTGCCCTACATATTCTCACCCTCAGAGAGCTAAACTATACCCAGGCAAGAAAACTTTCAACCTATTCTAAAGAATGAGGTTCTTTTTGCTGGCTAACATTTATACCTAGAGATTTGGGAGGGATGGGTAAGTATGTAGAAATTGTCAGGAAAACTGAAATGCTAGGAAAAGAGTAAAAGATGTTGAATCTGCTTCTGGAAGGCTCATCTCTGGTATCTCTTTACTATCCCAAGGTTTGGATCTTGAGGGCCCTCATGCTGCCTGACCTCGCCCCTTCCCTGACCTCCATAGCTCTTCCACGTTTTCCCTCTTCCCTTCCCTTTGAGACTTCAAAGAATCACTTCTCTAGACCCAGAAAAAGATATTTTGAAGGTGAGGATGGAGTGGTGAAGAGTCAAGTTTTCTCTGGCTACCAGAAAAACTAGGAGCCATTCCTGGTTTTGGCTCTGGCCCCCAATCCCTGTCTTGGAGAGATGAGTTTAAGGGGATAGATAAAGGAGAGACTTTTGACTTAATAAGGTGGGTAGTGATGGAAGAGAGTGACTGGTAGCTGGCACTAGTAGCTGAAAGGATTGTTAACTGGGCATGCCCACAGAATGATGGGGGGAGGAGGTAACTGTGTTGGGGACAGGGACAGCTGTGATCCTTTACAGTTGGGTAGAGAAAAGGGGCATTACCATCCGCAAATAAGTATCCATCTGCTCCTTCCCAGGAAGGATTTACAACAAATTCAGAGGAAGCAAAGTGAGGTATGACTCAGTTGGGGCTTGTCCACTATGTTAATGCTATGATGCACAGCTTTGTATAGAATTCCACCCCACTACTACTTTGGGATGACATGGGAGATTGACACTTCACTGGATCACCTCAGAATGCCCAGCCTCCTTCCCCATAAAGAGATGCTGGGATTCCTATACTGCTTTTGGGAGCCCCCCTCCCACCAGAATAAGTTCTTTAAGGCCCTTAAGAAGTCAGAGTTTAGAGGATCACTGTCCAGGATGGTATAAAATAGGGTATAAAATAGATTTAGAAATACCTTAGGAGCTAAATTCTTAGGGCCTTCCCACCCAGTAAAATCTAAGTTCCTGGAGGGAACTTCTCCTTGAGGGCAGAAAGTTTCTTTTTATGTTTTTCATGTCCTCCAATATCTAGTGTAGCAATGTATGTAATAAGTGCTTATAAATGTTTGTTACATTGAATTGAATGGAGCTAGGCTGAGCCCAACAATGGTTTCTCCAAGCAAGCCAACAGGAAACAGAAAGGGGTCATACATGGAACGTGTGTGTATAGGATATATATGTGGATATTGGTGGTAGCGTGTGTGCCTATGAATATGTGTTTACGAGATCACTGGAGAGAGAGTGCAGTATGTTACTTATAGAGCATTTTACTCTATATTAGATATAAAATCAGACCAGGGTATCCAGACAATAGGGGGTGTGAGTTGGGTGTGTTAGGGTTCTAAGTGTGGATATAGAAGGGAGACCATCTCTGTAATGTCTGTATGTGCCTGTAGTTATTTATATAGGGAGAAGGGAACATCAACAGATGTCTGTCTGAACGTGTGTGTGTGTGTGTGTGTGTGTGTGTGTTCAAATAGAGCCTTCTAAGGATAAACTTTTCTTTCTAGGGCTTAGACACTGGTATAAATGGAAATAACTATAGCTACTGCCTCTGAGGATCATCAGTCTTCACCTCACATGACCAGTAAGGAATACTGATGCATCCCACTTTGGTGAAACCCATAAATTACCAGGCATTTGTTAAAGTGCCCATTAAATGTGCTCAGCACCAGATATAAAAATGAGACAGCTCCTGCCCTCAAGGAGTTTACATTCCATGGGGTCTCTGCATGAATATAACACGTTTTCAGAAAAGTAATACAAGATCTATACAGAATAAATACACAGAGATTTGGAAGAAGGTGAAACCGCTGGGGGAATCTGAAAGACTTCTTGAAGGGTATAGTACTTGAACTGAGCTAGCTCTAAAGGGAACCAGGGATTCTAAGAGGTAGAGATGAGAAGGGAGAGCATTCCAGCCATTGGGGGGCACAGAGGCAAAAGGCACAGAGGCAAAAGATGGTACAATCTGGCTGTAGCATAGAGCATCTTAGTGGAAGGAGGATGTAATCAACCAGGAAAGATACTTTAGGCCGATCCAGATTGTTAAGAACCAGAAGAGATTATCTTTTATCCTCCTGGCAATGGGGAGTAACTGAAGTTTCTTGAGCAGAGGAGTGACATGGTTAGACCTATGCTTTAGGAATATCAGTTTGGCAGTTGCATGGAGGATGGATTGGAAAAGGAAGTCTGTTGACATGTTGACTATTGCAATAGTGGAGGTGAGAAGTGATGAGGGCTTGAACTAGGGTGATTATGGTAAGAGTAGAAAGGGAACAGATGCATGAGATATCGTAAAGGTGGAATCAATAAGACTTGGCAACTGTTTGCATATGGGACTGATAATGAAGAATCGAGCATGATTCCTAGGTTGTAGAGCCTAGGTATTGATGGGGGTGGGGGGTAGGGCCTAGGTTACCAATTTTCCTGCTGACCACCCTTCCTCCTTCCCTCCAGAGCCACCCTGCTCTGGGCCCCATGGAGTTTGCCCTGCTGAGTGAGGCTGAGGCCAGGAGCCCTGCACTGTCTCTGTCTGATGCCGGCACTCCCCACCCCCCTCACCCGGAGCACAGCTGCAAGGGCCAAGAACATAGCGGTGAGTGAGAGGGTCTTGGCTCAGAGGCCTAGAATAGAAGGTGGGCCCTGGTGAGGGGCTAGCTGGGGCCTAGGGTGACCCTTGCAATGATTGGAAGAGGACACAGTGGCCTAGACATAGTAGGAGCCTTGGGTTCTGCCAGGGTGACTCTGCCTTTCCTCATTCCCATCCAGATACGGAAAAGGCCCCACCACAATTACCTGGAGGTTCCCCAACTGAGGATGGGTCCCTAAAGAAAAAGCAGCGACGCCAGCGTACGCATTTCACCAGCCAGCAGCTGCAGGAGCTGGAAGCGACCTTCCAGCGAAACCGCTACCCGGACATGAGCACCCGAGAAGAAATTGCAGTGTGGACCAACCTCACTGAGGCTCGAGTTCGGGTATGAGGACTACCTCTTCCCATCCTCAGCCATTTTCTTCTACCTTACCCTACCCTACTCTACCCTATCCTATCCTACCCTACCCTACCCTACTCTACCCTATCCTATCCTACACTACCCTATCTAACCCTCTCCTACCCTCCCCATTCTTCCCCTATTCTTTCTTACCCATACTTCCCTTCACATATGACTGGACCCACCTAGCCTCGGAAGGCCAGCTTCGCTCCGCCTCCCGTAGCTCCACCCTACCTTGTTCAGCCAATTATCTCCTTGCTTCATAACCCCGCCCTACCTTCAGCTTGCTCCTCACCTCACCTAAACCAAATCCATTGACTCCTTCCCCCCTTTTGTCTCCCACTTAGACACAATGCCTAGCTCATTTTCCATATCCCCCTTGACCCTGAGTTCCCCGACCCCTACTGTTTCTCGGTCTATCGCAGTGGTTCTCAACCTTCCTAACACCGCGACCCTTTAATACAGTTCCTCGTGTTGTGGTGACCCCCAACCATAAAATTATTTTCGTTGCTACTTCATAACTGTAATTTTGCTACTGTTATGAATCGGAATGTAAATATCTGATATGCATGTGTTTTCATTGTTACAAATTGAACATAACCCACAGGTTGAGAACCGCTGATCTATCCGGTCCCCCGTGCTACCTGCCCTTTCTGACCCCAGGGTCCCCTCATGTCCCCAGGTGTGGTTCAAGAATCGCCGGGCCAAGTGGCGGAAGCGGGAGAGGAGCCAGCAAGCCGAGCTGTGCAAAGGCGGCTTCGGGGCGTCGCTGGGCGGGTTGGTGCCTCCCTACGAGGAGCTGTATCCCGGGTACTCCTACGGGAACTGGCCGCCCAAGGCCTTGGCCCCGCCGCTTGCAGCCAAGACCTTTCCCTTCGCCTTCAACTCGGTCAATGTGGGCCCTCTGGCCTCGCAGCCTGTGTTCTCTCCTCCCGGTTCCATAGCCACCGCTGCCTCCATGGTCCCCACAGCTGCTGCGGGCGCTGCGGGCGCCGTGGCCGGCCCAGGAGGCCTGCAGGGATTGGGCGGGGGTCCTGCGGGGCTAGCCCCGGCTGCGGTCTCTTCGGGGGCGGTGTCTTGCCCCTACGCCTCGGCAGCCGCCGCAGCCGCCGCTGCCTCTTCCCCTTACGTCTATCGGGACCCGTGTAACTCAAGCCTGGCCAGTCTGCGGCTCAAAGCCAAACAGCACGCCTCCTTCAGTTATCCCGCAGTGCCCGGACCAGCCCCTGCCGCCAACCTCAGCCCGTGCCAGTACGCCGTGGAGCGGCCAGTATGAGTTGTCGGTGCCCCCCAGCCAATCCCACACGCCCACCAGGAGCAGGGCAGCGGACAGATCAGCCCGGCCTTAGACTGCAAATCCCCAGGGCTTGCTCAGCTTTACCCCCTTTGCCCTCCCAGTGCCTGGACTAGAGCCCCCTTTCTCCTCTAGGAAGAACTGGGGCGGGGGGCAATCCCTGTTCCACCCCCTGGTCTCTACGGTACCCCGAGTGACAAACCCGAGGTACAGAAACAGTGACTCCAAGTCTGAGGCCGGGGAGGGTGGCTAAGTCACTGTGAGCCCCGATGGGGGATATATGTGGGGGACAAACGTTCCGCGTTCACCTGGCAGCTCGTCTTGGACCCTTCCAACTATCTCCGACTCCCTCCCCCTCCCGGTTTGAAAAGAAAAGAAAAGAAAAGAAATCAAATAAACCGGAGACTCCCCTGCCATCTGCTGATTCAGTCTGGGGTTCAGCCTCTTTGGGCATAACCTAATCCTCCCATTCCCCCCCCCTCCCAAATAGGACTCCTAACCCTACCTCCTTAGGTGGAGGCATTCAACCTCCACTTCCCTGTCCTAACTTCCAAGCCTCAGTTTGCTCTTATATAGAATGGGAAGAGAAGACTATGGCTTAGTGGGAGAAAAGACCAAGCAAGGCCAGGGAGTGATAGCACAGAGGTGAAGAGATTCGAGGACCAGCCTACTTCTCCTGCCACAATCAATGCGGACGTGGCGCCACCTCGTGGCTAGAAGGGGAACTGCCACAAGATCTGGCCTGATCACTCCAGAGATTGGGAAAAGGGGATGGCGAAAATAAGAAGATAGAGGGTGTGTGCATTTGTGTGACTCTGGAGTATATGTGTCACCTCATCATAAATCGAGGGAGTGTGGTGCAGTGGAAAGAGGCTGAAGGACCAGGAAGCAGAAGATCTAGGTCCCCACTTCTGGACTGGTCACTGATTTGATGAATTACTTTATCCAAGGGTCACTCCCTTCTCTGGACTCATTTCCTCATCTAGTAGCACTCTCTCATTTTACCTTCTACTCCTAACATAAAATGAATCTATAAAGAATGTTTCTTCAGTGACTGTTATCTATTTCTGTTCTATGTGTTTATGTGTTTATGTCTGCCTGTTATGTGTATGTACACGTGGGCTCTCTGTTCTCATGGCCAGTGTTTTCTCTGATAGTTTCCATATCTGTCAATGCCTCTGTGTTGTCCACAGTCATCACTGTTGCTAAGGGCCATCAGTGTCTGCAGGTTTGTCTTCGTTTCTATGTATATTATTGTTCATATAATTGTGTGGGGGTATTTCTTTCCACATCTTCTCTTAGGCTGACCTCCACGTGTCTCTCCTACTCCCAGCCATTGATGCCAAACTCTCGTGCCAAACTTTCCACATGGGCAAAGCAGGTCCCACTCCAAGGAACACTTCTGATCCGGGAGAAAAGGCACATTTCTTTTAGATGTTTAATTTTTAAAAATATAGCAAGAAGAATTTAAGATTTCTCGATAGAAATATAAATAACCTCTTAAGGCCAGGACTACTGACAGGACCAGCTCTAGCCTCCACCTTACCCAAGGGCCTGAAAAGGGGACATTCTCTTTGGCCTTCACATTAAAAACAGAAATATCCAATTATGGGGCTTTTTTCTGTGTGTATGTTTGGGAAGGGGTTTCTTAAGTTCCAACCCCACACAAAAGGTGGGAACACATCTTGGTAAATTACCCTTACCTCCCCAGGAACACATGTGAGTAGCCAGAGATCACACAATTGTCCCCAGAGCCTGACCCTGTTCTTCATTCCCTCCCTCAGGCTTTCCCCTCATTGAAAGGTCCCCTTCCAAAGAAGAGGGGTAGTTATTCTCTTACTTCTTTTCTGACTTCACTGGCTCTTGGCCTTGACCTCAGCCTTGGTTTGAACAGTTCTGAAGTAGGCCTGGTAAAAGAATTTCAGGAAGAGGGCAAAGTAGGCAAAATACATTGTGAAAGTCCAGAAAAAGTATTGCTTAGAGGTATAGCAATCACAATCCTTGCGCCAGAGGAAGCTTAGGATGCTAACAGAAGCCCCAACAAACATCTGTGTGATCTGCAGAGTGGTGATGATCATGGGCAGAATTCGGGGGGTTTTCAGACCCAAGGCCTTCACTGTGTAGTAAGAATACATGACAGAATGTACGCCATAGTTCATGGTCATGAACCAGTAACCACCTGCCCCACCATTCTTGTAGGCAAAAGATGTATACACTAGGACGGTGCTATGGTGGAACCAATGCAAGAACAGGAGCTGCTGCTTCCGAAGTATGATGAATGCAGTGTCCCCTTGCGGATGGAAAGAGAGGGAGGGTGAGAGCTGTGACTAGGAAGCCTCAAGTGCACTGACTGATAGGAATACTTGCCCACTTCCCCACATAGCACTGAGTTTCATTTTGTCCCCACACCACACCTGAGAAGTGGGAACAGCAGGGAAGGGAAGTTCCAGGGTGAGAAAAGTAGGGGGTAAGGATCCCGAGGTAAGAAGGTCTATTATTATTACTACTTTTAACACTGATGTAGCACTTCATTTGCAAAGCACTTTCTTCATAAGAGCCTTGTGACATAGGTAATACAGGTACTATTACCACCATTCCATAGATGGATTACCTAGAGCTTAGAGAGCATGTTGCTTCTTTGTAGTACAACTAAACTTGAATCCAGATCTTGAAAGCAAGACCAGTGTTCTTTTCACTATAGTAAACTGCTAAGAGTGGGAAGAATATTTCTGGGAAGTGGGGAGGGGATTCCTAGGGAATTCCTAGGTGGGAAAAGGGTAGCCATAGGAACTTGGCTGGTAGAAATTGTAACTTACCAAACTCCACAATTTTGCTGAGTAGAAAAAGCAAAGCCCAGAAGCGCACAGTGGGGTTATAGATGAAGCCGCGATGGCACAATGAATGCTTCAGCCCCCCCCACATCAATAGAGCTCCTAGATATTTCCATGTCCTTGCAGCTCCCAGGATGCTGAAATAGGGTTAGCCCAAAGTCAATAAGCCCTCCTTCCTTGACTGTCCCTCACCCCACCTCCCACTCGAAAGGGAGTCTCCTTTTACAGGGGTGGGAGATCTTATAACCCAAGCGATTGTGACATCTTAAAGGTATGAAAGCCACAAGGGATTCTGAGGGTGTCAGGGACTCTGAAAATACAGATGTGGAGATTCCAAGGGTGTCAAACTCCTCAGAAAGCATTGAAGGTCCAGGAAATTAGGGACTTAAAAGATGGGGAGGCTGGGAGGTGAGTGGAAAATGGCTTATGAGATACTGGGGGAGAGGACAAAGAATCCTGGTAAGAAAGGTGGTAAGCATTGGTGGCCCAGAAGGTGGAAGAATTTGAGATTTGTTGTGATCTGAGAAATAGGGGGAAATGGTTAGAGGCCACTAGTGATGAAAGGAGTTTGGGAGTATTTGGGGGTCCAAGGGATAGAGGTCGTGAACCTTAGGGAAATCTAGAACCCATGACATATGGAATAACCTTAGGAAGAAAGGGATTGGGAGTTAATACCTGAAAATGGCAAGGGAGAAAGACCAAATGGTCAGGGGCAATCGTAGATTGAAGCGTTTTCGGTCCTTCATATATCTCTGCCCCATGAAAATGAACATTAGGTAGATAAAAGCCAAGGGAAAGGATATTGTCCTGGAAATGTAAGAGAGATGGATTACTAAGGGACTGTGAGAAATCTTTTTGAGGTTGGAAAGAATTACCCCTCCCCCCAAAAAAAGCCATACTTAAGGTTTGGGAAACGGAACAATTAAATCTCCTGATCCTGGTATCACAGTGATTCGCCAGGGGAAGGCAGCTGATGTTAAAGGAGTCTTGAGTTTATTCACACCTTTCTAAATATTGAGAGTGCCTTTCTCATCTGTTGCCTTCCTCATTTACACACTCACTAATATCCTGCTGTCTGTCCCCAGCAGGCTTCTTGTCTACCTCCTCCACTCTATGTTGGGCAAGAAAACCACCTCTATATCTGTAATCTTACTCTTCTTCCTCCCTCATTGCCAGGGCCAGTACCAGCCTCCCATCTGCCTCAGAGATTTTGATGGGTAATGGCATGTCTCTCCTGTTTCCCTGTCTAGGCATTGTTGTATTTGGTGGTGGGGCAATGGGAAGGGGAAAGCTCAGGGAGGAGAACTAGTAAGCAGAGCAGATATCTCCTCCTTTCCCAGTTCCCTGGACAATGGGGTATTCAGGGCACAAAATGCCAATTGTGAAGGGTGACTGCTCACTCAGAGGGGCAAACCCCACCCTGGGCCCCTGGTTTCTAGTAGCCCCATATTCATTTCCATACAGAGAGTTTAACAGATCATTATACATACATACATACATACATACATACATATATATATAGACAGACAGACATGTATAGATACACATGCATTTATACAGACAGAAAAAACATACACAAATCCATAGAGTAACTCCTAGTCCTCCAGGATAAAGCTCTGGAAAGTCAGGGACAGACATATGCATAGAGGGAAGACGAGACCCTCATCAGGACTGGTACTGAGTCTGGTTCATAATTATCATCACCTAAGAGCCAGAGACACCTACAGTCCTCACTGGACACATCTACTACATTACTACATGGCTCTCCCAAGGAAGCAAGGTGAGAGAAAGAGAGTCTGGAGTGGGACAGAGTACGGGAACAGAGGAAGAGCTAGCCTGGGTGGGAGATGTGGGAAGGGAAAGCAGGTCAACACAATCTGATTTCCCACTGCCTCTTGCTGTTCCTCTTTTTCTCTGTCTCTCTATTTTTATTTCATCTTTCATCCCATTTAAGTGTCAGATGGTCTTTACCTGGACCTCTACCCTTTGGGGAGTGGGTGGAATGTTTGTCCAGTTGGCCCTTGGAGGAGAGCTGCAGGAAAACTGGAAAACTTGAGAACCTCCCTCTCTCCACACACACTCCGTGGGACTTGGCCTCCCAAACAGGTTATAAAGTCCTTCCATCTCTCTCTCTCTCTCTTTTTCCTCTTTCATTCCATTTAAGTGTCAGATGGTCTTTACCTGGACCTCTACCCTTTTGTGGGTGGGCAGAATGTTTCTCCAGTTGTCCCTTGGAGGGGAGTTTCAGGGAAAACTTGAGAACCTCCCTCTCTCCACACACAGTCTGTAGGACTTGGTCTCCCAAATAGGTTATAAAGTCCCTTCCCATCTCTCTCTCTCTCTCTCTCTCTCTCTCTCTCTCTCTCTCTCTCTCTCTCTCTCTCTCTCTCCCTCCTGCCCTTCTGAGTTGCCTCCGAGGGGGAACAGAAAGAGGAGAGCAGTTCCTTTCGAGATCATTGTCCCACTCCCAAGCCTTCTCTCCTAAGCCCCATGACCTGTCTCCCCAACATCCACACAGAACCTAAGAGTGTAAGTCCAAGCTCACTTACTCCTGTCCAAAAAGTGCCCCCAGAGCAGGGGCAAGGGGATTTTACTCACCAATATTCACACAGCAAGGGTCGAATGTCCTTCAGCTTCTCGAATTCGTAGGAATGGATAAGCATCTCTTCTAATGTGTCGTTCATTTCTATTCGATTCAGGACCTGGAGGAGCAAAGAAAGGGGGTAGATGCGTAGAGAGGAATGCTTGAGGGAATGATTCAAGGATAGAATGGTCTATGGTACTTAATGTGCCCTAGATGGAATGACCCCGAGAACTGTGGGCCGATGACAGCACAAGACGCAACCGCGAAGCACTTAAGAGTAGCAAAAGCCCTGCCACAGGCGCCTCTTCACTGTGGTATATATTGCCAGGAAACGAGACAGCGGCCCAGAGCCCGGCTTCCCACCCTGCCTCCCTGTTGCCCAATCCCTGAGCGTGGGCCCGAGTCCTGCCTTGGCCCCGGTCCTGTCTCCAGCCCTCCGATTGGTTGCTCCAGAAGGGTATCACTTGGACTCCGCCCCTCTTTGGCGCAGTCTGAGACCCCAACCTCTTACTCCGCCCCCGCCTCACCCTGCCTCTCCTTGAGGTTCCCAGGCCCTATTCCTGAATACTGACCGCGTCGGTGTCCTGGTCCTCACAGTCTATGACTGCGTTCTCCTTCTCCCACCCCCACACCTCCTGGTCAAGCCTGCCCCTTTCATCCAGAACCCCTGATCTGGGCCCCCGTCGGGTTAATTACTGCCTCTCTGGCCCCTTTAATGTGTTTGAGGAATTAACCCTTTCCTGTCTGACAGCAAATGAGAGTGGAGGCAATGTGTTCCCTACCTCTGCATCTGAGCAGGTTCTGTGGCCGCGAGCAGATTGGGAGCTTTCCGTGGATGGGGAGGTTCATGCTAGGGAAGGGTAGGGGGTGGGAGTTGAAAAACAGAATGAGTAAAATCACTAATTAGGATTGGCTGAGCTCACCCACAGAATAAGTCTGTGCCTGAAACTTGGAGGGTCCTTTAGAATACTTCCCCCCAAATCTTTGGGATTTTAGGATTTAGATCTGGAAGAGACCTTATAGGTCATTTAGTCCAACCCCCTCGTCATACTCATTACACTTCTCCCTTTGTACCTGCAGAAGGCCACTGAGGATGTTTTTCTTTTGAGGGGTTCAAGGGAGGTTAGGAGGAAGCAACTAATAACCTGGTTGTTGCCAATGTTTTGTTTGGGCAGTTGTTGATGAAGCTTCCATATTTCCTTGATCATTTCTGAAGCTTCCTCTTCTTCTTTCAGGGAGCCACTGGAGTGGAAGATAACCAGGATCATTCCTTGGCCTCCTTCCTTACCTCCTCTCCTTGCCAGACTAGTCCCAGGGAGGACAAGGTGTCCCTACCTCACCTCTCCTGGGCTCAGGGATCTCCTACCTAATCTAATCTAATCTGATTTAATCTAATCTAATTCCTGTGGCTGTTCTGAATGAGGTTTTGAGTCTTGAAGAAGGTGCTAAGGAAGCAGGTGAAAAGTTACATGACTTTACTACCTAGCTCATACCTATTATTTCAAGTGTGTAATCACAATAGCCTTGTGAGGGAGGAAGGGCAGAGTTTATTATCCTCACTTTATGGAGAAAAAGCCAAAGAGGGAAAATGAAATACCCAAGTTCACCCAACTGATCAGTCGATATTTCAAACTGAAACTCAGTCTAGATGTTCTATCTAATAGTCCAGGGATCCTTCTACCATAAGACATTTAAAAAATAGTTCAAGATAACATAGAAGACAGATAGTGGAGTAGCAGAGGGTAGTATAATGGAAAGGATGATAAACTAGGAATTGGCAGCCTCGAGTTCTAGCCTAGTCTCTACCTTCTCAGGGCCTAGTCCTCTGATACTAACCTGCAGTGTAGCTCTTGATAAATTACTTGTCTTTTTGGAACCTCAATGACTTCCATTTTTAAGATGGGAGGATTGAACTAGACCAGCGGTTTTCAACCTGTGGGTTATGTTCAATTTGTAACAGTGAAAATACATCCTGCATATCAGATAGATTCATAACAGTAGCAAAATTACAGTTATGAAATAGCAACGAAAATAATTTTATAGTTGGGGGTTACCACAACACGAGGAACTGTATTAAAGGGTCGAGGCATTAGGAAGGTTAAGAACCACTGAACTAAACAATTTACAATTCGATTCCCTTGCAGCGTTAAGAACCCTAATCAGATGAATAAAGAATCAAATGTCATAAGGCCCTTGATGATTAATTGCCAAATAAATAAGCCTGCTCCACCCCAGCAGAGCTCAGGGCACTGGGGCAAAAAGAGATTCATTGTATACACTGATTGTCCCACTACAGAAAATACTGTACCCCTGCTCCACCTCCCTCCTCTTCCTCCTAGAGGGAAATTCCAGGGCAATGTTGAATCAATCAATAACCATTTAGGAAACACTTATGTGCTGAACTCTAGGGATACAGTGAAAAAGCAAAAACAGCCCCTTCCCTCAAAGAGTTTACATTTAATAGGGGAGACAACATGCCTATAAACAGGTACATTCAAGATACGTAATAATACTAATAGCTGGTCTTTATAGAGTCCCTTTGGATTTACACAGTGCTTTTACAAATATTATCTCATTTTATCCTCACAATAGCCTTGGCTCCACAATATTTGAATTGTTTCTTTCTGGTTGCTTGAAGTATTTTCTCTTTGACTTGGGAGCTCTGGAATTTGGCTATAATATTCCTGGGAATTTTTTATTTTAGGAATTCTTTCAGGAAGTGATCAGTGAATTTTTTCAATTTCTATTTTACTCTCTGGTTCTAGGATATCAGGGCAATTTTCCTTGATAATTTCTTGAAATATGATGTCTAGGCTCTTTTATTTTTATTATGACTTTCAGGTAGTTCAATAATTCTCAAATTATCTCTCCCTGATCTGTTTTCCAGGTCTGATGGCATATTTCACATTTTCTTCCATTTTTCATTATTTCTTGATATCCCATAAAGCCATTAGCTTCCACTAGTTCAATTCAAATTTTTAAGAAATTACTTTTTTCAGTGAGATATTTTACATCCTTTTCTACTTGGGCAATTCTGCTTTTTATGAAATTCTCTTCAGTGGATTTTTGTTCCTCTTTTATCATTTGATCAATTCTTTTTTTTTTAAGATGTTATTTTCTTCAGTATTTTTGTACCTCTTTCTCTTTCCATAATTTTCTTGTATTAGTTTCATTTCTTTTCCCAGTTTTTCCTGTATGACTTTTCTCTTTCTTTAATTCTTCCAGAAATTCTTTTTGGGTTTGGGTCCAATTAGCATTTTTCTTTGTGGCTTTTTTGTAGCTGTATTCACATTGTTGTCTTCTTCCGAGTTTATGTCTTGGTCTTCTCTGCTACTGTCATTGCTTTTTATGGTCAAATTCCTTTTTGGTTGTTTGCTCTTCTTTTCAGACTATTTCTTAACTTTGAACTTCATGTTAAAGTTGGGTTTTACTCACGTAGGGATGAGAAGGAACTGTTCCAAGCTTTAAACTTTTTTGTGCTGTTGTTTTCAGAGATTGTTCTATGGATCAGCAAGTTTTTGGCATTTCTAAGGCAGTGTGATCCTGGGAGAGATGTGGTCACTGCTCTCCTGGTCTGCACTCTAGTCTTTACTCATGAAGGGTCCCTGGTCCCCTGTAACCACAAACCCTAGCACTCCTACTATGACCAGAGCTTCTGCTGCCTTGTGACTGAACACCAATGCTCCCCTCTGCCCTAGAACTTCAACTCAGAACTGTGTATGGGCAACAGAGCTGTCAATCAATGTTAGATGTACCCAGTCCCAGCAAAGGGTCCCCTGTAATCTCTTTCTGAGCAGTTTTCTGACCCCTTTATAGTCTCTGGGCTTAGAGTTCTTGAAGCTGTTGCTGCTACTCCGGCTGCCGTTGCTGCTGCCACCTGTATAAGCTCTGGACAGGCCTCTACCCTAGTGCCACAGATATCTGTCAACCTCTTAAGTTTTCTTAGGCTGGAAAAAATCTGACCCCAACCTTGTTGACTCTGCCACTGCAAAATTTGATTTGAGGTATTATTTTAAAGTTGTTTGGAAGGGAATGTTAGGAGAGTTCAGCTGGGTGGCTGCCCCTAATCCACCATCTTGACTTCTCTCCTGTCTGGAAGCATTTTAAATGATGACTCTATGTAGGGATTAAGTGTTATGAATGGGATCGCAGACAGTGTCCAAAGAAAGTCACATTCTCCAGCTTCCAAGGGTAAAGATACTCTCCTGCTACTCTCACTGCATAACCAGCCCACCTTCCTTTGTATTCATATATGTCCTAGACACCACTTTTTTGTTTATTTTGGCCTCTACCTGTGATTTCCTTCATTTAGATCAACTTCACCTCATTTTAGGCATCTTGATTTCATGTTCCCAACATCTTCTGGCTCTCACAGAAATCTGGTTATTCTAAGATGACAAGACATCCCAGGTCTTTCTTTCCAGTAGGAAAGTATCCCCTGACTCATTGGTCCCAGAGGTGGAATCAGAATATTCATTTCTCTCCATGCCACTTCTCTTTCTGCCTTCTTAGAGAGTAGGTTCTCCCCCTACTGTCATTGCTCAACAACTTCCCCTTCAAGGTTCTCTATCCAAATTTATCACTCAATACAGATCCTTTTTCAATGGATTCAGTGCCTGGCTCGAAATCTCCCTCTCCATCTGAACTCCTACCCTTCATTCTAGGAGAATTCAGCATACACATTAATATTTTCTCAAATACCTTAGCTTCCAAATTCTTCAGTTTGCTCAATTCCCGTGACCTACTTATACACTCCACCTCATCTGCATCCTGAGAGGGTCATATCCTTCATATTACCTTCACCCACAAGTGTTCTATTTTCATATCAGGATTTCTTCAATCCCTTCCTCTGATCATATCTTACTCCTTCCAAACCTATTGTTTGTCTTTACCGTGACTTATAATCTTTCTACTCCTTACTACCTTTCCAAGTCATCATCCTTGCTTTAACTATGCTCTCTTCCATTTCCTTCATCAAACCAGTTCAACTTTACACTGTCTGCTATTTCAAAATCTCATTTCCTCATTCTATCAGGACAAAAAACTCCAACCCTGGGTTACTCCCACCCTTAACCTCCTCTCCTCCTACTTGTGTGCCATTGCATGAAACTAGAAGTTAAATGACAGTGCTGACATAATCCACTACTAAATGATTTTGTCCTTTGGGCTCTTACTACAGTGAGACAATCCTTTTATTTTTCCCTAGTTGGTTCCCCATCCCACTCTCTATAATAGCTTCTCCAAACCTTTCTTATTTCCTCAAGCCTCTTATCCCCCTTCTCAGCTAAGGTCCTTGCCTCATACTTTACCTGAAAAAGTGAGGCTATTCACCAAAAGCTTTCCCTTTCCCCCTCTTTATCTGAAATTTCTAGACCTCATCCCCTATCATTTCCTTCTTTATTTTAGTCACTGAGGAGGAGGAAGAGGAGGACTTTATTTTCACCAAAATCAATGGCTCTATATGCATCTTTGATCCCATCTTCTAAAGGGGATTATCCCAACTATCATCCCCTCTGGTAGGAAAAATATTCCAATTCCTTCTCCCATGAAAGACAACCAACCTCCAGACTTACTTAGCTCAAGAGACTAAAAGTTCGAACTGTTGACATCATTTCCTTCTTACCGAAGTAACAAACAGTCCAAGCTTGACTGATGGATCACATGAGTAACTCAAGGAAAAGAATCTTCTATTAGCTGAATCAACTCCAGGTGTCCTCAGTGCCTGTTCTTGTTGAATGAACACTCAGTATGGTATAGTGCCAATGCAATATTTACAGCTCCCAAAATCATGATAAAGACCTGTATCAGCAAGCACCCCAACACACCCAGGGCGGCTGCTAGCACAGGTTCTTAGATCTGCTTTTCTAAAGGAAAGCAACTCAAAATGGGTTAACAATCTTACTTTAATCAAGCATATCATTTAACTAGTTCAGGGGGAAAAGTC